>JARGRU010000024.1:0-600000 GCA_029581775.1 Dujonia boleticola | reverse complement strand
AATCATCGTCTGAAGGAATCGAATGAATAAATGCTCTCTTGTAAGTCAACATGCTCATATCTGAAAAAATGCGACCCATATTTGATCAAAAGTCCCCATGCTTCGAAATTCTCCTTCGGGTCGATTTTGCTAATATCACCTTTTCTTACATTTTGAGGTAAATTTCATTCGTTTCGTTCTAATCGTTGAAGTACAAAGCTATCTATTTACTTACTGCAATAACTTTTTCGTCGAATCTGACAGATTTCCGTCTCTCACCATTATAGTCAGTTGGAATTTCAAGGTCGATCCCATCGCCAACTTCTTCCTTGGCGCTATTTAACATGTCTCTGATGCCGGCTTTATCCTTTAAACCTGCAGAGCTGGATTTTCTGCGTTGTTGTGTTTGCAAATCATCCTTGCATTTTTGACAAGCGCAAATAAAGCCCCAATTCACTCTAAGCTCACGTTGACGTTGTTGTACAGTGTGAGCAGGGTTAACGTAGGTGGTTGTTAACTCTTCCCCGGCCCTTATGTCCCTAACAGCAATGACTTTGAGACCGTCAACTCTCTTCGAAATTGAAGTTTCAACACTTGTGTTTGGATCACAATTATGATTCAAATGGGATTGAGTAAGATACACACAAGAGTCTAAATTATTGATATTGTAAGTTCCCATCATGAACATAAACTCTTCATAGGATATTTCACCAGCAGCTGCTGCAACTGGGAATACCTTTGTGAATTTACTGTATCCCTCTTTCCAAAGTGCTTCTTGTTGTTCTTCCACAAATAAAGCACCACCAGAAAAGTTGTCGAATGAACCAGCAGAAGAATTGATTGCCTTGTATCTGGTAGCTTGGGAAACCCTAGCCATTGCGTTGAATTGTTTTCCCTTGACGCCCGATTTATCGGAAATTATGCTAGCATAGATGATAGCAATGGCATACAAAGCGTTCCATTGTTCCTTTTCGGCATACTCTTGGAGATCTAAAAATGCATTAGCGTCGATCGGTTTCTTCTTATTGCTGCTTCCTCTTGCATTGGGGTTGAAAACATTATGGTTCAAGACTCCGTGTAGTTCATCTGCCTTTTTACAAGATTGTGAGCACCAAAGTTCGGAGCAGATATTACAGTCCAAGCCTTTCAACACTGAGATACCTGCATGGGCAGAGTTTTGCTCCAAAAGCTTTCCACAGTAAGTACATGCCTTACCATGCTTGATCAATTTCATCTTTGATAAAGGAGGAACGTTGAATAGTTGGTTCTCTTCGAATATGGTCTCTCCTTTACTAATCTTAGACTTTGCGTATAAACCCTTACCTCTTTTCGACGTTAAAACAATGTGAACCTTTGGAGGCAACACAATATCGGGAGTGTAAATCGACTTGATTTCGTTTGCATAAGTGAATTGTTCTTGGGATGCACTATTTGTGAGTAACCCAAACTTTTTCAACAATGTTTTGATTCTTTTCTCGGACACTGACCAGTTTGGGTATTCATTTTTAACTATTGCGTGGAGTTTGCCAACTCCAAGCGATTCAGTTGATGGATCTTGTTTCCAGATACCGATGACGGCATCGACAATTTGACGTTCATGAGGAACAACAGGTTCAGTCAGTTTTTCTTCATAGTCATTTATCGTGAGAACTTCTGTCTTCTGAGTCGGTATATCAGCGGCAGTCATTGTTGATCTGAGTGATTTATCGTTCGTAAGTGGTAGGTATGTGAAGGTGATGTGAATTTCCTTCTATCAATCTCACACTGAAAAAAAAAAAATTTTCTACGAGTATAAGAGAATCCGTACAGCGCACACGATATCTATTTGGGTAAAATCACTTAATTTGCAGACACCATATACGGCAACATAGAGAAGGGGAAATAGCCGAGACCCATTTCCCTCTAAAGCTGTCGTTTGCTGGTCAATCATTCTGAGTACTTAGAGTCCTCCTACAAGAAAAATCTCATATACTTTCGTCACACATTAAACATCAATACTTACCTATAAAGCACATGATGGCAGTCTTCATAAAGGCCACCACTTCTTTTCTCCTTTATGCTTCAGCTCCTTGATTGCCTTCAGCTCTCTTCCGGTATCAACTAAAAATGCTTCACTCTGAACCAAAACTTTACCATTTTGAGATTCTATAACAGCTTGTAAATTGATTTCTTTGTCATTCGAATCAAACTTTTCGGAGGGTTTCGTTTTGACTATCAAGAATTGGTTTGCAAAACTAGGGTATCTGTAAGAGATCGACAAGTTCTCCACTTTGAAATCGCCCTTCAAGTTAGAGGTCGTTGCCTTCGAAAGTGAGGCGTTTCTTTTGAAAGTCTCATTCAATAATGTCGCTAAAATACCACCATGTACCAAGAGCGGGAAGCCACAGAGTCTGTAGCCTACATGGATAATGTGAACACCTTCATCAGTATCTAAATTGTGGAAAATCACCGGCTCAATGGCTATGCCACCCTTTTGAGCCAATGTATTGTTGGTAAGGGCTGGCCTTACGTACTCGTCTTCCTTCTTTGTCCTCTTACCCGATGTTCCGTCAAGAACATTATGATCTAAGTTCTCCCATGACTTCATTTGAACCCAGTTTTCGCCAGGTCTAGGATGAGCCAAGGCCTCGTATATAGGCAAATGCTTGAGCTCGTACTCAAGCTTCATCCGTGAGGCATTATCTTCTTTGGTTGTATCGGTCACACTCTCGTAAAATTCGAATAGAGATTCATTGTAAGCGAGATATGATCCTGTCAAAAAGAAGAAGGCAGTAGTTTTCCAATTGAACCATGACTTAGGAGCTCGCTTAGGTAAATGATCAAATGGGGAGTCGAACTCACCACGTGTTGCCAAACTTCTAGAGCTTATTAAAATACTACTTCTCAATCCGTAACTTCTCAGAGAGAGTCTGGAAGCACGAATGGCAGCCCTACTAGTATGCATGTCAGTTAATTGCAATAGACGAAGCACTATATTGACACTCAACCAATATTCACTTTTAATACTTTATTACTTGAAATCATGTTTTGAACTCTGCACGACTCTGGGGTACTCGACTTGAAATCTGCTTTACAACTAATTATTGCAAACTACTCAATATTACTCACTGTACTTCAAGATAAAATCTAAGCTATTGGACAAGGATACGTATTATGGTAACTCGTTAAATTAGTATACATGTAAAAAGATAGCATTTTCTTAAGGCGTAAAAGAAACTTTCTCTCGATGTTGAGAGGCTGAATACTATATCTCGCATCAATTTTGCACTCGTTGCAAATAATTGCTATTTTACAGGATCAAGTTATTCGTCATTAAGAGTCTTACTGAAGATTATCAAATCTGGATTTCAGGCTTTCGTGGAACATTCACACAGGCTAGATAGAACAAAAGATCCTTTTCTCAGCTTACTTTAGCCTTACAGACTTTTATTTATGGAAACCGCTTGATTCAATGAGTACTCTGGTGAATCTGTTTATTGAAAATCTGAATAACCTCAGTTTCATCTCGACTCCATAGGAACGAAATGCAGTAAAAATTTGACAACACCTTGTCTTCCCGTACAAGTCAAGAATGAGCAAGTGTATGCCGTTGCCGTATCCCCACGTGTCGAAGAAATGTTCCGAGTCGATCTCCAGACAATCAAACTGGCAGCTAAGGCATTTACCTTTGCTCTTGACAAGAAATTAGCCGCCGTTCGAGAAGCATGAATGTGAAAAGAGCGATCACAGAATGTTCCACCAATATCGCTTATACATACCTATGCAAGGGATCGACATAGAATAAGTGGAGCAGCATGAGTGGTTCTAAAGACAATCAAAGAAAAAACCTTAAATGGCTGCGCAACCACATCAAAAAGTATTTTCATGCATATTCAAAAATCCCTTTTCTTTTTTCTTCGTGTGTTCGAAAAGTCTCTATTTTGTAAGGCAAAGAGAGGACCCTTGAGCACGAAACGGGCAGTATCACCGGAGAAACCCTGCAAAGGAAGTGACTTCCAACGTAAACGTTTCTTTTAAAGTGATAGATCCCACATTTTAACTTTTTTTTGATGTATGTTTAGTGACTAAGAAGATATTCATGCATGTTGCGGCATGCCTCTTGGCGTAAAAAAAAGAAGATGCCTTCCACCTTTAATCAAAAAACTTTAAAAGACTATCTAACAATACTAACTTTCTATCATCGAGCGGCCAGTAGTTGGATAATAGTGTCAACTTATCATCTCCAATCTATCAAGAATACCTATGTACAACAATGTCCCCGTCTCACTGGCAACTCAACTATATGTGATAACAGGAAAATTAGAATTTTCACTTACACATTTGACGAGTTGCAACTCGTAATTCTGCTCATCAGAAATTTTCTTTCTTTATTTTTTAGGCAAAAGAAGGCTTTTAGAAGATTTTTTTGGGTGCAACCGCAGCGAAGCAACGTAAAACTCACACATTTCATCTAGATACTTTGATTTACTTAATCAACTTGAGGCAGCAGGAGGACATGACAAGAAATCAAGCGTCTAGAGCAGAGATGATGTCTAAACTACATTGATATAAATAGGGCATGAAGCTCCCGAAATGTGGGCATGTACATTATTCAAAGGGATACACATCTGAGCTTTTCAATAATGAATTTATCTAACTTTTTGGCATTTTTGTCCATCGTTAGCACCATATCGGCGAATTTTTCAGAAAGTCCTGATTTAAACTTTATCGAAAAAAGAGACAATGGCCAAGATAATCCTGGAGGAATTCCCCAAGGATGCACACCCAGAGAAAATGTTACCGCCACTGGTTTCAACGCTGTGTTTTATCCATATGAATACGATCAAAGAACTGATTATAAAAGTATTCCATATTTACAAGGAGGATACACTTCCGGGACTCCAAATGCGTATGCTAAGGGGTTAACTAATATCAACTTTGTTTTTACTTATCCAACGCCTTTTGTGCCAACTAGAGGAAGCATATATGGTCAGCAAATATGGAAGACAAATTTTTTGGTTGAACTATCTGGATATTTTTATGCTGAAGAATCGGGCACTTATTCTCTTAAACTTGCTGCAGACGACTCGGCACTTGTTACTTTCGGTTCTGGAAAAGCTTTCCAATGTTGCAACACGGAAACAAGTCCGGAGAGTAGCTGGTCGCTCTATACCGCATGGAATAGTGAAACTGCACTGGCTGGAACCGCCACCAATTCTTACAAGCTTACAAAAGGCTTTTACTATCCTATTCGTATCGTATACGTTAACATCAGAGGTGCTGGAACCTTAACATTGACTACTACTACACCATCAGGAAAGGTACTAAGTAGTTACCCGAACGTTTTTCAATTGGTTGAGAATGACACCCCATGCTCTGCAGTAGTTACCACAACCTTACCTTGGACTGGTACAGATGTTTCTACGTCAACCATATCAGGAAATCCTTCCTCAGGTAACATCGAAACTGTAGAAATTTACACTCCACGACCCACCACTACCACCACTTCACATTGGACTAACAGTGTTACGAGCACCACTACTGCACTTCCATCCAATGTAGATGGAACTGTTACAGTCATTGTTGAAGAGCCTTTCTCAACTGTCTCGACAACTTCTCGCTGGACCGGCACGAATACTATAACGACAACAATAGTGCCTACTGGAGGTGATGGCACTGTTTCAGTAATTGTGGAAGTACCTACTCCAACTGTCACCACGACTACATATTGGAGTTATAGTGGAGTCAGCACTACAACAGCCTACCCATCAGATGTAAATGGCACCATTACAGTTATTGTCGAAGAACCTTACTTCACTACTACAGTGACAACACATTGGAGTGATGCTGCTAGCGCTACATCTACCTTCTTTCCTTCAGGAAATGATGAGACTGTAACCGTTAGCGTTTATATCCCTGGCGAGACTACAGTGACTCTTCCATGGACAGGAATCATTACTTCGACTACCACCCTTCCCGCTTCAAGCGATGGTATCACAACTGTTGAGGTGTTTACTCCTGTTGAGAGAACTACAATCACAAGTTATTGGAGTGAAACGATAACAAGTACCACGACTTTGGTACCATCTGCTTCTGATGGCACCTATACCATCATTGTCGAAGTACCTTATTCAACTACAAACTCAGCTACCTCGAGTCTCTCCACAGTTATCTCAAGCAGTGATTTTCCCACAATTACAATAGATTCTTCGACGTCAGAATCCTTCTCTAGTGAAATATCGTCAAGCATTGATACCTCATCTTCAAGCTTTAATTTAACTTCTAGCGATGAATCCACCTACAGTTCTACCAACACTGCTTCTTCTCTGGAAGCTTCTGATTCTTTTACAATCACATCAAGTGAATCATCGTCTACCATTGATACCTCATCTTCAAGCTATTCAGCTTCTAGCGATGAATCCACTTACAGTTCTACCAACACTGCTTCTTCTCTGGAAGCTTCTGATTCTTTTACAATCACATCAAGTGAATCATCGTCTACCATTGATACCTCATCTTCAAGCTATTCAGCTTCTAGCGATGAATCCACTTACAGTTCTACCAACACTGCTTCTTCTCTGGAAGCTTCTGACTACTTTACAACCACTCTTACTTCAGAAACATCGCCAATGTCTTCAATTTCAAGCGATTCAACTACCACTTTTAGCAGTACCTCAGAAATTTCATCTGCATTAGCATCATCGACAATATGGCTCTCCTCTACGTTCAACTGGAACCAGACTTCAACTGCGTCCCTTTCCAATACCAAAGAGATTGACGTCCCGGTGACTTCAAGCGTTTCTATGGAGCTTACGCTGACTATATCCTCAAGCTCTTCCGTTGAGAGTACGCCACCTGTTGGCACATCAAGCTCGTTTGTGGGAAGTTCACAGTTGGAGAATACATCAAAGTCTTCTCTTGACGACACACAATCCGGAAGTGTATCAACATCTTCAGTTCAAAGTACAAAATCAAGTAGCTCGACAACATCCTCTGATAGTCAAGCAACTACAAGCTCAATTGTTGAAACTTCACAACTAGTTAGTTCATCAACTGTTTCCATTGAAAGTCAAATAACCAGTACGAGCTCCTCCGGTAGAAGTACGAAAACACCTGACTCTTCTTTTGAAAGTACGAATTCAATTAGCTCACTTAGCTCTTCTGTTGACACACAACAATCAAAGACGAGCTCTTCGATCGCAACTACACATTCGATTAGAATATCTAGTTCTGCTGTTGGTACCTCAGTAGCAACCCTACACCCTCAAGGTGAAATTTTATCAGATACTAGCATTGACCCTCCCGCGTCCGTGAGTACTTTTGCAAGTACCGCATCAATCAGTCTGTCGAAAAATATTGACCCTCCAATTGGCACAAAACATTCCCAAGAAATAAAATCAAGCTCGCAAGTAGCTACAAATCTGTATCTCGAAGCCACGAATCCAGCAACCTTATCGCCTGCTACTGAACACTCAGAGGCAGCTGCTTACGGTGAAAGCTCAAGAACTGCCAGCTTTTCTTTTACGACCAAAACCGAGTCAAGTACCACAAAAAATTTTCATAATCCAACAGTGGAGACAACACTGGCAGTACCAGTTGCAAATAGTATTACGGCTGTCTCCGCACCAACAACAGTTTCTGTATCACCATCCTCCTTGTTTGTACCATCCCCAATACAAGGCTCTGCAAGCTCTTGTCAAATTTCCCTCCGCAGTGTGCTTATTTCAATACTATTAATTCTTATGAACCAGGCATAGATATATAGAGTAACCAAAATAATCATGAAATATAGAATGATATTGAAGAGAGTGTGCCAACTTGTAGATATAGACTTCAAATCGTAAAAAATAAAATGGCTTCGAGGAAGTTACTTCTCAACAGCTATACGCGTGGTAAAGATGCCACTTCAAACTTATAACTTGAAATAGAAGTACAAATGAAAATCTAGACTACAAGGTCCCGAAAATACCTGGAAACAACGGTTCCGTGTATACTTCAGACTTAAATGAAATAAAGACTTTGAGGAAATCACTTAAAGTGTAATTTCTGCTAAAATGAAGAATAAATCCTTACATTAATTGCAAACATCCGTAAGAGTTAACGTAAGACTGACTTGTTCCTGCCAAATGGGTATACTATAGTAGGACTAATGATATGTCGAAGAGAAAACGAGTCGACCTTGTTGAGAAAATGATTACATGCGATACAAATATCAATTGCACATTTGGGCAAAGAATTATGATTGATAAAGACTAATTTGAATAAACCTTCTCATTCCAGAAGCTGCAAGGATGGGGAAAGTTTCAAAACTAAGAAGGCTGCAAAGCTTATATAAACTTTAAGAAGTTATATTACCTCATGGATGCATACTAGGGTAGTGCTTATCATCTAGCTATATGCATTTCTATACTCGGTATTTCTCAGCTTCTAAAGGGTGAGAATGATTCTCAGAGAGAGTTCCATGTCATTTGGTTTCGATAGGTGATGTAGACATTATTCTCTTAAAGAGGAATAAATTGACATAATTCAAAAATAGTTACGAGAAGGGTGTATTCAAGGCTTTGACGCTTGCCTAACAACCATATAGATTAATGTGCCTGACGCTGCCAGTGAATTCGATACTTCCTCGAATGTCTGAATAACCTATAAAAATGGCCACACCCAACTTCTGCAACAAAAATAATAAGGCTGATCCGTTAACTTCCTACGGTCAACAAATCTTGATGCTCTACATGAATATCCATGTTGATATGTTAACAACAGCATTATTGAAAAGGGCTTTGACTATGTTTGAAACCGTGATACCTGGAATATCACCAGTAACACTATTACAAATAATGGTCGGTCTTCATTATCAATGAGCCTTACACTAATCACGGATTTACTAATTTAGCGATATTTATAATTACCTTAACAGTCGATAAATCAAATAAGTTTACACTTGAAATAAATAAAATTGAACATTGGTGGACATAGGATAAGGATAAACGATACCTAATATCACTGTTGATGAAATTATTTATGGAAAGATAAAATGTGTAACCAACCTCTCACTAGATTAGATATGAAACTTGACCATGCGTTCTCCTTTACATCCGGATGTTCATTACAATCTCATTCCTGAATTGATGTAGTTGTTTACTTTACTAAAAGGTAGCTCAAGTTAAATCTATGAACTTGGTTCTGTTATGATCTTATTAACATCGCATAAAGGTTTCTCTTCAACTCTACCATCATTCATGATAACTTGGCTTAGTATGACTATGAACGCAATTATCCACTCCCTCAAGTCTCTAGCATTCAAGCACCCCACCAGATGATTACTTCTATTCAATATTAATTACTTATAAAATCAAGCCGGAGGTACATAGAGCTCTTACTCGTGATAGTCAGTCTTTCCATGTCTTCAAGGAAAATTACTACAATCTAGTCGAAAGGAGAGGTATTGAGACAGAGTCCTGACATCGTGAGATTTAGTACTTGCAAGCTAGACATGTAATTGAGATGAAGGGATACCTCTCCACAGCCTTTCTCCCCATACAAGTATTGGCTGTAGTTGTCCATCCATATTTGAATGTGGAGTTCAAATCAGAGCAACTTCTCTTTCACAACGTATACTTAGTTTATGTACCAATATTCGTTTTTGTCTAAATACCAACTTGTGAAGACTTCTGCATCCAAAGAGTAGCTTGCTTAGGATTAGCTTTAGTCCTTTTCATTTGATGAATTGCTCGTGTTATTTGCTTCCGTTCATGGTTAAGTTCTGAAATTTGATTTATCATGTCTCTCAAAGTCATTAGTGATATACCTACGCCGATATTAAGACGTACCATGGTCAGATAAATCATATACCAAGACGTCCAAAGATTTTCTTGCTAGAGATGTCAATATTGTGTACCTATCCTACAGTTACAGGCAGTAATGGACCCCTGTCACTAGCAACTGACTCATGACGAAGTTGTTACTGATCATTTGGAAAGTACGATAAAAACCTACTTCTGTAAGCAGATAACTGTAGAATGCTCGCTTTGATTCTCTAGGGTAGCCATATTGGCAGGAATATGAACTACTTGAGTACGACCAATTAATAGTAGCACGAAGGTTTGATATTTGTGCTTTTATATCAGCAATATAATTCAGATGAGATGAATATTTAACATACGATCTAATGAGTGAAGAAGTTTTTCAATGCGATTCAATCATATCATGCGTCTATTTGTATTCGAATTTCTATATCAAATCAATCAGGAAGATACTACTTCAAATATTGCATATCGCTTCACATTTCAACCCTCCCTTAGGTCTAAATAGCGCTCACATACTTCTTGGTATTAGTTTCGGATCCGTATAAAGCCTAACTTATGCTATAAGTCCAGCTATGTACACGTACAATGCCAAAGTTGGTCTAATCAGTATGATCATGCAGCTTCAATGTATTTAACTTACTGTAGATATTTGGGAGTTTGATCCAGCTTCGTGAGATTAGAAACTATACACCTTCCCTCGCAGCTCCTGGCATTATAAACATTACTTGAATTCAAACAGAGGTTTGGTATGGAGCAAATGGACTTGCCAACTCGAAAAACTTTTCACATTAATTCTTCTGAACGTGGAAGCCGTTTTGTTGAGTCGTTGAATAACTGATTTTCTTGAATTTCTTTCGTTTGTTCATAATTGAAACTGAAAAAGGTTGGCTTGGTTATTAGATTAGGTTACAGTTTATTATAGTTAAGCAAGCGTGAAACCATCTATCGCTTGACTTGCGATGCTCTCGTTTGGTTGTAGTATATTACCATTGGATATTGTCTAAAACGAAGCATAAGTTGTGAGTGCATCATAGAAATATAGCTGTATCGTGTATATCTCCTGATTTCAAGGTTGTAGCTATATTGTGGAAGGCTTGGATCACAGAGGATTCAGTCTCAGTTGGCTAGTGTCTCTCAATTTGGTACGTACAGTTGGAGGTAGGAGATTTGCTTGTAAGCGGTACCCAATCCACAGATATCCCCCGTGTACATCCGACAATAAAATGAGTCTTGTTCCTTATGCATATCGGATATGTGATCTTTGCATAAGAGCCTGATGTGTAGATAAAATCACAGTATGCTTTCTTGATATGGTTTTATAGTAGATGGCATGGTCTTCAAAAGGTCACTTTGATTCTTCTGATGTTTCCTAAGCTCCTAATATTAGAATGCATAACCGGTCTACAGAAGACTAAAAAAAACTACAATGATCTGTCAGTGGTGTCTAATTGTATTGATTTAATAAATATTCTTTTATACAGCGTTCAAAAAATAATTCTCCATTTAATAGAAACCTTGGGCTCTTAAGTAGTCTACAATGTTTGCAATAGTTCCAGTGATGTCATAGTCTAACTCGCCGGCATTCTTTGATAACGAGAAGACACCTTCACCAGATTCCTTGGAATCCACGAAAACAGAGAGAGTATTACCGGAACCTACAATCTTGGAGATTTCGGAATAATCAGATGCAGTAGTGTAAATAACACCAGAACCAGCCTTGACCAACTCATTGACGACAAAAGGACTAACTTCAGTGTCACTCAACTTAGTGATACGACGTTCACCAGAATATTGGTTCAAAGTTGATTGTAAAGCGTGAGCTAAAAATTCTGATTGTTCTGCATTAGCTCCGGATCCTTTGATGATGACAACAAAACCTTGCTTTGGTCTTGGAGGGTTTGTTTCTCTTAAAATCTTGACAACTTCTGGATAGGAAAACCATTCTGGAATTTCAGTTCCGTCTCTCAAACGTTGTCTTAATTCAGTTCCTGAGATATTAGCTGTCTTGACAGTGGCGGTGTCAATTGTGTCAATTGGTGCATATCTGTCTTCATCTGGTAAGTATGTGACCATTCTGAATGGGACAATTTTGATTTTTGGTTCTAATTCATCCTTTAATCCTTCCAACAAGTCTTGAGCATCGTAAGGTCCGTAGAAGTCAACACCCTTAGAGTTCTTACCAGGACCAGCATGGTCTCTACCGACAATAAAGTGATCAACACCGTAGTTAGTTCTGATTAATGCGTGCCATAATGCTTCACGATCACCGGACATTCTCATGGCCAATGGCAATAATGATAAGGTGGCTAAGCCTTCTGGGAACTTCTTCAAGACTTGTTGGTACACCTTGACTCTGGTGTGGTGATCGATATCACCTGGCTTGGTTAAACCAACAACTGGGTGGATCAAGATGTGACCGGTTTCACCAATGTCCTTGGCAGCACGGACAGTTAATTCACGATGAGCTCTGTGCATTGGGTTACGGGTTTGGAAGGCAACAACGTTTTGGTTGTCCCATCCGAGTCTGCTGAATTCCTTTCTTAACTCAGTTGGAGTCTTACGGAATTCAACGTAATCGTAATGCTTTGGGTAGTCAATACCTTGGATTGATCCACCGAGGTAGTAGTCACCAGCAGTTTCGTTTAAGTATCTGATGGCTGGGTGTTCTGGGTCACCTCTGAAGACCTTTTCAGCTTCTTCTTGCTTGTTTGGCTTGTAGATAGATTCCAAGGTCAAGATTGCTAAAGGCTTGTTGTCTCTTAAATCAGTGAGAACGATTCTGTCACCGGTCTTGTATGATTTTGCAACTTCTTCCGAAACATCCAAAGTGATAGGAATGGACCATAATAAACCCTTTCCGTTTTCGGTGACCGAGGTTAATCTCATGTCATTAACGACTGACTTGTAGTCAGCTTCGTTTAAGAAACCAGTTAATGGAGAGAAACCACCGTTCAAGATCAACTCTAAATCACATAACTGTCTTGCAGTCAACGTGTAGGTAGGTAAAGAAGCAGCTTCTTCTACTAACTTGGAACGGATTGAAGCATCACGAAGAACTAAATCTTGAAGTTTTCCACCGTGGGGGACTGGAATAGGCATTATGAATGGATAATGGAGGGATCAAAAGAAGAATAAATTCTGCAAGAGATGCAAGAGAATCAATTGGCATTTCGGTGTTTCAAGAATTATATATATATTGAAAAAAAATTACACTGGTAAATTCATCATATCATTGCACGTGACATGGTTGCAAAAGAAATAAATAGAGTTTGGGCAACTGCACTCGAGAGATGGGAGCTGCAATTTAGTCTCTATTCGACGATTGCAAGCGGTGCTGGAACGGCGGAATAGTGCGGTGCATCCTGAGGGCTTCAATATGGCGGTCATTATGGTGTGAAGGTGGCAGTACTCGGTGAGCTAGCGATCAAAATGAACCATCAGCTTTGGTGAACAGAGTAGGAAACTATGTCTTTCATACCCAGGAGTTCCAAGAGATCACCATTCCATTTCTTGGCGGTATTGTGGAACTGTGGAGGTGAATTAGTCCATACAATAGACTATTGAGTCCTTGAGTACTCTTAAGTTGCAACAAATCTGGTGAAGTCAAGAAAAAATGTCAAGACCCTGTTTGCAACAAAAGTCGGAAAGCCCACCATAATCCTGTGCCCCATACATTACGTCAATTTTCAAGGTACTACATATTGCAAAGCTACCGAAAACGTTTATCGCACCATGTCACGTGATCCAAATTGGCTCGCTAAGATTTTTTTTTTTTTTCGTGCACCAGGTGGTGGTGGTGGCCAGAATCTTCTGGATCTCGCTCCCTGCATATAGGACTTCTCTCGCACTATTTGTCGGCGGTCGGTAAATGGAGGGGGGGAGAAGCGCCAGAAGGAGGCTTGCCTATATGGAAATGCTGCAAAATGCGTGGTGAGACGAAACACACTCCAGTGCCTTACAGGTTACAAAGTTTTGTGAGTTGTAGGGGGGCATGCTCAAGGTTTTCTATTCACCAACATGTAACCCCTCACTTGTCAGTCACAAAGGACGCCTCCGTGACTTTATAGTTGGGGTTTTCTCTCCTCCACCACCTCTCCTCTACATTATTGGCCTAGATTTTACAGGAAGTGCATGAATGAGAGACAAAACCATATATGACAGCAACAAGAATTAATCCCCCACGCATGTATGTGAACTGCAGGTTAGACGAAACTAAAAAACTCCTTCTTTTCTTGCTTTGACACCTCCGTAAAGATTTCTCTCCCTCTCAGAGACAAAGGAAACAGTAGGCTATCTCCAGCGCCTAAAAAGTATCCCCCACATAACGTCCCCCACTTTTCACCCCACCATTTTGACCAATTTGAAAAATCAATTGGGGCACCAGTAAAATTTGTTGACAACAACAACAACAGCTGGACCCTTAGAAAACACCTGGCTTGAGCAAGCACTCGAGGATGGCCCACCCCAGTATCAGCAAAGTGGGCACGACCGGTAAATTTTCAGGCACATACCAACATTTACCCGTCCCAAATTAATAATTTCACTAAAATTTACCATGAGATTAGTAAAGTCTAGAATAAGATCACCGCCAAATGGAAATACGACAGGCTTACCAATTTGGCCCCCAAAAAAAAAAAAAAAAAAAAAAAAATTAGTAACCCAAAAGTCTCCGATTCGGTTCTCACACATCCGGAGCGCGCAAGGGAACTTATAAAGGTTGGCCAACCTGCTTTTCTGAATTGCATCACCACCTCGTTTTTCTTCAATTGTATCTTTACTATTATATATATATACTAAAATGTCTGCTCCTACGTATGTAATTGATGACCAGTTTGCGTTTACGCGTGTGATTATGCCCCAGTTGTCTGGCAATTCGGCCCAATTGAACGGATACGGTGCTTGTGAAACAATAGGAGAATTGGGTGAGCGGCGGAGCAACGGGTTTTTGGAAATTTTCCAACCCACCATATAAAGCATCCACCTGCCGCTCTCTCCTCTTTTTTTTGCAAATTTCTCAACGTCTTTTCTTCAATTGCATCGAGAAGCCCCTAGTGACTTTAGATTCTGGCCTTTGGAACGAATTTCTGAAGCACAATTCAAAAAGCAATTACTCAGCCCTTCGAATCCCGACGGACATTTCCTGAAGCGCACCAACGAAAAAATTTCGACCGTTAGTCCGACACGGAGAAAGAGAGAGAGACGAAAATTCCAACAAAAAATTTGAAAGATTGCCCCAAAATGACCTCTGTGGGCCGTCTTTCGACGATTGCTAATCACTTGACCCCTTCTACCTGCTCTGCTACTAACAACAATGCCAGTGGTGATATTGGTTTAATTGGTTTGGCCGTTATGGGTCAAAACTTGATCTTGAACGCTGCTGACCACGGCTTCACTGTTGTCGCCTACAACAGAACCGTCGCAAAGGTTGACGAATTCTTAGCTCACGAAGCCAAGGGTAAGTCCATCATTGGTGCCCACTCCATTGAAGAATTGGTCGCCAACTTGAAGAGACCAAGAAGAATCATTCTTCTCGTCAAGGCTGGTAAGCCAGTTGACGCCTTCATCGAACAATTACTCCCACATCTCGAAAAGGGTGACATCATCATCGATGGTGGTAACTCCCACTTCCCAGACTCCAACCGTCGTTACGAAGAATTAGGCGAAAAGGGTATCTTATTCGTTGGTTCCGGTGTTTCCGGTGGTGAAGAAGGTGCCCGTTACGGTCCATCTTTGATGCCAGGTGGTGCCAAGGAAGCTTGGCCACACATCAAGGACATTTTCCAATCCATTGCTGCCAAGTCCGACGGTGAACCATGTTGTGACTGGGTTGGTGATGCTGGTGCAGGTCATTACGTCAAGATGGTCCACAACGGTATTGAATACGGTGATATGCAATTGATTTGTGAAGCTTACGACCTCTTGAAGCGTGTCGGTAAGTTCACCAACAAGGAAATTGGTGACGTTTTCGCCAAGTGGAACAAGGGTGTTTTAGACTCCTTCTTGATCGAAATCACCAGAGATATCTTATACTTCAACGACCCAACTGACGGTGAACCATTATTAGAAAAGATCTTGGATACCGCTGGTCAAAAGGGTACCGGTAAGTGGACCGCTATCAACGCCTTAGACTTAGGTATGCCAGTCACCTTAATTGGTGAAGCTGTCTTCTCCAGATGTTTATCTGCCCTCAAGGACGAAAGAACCAGAGCCTCCAAGGTCTTGGGTGGTCCATCTGTTGAAGATGAAAGTCCAATCACCGACAGAGAAAAGTTTGTTGATGACTTAGAACAAGCTCTTTACGCTTCTAAGATTATCTCTTACGCCCAAGGTTTCATGCTTATCAGAGAAGCCGCTAAGGAATACAAGTGGAAGTTGAACAACCCAGCTATTGCTCTTATGTGGAGAGGTGGTTGTATCATCAGATCTGTTTTCTTAGGTGAAATCACCGCTGCTTACAGAGAAAACCCAGACTTAGAAAACTTATTATTCCACCCATTCTTCAAGAACGCTATCACCAAGGCCCAAAAGGGTTGGAGATCTTCCATTGGTAAGGCTGTCGAATACGGTGTCCCAGTCCCAGCTTTCTCCACCGCTTTATCCTTCTACGATGGTTACAGATCTGAAAAGTTACCAGCTAACTTATTACAAGCTCAAAGAGATTACTTCGGTGCTCACACTTTCCAAGTCTTACCAGGTAAGGAAAACGACTTCTTAAAGAAGGACCAATGGATCCACGTTAACTGGACCGGTAGAGGTGGTAACATCTCTGCTTCCACCTACGATGCTTAAGCCATCTAACGGTATTGATTCAGAGAGTCAAAAGATTACGTAGTCTAACAGTTTCAATGAAAAACATAATTTTGAAAAAAGAAAAAATGTAGAAAAAAAAAAAGAATGAAAACTACTTGTATGGCCCTCTTATGTAAAGTCATATGTGTGGTGTATATTTTATGGTTGTCTTGATTTGTAAACAATGTTTATAAAGTATAAATAAAACTTCTAATATTCAAAAATTCAACTTGCAAACAAAGAGGTTTATTAGGAAAGAAAGTGATCTTGGTGAATTAAGAAAGAAAACTGTCTATAAAAATGCATTCCATACTTCAGCCTTCTAGTTCTTGAGGGGATCTCTCTTCTTCCACTCAAGAATTAAATCGTCCTTAGGGAAAATAGTAGCGAAAACCTTGATTTCTTCGGATAATGGAGTGACATGGTGAATTAAATCGGAGTTCATAACAAACTTACCGAGCATACCTGTGAACAACATCAACACGTAGTTCTTACCCAAGCAAACGTGGGGACCGGTTCCAAAGACCAACCAGTTACGTTGGTACATGCTGGGGGTGGCATCTTCCCATCTTTCAGGCTTGAAGGTGTCTGGGTCTGGGTAAACTTCAGGGTCGTGCAAGGCAGGGTACAAAGTTGGAATGATCATCGAGCCCTTTGGAGCGGTGTAGGTTTCAGTGACAGGGAAGTTTTGCTTGACAACATAAGGAACCATGAGGACCGGAGGACGGTATCTCAAGGATTCCTTAACAACGTTGTTGGTGTAGGTCATTTCGTTGATCAAGTCCAAGGTCAAACGTTGGGATGGATCGTTGTTACGAACTCTCAATTGTTCTTCTCTAATTTTGGCGACAACATCCGGACGGTCAGCAACAATCTGGAATAACCAACAGGCCAACGACGAGGAAGCGTCTTGGGATGCGAAGAGGAAAGTGAAGATGGCTTCGGAGATTTCTCTGTTGGAGAATTCACGAACCAAAACCTTCATGTCTGGGTCGTCGGACTTCTTTTCCTTGGCCTCCTTCATCAAGTAGATCCATTCGTCCATGACACTTTCGGGCTTACCGTTGTCTTCGTTGATGTGTTTCTTGGACATAGCAGCACACTTTTCAAAGATCTTCATGGTTTCGTCGGCAATCTTCTTACCGTACCAGGTCTTGGTGTATGGGATGATGATGGGGAAGTTGACGAGCTCCAAGGCAGCGGTGATTCTGTAGTAGTTGTCGGCGATCAACTTGATTTGTTCTTCGGTGATGTAGTCCCCGCAGAAGGTTCTCAAGGACAAGGCGCACAACAACTCTCTGAATTCCGGGAAGAACTCTCTCTTGTCGTTGTAGGAGGTGAACTTGTCCAAGTAGATGTCCATGTACTTTTCCTGCACGGGGATGTAGATTTCCAAGGCCTTTTGCGAGAACAACCCGTTCAACGATCTTCTGTAGTCAGAGTGGGCCTTACCGTCCAAGAAGACCCAGTTGGTGGGTCTCAAGATCTTGATGGCGACATCGACAACACAGGGCTTGACGTACTTGGGCGACGCCAAGATCTTGCGGGCCAAGTCTCTGGAGGAAGCGATCACGACAAACTTGTGGAAGATGGAGACACAAGACAATGGGCCCGAGTCCCACTTGGCCTTGTACTCCTCGAACTTGGGGTCCAAGGACTCCAAGAAGGGGCCGATGATGGGCCAGATCTTGAAGCTGGGGCCGGCAATAGAGCCCTTGCGGATCTGGTACATGATTTGGTCGTAGGACAACACCAACACGACGGCAGTTGCAAGGATTTGTAACCACGATAACCCGTTGTAGAAGTCCAAGGCCTTCGCTTGGAAGGTCTCCCTGAAGAAGGGAGACGTCGAATTCAATCCTAAACTCATGGTCTCGAGCGAATGTGACTAGGTAGTTAGCAATAGGGAGAGGAAAAGAGAAAAAAAATTAATTAGTTTTTTTTTTTTTTATTTAAGGTAATCATAACAGTGCGCCTAGGGCCATTTTTCTTTCTTTTTTTCTTTTTTGAGTTGGTGCGTTTTTGTGTAACATCAATATACGATCGTTTAGGAGATGGAGACGTCGGCACGCTCCGCTCAGGCCACTCCGTGGAGGCCACTAGCGTGGGGCTGTTTCTCCCCGTAGGGGAGCTGAGCTCGACGCAGTCGCCCTCGCCGGGCAGGCGAGCAGCGTTCCCCCTGGCAGGGCCCACCAGCAGGGGCCCACCGGTCCAGGGAGCCACTGGCAGCGGGTTTGGCGTGATTTCGCGAGATTATCCGATACGCACTTTTTTTTTTTTTTTTTTTTGCGCTGCCTGCCACTGCTGCATCGGCTGCAGCATCGCTATACGAGTAGCGTTGGCGCGATTACAAATAAACGCTCCCGTATGGTACGACGACGGGCTCAGCCGGTTTCTGGAGGGGGTGGGTCCAGTTGTGGGGATGGTTGAGCAGGTTTGCTGACGCTGGAATCGGCTCGGTGCATAACGGTGACCGTTCAGAAGATGGGGATCGACGGTTTTGCAGCTTGTTGTCTGGCTGATATCTGTCTATACGACTACTGCGTTTCGCTTCGCAGTGATCAGGGCACTCACCCACCTCACACCACCTCCGCGGGTTAAGCGAAAGTGATGCTGAAACCAGTGTACGGCGCCCGCTATTGTGCACTCCTGCTGCTGGGGGGTCTTCTCCACAATCTCTGCTTGGCTGCTTGGCCCGCTTGGCCCGCTTGGCAACTTTATTTAGCGTTTAGCGTTTGTAGTGGTGGTGGTGCAGCCAAAGCTTAATATCGAGCCCTTTCGGCGATACACTCTTGCGAGCGCTAGTGCTGCAAAATCGTAATCAAAAAAAAAAAATTCAAAAAATCAAAAAAAAAGCTACCCCTGGTTGTATACCGGAATAACCCCGTACACAGGCGCCATCTAAATTTTCCAGGCATCTCATCACGCTAAGAAGAGCACACTGAAGCTCAGCTGGAGTAGAGCACCAAATAGAACCCACCACTCCATTTCCACCACTCCATTTCCACCACCACCACCACACACACACACACACACACACACACACACACACACACACAGACAAAATGGGAAAAAGAAAGCAATCCAAGGAGGTTGAGTCGAAAAGGAAGCGTGCCCGCGAAGAGCTGGACGCGCTCTTGCTGTCTGGCGCTGGGGTTTTCACCTCCAGCTCCGGGACCCCCAACCTAGACGGACACGAGATAGACTGGGAAAACGAGGAGCAGGACTACGAATTGAGACCGCGGTCCGCCAAGAACACAAAAGTCATAGAGGGCTTGCCCATCAAGAGAGCCGACGGTAAGATAGAGAGAGTCGTGAGAGAAGAGAAGCCCGAGGAGGACGACGAGGAGGACCCCGAAGAGATCGAAAGACAGATCCAAGCATTGAAGGAAGAGCAGGCCAGGCAGGCCGAGGAGGAGCAGGCCAGAAAGGAAGCGGGGGACGACGAGGACGCACACCTCTCGCCACAGGAGAGGCTCTTCAAGTTGAAAGAGGAGATCGCGGACCTCGCGTCCAGCTTGATGGAGGACCCCGAGTCCAACATCTCCAATCTCACGCGGTTGCGGAAGATGTCCATGTCGCGCAACCCGGTGACCGCACAGTTGGCCATCATGGCGCTCATACCGGTGTTCAAGTCGTTGGCGCCCTCGTACAAGATCCGGGCGTTGACGGACGCCGAGAAGCGCGAGAAGGTGTCCAAGGAGGTGGCGCGGTTGCGCCAGTTCGAGCAGTTGCTCGTGCAGAACTACACCGAGTACGTCAACAACTTGGCCGCGTTGGCCAAGATCTCCTTCACCAACTCCATCAACAACAAGAAGGTAACCGCGGAGCAGGTGCGCATGGGCCAGCTCGCCACCAAGGCCGCGTGCGAGCTCTGCTTGCTGTCGTTGCGCCACTTCAACTACCGCACCGAGGTGTTCATCGTCGTCATACGCCGGCTCAACCGGAAGCCGTCCAACGCGGACGACTTGCAGGTGTTCACCAAGTGCTTGCGCACCTTGGAGACCTTGTTGAAGGACGACGAGGAGAACGGCGACATCTCGTTCGAGCTTGTGCGCATCGTGTGCAAGTCTGTCCGCGACAAGAAGTTCCGCGTGGACGAGTCCGTGATCAACGTGTTCCTCTCGCTCTCCGTGTTGGAGGACTACGACCCGAACAACAACCGCAACGACGAGATCAAGCCCAAGCTCCGCAAGAAGGACCGCGTGCACTTGTCCAAGAAGGAGCGCAAGGCGCGCAAGGAGCGCAAGGAGATCGACGAGGAGATGCGCAAGGCGGAGCTGGCGCTCACCGCGGAGGAGCGCGAGAAGTTCCAGGCGCAGATCTTGAAGATGTTGTTGACGTTGTACTTGGAGATCCTCAAGTCCGGCTCGGCGCAGGGCGAGGCGCTGCACTTGATGGCGTCCGTGTTGGAAGGGTTGGCGCGGTTCGGCAGGATGGCCAACTTTGACTTGTTGGGCGACTTCTTGGAGGTGTTGCGCGAGATCATGCTCGACACGATGGAGAGCCACTCGCTCTTCGACGCGGACGGCATAGAGAAGGCCGACGGCGACGACGAGGACGAGGACGGCGCCGGCATGTTCAGCGGCAAGGAGCTCCGGAACGTGTTGCTCTGCATCGTGACCGCGTTCTCGTTGGTGCTGAACCACGCGTCCACGGGCAGATTGCCCATGAGCATCGACTTGACCAAGTTTGTCACCACGTTGTACCGCGTGTTGGCGGACTTGGCCCTCGACTGCGACTTGGAGTTCTCGCACAAGTCGTTGCGCTTGGCGGACCCGCTGGCGGTGCACACCGCGGACGAGAAGCCGTCCGTCAACGTGTCCACCAAGGCCGAGTTGTTGTTGCGGTGCTTGGACTACGTCTTCTTCCGCACAAAGAACGGCACCTTGCCCAGAGCGACCGCGTTCGTCAAGAGGCTCTACGTCTCCATCCTCCAGAGCCCCGAGAAGACCGCGTTGGCGTCGTTGAAGTTCATCGGCAAGCTCACCAGCAGGTACGACGAGAGCATCAAGGGCCTCTGGAACACCGAGGAGCGCATCTCCGGCGAGGGCACCTACGTGTTGGGCACCGAGAAGAGCCTCAAGAGAGAGGTGGAGCTCGAGCGCTGCAACGCCGGCGCCGCCACCTTGTGGGAAACCGTGTTGCTCGACAAGCACTACTGCCCCATGGTGAAGGACGGCGCCCGGTCGTTGATGAAGAACAGCAAGCCCAAGGCCACCTAGACCGCGCCACGGCCCTGTAGTATATACACCAGAATACACGCATACCTATAGACGATTGTAGCACCGCCCCCGCCGGGGAGGCGAGGAGCGTGCCACCGGCAGGACCATCTCGTTGCACCCAGGAGCCCCGCCGGGGGCACGCCCATCCACTCCGTGGAGGCCACTGGCGTGGGGCTCTGCTCGCTGCGCTCGGTGCGCTCACACGAGCAGAACACAGCCGTGCCAGGCACTCCCGCAGGGAGCCAGGCTCGACGCAGTCGCCCCCGCCGGGCAGGCGAGCAGCGTGCCGCCGGCAGGACCGCAAGCACTCAACAGCGATGCCCAGGGAGCCCTGCCGGGGGCACGCCCATCCACTCCGTGGGGGCCACTGGCGTGGTGCTCTGCTCGCTGCGCTCGACCTTGCAGCCAAAACGGTGCGCCTCCCGCAGGGAGCCAAGCTCGACGCAGGCGTCCCCGCCGGACAGGCGCCAGCGGAGCGTCGCGACCGACCCGTAGAGCTCTGGCGTCCTTCCTGGCGGCCCTGCCGCGCTGCACCGCTCCGCTCAGACCACGCCGCGGGGGGCCACCGGCGTGGTGCTCCCCCAGGAGCCTCCACTGGCGAGGCTGCTCCCATTGTGTGGAGGCATCTGGCTGAAAAAAAAAATACGAGCCACGAGAAAAAATAATCTCAAATTTTCAGGTGATCAAATTTTGATCCCTAGGGAGTGGCTCGTATTCTGCTAGTATTGCCCTTTACTTTTTGGCTTGTCTACCGCTACTAGCCCCTATCGAAGCAGTCAGTAAGCGCTTACGAGCTGTCGCAGTTGAGTTTCCCAGCACAGATTTTTCTTGCCCTGAGCGACTAAATAGCATTGCCGTAGGCTCACCTCCCCCCCTCCCCCCTTTTGTTAGACGATACACAGCGAGATGGAGCCCGCCAACGCTATCTTCCTCGCCATCATCTTGTCGACGACCTTGTTCGTGGTGGTGTTCGGCATCTTTGCGTACCGCGTCTTCTTCGGGCCCAGAGGGTCCGCGGACGGCGAGTACAGCTACTTGTCGCGAGGCGGCGGCCCCACGTACGGGGCCACCAACAGCTCCGTGCCCCGCGAGTTCTTGAACGACGAGGAGGCATTGACCCACTTGGCGCGCGAGTACGACTTTGCGGTGTTGGCGCCCGAGGAGCAGGCCGCCTACGCCCGCGGCGAGGAGTTCAGCGCCGCCAACCCGCCCAACTTCCAGCACGCGCGCGGGGCCTCCTACACCGCGGTGACCGACTTGGCCATCCGCGACCGGGGCATCGGCGCCTTTGAGTTCGAGCAGGACCTGGAGTTCCTCCAGCCGCGCTTCATCGTGGACGACCGCACGGAGGTCAACTTCCTCAACAACGACGCGCCCTTCTCGTGCCTGACCGCCGTGTTGAACTACAGCTTGCCCGTCAAGCACCGCGCCACGGCGGACATTGTGTACTTTGAGGTCAAGATCTTCGAGTACGCCGCCCAGGACGGCGAGCACTTTGCCGTCGGGTTGGTCACCAAGCCGTACCCGAGTGCGTTCCGGTTGCCGGGCTACAACAACTTCTCCATCGCGTACGAGTCCACGGGGAACCTCAAGATCAACAAGCCGTTGCCCACGCCACGCCAGCAGCACGGCGACAACAGCCAGCACAACGCGCTCATCTTGCCGCCCTTGCAGCAGTCCGACATCGTCGGGTTCGGCTACGTCATCTCCACGGGCACCATCTTCCTCACGCACAACGGGAAGAAGCTCATGGACATCATGAAGGGCTGCTTCGCGGACTTGTACCCGGCCGTGGGCGCGTTCCAGAGCAACTGCAAGTTCCAGGTCAACGTGGGCCAGCTCGGCTTTGTGTGGATCGAGGCCAACGTGAGAAAGTACGGCTTTGTGTCCACCAACGACTACAAGAAGATCCAGGGCGAGCGCGGCCGCCAGGCCTTGCCCGAGTACGCCAACGACACCGTCGACAAGGTGTTGGACAAGGGCGAGGAGTTGCCGCCCCGGTACCCGGAGGACGAGTTGGACTTCTTCGGCCGCTCCGCCACGGGCACGTCCACCAGCTTAAACCTCGGCACCTCCGCGCAGCTCGAGCAGAAGGTGAGCGAGAAGAAGGAGCACGCCGCCGACGCCGACGACGACAAGGAGGAGGAAGAAAAGCCGCTCCCTGCAAACCCGCACAGCTCGTCCACCGTCACGGACGAGCCCGAAGAAATCATGGACCTCAGAGAGCGCATCTACGAGCAGAGAACGCAAGAAGAGGACGCCGACGACGAGTCCGCGCCCTTGTTGCCCACCGCCGCGGCAGCAGCAGCAGCTGCTGCTGCACCACCGCCAGCGGAAGACGTCTCTGCCAAGGCTCTGTCGTCCGACAAGGACGAAACCCCCGAGACCGAAGCAGAAACCTCGCCAGAGGCCGCTTCTCCGGAGTCGAAGGACCCCGAGACCACCGCAGCTGGGGGCGCAGGAAGCGACGCCGCCGACTCGTCAAGAGAGGCCACCCCCAGCGCCGCAGTATCCGGGCAGGACACCACCCCCAAAAGCAGCACCAGCAACAAGAAGAAGAAAAAGAAGAGCGGCAAGAAGAAGGGCAAGAAGAAGAAATAGGCGCCCGCCCTCGCAGCGCTGTCATTTAGTGTATAGCAAAATGTAATAATACAGGACCGTGGTACGCATACGACAGGCGGACAGGTGTAGGCACTGTAGGGGACGCTCCGCTGGCGCCTGCCCGGCGAGTCGAGCGCAGCGAGCAGAGCACCACGCCAATGGGCGTGCCCCCGACAGGGCTCCCAGGTAAATCATGGTGGTCCTGCCGGCGGAGCGCTGCTCGCCTGCCCGGCGGGGGCGACTGCGTCGAGCTTGGCTCCCTTCGGGAGGGTCGAGCGCAGCGAGCAGAGCCCCACGCCAGTGGCCTCCACGGAGTGGATGGGCGTGCCCCCGGCAGGGCTCCCAGGTAAATCATGGTGGTCCTGCTGGCGGCGTGTTGCTCGCCTGCCCGGCGGGGGCGACTGCGTCGAGCTCAGCTCCCTGCGGGAGTGGGCGGTGGGTCGAGCGCAGCGAGCAGAGCACCACGCCAGTGGCCTCCACGGAGTGGATGGGCGTGCCCCCGGCAGGGCTCCCTGGTGCTGGAGGGTATGGAGAGGTGAAAAAAAGAATAGCGCAGCCAGGTTTCGATCCTGGGACATCAGGGTTATGAGCCCTGCGCGCTTCCACTGCGCCACTGCGCTGCTATTCAGTAAAGGAGAAAAATCTGCAATTCACAATACAGAAGAGGCGGCGCGCCTGGTGCACCGATGTGCTGCTCGGATGCCGCAGAGCAAGGCCAGAGACTGAAGCAACAGCCAACTCTCTCTACCGAGCTCCCACCAAAAGTGCCTGGTTTTGGCCAAGGGGGGGCAGAAGTAGCCCTCTACGTGCCTATAAATACCTAACTAGTCTCCATTCACCCCAATTCGCTCTTGTCGAAGTGGGTTACACTCTGGTGTTAGGTAAGTGTGCAGATATACTACTTACTGCTTGATTAATGTCATGTGCTACTTAAATACACCACCAAGGTACCAAGCACATTGAACCCTTAGGGTCCAAATGGGTTCTAACGGCCCTTGCTCACCATTCTCACGAGAATCAACCCTATGTGGAGCACCCAATGCATTCTATGGCAACAATTCCAAATTACCGCTTGGGGACACTTCGCAGCCAGTGGGTGCTAGCCACCACCAGCCACACCTCGCAACGAGCCAAAACCAACACCCCACCGAACCAACGCTCCGCAGGCGCCTGCCCGGGGGGACGGATTCCGTCGAGCCTGGCTCCCTACGGGTGAGAGAACGAGCGCAGCGAGCTGAGCACCACGCTAGAGGCCTCCACGGAGTGGAAGGGCGTGCCCCCGGCAGTGCTCCCAGGTAAATCAAGGTGGTCCTGCCGGCGGCACGCTACACGCCTACCCGGCGAGGGCGACTGCGTCGAGCCTGGCTCCCTTCGGGAGGAACAGCCCCACGCTAGTGGCCCCCACGGAGTGGCCAGCGGAGCGTCACCACCCCCTCTGGTGGCTCACTGGCGGCCCACCCTGGCTGCCCTTGGCTGTGCGGTTGCAGCACTTTTGCAGCGTATTTTCGCGCAGATTCCGCTAGCGCGCGCTAATACGAGCGCCAACTTATCTCGCCTGGTCATGACTACAGCAACGCAACCGCGCTGGAGTGAAAAATCTGGGACTCGGCGGCTTCCGCATTTTTCGATTTTTTTTTTTTTTTTTTCGGTATTTTCTAACAATCGATTATTTTTTATTCTTATTTTCATTTTTTATTTATTTTTATAGCGTCGGTTATGTCGCTTGAGGGCCCTAAGCCAGAGAGGGCAGGCCTGCTGGCAGCGCAGCTGGGCCCACGGCGGGCCGCCGGCTCCAGGCTGCTGTTGCGGTTGGTGGTACTGGCAGCTGGGCACCTGCGCCCGTGGCGGCGGTGTGGCTGGTGGTGGTGTTCTCGCTGTCTGCTTGGGGCTACTCAATCTAATCTTTTTGGTTATCTTTTTTTTTTTTTTTTTCTTTTTTTTTTTGATTATCCATGGAAACTGGCAGCCAGAAACGAGGGTCCCAGTGGCAGCAGCAGTGGCAGCGGAGTGGGACGAAAAGGGGAGCGAGGGAGCAGAAAAAGGAGGGATGGAGAGCTTCGCTGGGTACTGGTGGGCCCCCGCCGGCGGCTCGCTACACGCCTGCCCGGCGGGGGCGACTGCGTCGAGCTCAGCTCCCTGCGGGAGTCGGCCGTGGATCGAGCGCAGCGAGCAGAGCACCACGCCAGTGGCCTCCACGGAGTGGATGGGCGTGCCCCCGGCAGGGCTATCTGGTTGTTCCCCCCGTTGGCAGTGCCACTACACCAATGCTTTGTAGAACGTAGTATTAATAGTAATAACTTAATAATAATAATAATAATAATAATATAATAATAATGATAATAATAATAATAATAATAATAATATACTAACAAGAATAATAATTAGTCATATCGAAATATGATGGTAACAAAATTTGCAAATTAAAGCGCCCCATGGCGGCAGCGCTCAGTACATGCTTCTCTCGAGCGTGCCGATGTCCGCATCCTTCAACTGGGCGTTCAAGTTGACCACGGGGTTGGCCTGCTGCTGGGTCACCTTCTTGGGTCTGCCTCTTTCTCTCTTGACCACGCGGCCGAGCTGCGAGTGGTACAACTCCTCGTCCTTCTTCTTTCTCTGCTTCATGGTCCCGTTGACACGCACTCCCTTGATGGTCACGCCGGTCTGCTCAACTGGGAACTTTCTGGGACGGCCTCTTCTGTCCTTCTTCTGGAGCAAGTTTTGCACCGCGTTATCCTCCAAGGTTCTCAAGTACGTGGGCTTGTCCAACAAGTTGGAGATCTCGTCGTTGGCGCCGCCTCCGTTTCTGTGCTGTTGCTGCAGCTGCTGTGTTTGCTGGTGCTGCTGCTGCTGGTTCTGCTGCTGCGCGTTGGGCGTGTTGGAGTCTCTGGACACAGAGTTCTTCAAGAGCTTGTTGAGGTGCTTGAAGTTGGGGTGCTGCGAGTCGATGTACAGGTTGGTGGTGGGGTCCAAGATCAACTTCTTTGGTCTGCCTCTCTTTCTCTTGGAGTCCTGGTCGTCCGAGGACGTGTCTTCCTGGGACTTTTGTGTGGTCAGGATGATTGTGGGTTGGACCTGTTGCTGTTGTTGTTGTTGTTCTTGGGCTTGGGCTTGGGCCTGGGCCTGTGCCTGGGCCTGGGCTTGCGCCTGTGCAGCTGCTTGGGCGGCCTGGGCCTGTGCGGCCTTGGACTTCTTACCACGGCCCAGCTGGACTGGGTGTTGCTGCTGCTGTTGCTGTTGTTGTTGCTGCTGTTGTTGCTGTTGCTGTTGAAGGGCCTGCTGTTGCTGTTGCTGCTGCTGAAGAGCCTGCTGCTGCTGTTGCTGCTGCTGGGCAAGCTGCTTCTGCTGGTGCTGCTGGAGCTGCTGGAGCTGGGGCTGGTGGTGGTGGTGTTGCTGCTGTTGCTGCTGTTGCTGTTGAAGCTGTTGCTGGAGCTGCTGCTGGAGATGCTGTTGCTGGAGATGGTGCTGCTGTTGCTGGAACTTTTGCTGTTGCTGTTGCACGGGGTCCTGGACTACAGGCTGGACGGCCTGGTTCTGGGGCAGCTGGAGCTGCTGGTGCAGCTGCAGAGGCGACTGCTGTTGCTGCTGCTGCTGAGGGTACCGCAAGTGCTGCTGCGGAGGGATCTGCTGGGGCTGCACGTGCATCGGGTGCTGTAAGGGAGGCGTGTGGTACTGCGGAGGCACCTGGCCCGACATCTGCGGCTGGTGCTGGTTGCGGTACAACATCTGCTGGAACTGTTGGTGCTTGGGCATCTCCTGGTGGATCTGCGGCGGGATCCCCTGGTTGGGGAACTGGACAAAGTTGCTGTTGTTCATGGGCTGGCCGTTCGAGTTGTTTTTGCTTCCGTTAAACTGAGGCAGCGGGAGGTACATCTCTGGGGGGCGGACGGTGGTGCTGGGTGTGACGGTGCTTGGTGCTTAGTGCGACGGTCTTGTGTGTGCGTGTGTGTGCGCGAGTACGACTAGTAGCTGCGAGTACGACGGTGGTTGTGCGTGCGTGTACACAGGCAGGCTAGACGGAAAGGGGGGCGGGAGAGGGGGGAGTCCACGCGGAAGGAACAGACGTGTGTGTAGGCGTGCCGTGGAAGTTTTTTTTTTCGACGGTCTTGGATCTCACTAGCAGCTGGGTGGGTGTTGCTATTCTGGAGGTTTCTTTAGCTTAACTTTAAGGAAAGAGAAGTTTTTTTTTTTTTTTATTTTTTTTTTTTTATTTTCTTTAAGTTTTTTTTTTTTTTTTTGGTTTCGGGGGAAACTCAGTGGGTTTTTGGGGGTGGGCCGGACGGTGGTGGGCGGGTTGGACAGACGGAAGGACGAAGGCGCTTTTTCGGCGGGGGTTTCGCTCAGAGGTCTGGGGGGTCGGTGCTAGCGGGACAGGACGGTCAGCAGCTGGGGGATTCGGCTGGGTGGCGGTCTTCTGATAGCAAAGGAGCTGAAGAAGAAGAAAAGAAAAAAAAAAAAAAAATCAAAAATACAAAAAAAAAATAAAAAAGAAAAAAAATAAAGAAGCCAAAAAAAAAAAAGCAAGCGCTACATGCAGGCGCAAATGTCACCAACGTGATTTGATGATCGCACCGAGAGGGGTTCCGCTGCGAGCGCTGCTGCGCGCGAGCAGCGAGCAACGAGCAGCTGCCGAGCCAGAGGACCAGGGGGGCCCCAGGGGGGCCCAAGGGAGCCAGAGGGGGGGAAGCAGGGCCGACGGCGACGCTCCGCTGGCCACTCCGTGGGGGCCACTGGCGTGGTGCCTCTGCTCGCTGCGCTCGAGCAACCGTCTGCACACAGGACCAGCCTGGATCACATGTGGTGGTGATAGGAGATCCCATGGGCTGCTCTCCCGTAGGGAGCTGAGCTCGACGCAGTCGCCCTCGCCGGGTAGGCGTGTAGCGTGCCGCCGGCAGGACCACAAGCACCCAACAGCGAGGCCCAGCAGGGGTGGTGACGCTCCGCTGGCCACTCCGTGGGGGCCACTGGCGTGGTGCTGCGCTCGAGCAACTGTCTGCACACAGCACCTTGTGTGGACCAGTCGTGATACGGGACGCTCAGCGGTCCCCTGGACTGCCCTCCCGTAGGGAGCTGAGCTCGACGCAGTCGCCCTCGCCGGGCAGGCGTGTAGCGTGCCGCCGGCGGGCCTCCAAGCTTCCCTGGGTGGCCTTGGTGTCTCGTTGCTGCCTGGCGGCGCGGCATGGAGATTTGCAGCGCGATCCGACGCGCCAGTCGTGCTACACAGGCGGAGAAAGTCACTGCCGAGCCTGTGGGTGCAACTGGCTGGAACCGCCTGGGCGTTGCACCAGCACCGTACTGTAGCCTCTGGACGAGTGTGGTGCGCACGAGGGGCCGCCTGCCCGGCGAGGGCCACTGCGTGGGGCTTTGCTCGCTGCGCTCGGTGCTTCAGCGGGCGCTACTGTGGCCAACGCAACACGCATAGGCGTGTTGGGGGCCGTCCGCCAAACGTACACTGTCAAGTGCCGGTGGCCCCTCGCTGACACTCTCAATGCGCTCCTCGTGTTGCCTTCACTTCCCGTAGTCCCCCCCACTGAGTAGCGCTCGAGCGCAGCGAGCAGAGCACCACGCCAGTGGCCTCCACGGAGTGGATCGGCGTACCGCTAGCACCCTCCGTCCTGTAGACTTCTCCCTCTGTAGCGTAAGGAGCTGCGCTCGACGCAGTCGCCCTCGCCGGGCAGGCGCCAGCGGAGCGTCCCTCCATGGGTACGTACCTGCGGACCCGTTGGGCCCTGCCGGGGGCACACCCATCCACTCCGTGGAGGCCACTGGCGTGTGTGCTCTGCTCGCTGCGCTCGGCCCTCCCGCAGGGAGCTGTGCTCGACGCAGTCGCCCTCGCCGGGCAGGCGCCTGCGGAGCGGCCGCTGGGGGGTCTACACCGTCTGGCCTACGTGGGTTGCCGGTTACTGTTTCTTTCTATTTTGTATATAGTGGTTGTTTTGCGTATTACTACGAAAGGCCGTGGGGGGCGCGGCGGCCCGTGCTTGTCGTGCTTTCTGTGGTGGCGGGCCTGCTGCCCGCTCGTTCTATCGTGTGGTTCTCCTCTCCTCTGTGCGCCTAGACGGACTCCTTCTCGAGCGGCTCCAAGAGCTCGTACAAGGCCTCTTCGAAGTACTTGTAGAACTCTGCGGAGTCCGACACCTTCTCGTTTATCTTGACCTTGAGCTCGAGGTCGACCAAGGCGTTGCTGCGGGCCAAGGCCGGCGCGCCGGCGCTGGACTTGAGCTGCGGCTGGTCGATGAGATCGAAGAATATGTCGTCGGTGTTGACGGCGGCCGGGGCGGCGGCGGCGGCCCTGGAGGCCGATGGCACAGGCACCTCGGCGATCTCGTCCCAGTGGTCGAACTTGACGTCCACCACCTCGAATCTCAGCTGGGTGACGGCAGGGGCGATCAACTCGTCGAAGATGTCTGCGGGCGCGGCGGGCGCGGCGGCGGCGGCCGAGGGGCCCTCGCTGTACTGTGGGAACTTGCGCTGGTATGCGATGGACGTGGCGTCCTTGATCAACGTGGGCGTGTATGCCTTGAAGTTTTGCAACCCGTTGAACTGGCTCAAGTCCACGGTGATGGACAAGTCGAAGATGTTGGATGGCTTGGCGGCCTCCGCGGCAGCGGCGGCGGCGGCGGCGGCGTCGCCCTTCTTGGGCTCGTCCTTCTTGGGCTCAGCGAGCACAATGTTCGACAAGTCCAAGTGCTCTCTGGACTTGATCCACTGCGCAATCTTGGACACGGCCTCCGGCTTGATGGCGCCGAGGTACGCCAACACGTCTCCCTTCAAGAGTCTGCCCTTGGGGCCGGACGCCTGGATCTTGGCGAACGCGTCGTCCGCGGAGATGTGGTTTTCGTGGAGCAACAACTCGACGGCGGGCGAGAGCTTTTGCTGCGGGTTGGCGGCGCCAAACACGGAGGCTGCCGCCTTGTCGGCGGCCGGGGCGGCGCCCTTTGGCTCTTCCTTCTTGGGGGCGGGGGCGACGTCCTTCTTTGGGGCGGGCTCCTTCTTTGGCTCCTCCTTCTTTGGCTCTTCCTTCTTTGGCTCCTTAGGCTCCTGGGGGGCCTCGTCGTCCTTGGGCTTCTCCAAGGCGCTCAAGTCGTCCTCGGGCTCGGCAAGGTACGCAATTGGCTGGCCCACGGGGATGCCCTTGTCGCCGTCGCTCTTCAAGAGCTCCCACACGACCCCGTCGTCCTGGGCCTCGACGTCGATGGTGGCCTTGTCGGTCTCGACCTCCAAGAGGACGTCGCCGGCCGCAAACTTGTCGCCGGCCTTCAACTTCCACGAGACGATGCCCCCCTCGGTCATGGTGGGCGACATGGCGGGCATTCTGAAGATGGACGCGGCGCGGGCCACGCGCGCGGAGTGGAACGTGCGGGCGGACGTTCTCAACGAGGCTCTCAATGAGGCGCTCAACATTGTATGGCAGTGGTGGTGGTGCGTGGTGGTGGAGTGCGTGTGTTCAGCTTGACTGGTAGAGAAGTCCTCGCGGCAAGCACAAAAAAAATAGCGGTGGTGGTGCGGTGGTGGTGGAAAGGAAAGCGGTGCAGTCGTGCGTGTCAATGGGCGGGACACTACTGGGCGGGAGAGTTGCGACGGTGCTGAAGAGTGCTGGAGGGGGCCGGTGGGTGGTGGATTGTGTGGTGCTAGCGTCTCATCAGTGCGGAAAATTAAATCCGATGGGGTTTTCGCTCGGGCGCGACCTTTCCGCGAGCCTGGCGGGCCCAAAAATACGAGATGCCCGGGTCCCAGCGCGCGCGCAGTGAGCGCTCGGAGAGCAACCAGGGGGAACGAGGCTGCCATGGGGGCGGACGCTCCGCTCGGGCCACTCCGTGGGGGCCACTAGTGTGGTGCTGTTCCTCCCCGTAGGGGAGCCAGGCTCGACGCAGTCGCCCCCGCCGGGCAGGCGAGCAGCGTGCCGCCGGCGGGCCCCCAAACAGCCCGCAGTTTGCAGCAACTGAAATGTTGAGCATCAGGGAGCGCGCGCAGCGTGTAGCGCCCTACGCACCGCTGGAGTCGCGAAATCTCCGGCGAGCATGCGCCACTAGCGAGAGACAAAAGCACCGGCCTTTTGAGAGGGTAACAGCAGCAGCAGCAGCATCCCGAGCAGCAGCCCATGTTACGAACAGCGGCCCCACGGGCCCTTAGTGGACCCACACTGACCGCTCTGGCCGGTACACCTGCAATCACACCACGCCAATGCGGCCCCCTTCTCACCGCCACCGCGTGTTCCCTTCCCTCTGTTTTTCGCAGCCATTGCTTCGGAGTGCCCTAGCCGCCCGAGCCAACCTCCGAAATCCACTCCCCTGCTACAATACCCGCGACTACCACCGTGCCGCCCGTGTTGCCCACGTATGACTCTGGTGCCTCCATCAGCTGCGACGCGGAACCGCTGGCCACTCCGTGGGGGCCACTGGCGTGGTGCTCAGCTCGCTGCGCTCGACTTCCTCCTCCGACTGACTTGACCCAGCGCCTCCCGAAGGGAGCCAAGCTCGACGCAGTCGCCCTCGCCGGGCAGGCGAGCAGCGTGCCGCCGGCAGGACTGCACCAAGCCCAGCTGGGGACGCTCCGCTGGGCACTCCCTGGGGGCCACTAGCGTGGTGCTAGCAGCCAGGCCACCTCTGCAACCAGTCCTGCACACGCGAGGGCATCGAGCGAATCACGCCGTTCCGACTTCCTCCGCCCGGAGTAGCTGTCAAATTGACGCAGCCACCTGGCTGCAATTCTCCCACTGGCACCTCTAGCACCACCAGCGCCATACACCACCGTCTCCCGCAGGGAGCTGCGCTCGACGCAGTCGCCCTCGCCTGGGAGGCGCCAGCGGAGCGTCCCCAGCTGGGCGTGGTGCAGTCCTGCCGGCGGCACGCCGCTCGCCTGCCCGGCGGGGGCCACTGGCGTGGTGCTCTGCTCGCTGCGCTCGACCCTCCGCCGTCTCCCGAAGGGAGCCAGGCTCGACGCAGTCGCCCTCGCCGGGCAGGCGTGCCCCCTAGTGGGTCGCTAGTGGGTCCCTCGCTGGCGGTGGTTTTGGTGGTTTAGGCGTGGGTGCGTGCGCGCGCTCGGGGAAACCTGCTGTTTACGTGCGCGCAACCGCCGGGGCGCACCATCCTTTTGTCCAGCGTGACTGTTGGTGGAAAAAAAAACACGCAGCGAGCTTCTAGACTGCCCCAGGCCGCTTCTCCACAGCAGCACCGCATCGCACACAGCACCGCAGACGGTCGCTTCCTGGCCATACAAAAGCAGCAGCGCCCGCCGCGAGGCCACAGAGGCACGCGCGCTCCGCTCGCACCGCTCCGTCCGCTGCCCTCCCGTCTCGCCTGCCAGCACACCGCCCCTCCCAGCAGCACACCGCCAGGCGCCCTGCTCCCGCACAAAAGGAAGTGAACACCGGAGCACTAAGAAAAAAACGAAAAATAAAAATACGAAGCAATCCACGCCAAGCGAGTTGGCGGTCTTTTTCTTTAGGTGTCCCATCAGCAAACCCCCGTTGAACCCTCCATTTAGCACCGCAACACGGCCTCTACGCACCCCTACACCCCTTCTGAGCTTCCCCACCCCCCCTACCCGCCCCCCAGCCCAGTTAAACGCGCTCCACGTCTCACACACCCACCACCAACCGCACCACCAACCAAAATGTCGCTGAGACAGCCCTTCCACTACAACGACTCCAGCATGTCGATCGACCAGGACGTCCGACACGACTCCACAGGCACAGGCAACCGCGACCACTTGCACTCGCCGCCCAGCACGTCGCCCCACCGCAAGCCGCCCGCCAGGCTGGCGGCCTCCGCTGCTGCCACCGCGAGAATCTCTGCGTCGACCCCCCCCATAGACGCCGGCTTCGAGGGCCGTGATCACGCGACCCCAGTGCCGCCCGCCAGTCATTTCCACGCCAGCACCACCCTCAACAGCCCCAGCAGCCCTCATAGTCCCAGCAGCCCCAACTTTGGCCCTGGGGCCACGGCTGGCCCCGCTGGCGCTGGCGCTGCCGCGGCCACGGACCCGGCACCGCCCTTCTCCCTCCTCCGCATACTCAGAAAATACTCCAAGTTCATCGGGCCCGGCCTCATGGTGTCGGTCGCGTACATGGACCCGGGGAACTACTCCACCGCCGTGGCTGCTGGCTCAGCCTACAAGTACAAGCTCCTCTTCTCCATCCTCCTCTCCAACTGCCTCGCCATCTTCTTGCAGATCCTTTCCGCCAAGCTCGGCGCCGTCACCGGCTTGGACTTGGCCGCCAACTGCCGCGCCAACCTCCCCTTCAAGTACAACATCATCATGTACGGCTTGGCCGAGTTGGCCATCATCGCCACGGACTTGGCCGAGGTGGTCGGCACCGCCATCGCGTTGAACATCTTGTTCAACTTGCCGTTGCTCGTGGGCGTGATCCTCACGGTGATCGACGTGTTGATCGTGTTGATGGCGTACCGGCCCAACGGGCCCTTGCTCTTCATCCGCATCTTCGAGGGCTTTGTGTCCGTGTTGGTCACCTTGACCGTGGTGTGCTTCGCGGTGGAGCTCTACCAGGTGTCCCACGACAAGGAGACGGACTTTTCCGTGCTCGAGGTGTTGAAGGGCTTCCTCCCCAACGACAAGGTGGTGGACATGAGCGACCGCGAGGGCGGCAACGGCTTGTTTTTGAGCTTGGCCATCTTGGGTGCCACCGTGATGCCGCACTCGCTCTACTTGGGCAGTGGGGTTGTGCAGGCCCGCTTGAAGGACTACGATATCAAGAATGGCTATTTCGACCCGTTGTCGCTTTCCGACAGCAAGGACAGCGGCGCCGCCGGCGCCGCTGCCGCCCAGCCGGGCGCCCACCACCACCACCAAGACGACACTGAGGAAACCGCCCCTTTACACCCGCTGGACGACGACACGTTCACGTCCGTGTGCAACCTCCCGGACGACGGGCCCTCCGTCAACTTGGAGGACCACTACAGACCGTCGATCCACGCCATCAACGAAACCATGAGCTACACGATGGTGGAGTTGGTGATCTCGCTCTTCACGGTGGCGCTCTTTGTCAACTCGGCCATCCTCATCGTGGCGGGCGCCACGCTCACGCCGGGCGCCGCCAAGCGCGACGGCCACGACGGCCACGACGACGGCCACGCGTCGGACTCCGAGTCCGACGACGAGTCCGCCACGTACGCCAACGCCGACCTCTTCACCATCTACCACTTGCTCTCGCTGCACATCTCGCCCACCGCGGGCTTTGTGTTCGCGTTGGCGTTGTTGTTCTCCGGCCAGAGCGCCGGCGTGGTGTGCACGTTGGCGGGCCAGATGGTGCTGGAGGGCTTCTTGCTGTGGTCGCTCCCGCCCGTGACCCGGCGGCTCATCACGCGGGGCTTGGCCATCGCGCCGTGCTTGATCGTCGTGAGTCTCTCGGGCCGCGAGGGCCTCGCCAACATCCTCAACGCGAGCCAGGTGGTGTTGTCGATCTTGTTGCCCGTGGTCAGCGCCCCGTTGATCTGGTTCACGTGCTCCAAGCTGATCATGCGCGTGCCCTTGTTTGTGCGCGACGGCGACGAGGACGCCGACTTGGTCTACGAGACCGACGACGACGCGTCCATCCACTTGGTGTCCACCAGCACGTCCTCGCTCACCTTGGGCGGCAGCGGCTCCGCGCGCAGCGCCGACGCCAGCACCCTCCGCAAGCCCATCAAGTTCAAGCTGACCGAGCCCGCCATCAGATTGCAGGACTTGCGCAAGTCCCACCCGTGCGCGGGCTGGGAGGAGGACGACGACGACTTTGAGCACGAGCACCGCCGCTTGATGCAGAACGCAGAGCTCGAGCGCGACTACAAGAAGGCCTCGCCGCTCAGCCACGAGAGCAGCTCCGCCAACCTCCTCGGCGAGTCCGCCGCGGGCGCCGCCGCGGGCAGCGCGGGCGCCGCCAGCGACTCCGACGCCATCACCGCCAAGTCCACCCGCTCCAACGCCACCTACGTCGCCGACGCCGCCGACGACACCTACAGAGTCATGGGCTACAAGGACATGAGCAACGGGCCCTTGACCACCTTCCTTGCGGTCCTCGTCTGGGGCTTCATCACCTGCTTGAACCTCTTCTTGATCGGAAGCATGATCTTGGGCAACGAGGTCCCCCTCTAGGCCGCCCTCCAACCCCTTCCTCACAGTGGGACGCTCCGCTGGCGCCTGCCCGGCGGGGGCCACTGGCGTGGGGCTCTGCTCGCTGCGCTCGGCCCACCCTCCGTCTCCCGAAGGAAGCTGAGCTCGACGCAGTCGCCCCCGCCGGGCAGGCGAGCAGCGCGCCGCCGGCAGGCCCACCCCGACTCTACCCAAATTGCATTCCACACCTCGCCGTGTGTCTGATTTCAGCTTGTTTTACATCATACCGTGCCGTGCGCCCCCGCGTACCGCACCACACCACCCTAACGTACATTTATACACACTTTATAGAGACCAGCCAATCGTATATTGACACTAACACGAGACCGTAGATAGACGGGCGCCGCCCAGCGCCACGCCGGTGGCCCTCGCCTGCCCGGCGGGGGCGACTGCGTCGAGCTCAGCTCCCTTCGGGAGACGGAGGGTGGGCCGAGCGCAGCGAGCAGAGCCCCACGCCAGTGGCCCCCGCCGGGCAGGCGCCAGCGGAGCGTCCCCTTGCGCTGTGGACCGGCGGTTTGCAGCCAGTGGTGTTCCACGTACCTCCTGCACACTACCACCCATCACGTGACCGCACCCTCACAAAATTTTCTCGCGGTGGGCCCCAAAAACACCCACCGACACAAGTTGGCACCGCCAGTGCTCCACCGTGCCGCCCCCACCACTGCCCCATACCCCGCCGCCCCGCCACCCGCACAGCAATGCCCTCTGAAAAATCGGTAGACCACTTCATAGAAAGCTCGTCGAGGCTCTTGCAGGCCAACCCGACCGCCACCACGCTCTCCATAACCTACGCCAATGCGTTGAAGAAGAGCAAGAAGGCCGCCGCCGCGCCCGCGGCCGAGGCCGAGTCCAAGAAGGCCACCAACATAGTCACCTTCAAGTGCTACGAGCCGCGCTCCGGCAAGTGCATCAAATACTCCACATACAAGGTGAAGGAGCTCCTGCGGTTGTTGACGTTTGTTGGCCCCCGCGGCGTGCTGGTGACCACCAGCAAGAAGAGAAGGGCCGCCGACGACGCCGCCGCCAGCGCGGACGTGGCCTCCAAGAAGACCAAGCCCGAAACCGCCACCGCCACGGAGCACAGGGCCGGCTTGGCCAGCATAATGAGCAACGTCAAGTTCGAGGAGGAGTCCGCCCGCGTCGCCACTCCGCAGCCCGAGGAAGCGGCCGCCGGCAGCCACACCGCCGCTGCTTCAGCAGGAACTGCAGCATCTGCCGGCCAGCCCGCCCCCTCTGCATCGTCCAAGAACAAGAAGAAGAAGAAGAAGGGCAAGAAGTGAGTGCCGTATGGGCGACAGGTAAAAACTATCACGTGACCCATATTCCTCCAGCCCACTGTATTCTCTGTATTTCTAATAAAACCAGCATGATTTACGCCAATTTTTCAGTTGCGAGACCAGCGGGGCCACTGCGCGGTCCTCGCTGGGTCCTCCGTTGAGTGTAGTTTGAGTTGTAGCAGCGCCACGCCGGCGGGCAGGTCCGCCCTGCCGCAGCGGCCAGCCCCTCCCGAAGGGAGCCACGCTCGACGCAGTCGCCCTCGCCGGGCAGGCGTGTCGCGTGCCGCCGGCAGGACCATCAGGACGAGCTGGGGACGCTCCGCTGGCGCCTGCCCGGCGGGGGCCACTGGCGTGGTGCTCTGCTCGCTGCGCTCGGGCCACCTCCTGCAGGGTGCAAAGCTCTATGCGCACTATGCAGTCCAGTCTCTTTGGGCTGAGTAGATATAAATATGAAAGTGTCGTAACATTTGGGTCTTTGGTATGATATATAGAGATCCAGTGGAGTAATGGTGATAACAGGGATAAATTTAGCTGTATGTATACAATAAAATGGCTTTTTTGCTACGCTAAGTACTTCCTTTCATAGGACAAACATCTCGAAGATACGGTTCCTTATTCGAATTCATAGAGCTTGGCGCGCGCTAGTATCAGTACTTTATGTCCCTATTTTGGCCATCGAACCGCTTGAGTAGTCTATGAGCCTCTTATTAGAGAAGGAGATAGTGAGGAGATCGTGAGGAGATGGCGAGGAGGTGGCTCTTCTCCTCTTACGGCTAGCCATTTGCAGCAATTATATGGGTCCTCTTATATACAGGATTGCAGCAATATTTATATATTGGTTGCTTATGTGCACTCCAATATTATTTACTTCTTATATTACGCCTAGATAGCTAGGTCTTGGTATTAATTATTATTATTATTATTATTATTAAGTACTTACATGAGCTGCAAATACCACTAGTATTCTGCAAGGAATGTAACACACTAGGAAAGACTGGGACTTACCGCCCAACATTTTTGCCCTCGACATGCTGCAAAAAAATAAACCACAAATAATATATAGAGGGTGGCACCACAAATAATATATGAAGGGTGGCAAATCCCCCATGAGTCTAGCTAAAATTACATAAAAACCATCTTCTATACTTGATATTTCTGATACCAAGTCGTCACTAGGAAGAATACCTAAATTTATACCTCTCGAGGCATTATTAGTAAAATTGATCAGCTAAAAGAGAGTATTGGCGCGGATCACAGAGTAACGACTAATATGCGGCGAACATTTTTAGACAAGCTTGCATACAGATATTTTACGAATGAATATGCTTTATTGTCTATGGCTTTACTTACCGATTTTATTTTCACTGCTACAGGCAGTTTCAGTGTCAGCATTGCCATTAGAGAGAAAGTCAAAGAGAGAGAGTCCAACGCTAACAGTGGAAATGTTATTAGCAAACAATGAGTCTGTGGTGATACTGAATGAATCGTATGATATCATTAAAATACCTGGAATTATCAAAGAAAGTGTCGTTGTGCCTGCGTGGTTGGGTAGCTGGGAAGACGCTGAGTGCGCGGCTCCAGAAGGTGTTTTCAACACACCTTCTGGATGCTGATACTGACAATTTAGAGTTGAGCGCTGCGTACTGGTTGTTACTGATGACAGGAGGTACGTGGTATGATGGACAGCGCAGTATCGCCAAGCGTGATGACCTGAGTGTGTTAGATGCACAGATCATGAAGTATTTCAAGACAGGCAGTATAGACGAAGTAACACAGATCAATGAAACAGTGAATAACGGCGCATCTGTAAGCGCTAACTTGGCAGGCTTGTCCAAAAGGTACTGGTCAAATTTTACTGGGGGCAATTCAAAAGAAGTGCGTCACATATTGCCAGGGCAGGAGCAGTAGATGCGTTGAGGCCATCATTGCAGGAAGGCTGTGAGCATTTATTGGAATTGGAGTGCTGTGCAGTCCAATTGCTATATATGATTAGATGATATATAGAGATCCAGTGGAGTGATGGTGATAACAGGGATTAATTTAGCTGTATGTATATAATAAATTGGCCATTTTTCCTATTAGAGGAGAAACATCTCAAAGATACGGTTCCTTATTCGAATTTATAGAGCTTGGCGCGCGCTCAGTATTTTATGTCCCTAATTTGGCCATCGCACCAGTTGAGTAGTCGATGAGCCTATTATGAGAGGAGGAGATAGTGAGGAGATCGTGAGGAGATGGCGAGGAGGTGGCTCTTCTCCTCTTACTGCTGGCCATTTGCAGCCACGGTCCTCCTATATACAGGATTGCAACAACATGTATAGTACATTATATACAGGATCACAAGCCATATGCAGTCGCCTCAACAGCAACACCTCCTCTACACCGCCATGACGACAGCAGGCCCAGAGAGCTGGGAGCTGGTATTTCGGACCCGCAGCTCTCTCGACAACAAGACGCTGGTTTTGTGGTCTAGGCTCGACGCAGTCGCCCCCGCCGGGCAGGCGAGCAGCTGGCCTCCGGCAGGACCAGCTTGATTTTACTATGGCGCTGCCGGGGGCACTCTGCACCGCGTCGCTCACTCCGTGATTTGTGAGGTAATGTGCTTAACTAAGTAAGATGGCTACCTAAGTAAAATGACCAGCTAAGTGAATTGATTCGCTAAGTAAAATGAACTGTGAGGTAAAATGATTCCTGAGGTCAACTGATTCGCAAAGTAAAATGATTCCTGAGGTCAACTGATTCCTGAGGTAAAATGACCAGCTAGGTGAAATGATTCCTGAGGTAAAATGACCAGCTAAGTAAAATGATTCCTGAGGTAAAATGACCAGCTAAGTAAAATGATTCCTGAGGTAAAATGACCAGCTAAGTAAAATGATTCCTGAGGTCAACTGATTCCTGAGGTAAAATGACCAGCTAGGTGAAATGATTCCTGAGGTAAAATGACCAGCTAAGTAAAATGATTCCTGAGGTAAAATGACCAGCTAAGTAAAATGATTCCTGAGGTCAACTGATTCCTGAGGTAAAATGACCAGCTAGGTGAAATGATTCCTGAGGTAAAACGATTCGCTACGTTGAATGGCCCGCTAGAGGTAAGATTAGCGACATGTGCATTCGAGCATAAAACTACGAATCCTTTTCTGTAATACAATCCACATACAGAAATAATCCAAATGCAATTGTAGAAACAAGACTGCGATGCACTACAGCCACTCTATTTCACCACTTTCTTGTCTGTCTTCAACCTGTGCTTCTACTGGATGATCTAGGAGTTTACTTTCAGTATGATGCATGAGTCAGGAGCACTGTGCAGTCCTCCTTGCTTTTCTTTGTACGAAATCTCTCGACTTTTATTATTAGCTCTATCAATGGAGAATACCAGCTTCTCTCTATATAAATAAATTTGGGTATATGCAATTTGAGGGGCTATTCATTAATTTGTTTGTAGCAATAAATTGAGAGTGCCCTCTACTCTCTATATCATGTTTAGCAATATTGATTTCCTAAGCTCAATCCAATGGAGTTATACCGTCTCGGGTATAGTCAGAAATCACTGTGTCATGGTCAATTGAATACACGAAGTCAACGGTATTGTCAACAGCAGTAGCTTTTTTATTTGCTACCGTTTCATGTTTCAATCTTAATTTGTTGATTGTTTCGGTAGACAATTCGAATGGCGAATAACCATGTTCTTCAATCAACTGTTTGAGTACTGCTGGAGGAATCTTCAAACAAATGCCGGCAAACCTAAAGCTTTTGTAAAACTTGCCCCCTTTTATGGATTCATTCAAAATCATAATCATAGGAACGCCGAACATATCAGGTCCATATACAACCTTTAGTATTGTTCCAGATACCAAGTACCCTTTTTTTTGTGGATCTTCTTCGAATAGTTTTGGCTTAGGATCACCACTGCTGGAGGGGGTGTCTCTATTTAGCAGTGGGTTAGGAAGAGCATGGATGGATGTGATGCTTGATGGGGGAACTCTGACACGAGATAGCACCATTTCCATAAACTGAACTTCCAATTCTTCCAAAGTAACACTTCTGTGCTTAATGGTGGTGGGGTTTTTCATTTCGTTCGCTTTCTCCTCTTCCTTTTCCTTCTTTCGAGGATCATTCCGCCCAAGCCTATGCTTATTGATTTTTTTAGCCGTTAGAATGAAGGTGGTGAAATTTCGGTTCTTAGTTATATCCCGGTTCCTCGTGATGTGGGTTACAAGTGAACGCTCCTGAATATTCATATCGGCAGACGTATCGTGAGGCAGTGGATAAATGCGGTATAAGGGCTTCCCGGGAGACTTTATAGCAACCATTATCGGGAAATCTCCATCAATTTTACGATTGCTAGCGACAACAAAATACTCTTCGTCAAGTGATATAAGTGTGTGGGAACCTTTTTTCACACCAAACAGAGGATCACCCGTGAAAAGTGAGGCTGTAATGTCAGCTACGGCGACTGCGGCGCCTACGAGTTCCAATTCTCCTTGATTCCCTTGATGGTTGATTGTAGGGCGGATCTGGATGTCGTTCAGCGTAGTGGCCTCTGGAAGCTGTTGATTTTCTTCCCTTCCAGCACCAGTTGTACCAGTAGAGGGAGATTCCGAAACGATGTCAGTCTGCGGTCTCGTGGAACTGGACAGAGTAGAAGTCACACCTCCGTTTGAGGTGTCATGCGAGTGGGCAGAAGTCCCTGAAACTTCAGTCGCACTACCTCGATCTGCCGAGTTGCCAATACCATCAAAAGATTCGTCAACTATTTCTTTATCCCTCCGCTCCGCCAGCTCATGTGAACCTTGCTTCTCCCCCTCTGAATCACATATATATGCCCACTCCTCCTTACTCCAATTTACTTTTGCCAAAGCTTTGATATCATCATCGAATAAATCGGCCTCACCCATATCCACATCTTGCCTAGAGGAAGGTTCCCCTGGAGCAAGCTCTGATGTGATTTCACTGTTAATGTTGGAACTTGATGCATCTGCATCATTTCCATTCATTTCCATATCTTGGTTATCCGAAGGTTCCTCTGGAGCAAGCACTGGTGGAACTTTAGGGTCAAAGTTGGAACCTGTTGCATCTGCATCATATCCAGCTAAGCTGCTTGAAATTCTCATTACCTTCCTCTTTTTCTGCTGAGTTTGAATTGGATGCACCTCTAAACTTTCGCGTCTTACCTCTGAACATTCAATGTCACTTTGATCGCTGGATAATGGTTCAAATTCGCTTTCAGCATCGGAAACTTCAACGTTATGTGCTATTTTCAGGTTAGTGGTATCGCTCAAGATGGGCCTGATTTCTGATTGCATTTCCATTTCAACAACAGTTGATGATGCTTGAGGCTCGCCAAGAGGTTTGGGGTCTTGCGGACCTGGTTGCACGGAAAGTTCCCTTGGAGCGAACGCTGGTGGAATTCCAGGCTCACAGTTGGCACCTGATGCATCTGCCTCATCTCCATGCGAGCCACTGGAAGTACTCAATGTATTACCTTTTTTCAGATGAGTTTGTCTTGGAGGCGCTTCTGAAATTCCGCTCATCACGTCTGAATCTTCATTGATGGATGATGGGTAATATTCGCTATTAGAATCGGAAACTTCAATGATGGGGCTCATGTTGTGTCTGACTCCTGTTTGTGTTTCTCTGTTACTAACTTTAGTGGATGATGGTAAATGCTCGCCAAGAGCTTTGGGGTCTTGCGGACCTGGTTGCACGGAAAGTTCCCGTGAGGCAAGCACTGGTGGGAGCTCAGGGTCACAATTGGTACCTGATGCACCTGCTTCATCTCCAGATGGGTTGCATGAAATATTAACTTCTTTCCTTTTTTGCAGCCGAGTTCGAGGTCGACGCGCTTCTGGACTTGCGCTTCTCTCATCTGAGTTTTCTAATCCTCTTTGCATTTCAATGCCATTAACATTGATGGATGATGATTGAGGTTCTGTGACAGTATTCGTGTCTTCAAGGGCTACTAGTTGCCATTCAGTGGTGACTCTAAATAGCTTTGATTTGTATCCCATTAGACCAAACCAATGGTAGATCAGCCATAGGCTAACGTCAAAGAATGCAGCGGCTTTGGTCAGAGAAGGTAAATCTTTGATCTTGTCGATCTGTGTTCGATTGATAATTTTTGCACATAAATATCCCCTTCCCACGGTACGTTCGGGTTTAATTTCAATAATATCTCCAGGAGAGAAGAAGTCTCGATCTAAGAAGGTGGAAGCAAATACTTGACCATGTTTGCCTCTTTGCCTTGTGCCATCGGTGAATTGATCTTTTACATTATGATTGATATTGACATCGGCATCCTCAAGGTCCTTGTTGGAGTTAACTTTCATCTTGTGTGGTTTATTTAAACCTTGCAACCTTTTCGCAATAAACCGGTAGGGCATCAAATGATCGCTTTCAACATCTTTGACTTTTGCGGGTTTTGTAACTAAACCTCGGGTAACATTTTCTATGACTAAAACTCTGCCTTTACCCTCCTTTGCCAGCTTACTGGTCATTGTAATTTCATCGCCGATAGAGTAGAAATCTGGTCGTAAGTACATGTTGCTATACGTCTGATAAGTTCTGATGTTAAACTTCGCCAACTTATGCTGCTGCTTAAGGATTTTTAGAGTCCTTACACTCTTTTTTAATATCGCTGCAGCTGCGACATTGTCTGCGGTTCGATGAACCTTTCCATCTGGAATTTGGATCTTCATGATCTCCGACCCATCTTCGCATATCTTCACTTGCACCACGAACTTGACGTTATTCAATACCTTGCTTATCAGTTCAAATTCGGGATTACTATCCACATACTTGTAAAAGGACTCAGGATATGGTGGTGGGTCTTGAATATTTCGGATACCCTTCTGTTTCAAGACACCATTGTACAGTTTCAAGACATCTTTGTCTTTGCGATTGCGTGAGAAATACTTTATGAGTTCGAACTCCAATGTTAACGCTTTGCCCGGAGTTTCACCAGGCTTAGGGACCATGAAGTAAAGGTGGTGCTTTGGATTGGCGACGACATCTTTATCAATCTCTCTTGGCTCATCCCACAAGCGAGAATAATGGTAAATCCTGGTATCGGGATCCCCTGTTGAACCAAAATAAAACCTACCATTGACCAAACTAAAGATGATATAGGCACAAGGCAGGCTTCCTTCGAACTGCTCACGATGATTTTGCCTGCAAACGGTCATGTCCCCTAGGTTGTAACAGTTACGCAAATGAAACACATATCTTTCATTACGGAGGTAGTCTGAAATAACTTTTTTGACTAAATGAGCTGTCTTTAAGCGTTTGCCATATGCTAGTACGATCGTGTAGTCTCCAAGTCTCGAAATGATCTCATTATAGGTTACGAATTTCAAGACAATGAAGTCAAACAAAATAAGTGCCTTCTTGTTCCAGTAGTATGCGGTATACTCTGCATTAGGTGGGTTGTAATCGGGATGTGCTTCTGGAGATTGAACACGAGGTGTTGGTGGGGGTGTAAGAATGGGTGGAGTCTCTAGCGTGTACATCGATGGACAGGCGAACACATTCACTGGAGCCTCTTTTGGCGATTGCAGCAGCAGCCGCAGCAGCAGCCGCAGCAGCAGCAGCAGCAGCAGCAGCAGCAGCAGCAGCTCTTGCAGTAATACCAAACGCAGTGGCAGTCGAGGCTGAGGTTGTGCCAAGGGAACTGCCTTCCGGGGCTGTTCAGGCACTTTTTCTTCCTCCCTGACAGCCAGTTGGGGTGGTGTGGCTGCATTCATTTGTTAACGAATCAATCAGACTTTTAAAATAGTAATCAAGTGCTATAACTAGCCGAGTATTTTCAATCTTTTGCGTATGCTGCCTCTTATTGGTAAGACTCAAATATCTTAAAGGGGTTTGCACTTATGAAAGGATCCAAACACGTAAATAGTTAATAAATTGATATGGGAATTACGGTCTAGTTTCAAAAAGTGTTGCAAATCCGCAGTTTTGTCCCATTTCTCGTAAAAACTTCGTGGCCCGTAACTTCAGATCCAATAACTCTTTTGATATATTAGGTTTTACTTGAAATGAAGGTGTTCCCTCAATACCGTGTCTACAAATTCTTACAGTACGCGTGTGAACTTCCTACAGAGTGAGGCATGAGCCTATTTGTATATGAATTAGGAGGGCATAATGATGTATATGGTGCGCCCTTGGGGCGGAAAGGGGGAAGAGTAGGGGGGGGGGGGGGGGGGCTGTCAATGAAAGTGGAAAGAGGTTGCAAAAACCTGTATATAACGTTACGAGCGGAGATGCAAGATTGAGACAATGTGACGGAAACGAAAGTGTCACTCGCAGTTCGGATTTATTCGCAGAAAAATGCTTCAGGCTGCTCATACAAAACCACAGGTATATGCGAGGCTACGGATATTACCATATGAGGGTTCTTCTGCGCTTCAAGAGAGAGATATATTGGTTATGGCATCTGCTTAACAGTTAAAACGCAGAACGTCCCCAGTTCGATCCTGGGCGAGATCATCTCTTCTTTTTTTTTGCAGCCATTCTGGCCGGCAGCGCAGTACGAGCTCAGTCCACGAGGGCAACCCGCAAAAGGAGGACGCTTCGCTGGCGCCTGCCCGGCGGGGGCAACTGCGTCGAGCTCAGCTCCCTTCGGGAGACGGCGATCCTGGGCGAAATCATCTTTTCTTTTTTTTTTTGCAGCCATTCTGGTCGGCAGCACAGAACGAGCTCAGTCCACCAGGGCAATCGGTAACAGACCGCAAAGGAGGACGCTCCGCTGGCGCCTGCCCGGCGGGGGCGACTGCGTCGAGCTCAGCTCCCTTCGGGAGACCCGCCCGAGCGCAGCGAGCAGAGCACCACGCCAGTGGCCCTCGTCGGGCAGGCGCCAGCGGAGCGTCGCCAGCTCGTCCTTATGGTCCTGGTGGCGGCACGCTACGTCCTGGCGGCGGCTCGCTACACGTCTGCCCCTGGGGGCACTACACTGGGGGCCGCAGTACAGTATTATAACATAAATTAAATATATATAGAGAGACCCTAAATGAGCGATGGCGGCCGGGGGGTATTAGCGCTGGTCGAGGTGGATGCTGTTTCTCGTGTGGTACGAGATGAGCGTGTCGGCCTGGGTGAGGCCCGGGAGGTCGTGGGTGGTGTTTATTCTCTCGAGCGAGGCGCCGCCGAGCTCGCCGTTGGCGCGCATTTGGCGGCGCAACACCTCGATGTTGGTGGGCGGCTGCGGGTTGAAGTTTTTGTTCTTCTTGCTGTTGGAGCGCTTGCTGAGCGTGGCCTTGCGCTTGATGGACTGGAAGGTCCGGGTGAGCGGGTTGTGCGTGCTGGACTCGTGTGGGAGCGGGGACACAGCGTCGCCGTCGCCGTTGCCGGCGGCAGCAGCGCTGGGGCTGTCGTTCTCGTGGGCAGCCAACTGCTTGCGCTCCTCGATCTGTTCGGGCGACATATTCTCGATGTCCTCCTGCTTGGCGCCCGCGGGCACGTCGAGGCCGAGTCTGTGGCGCTCCAAGTCCTCCCTGTCCGTTGGGTCGTAGCCCTCCGGGTAGTTCAGGTACCGGCCGGCCCTGACTTGCTCACGGATGATATCGATGTCCTTGGGCCTGAAGTTACGCATCAAAAAGTCGTAGACAAAGCGCGGCAACACACACAACAAGACGGCGATAAACATGCAGCACCAGCAGCCCAAGGTGCCCAACACCTGGGCGCCCGCGCGGAAAAACTCCTCCGCGTAGACGCGCGCGGACCACGCGCCGGTCCAGAAGAACACCAACAAGATGGAGATGGCATTGATGAGCAACGTCAACCAGTCCCAGCGGTACTGGCGGAGCAACACGTAAAAGTTGACCGCCGTCACAGAGGCGCACGCCACGAGCGCACCGATCCAGAACCGGTGGTCGATCGTCAACCCCTGCGGGTTCTGGAAGCCCTTGTAGAACAACAAGTACGGGAAGTAGAAGCAGATCACGGACTGGTACACCCCGTCGATCATGTAGTAGATGAACTTGTACTGGGACCACTCCAACCGCAAGATCCCGGACCGGTACAACTGCGGCACGAGCAACGACACCGTGTCGGACACGTCCTGGTCCAACACGGCCAAAAAGATCACGGGCAACGACGTGAACGCCAAGTTGAAGAACATGAGGTACGTGTACTCAAACAAGTACGAGCCGTCAAAGTTGTTGTAGATGCCGAACCAGAAGCACGTCATGGTGAACGTGAGGTTCTTGTAGAAGAAGCACGGGATCATCTCGGCCAACCGCTTGTACGACCAGCGCCCGTGCACGAGGAGCAACCGCGTCAAGAAGCGGAACTGGCCAATGGCGTAGTCCAGCGACATCACCGCCTGCCGGCCCTCCTCGCCCGCGATCCCGACGCCCACGTTGGCGGCCTGGATCATGGCCACGTCGTTGGCCCCGTCGCCGATGGCCAACGTCATCACGTCCAACGAGTCCCGCACCACCTGCACCACGGACGCCTTCTGCGCGGGCGACACCCGGCAGCACAACACGGACTTGCACTGCTTGCCCAAAAGCAAAAACTTCTTCTGCAACGATGTGGACAGCGCAAACTTCTTGGCCTGGCCCGACGTCTTCTTCTTGCCCTTCTCCTCCACAAACACGTGCGCCAACGCGGCACCGTCGATGATGAGCGCAAACTTGGCCAGCGGCGTCAGGTGGTCCTGCTTGGCCGCCTTCACCAACGCGTCCAACTCCTCGTCGGTCTGCGCCGCGAACCCAAAGTTCTCCTCCAAGTGGCGCGTCACGAGCGCCTCGAGCTGCTCCGGCGTGTTGTTGTCCTCCTCGGGCCGCACCACGAGCAACTTCATCAGATTCTCCAACAAGTTGCACAGGAACCCAATGTTGATGGCGGTCTCGATCCTGTCGCCGGTCAACACCCACAACTTGATGCCCGCGAGCCCCAAGATGGAGATCGAGTCCGGCACGCCCTCCTGCAACCGGTCCTCGATGGCGGTTCCGCCGAGCAACTCCAAGCCGGACTCCAACTCGTCGTCCAACTGCTCCAAGATCTCCTCGCGGTTGTCGTCGAGCAGCTCGGACGCGGCCTTGTACCGCTTCAACCAGTCGGTGGCGTACTCGCGGTCCAACTCCTTCTGCGCGATGCACAACGTCCGCAACCCCTCGTTGGCGAAATCCTCCAAGTGCAACGCCGTCTTGGACACCACGTCCTGGTTGTTTTTGCGTGGGTCCAACAACTGGAAGATCACGTTGTCCGCACCCTTGGTCAAGAGGTAGATGCGGCCCTCGGGCGTCTCGATGATCTGCGACATCCGCTTTCTGGCGGACGAGAACGCAATCGTCTCGAGCAACTGGTACTCCTTGCGCTTGCCGTACACATCCACCACGACGGACTTCCGCAAGCGCTCGCGGAACACGATCCCAATGTCTCTCGCCACGGCCACCAACGCGGCCTCGTCCGGCGACTCGGCCTTGAAGTCACGCACGCCCGGGTCCGCCGCGTCGGCGCTGCGCTTCTCGGTGACCACGGTGTGGCAGAGCGCCAACGCGAGCATAAACAGCTCGTTGGCGTGCTTCTGCTCCAGCGCGTGGTCCTGCGTGGCGATGGTGTCCTCGACAAACTGGCTCGACACAAACGTGACCGCGTCCTCGCGCAACTGGTCGTTGTCGATGTACTTTTGCAAGCCGGCAATCATCTTGTACTTGTCCGCATCGATGCGCTCGCGCCACGCCTCGGCCTCCTTCAAGGGGTCCTTCCCCTCGCGCTTGTCGAGCCCCTGTTTGGCCTCGGTGTACGCCAACCCGTACGCCACGCCGTTGATGGAGCACTTCTTGAACTCCATCACGTTCTGCGTGAGCGTGCCCGTCTTGTCGCTGAACACGTACTCGATCTGGCCCAAGTCGTCCGACACGTTCCAGGATTTGGGGATGCAGGGAAAGTCCAAGGGCGCGTAGTACATCTTCACGTCCGAGTAGATGAACAACGCCTGCAAGGTCTTGATGATCTCCACCGAGATGTAGAGCGAGATGGGCACGAGCGCCTGGTAGATGATCAACGTCACAAAGAAGGCGATCACCCCGCGCTCCGGGTTGTTGCTGCCGTACGGCGCAAACTCAAAGTAGATCCGCGAGGTGTTGGTGCGCGTGTAAAACACCCCGTTGATCACGGCGGACACGAAGCACAACACAAACAACAACACGAAGTTGATGATCACAGACAAGTTGAGCTCCTGCGAGATGCGCGAGTACTTGGTGGGCGTGATGCCCGAGTTGATCATGATCTTGGTCTCGTCACCCGTGTACACCACCAAGCCGATGGCCCACTTGGTGTTTCTGAGCGTGGACCCACGGAGCAAGATGTTGTCCGCGGTGACGGCCTCGCGCTCGTCCGCGTTGACGAGCGCGCCGGACTCGTCGTAGTGCTCGTAGTGGAGCGTGCCCTTGAACACGTACAACGACGCGTTGGGCGCGTCGCACTCGACCCAGAACTTGGTGGACCCCAAGTCGTTGGCGTGCTTCAAGTTGCCGCTGCCGCCGCACCGGAGCGCGGTCTTGTTCTTCAAGTTGGACTCTCCGTCAAGGTTCTTGGTCTCGATGTAGCAGTTGCCCTCGGCGTCCGCGGTCGAGATGATGATCATGTCCGCGGGCACCTCCTCGTTGGCGCGCACCCGGATGAAGTCGCCCACCTTGATGTCCTTCCAGTGTCTGTTCTTGAAGCGCGTGGTGTTGTCGCGGGACGCGACCACCTCGGGGTTCACGAGCGTGTTGGGGAGCGCCTGCGTGAGCGGGGGGCCGCCCGTGGGGGAGGTGACCGACGCAATGGAGCGGCGGTTGGTGGCGAAGGATTGTCTGGCGTGCTGCAACGAGTTTCTGGCCGTGGCGCCTCCGGCGCCACCACCAATAGAATAGTCCGACACCACCGTCGACACCCGGCGCAACGCATCGTCCTCCTCCTGGCGCTCCTCGCGCACAATCTGGTCCTTCTGCTTCTTCTTGCCGAACGCCATGATGGCGCCCCGGCGGAGCGCCTTGAACGCGCGCCGGTTGGCGCGCGAGCACGCCTTCTTGAACCGCCGCCAAGACCCCACGTCCGCGGTGTCCACGTTGGCGTTGGCCATGCCCTCGAGCAAGTGGATCGGCGAGTTGTTCAACTCGTCGTCCAGGCTCGACCGCTTGTAGTCCTCAAAGGCGTCCTTGATGGCGGTCAAGCACACAATCACAATCAACGGCACCGCCGCAAGCCCGGGGCTCTGCACCCCAAACACCTGGAAGGCGCCCAAGATGATCAAAAACAAGAAGTACGAGTTGGCAATGTTCTTGAACTGGAACAAAAGGTTCTTGGGCAAGAACGAGATGGGCGTGTACTTGGTGGTTCTGATCTTGTTGCGCGGGTACTTGATGAGCGGCTTGTCTGTGTGGTGGTCCTTGTACTCCGCCGGGAGCTCGTAGTTGACAAACACCTGCCGCGACGTCTTGAGGTAGATCTGCTTCATGAACGAGGGCAACTCGTTGGTGAGGCCCTTGTTGTAGATGAAGAGCTCGTACTTCTCCTTGAGTGTTTTGGGCTTGGCGGCGAACACGTCCGCGAGCGTGTAGCCGCCGGCAGCGCCGCCGGCGCCGCCGCTGCTGCTCACGTTGGTCTCCTTCTTGGACGCTGCGTGCGAGTCCAGCTCCAGGCCCGCGCCGATGGCGTCGTCGCGCGGGAACGAGTTTGTGTTGGAGGAGGAGTCGAGGTCCTTTTCGGCCCCGGGCCCCGTGGCGGCGCCGCGGGGGTGGCCGTCGCTGTCTTTTTCGTCGATCAGCATACCGGCTGGGTTAGTTGTTTTGATGGGGTATTAAGGTGGCACTGGGGGGTGGGGTGTGCGATGGGTGTGGATGGGTGTGCCGGGATGGTGGGGGGAGTGCCTGGGGTTGCTTTGGTGGCACTGTGGTATTGCTGCTGGTGCTGCTGCGGCCGCTGTACTGGCAATGTAGCGGTGGTGGCCAGCTGATGCTCTAATGGCTCTGGTGGTGCTCTGCTTTGGAAGCAACGGTGATGACCCTAGAGTGGGGGGGTGAGGTGATACTAGGGGTATGTGAGTACCGTTGGGTCTAGCGTCTGGCGGTCTGCTGGGTGCCTGCGGAGCGGTCTAGTGTCTACTGAATGCCTGCGGTGCGGTGTGCGTAGCAAGTCTACAGTCTTAGTAATCTGCCTCCAGAGTGGCTCTGTTATTAATCTCCCTTATATTTATTTATTATTGTTGCCCTGGCCCGCTGAAATTAGCGCTGTTATTTTTTCGCTTGCTTTGGTAATTCCGCTGCCGTAGTGGAAAAATTATTTGCGGGCGAGGCTGCGGCGGGCCGGCTGTTTTTGCCGGGAGGTCAGCGCTGGAAATAAGACGACTGCGTGCAGGCCCAGGCACCTCAGCAGCCCAGCAGCCCAGCAGCTGAGGTGCCCCCAGACCACCACCGGGCCCACAGGCCCACGGGCGCACCACCCGCCAGCCCCTTGTGCGTGTCCCTCCCCACGCCCACGCACCCCCCAGGCCACTCCGGTGGCACCTGAAATCGCACTGCTGCCTGCCCCCCCATGCTACCGCGCGCACTTCGCTACCTACATGAAATGACGCCCATGTGGAGAATTTACGAGCGCACACCGCTGCTGCAGCCAGAGACTCGCTGGGCCCCCTGCGGTCACCGCAGAGCGGTCTTGCAGCGGCCAGAGCAGCGGGAGCGAATTCCCCCCCAGAGCTTGGCGAAGCTGGGTATCCCTCAGACCGCCGCTGTGTGCTCAGCCCAGCACGCCAGTGCGCTGCTCGGCCGGCCCATTCAGGCTTCCCCGACATACAAAGAAGCCTAAAGCTTAAGCGTGCATGCTGCGCTGAGAAAATTCCTTTCCCCTTTGGGGCTGTACACCTCGTCACGGGACTGGCTGCGACTCCGCTAAAAACCACCACCGCTGCCTCCAACCAGCGAGTCTCAGCGTGCGCCTGCCCGGCGAGGGCGACTGCGTCGAGCTTGGCTCCCTACGGGAGACGGCGGGGGGAGCGCTGTGGGAGCGCAGCGGCGGAGGTCGAGCGAAGCGAGGAAAGCCCCACGCAGTGGCCCCCACGGAGTGGATGGGCGTGCCCCCGGCAGGGCTACTAGTGGTCCCGCCGGCGGCCACGCTACACGCCTGCCCGGCGGGGGCGACTGCGTCGAGCCTGGCTCCCTGCGGGAGGGCCGAGCGCAGCGAGCAGAGCACCACGCCAGTGGCCCCCACGGAGTGGGATGAGCGTGCCCCCAGTGCCCAGTGCCCGCTGAGCTCCAGTGACACCTGCGACCCCCTCGGAGATACCGCCAGTGCCGGGCCCGGGAAGCGCACGAAGCGTACGAAGCAGGAAGACACCCTTGGACGGTATGCGTGTACTCGTGGCCCTGCCGGGGGCACGCCCATCCACTCCGTGGAGGCCACTGGCGTGGTGCTCTGCTCGCTGCGCTCGACCCGCCGCCGTCTCCCGGAGGGAGCCAAGCTCGACGCAGTCGCCCTCGCCGGGCAGGCGTGTAGCAACCGCCCAAGCTGCCCCCTGGCCCCCTGGCCCCCCTGCCCCCTGGCCCCGTCGTTGCAGCCATTCTCCCCTCATCCACCGCTGGAACCCCCAGTGCGACGGCTGCTGCGTGCAGAGGACACTCCTGCACACTGGCCCTGCCTTAGTTGTCGTGCGCTTACCTGCAGTCCCGCCGGTTTTGTGTAACCCTCCAATTTTTCACGTCGTCCACGAAATTTTTCAGCGGGCCCCCGCCAAAACGGCCACACGCTTCTTCTGCTAGCCCCCCCACCAATCCACACACAAACACCGCAGAAATGTCTATCGAAGAAATCCCACAAGGCGCCAACGTCCAGATCCTCGCCAAGGATGAAAAGAAGGCCAGAGAAGCCATCAAGAAGCTCAACTTGAAGCAAATCAAGGGCATCACCAGAGTCACCTTCAAGCAAAAGGGTAACTTGATCTACGCCATTGACAACCCAGACGTCTACAGATCCGCCGCCGGCACCTACGTCGTCTTCGGTGAAGCCAAGGTCGACGACATGAACAAGAGAATCGCCGAGGCCCAGGCCCAGGCCGCCCAGCAGGAAGCCCTCTCCAAGGCCGCCTCCTCCGGCGCCGCCACCGACGACAAGAGCCCCGAGGCCATCACCGCCGACCTCCAGGCCGCCTCCTTGTTGGACAAGAAGGACGAAGCCGAGGACGACGACGAAGAGGTCGACGAGTCCGGCCTCGACGCCGCCGACATCGACATCATCATCGAGCAAACCCAAGTCTCCAGAGCCAAGGCTGCCAAGGCCTTGAGAAAGCACGACGGTGACATGGTCAACGCCATCATGGAATTGTCCTAAGCGCGCCCGCGCCCCGCCGGCCCGCCGGCCCGTATAGCAATGCACGATCCCTCGCCTACCGCGCGCTGTAGATACCTGTAGACCCAGGAGGGACCCCGCAGGGGCCCGCGACCGTAGCCCTGCCGGGAGCACGCCCATCCACTCCGTGGGGGCCACTGGCGTGGTGCTCTGCTCGCTGCGCTCGACCCGCCGCTGCCTCCCGGAGGGAGCCAAGCTCGACGCAGTCGCCCCCGCCGGGCAGGCGTGTAGCGTGGCCGCCGGCGGGACCACTAGTAGCCCTGCCGGGGGCACGCCCATCCACTCCGTGAGGGCCACTGGCGTGGTGCTCTGCTCGTTGCGCTCGACCCGCCGCTGCCTCCCGGAGGGAGCCAAGCTCGACGCAGTCGCCCTCGCCGGCAGACGTGTAACGTGGCCGCCGGCAGGACCACTAGTAGCCCAGCCGGGGGCACGCCCATCCACTCCGTGGGGGCCACTGGCGTGGTGCTCTGCTCGCTGCGCTCGACCCGCCGGCCGTCTCCCGGAGGGAGCCAAGCTCGACGCAGTCGCCCTCGCCGGGCAGGCGTGTAGCGTGGCCGCCGGCGGGGCCCACGGTGGTGCTACACTGGCGTTGCCAGGCTACAGCGGACTCAGCAGGTCGTAATTGAATAGTGTAGTATTAAATTATGTAGTAGGGGCAGCGGCAGTGCCGCCGCGCTATATCTGCGTGGTTTCCTGGACGGCGGGCTCCTCAGACAGCTGGGGGGACGCCAGAGGGGACTCGGGTGCGGACTCGTGGCTCTCGTCGAGCGCCAGCTCCTCAGCTTCGTCGTCGGCGACGGCGGCGGGCACCACTGCTGCGGCGGGCACCACTTGAGGTTCAGCGGCGGCCTTGTCGCCTGGCGGCGCCTCGGCGGCGGTGGTCTCGTGCTTCTGGTCGGGCTCTCCGTTCAAGAACCCGCAGTGGGGGCACACGTACACCACCTTTTGGGGGTTCTTGCAGCCGGGCGGCGCCAAGCCGTTGTGGTGGTAGCAGTTGGCGCAGATCAACGCGAAGCGGTCCTCGAGGGACTCGTTGTTCTCGGAGCCGATGATGAGGTCGAGGATGCGGTCCTGGTACGTTCTCTTGCCGCCCAGCGGGGCCGGTGGGCCGGGGAACGCTGGCCCCGGGCCGCCCGCAGGGCCAAACTGGCGCTGCGGCTGGCCCTGTGGACCGGTCTGGGGGGCAGCGCCCGGTGGGCCAAACGGAGGCTGGGGGCCCTGAGGGCCCTGTTGCTGCCGCTGCTGCAGTGGCCCCTTGGGTCCCTTAGGTCCATTGGGTCCCTTGGGTGCCTGCGGGCCTGCGGCCAGCGGCCCGGACGACGGCTTTTTGGGCTCGCCGTACTTGCTCAAGATCTCGTTGGTGCTGTTGAAGTGGGTCTCCTTCTTCAACTGGTCGATCTTGGCGTTCTTCTGCTTCTTGAGCGCCACGTAGCGGGTCCTCTGCCTCTTCTGTAGCGCCTTGTAGAACCGCTCAACCACGTAGAGCACGAGCAACAACACGAGCGGGAACGCCACAATCACACTCAACTTGGTGGTGGACTGGTTGACCCAGAAGTTCCTGAACCGGCCGGCGTCGGGGCGCCAGTTGGGCGTGTCGTAGTAGCAGTAGGCGAGGACAACCACGTATGCGTTGAGGAGGTACTTGAGGATGGCGTTGCGCGTGCGCTTGGCGCTGACCTCGAGCTTGAGCGTTCGGGTCCGGGAGTCGTTGATCTGCTCCGACAAGAAGTCGAGCTCCTGCTCGAAGACGGCGGCGTCGAACTGTTTCTTGGAGAAGAAGTTGCCCAAGAATGCCATGGCGGAGAGGGTGTGGGTGCGGGTGGTACGGGGAGGTGTGGGTGCGGGACTGGCTATCAGTGGAGGGCTCAGTTGCTGTGCCTCGAGTGTTAAGGCTGGAGGAGTGTCAGCGGAGGTGACAGGTGGTGCGATGGAGAGTCTGGAGGGAGCAAGAAGCGCAGCTGGCAGGTGTATCAGCGGAGCGGAGTGGAGTCACGTGGGTCAGACCGATCAATCGCTCTGTTTGGGGGAAGGGTTGCTGGAGAAAATGGCAGCGCTAGCGATGGTGTGCTGGCGGGCGGGGGCGGCTTATTTTGCTGCTGTTCGTTTTGCTGCGACGCAAGTGCGCGCGCTCTCTCCCGCCCGTCTAGTACTGCCAGTTAGCGGGCCACCCCCCGCCAAAATTTAGCGTAGCGCGCACTCGCTAGCGACACTCCTAGCAGTCAAAATGGCTGCAAACCACACCCCACCGCAACCCACCACCACCTCCTGGCCCTCCCGAAGGGAGCTACGCTCGACGCAGTCGCCCCCGCCGGGCAGGCGTGTAGCAGGCCGCCGGCAGGACCACCAGCAGCCCTGCCGGGGGCACGCCCATCCACTCCGTGGGGGCCACTGGCGTGGTGCTCTGCTCGCTGCGCTCGGTGCCCCGCGGTCTCCCAAAGGGAGCAGAGCTCGACGCAGTGGCCCTCGCCGGGCAGGCGTGCAGCGATACCCCAGACTTCCCACCTGGGTGAATACCCCTAGCCCTTCTGGGTGGCCCTTTGGTGGTGCGTGGGGGGACCCCGCCGGTGGCACGCCCATCCACTCCGTGGGGGCCACTGGCGTGGTGCTCTGCTCGCTGCGCTCGTCTCCGAAAATGCGATGGGGCGATACACCCGCACACCCGCGCACGCGGCAGCTCTGCTCAACCAGGGAAAAACCCTCTGCCTTACGTAATGCCACTGGGGGAGCTAGACGGTCAGCCAACACCACCCCCACCCACACAGCCGCTACGATCCCCGTAGTTCGCCACCCCCAAGACCGCTCTGACCGACCCGCGAGGCGCCAGTGCACGGAAACCGCAGCATTTTCAGAGAGCCCCACCGCACCCCTGTCCGTCCCGCTCAGCACGCGCTCGCACAAGTGAGACCCCATCACAACACACACCGAGACCACACGGCCACCAAGAGACCCACAGCCGCCCGCGCGCCATGACATACACCATCGGCGACAGGCGCATCTCGCTCGAGGCCGGCACGCTCGCCCCCGAGACGCTCCAGCTCATCCTCTCGCACCCCAAGCTCTTCAAGTACTGCCTCAACAACGCGTGCTACCGCTTCTTGCTCGACCTCAAGAAGATCATCCACCTCTACGGCGACGTCATCACCATCTACAGCACGTTGCTCTCGAAGATCCCCAAGTACGACGACGTGACGCGCTTCACGTCCAGCACCCGCGTGCGCATCACCCAGCTCGAGGCCATGTTCAACAGCATCCTCGGCGAGTTCCAGCCAGAGTCAGACCGCGCCGGCTCCACCACCACCACGACAACCACGACGGTGACGCGGACGCCGCCCGGCGCGCAGCCCGCTGCTAGTGGAGCGGGAAGCTCTGCTGCGCTCGAGGGTCGCCCCAGCGGGCACGACGCGTCGCTGGCGACCCACCACCACCACCACCACCACCCGTCCTCCTCTGCCACCGCAACGGGAGCCGCCCCTGCGGGCTCTTGGGCCGCCGACGGCACCACCCACCGCGCCGGCAGCGCTACTGGCGCTGCAGACGCTGCTTCAGACCCTGCCGCCGCCGCCGCCGCGGCTGGCACCACCACCACTACCACCACCACCACAACGCGCTTTGTCGTCCCGCGCCGCCGCGGCCACCGCCTGACGGCGGCGGCCCCTGCGCCCCACAGGGAGAACTGGGACGACAAGCTGTACGAGAAGGAGACGCGGAAGCTCTGCCTCCTCGCGGTGCAGGCCGCGCAGGACGTGTTCGAGCAGATCGTCAGCTGCTTGCAGTGCATCGAGGTGTTCTTCTCCACGTTCGACAACTTGAAAAAGCTCCTCGTGCCCTACATGCTCGTGCAGGCCGAGGAGATCCACGCGCTGTTGGGCAAGCTCAGCGACTGGTTCTCCGTCAGCACCATCGTGGACGATATCGAGAAGATCCGCAGCTGCTTCGTGGCGCCCAGCACCGCGGCGGCGGCAGCGGCCCCCGGCTACGGGCACGCGCTCGGGCTCGGGTTCGGCTACGACCACGGCGCCCCCGGCGGCGCGCTCGACCCGATCATCCTCCAGCAGCTCAAGAAGATCGAGCGCATCACCAGCGGCATCGAGCGCGAGCTGGTGGTGTTCTCCGCCGCGTTCCGCACCTTCGACCACCTGCTCCAGCTGTACACGGCCATCCTCTTGGGCAGGGCCATCTTGAAGCGCGACGTCAGCCCGCTGCAGTGCCAGCTCATCCAGCGACGCGAGGTGTGCTTCCAGGCCACCGAGCACGTGGTCAACATCCCGCTCCACCAGGACCAGCTCCAGAACCTCTCCACCTCCCTGTTTGCCAAATACATCACCCTCGCCGCCGTCGTCACCGTCCTCTTGGTCACCTTGGTCATGTACCGCTTGTTGAAGCTCGTGGCCTGGCCCTGAGCCCGCCGCCACCACCAGCACCGGGGCGCCAGCCCTGGGCCGCCGTCTCCCGGAGGGAGCCACGCTCGACGCAGTCGCCCCCTCCGGGCAGGCGTGTAGCGTGGCCGCCGGCAGGAGCACCAGTAGCCCTGCCGGGGGCACGCCCATCCACTCCGTGGGGGCCACTGGCGCGGTGCTCTGCTCGCTGCGCTCGGCCCACCGCCGTCTCCCGCAGGGAGCCACGCTCGACGCAGTCGCCCCCGCCGGGCAGGCGTGTAGCGTGGCCGCCGGCAGGACCACCAGTAGCCCTGCCGGGGGCACGCCCATCCACTCCGTGGGGGCCACTGGCGTGGTGCTCTGCTCGCTGCGCTCGGCCCGCCGCCGTCTCCCGGAGGGAGCCAAGCTCGACGCAGTCGCCCCCGCCGGGCAGGCGAGAAGCGACTCTGGAGACTGGGTGGTTCGCCAGCAAGACCCCGTGCTCGCGATGCTCTGCCCTATAGGGCGATGTAGACGGTAGTCATTTAATACACGATTTCTCACGCTCCGCGTGGCCTCCTGGATGTAGCGAGGGCAGCAGCCTCCGTAGTGGCTGCAAAGTAGCCCTAAGAACAAGTAGAGACACCAGCTACGCCCCAGAGTCATCGCAGGGCGGGCCCAAGTGGCGCTGGTCGTACAGAGGCGGTAGCACGGATTTTTTGCAGCCATTGCGTGCGGAAAAATTCCTGCAACACTGCCGCCGCAGCCAGTCTGCCCCCGGGGCCTGGACAGGAGGGCGCCCCGCTGTAGCCATCTGGCAACTCCCCCTGTCCCCTTGACTCGCACCTCTCGTACGTCTCACGTCGTGTCCGCCGCCGCCAGCCGAGTTTCCACCGCCCGGAGTGCATTACGAGGCGGTCTCCGAGTATTTCGCTCGGGCTCGGTCTGCGCGCGCCGTGTTGCAGTACACGTGATTTGCAGCCAACCACCGCCAACCGCCCAGCCAACCAAAACACCTTCGAAGAGGGACGCTCCGCTGGCGCCTGCCCGGCGAGGGCGACTGCGTCGAGCTTGGGTCCCTCCGGGAGACGGCGGCGGGTCGAGCGCAGCGAGCAGAGCACCACGCCAGTGGCCCCCACGGAGTGGATGGGCGTGCCCCCGGCAGGGCTACTGGTTCCGCCGGCGGCCAAGCTACCCGCCTAAAAGTGCTTGCGGTCCTGCCGGCGGCACGCTACTTCGCCTGCCCGGCGGGGGCGACTGCGTCGAGCCTGGCTCCCTTCGGGAGGGTACTGCCCCACGGAGTTGGCCCAGCGGAGCGCCCCGAGCAGGGCCCCATCACTGACGTCAACGGTTTTGCGCCTGCACACAGGCCGCCGGCCTATATGCACAACGGAAAAAAACAACAAATAAACTTAACAAGCCAATAGTGTGGGTGGGGCCAGGCAGGGCTGGAGGGTCAAGAGTCACCCATACAACCGTGGTAATCTCCAGTGCCAGCAGCTCAATTCATCAGAGGTCCGACCCGCACCGCGCGCACGGAACCGCAGACACTCGCAGCGAGTCTTTTCTTTCACCAGCGCCAGCACAGCGACCCACGCAGTTTGGCACGACCCACCGATCACTCGTAGCCTCTACAGTGGTGGCCCACTCCGAGTAGACGCCCCACACACACCCCCCCAAGCAGACGGCAGCGCTCCGCACGCCCACCGCCCCCAGCGACCCACCCCGCCAGCGACCCACGCCCAGCGACCCCCACGTTTATGTGCACAGAGACGGGCGACCGGGCGCACCAGCAGAGATAAAACCACCGCTGCTCCACACTCCCTCAGCAAGCGGCTGTAGCGCACACCACCCCCAGCGCCAGTCCGCTCCACCCGCCCACCCTCCTTCAGTCCAGCGCCAGCACAGCGCACCCTTCCCGCCGCCCCCTCCCTCCCGCAATGGACACGCAGATCTACTCGGCCACGTACAGCAACGTGCCGGTGTTTGAGTTTGTCACCTCCGAGGGCCCCGTGATGCGGAGAAAGGCTGACTCGTACATCAACGCCACGCACATCCTCAAGATCGCCAAGTTCCCCAAGGCCAAGCGGACCAGAATATTGGAGAAGGACGTGCAGACCCGCACCCACGATAAGGTGCAAGGCGGCTACGGCAAGTACCAGGGCACGTACGTGCCGCTCGATATCGGCGAGGAGATCGCCCGCAACTTTGGCATCTACGAGGTGCTCCGGCCCATCTTTGAGTTCACCTACGTCGAGGGCCGCTCGCAGACCCCGCCGCCCGCGCCCAAGCACTCGCACGCGTCCGCCAGCAACGTGGCCAGGAAGGCCGCGCTCGGCCAGCAGGCCGGCAAGGCTGGGCGCGGGCCCTCCGCCGCCAAGCTCGCTGCTGCCGCCGCCGCCGGCGGCGACGACTCGTCGCTCGCCCGCAAGACCAAAAGCATGTCGTCGATAACGGGCGAGCCGCCGCGCAAGCGTGGCCGGCCCCGGCGCGAGCCCCTCGCCATCCCCAACGCCGGCGGCCCCGCCAACCCCATGCACCAGCCCATCCAGCAGCCCTTCCCGCCCTCGCTTAATAGAAACGACACAGCGCCCATCCGGGTCGGGCCGCCACCGCACCACCTCCAGCACACCCAGCGGGGCCCGGGCGGCCCCAGCATAGGCACCTTCAACAACTCGCGCAACAACAGCTTGCTCAAGTCGTCGCAGCAGCTCCAGAGCGTGCAGGGCCTCTCGCGCCAGGACACCGACCAGGACGCCTTGCAGTTGATGGTCAACAGCCTCAACGTGCAGAACGACGACTTGGAGGTGGCGGAGAAGAGCAGCGACGACGAGGCCGGCCCGCACCACCGGCACCACCCGCACCACCCGCACCACCACCTCCAGCACCCGCAGGACAACTCCTTGGACGACGACGACGACAACGACGAGCTCATGACGGGCCACGAGTTGTTCGGCAGCCCGCGCAACTCGTTCGAGAAGATTGTCCAGTCGCACAACAGCAGCCAGCACACGAACGGCGTGCCGCCCCCGCCGCCCGGCTCGTTCAATACGTACCCGGCGTACGGAGCGGCGTTGCACTCGCAGTACCACCACCCGCTTGGCGTCAGCGTGGGCGGCGTGGGCGGCGTCGGTGCCGGCGGCAGCGGCAGCCACACCAACTCGTCCACCACGTCCGCACCCACGCCCATACCGACGCCCTTGGGGGCCTCCTCCTCGTCCGGCGGCGGCGGCGTTGCTGCCGGCGCTGGTGCCACAGCGCCCGAAAAGGAGGCCAACGCGTACGCCGACTACTTCACCAGCCTCTTGAACTACTTCTTGGAGGACAGCAACAACTCCAAGAACAAGAGCAAGGCGGGCGCGCCGCCGGGCGCGCTCGTGGCCGCGGGCGAGGTGGTGCCCACGTCCATCCCGTTCCACATCCTCCACCCGCCGCAGCCGTTGGCCAAGATCAACATAAACCAGCCCGTCGACAACGACGGGAACACGATCCTCCACTGGGCGTGCTCCATGGCCAACACCAACATCATCGAGTTTTTGTTGGAGATTTTCCACGAGTACCTCGACGCCAACGTGAAAAACGCGCACGGCGAGACGCCGTTGATGTTTTTGGTGCGCTTCAGCAACAGTTTCCAGCTCAAGAACTTCCCCACGTTGTTGGACTTGTTGTCCGACTCGATCCTCGCGATCGACGGGTCCGGCAAGACGATTCTACACCACGTGGTATTGTCTGCCACGTCGCACAAGGAGCCCTCATCCGCCAACGGCGGCGGCGGTGGTGGCAGCATCAGCAGCTTCCTGGGCGACCCGGAGTCGCAGCAGTACGTCACCTACAAGAAGAACAAGGAGAAGTTTGCCCGCTACTACATGGAGACGCTTTTCGCCAAGATCATCGAGTTCCAGGAGAGCCGGCCGGGCAACGGCGGCAGCAGCAGCGCCGCCGACAGCAAGGCTGAGTTGATCGCCAAGGTGATCAACCACCAGGACACCAACCAGAACACCGCGTTCCACATAGTGGCCTACAATCTCAACAAGAAGCTCATCAAGGTGTTCATCGGGTACCACAAGTACATCGACTTTGCGTTGAAGAACGCGGTGGGCTTCACTGTCGAGGAGTACTTGGCGTCGCACAACTACGTTCTCCGGCTCGGCAACGAGCAGCAGCAACAGCAACAGCAGCAACAAGGGCTACACAGGGCGGATGCTACGGGTAGACTATTCAGCCAGACGCCCTCGTTCGAAAACCAGTTGTTTGTGAGCAAGACAGCGGTCAACACGTTCAAAGCGGGCGCCAACGGCTTCAGCGAGAAGCTTGTCGAGCTCGCGTACGCCATCGACAAGGAGCTCGCGGAGAAGGACGAGAAGTTGCTCGCCTACTATAAGCTCCTAAAGTTTGCGCGGCTCGAGAAGTTACAGTCGCAGCGCGAGGTGCTCAAGTTCTTCAAGTTGGACCACCTCCTCGAGAACAGTGAGCAGGAGTTGCAGGTGGCCGAGGAGCAGGACGACGCGGACGCCAGCAAGGCGAAGGAGAGCAGGGACTCGGTGATCCAGGACGAGATCAGCAGGTTGGTCAACGACTTAACGTACGAGTACTTGAAGCGCAAGGACGAGCTTGAGAGGCAGTTACAGCTCTACCGCACCCTCAGCAACCGCGCCCAGGGCGCCGAGTTGCAGAAATTGGAGAAGAAGTACTTGAAGCTCGCCGAGGACGCCAGCCCGTCGAAGGCCGCCAGCGACCAGCAGGAACGCATCCGCGCGGGCATCCGTTTGCAGGCAGAGATCGTGCGGAGGCGCGCGCTCTTGAAGCAGTTGGTGGTTGAGCACCTGAACGTGCCCGTCACCGTCAACGACAAGGAGAACCGCGTGGGCGACGAGGAGAACCGCACCGGCGGCGCAGCCCGTGCTGCCGACAACGGCGCCGCGCTTGCGGCCGATGCGGGCACCTCCATCGTGGCCAAGTACGCGTCCGACGACAAGATCAACAAGTACTGCAAGCTCATCTCGTCGTGCTGCGGCATGAACTTCAACGACGTCGAGAAGCTGATCGACTTGATCGAGCAGTCGCTCGCCAGGGCCGTGCCCCAGGGCATCGCTAACACTACGAGCTCACTAAACTAGGCGCGGGCTACACGCCTGCCCGGCGAGGGCGACTGCGTCGAGCTTGGCTCCCTTCGGGAGGAACAGCCCCACGCTAGTGGCCACCACGGAGTGGCCAGCGGAGCGAATGGGCGTGGCCCCCGGCAGGGCCACCGGCACCCACACTTGGATCCAAGAAAGTGCTTGCGGTCCTGCCGGCGGCACACTGCTCGCTCGCCGGCGACTGCGTCGAGCTTGGCTCCCTTCGGGAGGAACAGCCCCACGCTAGTGGCCTCCACGGAGCGTAACTGGTGGCCCTACCGTCGCCTCTTTGTAATATGACAATATAGAAGTAATAGGGCCCTCCGGGCCGCGTGTTTGCAACACTGTGGAGGGGTGAGAGTTGCTATGTATAATATAAAGTTTAAAACGAATACCAGTAATATACATTTTCGAATGAGAGAGGCTGTAGCAGAGGAGCGGTGTGAGAGCATCTATACAAACAACCAGTAGAATCAGTGGGGAGCAGGTGGTGGAGGACAAGCAATACGGGGACTCAAGCGGCTCACGTGTCTGCTATATGACCGTTCTTGGCTCGGCCAAAAGCCCTTGGACTCGGGGCCCCATTCACTCAGGGACTTGGCGGCGTTGGCTGCGAAGCACCCACGATGTCATTGGGAAGGTGCTACCACCAACCGTTCGATACGGCGTGGCTAGTGGTTAGTGGGCACGGGCGTTGCTAGCGAGTAGCGGAGATGCACGGCAAAAAATACTCGTATATTTTTTTTCATGTCCCAATCGGGAAGCGATATGGATGGCCATAAATACACGGCAAAACGCCTACTGTCGGCTAAGAATCTCAGCTACGGCCGTAGAGTTCTTTACAGGCCAATGCAAGTCGCACACTACAGGATTTGAGCTAACAAACAAACCTTATGCTAATTGAGTCTATGGATAAATAATAATCGTGGTGTGTCTAGGCTGCCATGGGGAGCGTGCTGCTCGGGACCGTTTCGAGTCTTGCGTAAGACCTACGAGGTCGAGCCAGCCGCTGTTATGCCCATGCTTCTATATAAAGTACCTTGGAAAGAAAGTGCTTGCGGTCCTGCCGGCGGCACGCTGCTCGCCTGCCCGGCGGGGGCGACTGCGTCGAGCCTGGCTCCCTTCGGGAGGAACAGCCTCACGCTAGTGGCCCCTACGGAGTGGCCCGCGGAGCGCCCCGCGTGGAGGGCCACGCTTACTACTCGCCCGCCTTCTTGCCCTCTTGCTCGGCTTTCTGCTTGTCTCCGTACTGCTTGCAGTAGTTGTCTGAGCCGCGGATGGCGCACTTGATGTTGAAATCGTAGCCGTTGAGCTCGAACTTGTCGTCGGAGTTAACCACCGTCGAGTCTGACCAGAGCGTGGGGAGCGTCGTCAAGTAGTTGGCGAGTCCCCGGACGTGCACAATGCTGACGTCGGAGTCTGCAGAAGAGAGCGTCACGCCCATGTAGTCGTCGTACTTGACGTCGCCCTCCTCCTGCAAGATGCTCATGTTGCTCAGCACTTCTTCGTGGGAGTAGGTCACGCCGTTCTTCTCAATCGACTTGACCGACCAGTAGGCGATGGAATTGGGGATCAACACGCTTCTGCCCTGGCAGATCGTCTCGTCCGGCGGGTTCATCTTGCCGTCCGGAGCGAAGGTGGGGATGTGCCACTTCTTCACCTTGGCGTTGAGGTCCATGTACTCCGACACGTGGCTCACCTTGTAGTAGTGCTTGTCGGTCTTTGGGTTGTAGTCGTCGACGAGCAACATCAAGTTGGGTCTGTACATCGACTCGCCGCAGCCGCAGCCGTTCAAGTGTGCTCGGGCCATGCCCACAAACACTCTTCTGTTGGCGGGCAACTTGCTCTGGAGCAAGTTGGGGAACTCCATCAACTGGGTGCCGCCCCGCAAGGCGCCCACGCCCTTCCTGGTGCGCGGACGTTGCACGTAGTCGCATATCCCGTCCCTGATGCTACACTTCATGATTTCCAAGGGGTCGAGCGAGTAGATGAAATGCACCTCGGTATCCCCGTCGCCGTGTGGGTTCTGCTCGTCCGCGTTGTGCGCTGGGATGAAGGGCGTCCAGTTCTTTTCCACCTGTGTGTAGGGCTCGTTTCTCTTTTGCAACCGGGTGAAGTGGCTCGAGAAGGGCAAGTAGAGGTGCATGACTCTCTCCAAGATCTGGAGCGACTTCATGTTGAACACGATGAGCGGCTCGTCGAACCCCAAGGGGTTCCTTCTGAGCACGATTCTCGGGTCCTCCGGTCCGTAGTACCAGTCCTCTGCCGACTGGAGCTCTCTGTCGAACGGGATAGGGAGGAACGAGGGGAACTTGATGTCTCTGTGCGACAACTCCTTCTCCACCACCTCGTCCTCAACAAGACCGTTCCCGCGGACAACCTTCTTGACGGTTTCCTGCTGGTAGGGCACAGACACGGTCTGCGGAGGCTTCTCCTTCCAGTCCTTGTCGAACAACTGGATGTACAAGAAACTCACGTACCCCTTGTTGGGGATCCCCGAGGGCGAGTAGTACACTCTCAGCACCATGAAGTGGGCCTCGAGGTCGCTCAACCACACGGACGACCCGCCGAATCTCAACCACTGCACGTGCTTGGGCACCCGGGACCGGAACCGGGTGTATGCCTTGGAGATCATGTGCTCGAGCTCCGGGTAGTCCTTGAGCGCAGCCTCGATGGCCTCCATGGAGACGTCGAGCATCTGCTGCTGCGACACAAACACGGACCCTTCGTGGTGGATGTTGGGGCAGATGTTCTGCTCCGTGAAGAAAGATTTGGTCCTCTGGCGGTCCTTGACCACGTCAAAGGGGTCGCTGGACGTTTTGATGGAGAACGGGCTGTAGGCGTCGTCTTTCAGTAAAGACTGGCCCAAAAGGAAGGAAGGGTGTTTGGCTGGCACATGCAGCGGTGGTGCTGGGGGTAGCACCAGCGAGCCGTCTGCTTTGTGGGCGCCGCCGCTGCCGTTGCTTTGGTCGTACGCCAACTTGAGCGGGTTTTGCTTGGGTTCCCTCAACCTGATCGTTTCGTACAACTTGTCGTCGCCTTTGAACTGCAAGCTCGACATGATCAAGAGGGTAGAGATCAAGAGCGTCGCAAGGATGATCACTCTGTGCTGCTTTTTCTGGAACTTGTTCAACATGGGGGATGGGTGGTGGTGTGGTGATGCGATAATGCCGGTACCGAAAGGCACGCTAGGGAAATGAAAGCCTGGGGGGTTGCTACTGGGCCGTTCGAGGGACCAGAGACAGATAAGGCTGCTTGGAAGCTAGGGTGCTAGGGTGCTAGGGTGCAAGGGTGCAAGTGTGCTAAAGTGCTGCTTAGGTGCTACTAAGGTGCTACTAAGGTGCTGCTAAGATGATGCTAGGGTGCTAAGGTGCTGCTAAGGTGCTAGGTGCTTACGGTAGAGAAAAGAGCTGCTTCGACCGGCTGAGAAATCACAGCCGTTATATTGCTGGCCAAACTACGGTCTATTTACAAAATTTTCGTTGTTTTCCTGTCTATTTTAGGCATCTGGCAGATACCGAAGCCTACGTTTCGATCCCTGATTCTATCAAAAGGGCAGCTATTGTTCCGAAATTCTTGATTTATGCTGCTGGTGCTATAGCTGCCCACTGTTACGTCAAACAAACCCTGTGAGCCGCACGGATTGGCTGGGAGAACAAAACCCGCATCGCGTGCCTGGAGCGAGCGGGACGCTCCCTTTTCTTGTGCCTGACGAAACCTTGCGTCGTTCTGCCCACACATTTTGCTGTATAGGGTAGTGGGTCTCCGGCACAGAGCCGGCGTTGTGAACACTTCCACGCAAGCTCTGGAGCTGACAATTGTGCTGTGCCCGGAAACAATAGGGATCGTTAGGGGGGCGCCGCAGCGGGTGCAGCACCGTCGGCTAAATCATGGCATTTCATAGCCACAGGGGTCGTGCGCGGCCCGACGGTTGCGCTTTTTGACGCGGTTTTGGTGCCTGAAAAACCGTTGCATGGCTGCAGCGACACTCTTGAGACACCGGCGCTCCCCCCCTGGGCGTCTGGGGGTATGTGTGGGCCCAGTATGTCTAGAAACAGCGGCGCTTTGGTGGCCCGGTTGGACCACACCACCTGTCCACCAACTTTTTGCCCCAGGGGAGGAGCCCACATTACGCCCTGCTGCAGCCTGGAAGAACCGCCACTGCAGCAGCTTATCTATGGAGCCAGAGGGGGGACCGCGGGGTGTCTGAGACTGTAGAGATGGAACAAAGCAGGCCGTTATGTAGGAGAGAGGTTGGTGCGTCTTTGTTTGGATGGAACGTCCTGGTCGTGACCAGGCCAGAGAACAATAGCAGACAATAGCGTCTATAGTCAGTTGTCACTATTCCACTGCCAGATTCTTCAAGAACAATGCGCATGTAGGGTCTGGCGCGAATACAATGTCGTCAGCTGGAAGGTGTCGCACGACACTTGGCCCAGTACGGTATATTCCTTCCTCGGGACGAGTCTGTAGTGGCAGCACCCACTGGTCCTTCCCGCAGGGAACCAAGCTCGACGCAGTCGCCCTCGCCGGGCAGGCGTGTAGCGTGCCGCCGGCAGGACCACTAGAAGCAGCTGGCGACGCTCCGCTGGCCACTCCGTGGAGGCCACTGGCGTGGTGCTCTGCTCGCTGCGCTCGACCGTAGGGAGCCAGGCTCGACGCAGTCGCCCTCGCCGGGCAGGCGTGTAGCGGGCCGCCGGCAGGACTACCAGAATCAGCCGGTAGCGCTCCCCTGGCGACTCCATGGGGCTGTTATTTTGGTGCTTTACGCAGCCGGTAATTCTTTGAAGGTATTTTTCACGACGTGGAGTTCCTGTGCCTGCCATAGATGGCCTGAGAGTAGGTGACCACGTTAGTGGCTCCCGCAGGCTGGTCTCAGCGGAGGCACCGCCAGGGTTACTAGGTGCTAGAGGTAGGGGAAGACGCTCCGCTGGCGCCTGCCCGGCGAGGGCGACGGCGTCGAGCTTAGCTCCCTACGGGAGGGCCGGCGCAGGGAGCAGAGCACCACGCCAGTGGCCTCCACGGAGTGGGTGGGCGTACCCTGCCTGCCCAAGGGGCCCGCAGGTTTTTACCCATGGAGGGACGCTCCGCTGGCGCCTGCCCGGCGGGGGCGACTGCGTCGAGCCTGGCTCACTACGGGAGGGCCGAGCGCAGCGAGCAGAGCCCCACGCCAGTGGCCTCCACGGAGTGGCCCGAGCGCAGCGGTCGCCCCAGCGGCACCCAATGAATACTGCAATTGCAGAAAGGCTGGGGACGTTGAGGGTATCGAGAGAGGGTTTCTGGGGGTGTTTCTGTTGCCGATAGGCTGCAAATCATTGCTAGTGTAGGGGAGGAGTTGGCCACGTGATGGGCAGAGGAACGCACCTTGTAGCCTGTATTGGTAGCATGATGGCCTCGTGGCTCTACATAGAAGCTGCTACGGCAAGAGAAGCGTGCCAGGCGGCAGGCTGCTTCCTTATATTACGGCTGCCTCCACCGGCGGCACCGACCTACAAAATCCTGCACTTATCGATCCATGGCCCGTTGATCTTATTATGGAGAAATTACGAGATACCTACTATACACAGCCTGGTGCACCCTCGCAGCTAGCTGGCTCCTCCTCACCCCCCTCCCCCCTCTCCCACTACTGATGGTCCCGCAGCTGACACGCAGCAACTACTCTCCAAGAGCAATACTCCCACAGCAACTGCTCGCTGGTCAGGGACAGCGGGTCCTCTCCACAGCAGTGCACTGTAGCCACAGCAGGCCCCACAGTAGGGGAGCCCCAACAGTAAGCTTAAGCTTAAATGTGCCCTAACGGCGTGACAGCAACCTGCCAAACACACTAACTAATAAGGTACGGCATGGCGTGCTGCGCGCGGGATTCGCATCCGTTTCCCGCGCAATCTGAAATGCGAGCATAACCGACCAAATTTTTCGCAGGGGATTTTGCGCGCACGGGCGCGATGTGCTAAGAAAAATCCGGCTGCTTAACCGTTGGATTCCCATGCATTGCCGCCCGTTGCTTACCGAAAAAATTGCTGCAAATTTTTTTCTACGGCTCCAAAACAACCACAAGCGTAAAACGGTCAGGGTCTTCTCTGTATATATAGAGGGTGCATCCCTTGGCAGACCCTGGAATCCGTGTAGGCCATTCTGTAGCTGTAAACACATATATATTCAAAGATGAGCAAATCGTCTATCAAGAGCGACTATGCGGCTCACGACCACGAGCTCGTGAGTTCGTCCTCAAACAACACCCAGACGCCCGTGGCCTTCACCGGCGCCAAGAGGGACCAGTACAACCTCCGCGCCGAGGAGGACCTCGAGAGGCAGTCGCGGCGCTCCAGCTACAGCCTCGACCGCAGGGACACAAACATGTCCACCAACACCGCCAACCTCTCGGTCAAGGAGATCTTTGGCGACTTGGACAGCGAGGAGATCAAGGTGAGGCGTCAGCAGACCAGAAACACCATTATCGACGAGCTTGTCTCCAGAACGCAGGACGCCGAGGAGGGGATCTACTACGAGAGCTACGGCGACGAAAAGGGCATCCCCAAGGACACCTTGTACGAGGACTTGCCGGGCAACGACACGTCGGTGCCCACCAAGCGCGACGGGGAGGAGTTCACAGACATCGACCCCGAGTTGATCGCGTGGAACGGGCCCCACGACCCGGAGGACCCGCGCAACTGGGCCTTCAGCACCAAGGTGGCCCTCACCGGGTTGATCTCGTTGTACACGTTGGTGTCGCCCATGTCCACGTCGATCTTGTCGCCGGCGCTGGCGGACATTGCCGCCGAGTTCCACATCACCAGCGAGATTGTCACCGCCATGATCGGCTCCATCCAGTTGTTGGCGTGGGCCGTGGGCCCGCTCATCATTGCGCCCTTGAGCGAGAACCACCTCTTTGGCAGAAAGATCGTCTTGGACGCCCTGTGCTGGATCTCGTTGCTTTTCAGTTTGGGCTGTGCCTTCTCGCAAAACACCGCCCAGATGATGGCGTGCAGATTTGTCGGCGGGATCTTTGGCTCGTGCCCCATCAACGTGGGCGCCGGCGTGTTGTCGGACTTGTGGGACGCGGACTACAGAAACGTGGCCCTCGCGGGCTTCTCGTTGGCGCCCCTTTTGGGCCCCGTGATTGCGCCCTTGATCGGCGGCTACATCGTCCAGGACACCGGCGACTGGCGCTGGGTGTTTTACGTCTTGTGCATCTTCAACGCCGTGGTTGGCGTCATTGGCGTCATCTTCCTCAAGGAGACCTACTCGCCCAAGTTGTTGCGCCTGAAGGCCATCAAGTTGAGACGCGAGACGGGCAACCAAAACTTGCACACCATCTACGAGATTGCCGACGGGGAAACCGTTTGGGGGAAAGTGTACTTGGCCGTCAACAGACCGGTCAAGTTGCTCTTCACGCACCCCATGATCATCGGCTTGGGCTCCTTCATGGCGTTTGTGTACGGGTTCATGTACTTGATGATCTTCTCCTTCCCCACCGTCTACCAGACCAAGTACGGCTTTGACAAGGCCACCACCGGGTTGATGTACATCCCCATGGGTGTCGGCTTCATCTTGGGGGTCTTCTTCTGGACCTTTGCCATTGGCCAGACCTACAAGCGCTTGACCGCGCGCAACGGCGGCGTGGCCAAGCCCGAGTTCAGATTGCCCTGCCTCATCTCCACCGGGATCCTCGTGCCCATCGGGCTCGTGTGGTACGGCTGGTCCGCGCAGTACGAGTTGCACTGGATCATGCCGGGCATCGGGTCCGCCATCTTTGCCTTTGGGCTCGTCTGCGTGTTCCAGTCGATGCAGTCGTACTTGATCGACATGAACACGCGGTTTGCCGCCTCCTCCGTGGCCGCCGCCGCCTTGTTCAGATCGCTTTTCGGGTTCTCGTTCCCCTTGTTCGCCGGCAAGATGTACGACCGCTTGGACTACGGCTGGGGGAACACCATGTGCGCCATCATCGGCTTGGTGTTGGGGATCCCCTTCCCGATCTTCTGCTACGTCTACGGAGAAAAGGTGAGAATCTGGGCCAACAAGAGAATCGAGAAGGACCAGTTGAAGAGAGACTTGAAGAACTTGGAGAGATTGAGAGCACAGGAGGAGAAGAAGCTGGCCCACTAGCCACCCACAAAAAAAAAAATCCACTTGCATTTACCATCATATCATAGCATTAGCATAGGGAGCATACCAGCTCCACACAATAATACAAAACAGAGTAATCAGTTCGCAGCCGCAGGCACATGTAGGCGCTACAGCACCACGCTGGCCTCCACGGAGTGGCCCGAGCGGAGCGGAGTAGCGTGCCCCCGGCAGGGCCCCGCTAACCACAGGGTGTGGGACGCTCCGCTGGCGCCTGCCCGGCGAGGGCGACTGCGTCGAGCTTGGCTCCCTGCGGGAGTGTTGCAGCCACTGGCGGGGTGAGCCGCCCGCTGTTTAGCGAGGGAGCGCGCCAAAAATCGCAAATGCACGCTAAATCGCGGCGGGTCGCCGCCACGGCGCCGGTAAATTTATTTCTCCACGACTCGCCAGGAGGGCCAAGCCATCAGGAGCAACCACCACAGCTGCACACTGCCCACCCTTCCTTCTACACCAACATGTCTGAGTTGAAGCAGCTAACCATCGACACGTTGAAGCCGTTCCCCTTGCCCACGTACCTCAATGTGCTCCCCGAGCCCGTGCTCCGGGAGTTCAGCGGGCTGTACGACTTGGTGGCGGGCTACATCAAGTCGCTCGCGCCCTACCAGGCGCACCACCAGGCCGTGGTGGCCGAGTTGGGCGCCCAGGTCCAGAAGCTCAACGAGTGCTCCGAGTTGCTTGTGCAGTACAACCAGGCCAGCAAGACCATCACGGGCCAGATCCGCATCCTCAACGGCATCTACGACGAGTGGACCAACTTGGAGATGATCCAGTACCAGTTGCTCTCGTCCAACTTCAACCAGGACGCCTTGAAGCGCAAGTTCGAGAAGTTGCTCGCCGAGAGCGACGCCCGGCTGAACAACGAGATCAGGCGCTTCCGCGCCTTGCCCAGCGGCGGCCAGTCCGAGTCCGAGTTCAGCGAGCTTATCGAGAACTTCCGCCGCGAGCGCAAGGTGTACCACGGCAGAAAGGAGAAGTTGAACAGGTGGAACGAGGAGAGAGTCACGGGGTTCGTGTAAGCCGCCAGAGGCCAACGGGCGGTACCCCCCACAGCAGTCCTACAGAGCCAAAGCGGCGCTCCGCGGGTGCCTGCCCGGCGAGGGCGACTGCGTCGAGCCTGGCTCCCTGCGGGAGAGCCCCGAGCGCAGCGAGCAGAGCACCACGCCAGTGGCCCCCACGGAGTGGATGGGCGCGCCCCCGGCAGGGCTCCCAGGTATCAAGGAGGCCCTGCCGGCGGCACGCTGTTCGCCTGCCCGGCGAGGGCGACTGCGTCGGGCTCGGCTCCCTGACGGGAGTGTGGCCAGTCGTCTCTACAGGCACCACAGAGATTTCTACACGCCAAGGCTGCCAGGCTGCCGGGCTGCCAGGCTGCAGCCGGACGAGGTCGCGCAGTCCAAGCGGGCCCACTAGAGGGCATGCTTTGGCCCAGCCGTGCCTCTGTTGTTGTTCTTTGTAGGGTAACCGTGTGGTGCTTATGGCCGAGCGGTGCCTGGTCACGTGCGCATACTCACGTGCCAAAGAACTCGGCTCAGTTTAGCCGCAAACTATTTGCAGCTACCTGCCAGGCTGCAGCAACGGGTCAATTGACAGGTTCGCTTCGTCTACGTAACGGTGGCCTGCGCGTGGGCCGAAAATGGTTCCGTTGCACTGGGCCCAGGAGAGCTTTGGAGGATCTTTCGGAGTAGCGCCATATACATAGTCAATACACAAGATGACCGAACGCTAGCGAGCGTCAATCGTAGTACAGCGCGGTGCAACGCTGGCCCCTACGTAGCCCCGACGGGGTCAGTGGGTCCGCCTGCCCGGCGAGGGCGACTGCGTCGAGCTTGGCTCCCTACGGGAGGGTACCCTTCGAGCGCAGCGAGCAGAGCACCACGCCAGTGGCCCCCACGGAGTGGCCAGCGGAGCGTCACCACCACCACCGCCCTGGGCCCCACGGTCGAGTGCTAGTAGTCCCAGTGGCCCCCACGCCAGTGGCCCTAGCGGAGCGGTGCCTCGGGAGGTTTCCCGCTGGGATCGAGGGAGCTCATCTCTGCAGCTCGGTGCTACCGAATAGGGCGGAAAAATTTTCGCGGCTCGGACTCTTGCACGCCGAGTATTAGGGAGTTAAGCGGTCCGGCAGGGCTGAAGTGGGGGACGGGCTAGCGATAGGCGGGCCCCCCAGCGATGTCTGGCGTCGCTCTGGGACAGGGACCGACCCTGGAGGACCAGCCTGTGCTGCCCTTAGTCCGACGGTGGGCTCGTAGCACCCTGGGGGGGGGGACCCCTCGTAACCGGCCCACATTTGTTCTCTGCAAAATCGCCGAAAAAAGGTTGCTTATCGCCAGCTCGCCAGCTCGTATATTGAATTTCTCCGCTCGCAAGGGATTTTGCGCACAGTACTCGCCCGCAAATTGCGCGCGCAATGGGGGATGCGCGCGCCTACCAGTTCTGCTAGCTCCGACTGCCCTGCCTGAGAGAGGAAAAAAACCCGCGCAAAACCCTCCTGGAATTCGCTCCCACCCCCATCGGCATTCCCGCATCCACCGGTCTCTTTAGCACCCTGATCAACTGATAGCACCGCCAGAAAAGCACCCACGCTACGCTACACCGGCAGAGTACCAATTGAGCAAACCCGCACCCCACACGCAATGTTCAAATTCTCCCGCAGAGCGTTCAGCTCCAGCGCCAGAATGCTCAATGCATCGATCCCCCCTGTTCCGCCCAAGAAGCCCTTTGTTGGCTTCAGAATCTGGAAGACCACCAAGAGAGTCACGCTCTTGGGGCTTGTTGCCGCCATCGGCAGTGTCTCCTACAAGGTGTACAAGGAGTCGTACCCGGCCGACCAGGCCAAGCAGGCGCCCACGTTTGAGAACGGGCAAAAGAGAAAGACGTTGATTCTCTTGGGTTCCGGCTGGGGGTCCATTTCGCTCTTGAAGAACTTGGACACCACCTTGTACAACGTGGTTGTCGTCTCCCCGCGTAACTACTTCCTTTTCACGCCTCTTTTGCCCTCGTGCCCCACCGGGACCGTCGAGTTGCGTTCCATCATCGAGCCCGTCAGAGCGGTCACCAGAAGAGCGCCCGGCGAGGTGATCTACTTGGAGGCCGAGGCCACCGACATTGACCCCACCAACAACACCTTGACCATCAAGCAGTCCACCACGGTGCACTCGGGCCACTCCGGGAAGGACACCTCGTCGTCCAAGTCCACCGTGGCCGAGCACTCGGGTGTCGAGGAGATCATCACCACCTTGCAGTACGACTACTTGGTTGTCGGTGTCGGCGCGCAACCATCCACTTTCGGCATTCCCGGGGTCGCGGAGCACTCCACCTTTTTGAAGGAGGTGAGCGACTCCCAGAAAATCAGAAAGAGACTCATGGACTGCATCGAGGCCGCCAACATCTTGCCCAAGGGCGACTCCGAGCGCAAGCGGTTGTTGTCGATCGTCGTGTGCGGCGGAGGCCCCACCGGGGTCGAAGTCGCGGGCGAGTTGCAGGACTACATCGACCAGGACCTCAAGAAGTGGATGCCCGAGGTGGCCGACGAGTTGAAGGTGACCCTCGTGGAGGCCATGCCCAACGTGTTGAACATGTTCAACAAGAAGCTCGTCGACTACACCAAGGAGGTGTTCCAGGCCACCAACATCGAGTTGAAGACCAACACCATGATCAAGAAGGTGAGCGACAAGGTGGTGTCTGCGCAGGTCACGCTGTCCAAGGACGGCTCCAAGGACATGGTGGAGATCCCCTACGGCATGCTCATCTGGGCCACCGGGAACGCGCCCAGGGACATCATCCGCACGCTCTCGGGCAAGATCGACGAGCAGAAGAACGCGCGCCGCGGGTTGCTCGTCGACGAGAAGCTCCTCGTTGACGGGACCAACAACATCTACGCGCTCGGCGACTGCACCTTCACCAAGTACGCGCCCACCGCGCAGGTCGCCTTCCAGGAGGGGATCTACTTGGGCAAGCACTTTGAAAAGATCCACCAGATCGAGTCGCTCCAGTACCAGTTGGCCAACCCCTCGCTCGTCGAGGCCGACGGCACCGACAGATTGGCCAAGAAGTTGGCCAAGTTGCAGGAGAAGTTGCCCGACTTCAAGTACAACCACCAGGGCTCCCTCGCCTACATCGGCTCCGAGCGTGCCGTCGCAGACTTGGTCTGGGGCGACTGGTCCAACGTCACCACCGGCGGGACCCTCACCTTCTTGTTCTGGAGATCCGCCTACATCTACATGTGTCTCTCCGTCAAGAACCAGATCCTCGTCTCCTTGGACTGGCTCAAGGTGTCCATGTTCGGCAGAGACTGCTCCAAGGAGTAGCCGCGCCGCCGCCGCCGCCGCCCTCCCCGTGCCGCTATTTTAGTATTATTAGATTTGGATATGACCTAATATTATAGAATGTATTTACAACCGCGTAGCCGCCCCCTGGCCGGGGGCCACCAGGGGGCACCCAGGGGGCACCAGGGCGGTGGAGACGCTCCGCTGGCGCCTGCCCGGCGAGGGCGACTGCGTCGAGCCTGGCTCCCTGCGGGAGGTGCCAGCGAGTACGGGGGTCGAGCGCAGCGAGCTGAGCACCACGCCAGTGGCCCCCACGTAGTGGATGGGCGTGCCCCCAGCAGGGCTCCCAAGTAGCTCAGGGTGGTCCTGCCGGCGGCCCGCTACTCGCCTGCCCGGCGAGGGCAACTGCGTTGTGCCTTGCTTCCTGTCGGGAGGGCCGAGCGCAGCGAGCTGAGCACCACGCCAGTGGCCCCCACGGAGTGGATGGGCGTACCCCCGGCAGGGCTCCGGGGTAGCTCCTGGTGGTCCTGCCGGCGGCACGCAGCTCGCCTGCCCGGCGAGGGCGCCTGTGTCGTGCCTTACTCCCTGTCGGGAGGGCCGTCTGGTGGGTGTGTCGTGTGGTCGGTGGAATGTGAGGGGCCCCCTGTTGCAACCGGCCGCTGCACGACGCTGCCTCGGCGGAGGTGGGCCGATCTGACACAACAAGGCTGCCTGTGTAGCGTAATGGTTAACGCGTTTGACTTCTAATCAAAAGATTCCGGGTTCGACTCCCGGCATGGGTTCTCTCCTTATGTTTTTTTTTTGGTCCCAACCCACTGGGGGGCTCCGCCAGAGGCTTGCTTCAGCCGTGGCGCTGCACCGGCGCTTCTTCTACAGCGGCTTCGATGGGGCTGTGCTACGCGATGGGGGCCCCGCAGGGCATGGTACGGAGGGAATTATTTATTACTGGCCCGTCGGGCGCCTTAACGAAAGAATATAAATTAATTACAGTTTTTTGTAGCAGTGGCCGGACAGCGCCGAGCGAAGCGAGCAGAGCACCACGCCAGTGGCCCCCACGGAGTGGATGGGCGCGCCCGCGAAGGGCTCGTCTGGGTGGTCGGTGCTGGCGGGCCCGCCGGCGGCACGCTGCACGCCTGCCCGGCGAGGGCGACTGCGTCGAGCTTGGCTCCCTAGCGGGAGGAGGGGCGCCTAGGCGCTGTCGTTTTCGGTGCCCAAAACGTCCTTCTCGGAGGACTCGCTGTGGGACTCGACGGCGCCGTGGTGGTGGTGGTGGAGGTCGCCGTCGACCGCGAGGTGTGGGGTGGGCGCGAACGGAGCGTCGAGGATGTGCTTGGGGAGCCTGTCGGGTCTGTAGAAACGCAAGTCGACTCTGCCGACGATGTACAACACGTTGATGATGGTCTCGAACAAGCCCCACACGATGTACATCACCACGGGCTTGAGGAGCGGCGCGCCGGAGTTCGGGGTCTTGGTCTGGAACAAGGTGATGGTTCTGCAGATGGAGCCCACCAAGATCAACACGGACGTGATGCACACGAGCGCCAACGAAAAGGTGTGCGACAAGTCGCCTCTCTCGGTGGTGACGCCCACGATGGAGCGGTGGTGGTGCGTGGTGGCGGTGATGACACGGACGGCGGAGCGCTCCTCGTGCGACCTTTCCAAAAACAGCTCTTGCGCCTCGCGCTCGGCGCCCTTCTTCACAAAGTAGAAGGGGCTGAAGCGCTCGATCCACCAGGGCAGGTACGTGACGCACGCCTTATCCTTGGCCGTGGGCTTGAAGAAGTACGAGAGCGCGAGCAAGTTGACGGCCACCACGGTGTAGAGACAGAGGAGCACGGACGAGGCCTGCACCACCTGGCGGTACCGCTTGTGGTTTTCGCGCGAAAGGTAGTACAAGTAGGGCACGGACTGCGCAAAGATGGTCAACACGATAAAGGCAAACACGAGGATGTAGTTCAGCCACATGTAGCCCCAGAACAACCGTCTGGAGCCACCGACCGGGTGTCTCCAGGTGAAGAGCCGCTGCGCGAGAATCAAGTTGTAGGTGATCATGGCGATGGTGGGGATAATCAAAAACGTCTCGGTGGCGACCCCCATCTCCGTGTTGGACACGTCCTTGCTCCAGGCGATACGCAAGACCCAGCCGATGACTCTCATGATGCAGTAGAACACGTACCCGAGCGACAACCAAAACTTGTGGCCCCTGGAGTAGTTGATGAGGAAAATGGCCAAGTGCAAGATGGCAAAGATGGCGAACACAGCGGTAAAGATGGCGGAGGGCGCCACGTCTGCCGAGCTTGGGTAGCCACCAAAGGGCGCCTCCAGGTTGCCCATGGTGAACGAAATCACCTGCTGGGGCAAGGGGTCGCCAAAGATGGCCTTGGCGCCCTCGGTGGCCTCCTTGGTACCACTGCCCGGGTCTGCGTTGTCCTGCGCGAGGAAGGTGAGCGGCGTGAGGATCAGCAAGATGGCGGTCCCCATGTGGGTGACGGTGCCGTTGGCAGGGTACAACTTGGCGATGATGGGCTTGACGAGGCTGGAGACTCCGGCGGAGCTGCTGCTGTTGCCCGCGGAGGCGGCGCCGGCTTGCACGGAGGCGAGCAAGCCGCTGAGCTCGTGGAATACGGGGACGGACTCGTTGGCGGGCAAGGACTCGATACCAACGGCGGTGTTGTTCAACAAGGCAATGGTGGTGTTTTCAGGCAAGGAGGTGAGCGCGGGCAAAACCTTGCTGCCGACAGACGAAAGGAGCGGGGACAAAGAGGAGGCCTGGGAGGCCAACGCGGTGGCGTTGATGGTGGTGTTTGCCACGGCGTGGCCAAGCGCGACCCAGAGGTCGCCGATAATCGGGTTCAGGACGCTCTGGGGGACGTCGGCGAGGGCCTCCAAGGTGTGCTGGATCAAGGGGGTGGTGACATTCTGCTGCAAGCTCAAGAGCGCGGGCAAGATGGCGGTGGTGAGCAAGCTGGGTGCAGACGAGGCGCCGCTCATGGCGCCGCTGAGCAACGAGCTCACGTTGAGCGAGTTGAGCGACTGCAAGAGCGTCAGCGAGGCAATGTAGCTAAACACAGCGCTAAAGATGTCCGCGGTCGCGTTGACGGGGATGGCCAGGTAGACGGGCGCAAAGTCGTTGATCAAGTTGTACACGCTGGTGGAGTTGAGCGCGGCCAAGTCGAGCGACCCGTTGGCGGCTCTCAAGCCAATCACGTCCGAGATGAGCGGCGTGGAGACGGAGGTGGGCACCTCCAAGAGCGCGGAGATGGACGTGTTCAAGACGGCCTGAAGCTGCGGGTTGTTGACGTCCACGCCGCTGCTCATGAGGGCGGCGTTGACGATACCCTGGATGAATTCAGCCATGGTGGGCGGCTTAGAGGGAGGAGCGGGAGTGGGTGCGGGAAAGCTTGTAAATCAGCGGAATTCAGAAACCAGCGGAATTCAATAAAACCAAGCGCAATTGCGTGAATAGGCAACTGTGAGGTTTGTGCTGCAAAGGGAAAAGGCGCAAGTGCAGAGGTGTAGACCTGCGGTTTTGCTACTACTGCTGGGGGCCTGGCTGCTAGACAGGGAGGACCAGGGAATATAGGGTGGCGGCTAAGCTTCTGTAAACGCAACGAGATGTCGAAACTTGCTGCAAATAGTGTTTGCGCCGCGTATCTGGTGACTGCAAAAGGAGAAGCAAAAAACCAAAAAAAAATTTACATGGAGATGCCGCCCGGTCTAAATATACATGGCCAGAGAGACCAGAGGGGCTAGTACGAGGGGCATGTAGGCACTAACCAGATGAAATGGGATGATGCAGCTACAACCAAAAAAAAAAAAAAAAAAAAAAAAAAAAAAAAAAAACATCTGGCGGTATTGTTGGTGAAAATTTCGACTTTATTTTTTCGGTCAGGGTGCCAAAATAGCGCCTAATTTTGCGCACTGTCATGAATTGGCGAAAGCGGAGAACCTCCCCATATGCGGGTTTCTGGTAACGGCTGTAATCATTTGCGGTGTGCGCAGTGCTAAGTCATGCAGGTATACGACGCGCATTGTTTTGGCTGGCCGATTTGGGCCAGAGCCTGCCGTAGGCAGAGCAAGTGGTGGTGGTATGGTGGTGAGAGTCGAGGGCAGGTTGAGGGAGGACAAGACGGTAGCAGACCAGACTACCACGTACCAGCACTGGGGAGCAGCGGCCGCGGCCGCCGCCACGACCGGGCCAAAACTCAGCCGACACTGGGCCCTTGGCGGTGTTTCGGAAAATGTCTGGGCGGAGAAGGATTTTCGTTGCTTGCGAAACAAAACAATCTCACACACGATGCCGTAAAAAATAAAAGTCTCTTTGTGTGGGTGGTTGATTGTTCGATAGCGGCGGTTGTCTGGGTGCACGGGCGGAGCAGCACCCAGGGTGGAAAATAATTAACCGGCAAGTAGCGATGAAATGGCTCCGATGAGCCCCTATGGGCGTTCGGATGGCCCCGCGTTCCAAGTGGGAAATGACAGAGAGGGTAATGGGGGGAGGGGGGAAGCAGCGTCCAACCCTCACAATCAAGCACTGTCGGCGAATAACTTCTGCCGATCCTACGGGCAACACCGCACACACACCATCACCACCACCACCACCAAGAAAAGAACACCTGGACGAATGGATAAAGAAACCACCGCCGTTCCCCCCTCCTCCGTTGCTTTTCAAGGTTTTAGTCGCTCTCGTATAGTTTATTTCATGTAGGCAGGGCTAAAGCACCCACTAAAAATTTCTCTCTATCTCTTTCTGTCTGTCTGTTTGTTGTTTACGGTGAGACGCTGCCGTGATTTGCTGACGAACGCTTTATTGCCGTATACAATTGGAGTCGCTGCACTGTATGGCGCACTCGTGTAAAAATAAATTGGCTAGTTGACTAATTGGAATATTTTTGCGCCGCCCTTCCCTCCCTTTTTTCTTGGAGTGCCTTATTTTTCTCGCTATGGCAATTATTTTCGCTTTAGGGCTTATGCCACCGCAGACCCTCTAACCCATGCCTGCCGCGATATCGTTTCGCCGCCTATTGTGAGCCCCAGAGCAGCAGAAACAATTAAGGTTCATATCTACTAAAACAATTATCGAAACTTGCCAAATACGGTGAAGAATCTAAACTTACCCAACACCTTTTCAAGGTGATAGCCTTGTGAAACCCTAAAAGTCCGTCGCAAGATAAGCACAAAGTGCGGTGGTTTAAACTTCACATGAGCTTCAACAAAAAAATAAAAAACCTTAAACTGGCAGCGGAGCGGGGGCCGACGGTTTTTTTTTCCTTTTTTCTTGCTCTTCTATTTTTTGACACACAGAGGGATTTCTCCACAAAAAGCGCAAGGTTTTCGGAGCTGATAGCGGGCTCAAAAGTCTGGGGAATACCCGAAAAAGGTGTGGGTAAATCTGTAGCCGATGTGTGGCTGAGAGAGTCACCGTGAGGGGACCGCCGGCATGCAGTCTGGATCTGGATCAAAGGATCTTTGGGTGAACCATTATGCGAACAATTGTGCGATCTAACCCCACATATCCTGTTTCGTATACAATTCGACGCGGAAAAGCGCAATTCCTAAACAAGCAAGTCCGGGGGGCGCAAGATTCTTCTACAGGAGATTTAGTGTAAAGACGTTTTATTGATTAGTGGGTTACTTTTTGATATCAGGCGCCAGTCCGGCTCTCCCGTAGGGAGCCAGGCTCGACGCAGTCGCCCTCGCCGGGCAGGCGAGCAGCGTGCCGCCGGCGGGCCCACCTCTGTAGACACGTAGGGGCCCTGCCGGGGGCCACGCGCATTCCACTCCGTGGAGGCCACTGGCGTGGTGCTCTGCTCGCTGCGCTCGGGGCGCTTAGAATCTGAACTCGGAGTCGTTGTCGTCGCTGAACTGGGGCTTTTCGGGCGCGCCAAAGTTGACGTTGGTCTCGCTGTCGGTGCCGATGTACTCGTCGTCGGAGTCGTCGTCCTCCTCCTCCACGTCCGAGACGTAGACGGACTGCTCCGCGGTGATGATCGAGCGCACCGCCTGCGGCAACACGTCTGGTCTGTAGAAGCGCAAGTCGACTCTGCCCACGAGGTACATGATGTTGATGAACAGCTCCAACACCCCCCAGCAGATGTACATAAACACCTTGTTGGTGGCGGGGCCCTCGTACTGGTTCTCCTTCTGCTGGAACACCACGATGCATCTGCCGACGGCGCCGATGAGGATGAAGAGCGTCGTCAACGACAAGATCCCGATCGAGAAGTTGTGCTTCAAGTCGCCTCTCTGGTTCGACAAGCCCTCCACCATGTTGTGGTGGTGGTGCGTGGCGGCGATCACGCGGATCGCGTGTCTGTGGTTGTGGTTTCTCTTCATGAAGGTCTCCTCGGCCTTGGCCGCGGCGCCGTGCTCCACGTAGTAGAAGGGGCTGAAGCTCTCGATCCACCAGGGCTGGTAGGTGTACAAGTTCTCGTCCTTTCTGGTGGGCTTGAAGAAGTACGACAACCCGATCAACAGCAAACTCAGCAACGAGTACAACACAATCAACACCGCGGACGCCATCACGCACTTTCTGTAGCGCGAGTAGTTGTCGATGCTCAAAAAATAGCAGTAGGGCACGGCGGACGCCATGATGGTCATGCCGATCACCCCCAACACCACCACGTACTGGCCGATCATGGCGCCCCAGAACAACTTTCTAGAGCCCCCGACGGGGTGTCGCCAGGTGAAGAGCCGCTGGGCCAAAATCAAGTTGAACGCCACCAAGATGATGGTGGACACAATCAAAAACACCTCGCCCGCGATCCCGATCTTGGTGTTGGTGATGTTGATGGCCCACAAGATTCTAAAGAGCCAGCCAATCACCTTGCAGAAGCAGTAGAACATCCACGCGAGCGACAAGTAGAAGTAGTGCCCGCGCAGCGCGTTCATCAAGAACACAAACAAGTGCGCAAACATAAAGATGCCGAACACGGCGCAGAAGATCGCCAGCGGCACCACGTCGTTGTGGTTCGGGTAGCTCCCGAAGAGGTTCAACTGGAGCGCCAACGTGTAGTCCACCATCAGCGGCGGGATAGTGGACCCGACCAAGTTGTGCGCCTGCTCCACGAGGATCATGATGCCGGTCCCGTCGGCGGGCATGTTGTTTTGCGCTCCGAGTAACTGCATCAACCCGTGCACGGCCGTGTAGTTGGCGGACATGCTGTTTTGGGGTAGTAGTGAGTGAGTGAGTGGGAAAAAAAAAAAAATGCTGCGGGGGCTCGCCGTGTAGTAATGCGCTGGCGGAGGTACCCTTGTGGTGAAAAAATGAAGCTAGCGGGCTAGCACAAATGAAAACGATGTGGGAAGAACTGAACAGGCGTATGAACTGGAGTTACCAAAGGAAAAGAAGAACCAACTGAAAAAAGGAGGGCCTGTCCCGCCATATATGTGGTGGAGATGGGTGGGTTCCATAAACTTCCTATTTGGGAAGTTCCGTCCTGCACGCAGCCACTTACCCCAATCGGGAAATCAATCTTCATACATAGCGCTCCGCCAGAGCGCAGCGGGCCTGTTTGGGCAACGGGCAGGCCTCGTAAAAGGCTGTCTTTGTTGTGTTTTAACCTGCTTCGTATACCGCAGAGGAGATGCGGCTAATCCAGTGGCATTTGCAGCATTTCTTCACCTGGCAGTGCGATGAGGTGTGGGGAACGTCTTGGTATGCTGGAAAGGGAAGCGCGCCAGAGGCAGCAGCGACCAGACCGGCCTCCTCGAGCGCAGCGAGCAGAGCACCACGCAGTGGCCCCCGCCGGGCAGGCGATGCAGCGGGCCCCCGGCAGGGCCCAGCGTAGCCCCGACGGGGTCTGTGGGTGCGCCTGCCCGGCGAGGGCGACTGCGTCGAGCCTGGCTCCCTGCGGGAGGGCCGACAAATCACAGGACCGGTCAAAATCTCCCAAGAAGGGTCCACCCCCGGTGGTCCCAGCGTCTCGTGCAAAACTTAGTTCTGTATGCACTCCGTCGAGAATGGCAATGGCAATGCAACAATGGAAATACCCGCCCGATGGACCTCCTGGCGCTTCCTGGCACGGTAAAAGCCCCCATAAATGACAAGGTCGCAGCAGCGGTGTGCTTCTGTTGCATGTGGCAGCGCTAGTGCCTCAGGAACTCACCGCTGCTGTGCACTCGCGTACCTCTTCTCTCACTCTCTGTTTACCGCTGCGCTCCCTCCCCGTACCGTTCGGTGAGGGGATCCGTCTCCTAGCAGCGCCGCTGAGTTCACCCTACTCTGAACCCTGTGCCTATCCATGTACCCAACCAAACTTGGCACCACTCCAGCCCTACCCTCTGACCGCTCCGCCAGTAGAGGTGGGTCTATGTGCAAGAGCACATCGAGCGTCTCCGTGCCCATCGTAGTCGAGCGCAGCGAGCTAAGCACCACGCAGTGGCCCCCGCCGGGTAGGCGATGCAGCGGCTCCCGCCAGGGCCACGACTGCTTCAGAACCACGGGGGGACGCTCCGCTGGCGCCTGCCCGGCGAGGGCCACTGCGTGGGGCTCCGCTCGCTGCGCTCGGGGCAGTCGAACAGCACTGGGCAGGCGGCAAGCGTCCCTCTATGCGTTCCTGAACGACCCAGTACCAACCGCGTATGCCCAAGTCTGGCCAGTTTCTGCACACCAGACCCCAGCCGCCTATGCTCTAAGGAGTTCCCCGTTGCACCCTGTGGTGTGCAGCCATTTTGGCTGCACTCGCGCATGGTGCGTATATGCCGGAATATCACCACTCTCTCTGTGCGTCCCGCCAGACGCGTTGCGCTACAAAGTTGCGCCAGTCTTCCCTCCGTCTGCCCACACGCCGTCTTTCTCGCCCGACTAACACGCCCCGCCATGCCCTCCGTGTCCATAGACTACACCAGCGTGACCAAAGACGCGTACCCCGCGGCCACGCCCGCCAACGTGGTGTCGACGCCCTTGGGGCTCGCCATCATCGAGATCCAGGGCGAGCTCAAGTTGCCCCAGACAAGCCACACGGGCCCACCGCCGCCGCCCGCAGACGACAACCACTTGGTCGTGGACGACCTCTACGCGGCCATCCGGTACGGTAACTTGGCGCTCGACGCCGCAGACAGCACAAAGGTGACGCTCTTCATCGGGACGTCGCAGCGGCTCTTGGGCAGAGTCGTCAAGCTCGACCCGCCCTTGGGCGTGCTCCGCGTGAGCTCCAAAGACCAGGCGGACGTGAAAATGGTCGACATCATTCGCAGCAAGATCATCTTCAAGGACAGGCCGCTCCCGATCATGTGAGCTGCCGTTGCCCTCCCGCTGCCACTGGGGCCACTCCCGCAGGGAGCGAAGCTCGACGCAGTCGCCCTCGCCGGGCAGGCGCACCCACAGACCCCGTCGGGGCTACGCTGGGCCCTGCCGGGGGCATGCGCACTCCACTCCGTGGGGGCCACTGGCGTGGTGCTCTGCTCGCTGCGCTCGGCCCTCCCCCTCTCCCGTAGGGAGCCACGCTCGACGCAGTCGCCCTCGCCGGGCAGGCGCACCCACAGACCCCGTCGGGGCTACGCTGGGCCCTTCCGGGGGGCATGCGCACTCCACTCCGTGGGGGCCACTGGCGTGGTGCTCTGCTCGCTGCGCTCGGCCCTCTCCCCTCTCCCGTAGGGAGCTACGCTCGACGCAGTCGCCCTCGCCGGGCAGGCGCCAGCGGAGCGTCCCTCTCGCCCTGCCGGGGGGCTACACCTCGTGGCTGCCGCCGGGCCGTCCACGGCTCTGCTCCCCGGGCGGCCAGGGTGTGCTACAAGGATTCGCTTGACTCCTTATTGTGTATATTAGAATGTATGAATAGAGAAATATACGGCATGTAGCCGCCAGCGCGACGGCCCGCTCATATCTTGGCCTTGCTCAGCCCGTTCTGCGGGGCCCTGGCCGCGCGGTGCAGGTACTTGACGAACGAGGTGCTCTCGTAGCCGCCGGAGGTGTCGACCTGCACCAAGTTCTTGTAGATGGTGGCGAGGTCGGCGCTGGAGAACTTGAGCCACTCCTTCATGTAGTTGACGACGCCGCCGTACTTGGAGTCGAGCAAGTCGATGGTGGAGAGCATGGCCTCGTAGCGCGAGCTGATCAAGTTGTTGAAGCCGTCCACCTCGATCTTCCAGTTGTCGCGCCCGGCGCGGATGGTGTCCTCGTACACCATGGTGGAGCCTGCGGCGGCCAATTTTTCCTTCACCTTGTCGATGGTGGCCACGAACTTGCCGCGGATCTCCTCGTGGTCCGGGCGGAGCCCGAACGTGGTGAGCTCGTACTCCTTGGCCACGGTGTGCTTGTCGACGCCGACGAGCAAGAGGATGAGCATGGCGAGCACGCCCGTGCGGTCCTTGCCCGCGGTGCAGTGGAACACAAACGCGGCGCCCGTGGGCACGTCGTCGCGGATGTACTTGAAGATCTTGCGGAAGGTGTCCGTGGCCTCGTTGAGGAGCTTGTCGTACACGTTGACGTACGTGTGCCACAGCGTCATCAAGTTGGAGTAGCGGATGGCGATGGCCTGCGGCGAGTAGTCCTGCTTGGTGAAGCACGGCGCGTGCACGCGGCGGATCCCGTACTGCGCGAGCCCCTGGGGCACGCCGTCCTTGGCGCACTCGCCGTCGGACCGGAGGTCAAAGATGGTGCGCACGCCCAAGCTCTGCAACTCGCGGAGCCCGCGCGCGGACACGCCGGCCATGTTGGCGCACCGGAACGCCACCTTGGGGCGCACGTAGAGCTCGCTGCTGGGCAACAGCTCGATGTGGAGCCCCGCGGGCGGCGCGTTGACGTGCCACCCGCCAATGTCACGGAAGTTGGCCACGCCGTCCACCTCCTTCCAGCGCGTCAAGTGGCCGATGTGGCGCGAGTTGTACCAGAAGCGCTCAAACTCGCGCTCCGGCGACAAGAAGTCGAGGATCAACTGCACCACCTTGACGTTGTAGTTGACCAAGTGGCGGCTGGTGAGCGGGAGCTGCTCCGGGTTGAACTCCTCGTGGTCCAGCGCGCTGCGCACCTCCTCAACCCCGTAAAAGTTGTGGTCCGCGCCGGGGATCAACACGAGCTCGTGGCTGTACTTGCCCCGGTTGAGCACGTTGGCGAAGCGCGCCGAGTCGTCCACGGGGACAATGTGGTCGTCCAACCCGTAGATGCTCAACACGGACAGCTCCGTGGTCAACTCCGCCAACACGGACAAGTCCGGCGACGCGAGCGACATGATCTCGGCGCGCGGCACCCACACGTCCGTGAGCTCGCCGTAGCGCGAGCACTTTTGGTGGACGCCTTCAAAGTCGTCCGCGATCGGGTACCGGTCGAGCACGGTGTCCAGGCGGAACCGCGACAGGCAGTTGACAATGTTGGGCACGATGATGGCCGCGGCGCGGTCCTGCGCCAGCGCCAGCGCGAGGAGCCGGTTCTGCTCCATGGCCCAGAGGAACGTGGTGAGCGACCCGCGCGAGTGCGCAATGATCAGCGACAACGTGAACGAGAGCCCCAAGGGGTTCTTGGCCGCGTCCGTCAAGAACTCGGCCGCGTGCTGGATGTCCTCGATGTCGCGCTCCACGGTCCGGCCCTCGTGCTGCGGGTCCGGGAGCTCGGGCGAGAGCCCGCACCCGCGGAAGTCGATCCGCAACGAGTAGATGCCCAACTCGGTGGCCAACTTGTGCGCGACCAGCTTCTGGTAGCAGTAGTTGCGGTGGCCGGCCTGGCCGTGGAGGATCAACGCGCACTTGAGCGTGGCGGGCGCGTAGCCCTTGCTGAGCCCGTCCTCGTCGTCGACCGCGGGCGGGATCGCGAGCGTCCCTTTGACGCCGTGGGGGGCCACCTCGACCTCGATTTCCCTAACCATTAGTGGGTGCGAGAGGGTCGTGTGTGGGGTAGGGTGGGAGGTGCCAGTAGTGCGACTAGGCAAGTGTGGGACTTTCTGGTCGTGTGGAGGCGGTGTGCACTGGCAGTGTGGGACTCGGCGGCGGTGCGTCTCGTCCAGCGGTGCGTGGTGCGTGGTGCTACGGGGTGGTGGTAGCAGTGGGATCAGCGGTTTTCTGCTGACTTATCACTTTTTGGTGGGGTCGGGGGCCTGCTGACTGGTGCGGGCGTTTTCGGTGCTGATTTTTCGCTGGCGGTCTCTATACGTCTATGCGATCGCCTTGTGTCTATCAATCCTCGTCTGCGAGCTGTGCGGTCTCTCTAGGGGTCCTCTAGCGCTCTGTGGTGCCAAAAAGAAACCAGCACCTAAATCCACCGCTAAAGCGATTTGCCGAGTAGTGGGGGGAGGTCGGTCGGAGCGCAGGGCTTACATGCAGGCGCGATCGGCTTCATGTGAAAAGCCCTGGACCCGCTACGTGCCCACCAGGGGACCCCTACTGTGGCAGCGTCCCCCACCCACGGGGGGAGCGCGTGCAGTTGGGGCACACGGTGGAGGGACGCTCCGCTGGCGCCTGCCCGGCGAGGGCGACTGCGTCGAGCCTGGCTCCCTACGGGAGGGAGAGGGAGAGGGGGAGGGCCCCGAGCGCAGCGAGCAGAGCACCACGCTAGTGGCCCCCACGGAGTGGATGGGCGTGCCCCCGGGAGGGTGGGCAGAATCGAAAAAAAATGCGCAAACCCGGAATCGAACCGGGGGCCCAACGATGGCAACGTTGGATTTTACCACTAAACCATTTGCGCGTGTTTTCTGGAAGGGTAAGTAACGGCGCTAGCTATACCGGGTGGAGCGATGGGAAGGGTTGCCCTGGGGGAGTAGGGCGAGTAGTCCGTGGTGCTTGGCACTGTGTGCCCCAGAATTTCCCTGTGTAGATGCTGGCACCGGCGTGGCCCAGAGGGGTCGCTGATTCACCGGCTGTAGCACCATGGCGCTATGCCTCTCTCTGTGCCATCTCTCCCCCCCGGCGCTAGAGGGTAGCGGTGCGCGCGGCCGCCAAAAGCCTCCCCTGGATCGCCAAAACGGCGCTATTTTCGCGCGCCCTCCAGCGGGCACCTGCCCGCCCCCGCGAAAACTCCCCTAGAAAGCCTCACTCCATCGCTGCTTCTTCCTCTCCTTTCTCTCCTTCTCTGTAGACACAGCGGCACCGACACCATGAACTTCCAGCGAGACGACTACCTCCAGCTCGGACAGAACATCACGCGCAAGCAGAACGACCAGCTCTCGACGCAATTGGCGGTGTTCAAGTCGGCGCTCGTCAACTTTGCGTCGGACCACGGCGATGAGATCATCAACAACCTGGAGTTCCGCACCAAGTTCACCCAGATGTGCCAGATGGTGGGGGTGGATCCGCTCGACTTGCAGATCTTGACTGCCAACGCTGAGCGCGCCGGCGGCACCAGCGCCCCCGCGGCGTCGGCGGCCGCGGCCGCAGGCAGCAGCATTGCGCTCGCGGTGCGCGTGGTGGAGGAGTGCCACAAGACCAGAGACGTCAACGGCGGGCTCATCTCGCTCAAGGAGCTCCTCTCGCGGCTCCGGCGCGAGGACGACGCGCTGGCCACCTCCAGCATCGACCTCAACGTCAAGGAGCTGGACTTTATGCAGTGCCTCACGATCTTGAAGGCGCTCGGCGAGGGCTACGAGGTGCTCGACTTGAACGGCAAGAAGTGGCTCAAGTTCACCAACAACGTGTCCACGGACCACCAGCGCGTGTACGAGCTCTGCGAGTTCATGGGCGGCTACGTCACGCACCGCCTCTTGCGCGACAACTTCCAGTGGGACCAGGTGCGGTGCAAGACGGTGGTGGACGAGATGATCATGAACGGCTTCCTCTGGGTGGACCAGGGCGAGCCGGAGACCCAGTTCTGGGAACCCTCCTGGATCTCCCAGTGAGCCCGAGCGCAGCGAGCAGAGCACCACGCCAGTGGCCCCCACGGAGTGGATGGGCGTGCCCCCGGCAGGGCTCCAGGGTCCCAAGGTCGGCACCTAAGGGACGCTCCGCTGGCGCCTGCCCGGCGGGGGCGACTGCGTCGAGCCTGGCTCCCTGCGGGAGGGCCGAGCGCAGCGAGCAGAGCACCACGTCAGTGGCCGCCACGGAGTGGATGGGCGTGCCCCCGGCAGGGCTCCAGGGTCCTAAGGTCGGTACCTAAGGGACGCTCCGCTGGCGCCTGCCCGGCGGGGGCGACTGCGTCGAGCCTGGCTCCCTGCGGGAGGGCCGAGCGCAGCGACCAAAGCACCACGCCAGTGGCCTCCACGGAGTGGATGGGCATGCCCCCGGCAGGGCTCCAGGGTTCTACTCAAAGGGACGCTCCGCTGGCGCCTGCCCGGCGGGGGCGGCTGCGTCGAGCCTGGCTCCCTGCGGGAGGGCCGAGCGCAGCGAGCAGAGCACCACGCCAGTGGCCGCCACGGAGTGGCCCGAGCGGAGCGGTGCAGCGTGCCCAGCGCTTAGACGAGGTGGTCCTGCCGGCGGCACGCTACTTCGCCTACCCGGCGGGGGCGACTGCGTCGAGCCTGGCTCCCTGCGGGAGGGCCGAGCGGAGCGGAGTGCCTGGGGCCCGCCCCTCTGGCAGGGGCAGGCGTGTATAGATACATAGCTAGCGCTGCATAGACACTAATGGATTACTTTGGTATACCGGTGTATTATTGACGGGTTCTCTCTATGTATAAACTGCTACTGGCGTATGTACTGGCGCTACTCGTCGAGGGCGCTGCTGGCGTCGTCCAGCGCCTGGAGCCGGCGCTTCTTCTTCTCCCTGTGGCGCGCGTTGATGGCCTCGAAGGTGTCGCCCAACTCGCGGTCCACCACCTTGACGTACTTCTTGTAGTTTCTGCCCTTGCCGTCGCCGATGTTGATGACGCCGGCGCCCGCGAGGAAGCGGCGCAGGTCGTAGGGCGTCTCGTCGCGGAGCGCCTGCTGCGCCAACATCTCGGTGATCATCGCCTTGACGCGCACCTCCGTGACCAACCCGTTGACCTGCGCGTTGTCGCGGAAGATCTTGACCACCTTGTGCTCCTCGATGCCGGGCAACCACTCCATCGCCGGGAACACGCAGTCGTACAACACCAACGGGATGTCGTCGCCCATGTCGTACACGGGCTTGCGCGGCATCTGCGCCACGTCCAAGAGCTGCTCGACGAGCGCCACGGGCTCGAGCTTCTGCCCGACCAAAAACAAGATGCCCACCATGCACCGCACCTGGTGCCACAAGAACGCGGAGCCCTTCAAGTCGAACACGTAGTAGTCGTCCTTGTAGTGCTCGATCTTGGCCGACAACACCGCGCGCCGGTAGTTGGTGATCTGCTTGCTGCCGTCGATCTTGCAGAAGTTGCGGAAGTCGTGCCCGCCCTCGTACTTGGCCGCGGCCGCGCGCATCAAGTCCAAGTCCAAGCCCTTCTTGCTGAAGAGGTACTTGTAGTGGCGGTAGTCGCAGCTGAAGCGCGCGTCGAACCCGGCGGGCGGCCGCAAGCACACCGCGGTGATGCGGATATCCGTGGGCAAGAGCGTGTTCAACACCGTCACGTACGGGATCTCGCGCGCGTCGTTCTCCTTGGCCTGCTGCTCGCCCGCGGGGAGCCGCGACCGCACCGTGAGCGAAATCACCTGGTTCAACGCAGACACGCCCTTGTCTGTTCTGCCGCACCGCGAGAAGTTGCAGCACCCGGGGTCCGGCGACGCGATGAGCTTCGCCTTGGTGAGCGCCCGCAAGATCTCCTCCTCCACGGTGGGCAACGGCGTCGGCTCGTTCTGGAACGCCAACCCGTTGTAGTTCCACCCCGTGTACGCGAACCGGAGCGCGATGAACCGCTGGTTCTGCGCGGCCAAGTCGAACGCGGGCTTCTTCGCCTTGGTGCGCGCTGCCCGCGCCTGGGGCTGCTGCTGCTGCTGCTGCTGCTGCTGCAATGTGTTGGCCGCCGAGATGGCGGGCTTGGTGGAGAGCGGCGTGTGCTTCACGGCGTCCGTGGCGGGGGTCGCCTCGCGCGTGTCTACGGACTCTGCATCGCTGCTGCTGCCACCGCTCTTCTCTCTCTCGAGCTCGCGGATGCGCTCGATGAGCTGCGACCGGCTCCAGCGCTCGTAGTCCACGGCCACGCCCTTTTCGGCGCCGACCAAGTAGGTGAAGGCACGTTTGAGCATCTGGTGGTGCGATATAGCGGCTGATACTCGCGGGTTTGCTAAGTGGGAATGCCTGTAGTGCCGTCTTCCAGCCGGGGACTCACCAAAAGGAAAACGGGTCCCTCATCGCTGATGCGCTGGGGGGCGCGGGTGCAGGATTATCGAGAAACTCTGGGTCACGTGCACGCAGAAGCAAAAGGGCTAGTACGCTACTTCGCCTGCCCGGCGGGGGCGACTGCGTCGAGCCTGGCTCCCTGCGGGAGGGAGGGGGAAGGGCCGAGCGCAGCGAGCAGAGCACCACGCCAGTGGCCGCCACGGAGTGGATGGGCGTGCCCCCGGCAGGGCTCCGTTTATCTACGCCGTGTCCCAAGGGTAGTCCTGCCGGCGGCACGCTGCACGCCTGCCCGGCGGGGGTGACTGCGTCGAGCCTGGCTCCCTGCGTGAGGATGGTCGAGCGCAGCGAGCGGAGCACCACGCCAAGGGCCTCCACGGAGTGGATGGGCTTGCCCCCGGCAGGGCTGCCAGTTACTCCCAGCGGGCCTCAGCAGATATTGCACGTGACTGTTGCACGTGACTGTGTCACTGGGGGGCCCGTACGCAGGGCGCGCGATGAGCAGCACGCACTGACAGAGATGAGCGGGAGCTCAAGAAGAGAAGCCCCGGAGGACTCCAGGCGTTTTCTCGTGCTTTTTGTATACAAAAGCTGCTCCATTTTCACTCCCCGAATACTAGAGACAACACAACAGTATGGTTCAGGCTGTGAAAGGATCGCTTTCCTGGGATAACGTCGGGTGCACGCTCCACCCGTGGATCAGCGACGCCATCAAGTCGTTGGGCTTTGTGACCATGACTCCGGTGCAGGCGTCCACCATCCCGCTTTTTTCTGCTAACAAGGACGTCGTTGTAGAGGCAGTCACCGGTTCGGGCAAAACGCTTGCGTTTGTCATCCCGGTGCTCCAGAAGTTGTCGCAAAGGCTCTACCAGCTCGACGAGGACAACCAGGCGCCCGCGGCGTTGGCCCGCGGCCGCATGTTCAGCGTGGTGATCTCCCCCACGCGAGAGCTTGCCGCCCAGATCCAGTCGGTGTTTGAGCTGGTGATCGAGTTCCTCCCCGAGACGCTCCCGCACCAGATCAAGACACAGTTGCTTGTCGGCTCGTTGTCCACGGTGCGAGAAGACGTCGACCGCTTCCTCGCCAACCGGCCGCAGATCTTGATCGGCACGCCGGGGCGGCTCTTGGATTTTTTGGGGTCCCTGTACGTGAAGACCGGGGACGTGGAGATCGCCGTGTTGGACGAGGCAGACCGGTTGCTCGACGTGGGCTTCGAGACCGACGTGATCAACATTTTGACCAAGCTCCCCAAGCAGCGGAGGACAGGGTTGTTCTCCGCCACCATCTCGGCCGCGGGCGACAGCATTTTCCGGACGGGGATGGCCAACCCGGTCAAGGTTGTAGTGAAGTCCAAGGGCGGCAGGTCCGGGTTGGAGAGCAGCCCCGCGGCGCTCACCATCAGCTACATGCCCGTGATCCCGGAGTACAAGCTCATCACCATGTTGGAGTTGCTCGCCAACTACCAGTACAAGAAGGCGATCGTGTACTTCCCCACGTGCACGTCTGTGAAGCACTTCTACAACATCTTGCACCACTACAAGCCCGAGGGCTTGAAGTTCCACTCGCTCCACGGTCAGTTGACCACCAAGCCGCGCCTCAAGACTTTGAAGAGCTTTGCCGACGGTGAGACGTACGCGCTCAAACACGTGCTTATGACCACGGACGTGGCCGCCAGGGGGATCGACATCCCCGATGTAGACTTGGTCATACAGCTCGACCCGCCCACGGACCCGGACGTGTTCTTGCACCGGTGTGGGAGAACCGGGCGCGCCAACAAGGTGGGCCACGCGATCGTGATGTTGAACCAGGACTCCAAGGAGGAGAACTACGTGGAGTTCATGGAGGTCAAGGGGGTGCACATGAAGGCGATGGACGCGCCCGAGATCGCGGACTTGAGCTTGGCGGGCGTGGTTCGGCAGTTCATGTTGGACGACCGGTTGCGGCACGAGATCGCCATCAAGGCGTACGTGGGGTTCGTCAAGTACTACTCGAAGCACATGGCGTCGTCGATCTTCAGGCTCTCCACGTTGGACTACCTCGGCATTGCCAAGATGTACGGTCTCTTGAGACTCCCCAAGATGCCCGAACTCACGCGATACGTGGCGCTGGAGCAGATGCCCGAGGACGGCTGGTTGGGCGAAAAGATCGACATGGACAAGTACGCGTACGCGGACGAGCAGAAGGAGAAGTCCCGGCTCGAAAACATGGAGGCCGAGAAGCAGCAGAAGATCGCCGACGCCAAGCGCAGAAAGGAGTTGAAGAAGAAAAACGAAGCCTGGTCTAGCAAGACCGACCACAAGGAGGGCAAGGCGGAAAGACGAGACAAGATGAAGAGAAAGAGAGAAGCCATCGAGAAGCAGTTGATGGAGGAGTCCAGCGGGGACGAAGAGCAAACCCAAATAGACTGGAAGGAGGAGGTCAAGAGGAACAAGAAGAAGAAGAACAACCAACTGAACATGCAAGGGTCGTTCGACGATTTGTAAACTCCCAAAGCGTTAGTTTTACTGTGTATATTAAATGAGCTCTAGATACGATAAATAGCATTGCACCAAAAGCGTTTGTAGGCACTCGCCTGCCCGGCGGGGGCGACTGCGTCGAGCTTGGCTCCCTGCGGGAGAAGAAACGAGCACAGCGAGCAGAGCACCACGCAGTGGCCCCCGCCGGGTAGGCGAAGTAGCGTGCCGCCGGCAGGACCACCGTATCTGACTGGTAGCCCTGCCGGCCACTCGCCTGCCCGACGGGGGCGACTGCGTCGAGCTTGGCTCCCTACGGGAGAAGAAACGAGCGCAGCGAGCAGAGCACCACGCAGTGGCCCCCGCCGGGTAGGCGAAGTAGCGTGCCGCCGGAAGGACCACCGTATCTGACTGGTAGCCCTGCCGGGCAGGCTTGTAGCGTACCGCCGGCCTCGCGGTGGACTGCTGTCATATTTTCCACTTTTCGCTGATGGAATGCACCCCGTCGTAGACGTACAAGTTGTCGAGCGGGCGGTACTGTCTTGTGACGAGCTTGAGGGCCTCCTGCGCCACGATCCCGCCCATGAAACTGGCAACGTTGTGGTACAGCTTGGACCGGTGCACCAAGAGCTCCTTCAACACCTTGAGAAACACCTCGTTATCGTGGCGCTCGCCGGCTACCTCTCCTATATCGTTCACAGAGGGTTCACGGGCGGCCTTGGTAACGAACTTTGCATACTCTAGCATGGCGAAATAGATGGCCAAGGTTGCGTTCGTGTCGATTTCGGAACCCTGCGCGAGCTGCTCCTCCATCTCCTGGCTGTAGTCCCGCTTGGACCCCCGGGCTACGTGAAGGAACCTGCAGTTCTTGCAGAACGACTGGATCGACTCCGCTGACACTGGGCCCAAGTTTCTATTGAGCAACACCTTGTGCACTTCCTCCGTGAGCAGCTCCTGGTCGCGCTTTGCCTTTTCTCTGTAGATGTTTTGAATCGAGACGTAGTTCGGGGTGTCGGACGCCATATCCGGGAGCACGCCGGAGAGCGGGAGCATCGAGTCGTTCTTGAGCAAGAACGCCTTCAACGCCTCCATGTACACCCAGAAGACATCGATATCTTCATCCACCTGCCCCGGGGCCACTGCGGTGAGGATCTCCTCCACCTGGCTCGGGATCGAGGTCGCCTGCGACGCTCTCCAGGCATTGCTGTAGGCTTCCTCAAAGTTGGCTTCGTTGTTGATGTCGCGACTGAGCTTGGCCACGTACTCGTCCTTGAACTGCTTCTTCTCGGCGTAGTTCTTGGGCGCCACGCCGCCGTGGGCCGCCTTCCACGCCCGGAGCGCCTGGATGAGGATCACGACGTAGGGCACGTGCGCGTGGTCGGTGTCGTCCAAGGCGCCGAGCTTCACCGTGTCTACGTAGCTGGCCAACTCGGGCCACGGCCGGTCTATGCGGAGGTCGATCAACGACTCCGGGTGCGTCTCCACCACGCTCACCTCCTTGGCCACGAGGTGGAGATACCCGTAGAACCCCACGTTGTCTGCAAGCAAGAGCGGGATCCGCAAGTCCCAGAGCACCGCCTTGAGCTTCTCTACGCTGGCGGCATCGGTGAGGTGCCTTTCCGTTAGTATAACTAGGGAGAAGGGCGTCCAGAAGTCCACCCCGTCGTCTAGCTGGAGCACCTGCTCTACAGATTTCTCCACCGCATGGCCGCGCACGTCCGGGTTGAGCTCCTTCAAGTGCGCCGCCATTGCCAGCGCCACGGGCGAGTCGAGGTCCTCCTCCTCGAGAAAGAACCCGTTGGACACATCGTCGGCACTGGTGCGGCGGCCGTCAACGATAGTGAACTGGCCAATGCCCGGCAAGATCAAGTTCTTCAAGGCCTCGCTGCCCAAGACCGATGCGTTCAACAAGCACACGTGAGAGCTCTCCAAGTTGCTCTGCCCGGAGTTCGCCCAGAGCCGAAGCTGTCTATCATACTTTTGTTCGCGAGCCAGCATTGTGTTCACGAGCGCAAATTCCCCTTTCAGCCTCGTATCAGAAGAAGAGAACGTTAAGCGGGCGCAGAGGTTGAAGAAGGCGAGTCGCTCCGAGTGGTGGGGCCGCTGCGATTTTCGATTTTCGTTATGCGCTTGTGGGGTGCGCATATGTGGGGCCGTTTTGGGAGCAGCGCGAGCAGCGCGAGCAGCAACTGGCGAGCAGCAGAGGAGCAGCAAGCTACTTTATATGGCGCCGGCGCTATGAGTTACAAAGGGGCCAGAGGGAGCAAGCGCTATGAAGGTGGCCAGTTTAAATGCCAATATCTGTCAACAAATCTACGTCAGTGGCTTTACTGGGTACAGTTTCACTGGTGAGCTTCGCCAGTCTCTCGTTGGGGCACGCGATGGGTGCAAATTACACTGCTACAGCTGTATCCTCTGTTATGTAATTAAATTAAAGTATACACACTATTTAGTGCTATAGCACCCTCCTGCGCCTGCCCGGCGGGGGCGACTGCGTCGAGCCTGGCTCCATGCGGGAGGAGGGCCGAGCGTAGCGAGCAGAGCACCACGCCAGTGGCCCCCACGGAGTGGATGGGCGTGCCCCCTGCAGGGCTCCATTGATCTACAGTGCCCGCTTCCAGGGGGCGGTCCTGCCGGCGGCACGCTACTTCGCCTGCCCGGCGGGGGCGACTGCGTCGAGCCTGGCTCCCTGCGGGAGGAGGGCCGAGCGTAGCGAGCAGAGCACCACGCCAGTGGCCTCCACGGAGTGGATGGGCGTGCCCCCGGCAGGGCCACCAGGACGGCGCCGCTGGTCCTGCCGTTCCCGGCAAATAGAATCAAAATTGGCTTGTCAACTCCTCCTTCTCGGTGTGGTCGAGCTCCAAATCAACCTCTGCTGGGTTCACAAGCTTGGTCTTGTACCACAACTTGTGCCCCACGATCAAAACGGCGTTGGCAAGAATACCGATATAACTCGTGATGAAGTTCTTGTACTTGAAGCCGTGGATGAACGCGCTGTACCCGTTGAAAATGGCGATGATGATGATGAACGCCAAGGCGACGTACGACGCGTACGGCTGGCCCCACATCCTGAAGGGAAGCGCAGATCTGGGGATGTTCTGCGCCACCAAGGCTCTCTGGAAACCTATGTAACTGATCAAGATGTAGATCCAGTTGAGGATCCCGAAAATCGACACGGTACTGGAGATGTAACTGAACGAGGTGGAGGCGCCCTGCGTGGTGTTCATGTACGAAAGCAACCCAAGAAGGGACCCGACGATGCACCCGACCCAGGGCACGTTTTGCTTGTTCAACTTCAAGAAGATCTTGGGCGCTTCTCCGTCCTTGGCCAACCCGTAAAGCTGCCTCGAGCAGATGTATATATCGGTGTTTGCCGAGCTAGCTACGAAAATCAAGAGACAGGCGTTGATAAAGGAGGGCAACACCTTGATCCCGGACTCCTTGATGGCGATCACGAAGGGCGACGCGTTGGCACTCGTGCCTCCTGCGTGCACCAAGGCAGGGTCCTTCGGGTTGGCAGCCAAGGTCAACAAGAACACACCGCCGATGTAGAAGAAGCCGATTCTGAGCAACACTTGGCGGGAGGCTCGCGGGATGTTCTTCTTCGGGTTGGCGGCCTCGCCAAAGAAAATACCACAGGTCTCGACACCAATGAACCCGAACAAGGAGGACACCACGGCGGCCCACCAGCCCAAAAACTTCCCGGTGCTCCCACCGACCAAGTAGGGCAAGAACGCCTCTTCTCTCCAGAATCTGAACCCGATGGTTTCGTGGTTGGGGCCACCGCCGCAGGTGATGACGAGACACACGATGTACACACCAACCAAGGTCAAAAGCTTGGCCGTGGTCAAGACGAACTCCAACTCCCCGTACCACCTGACGGGCAAAAAGTTGCAGGCAATGCACGTTACGTATAGCACCGTGGCCCAGATGCCCACGTTCAAGTCCGGTCTCCAGTACTGGATGACGAGCCCAAAGGCGTTCATGTTTGCTGCCAATACAATTGCGTACTTGAGGAAGTAGTTGTAGCCGGCTGCAAACCCAAACGACTTGTCAAAGTACTTGTTGACGTAGCCCGAAAATCCCTTGTCCATGGGCAAGAAGGCGGCCATCTCGCCCAAGGCGAAGATCACCACGGTAAGAAGCGAGCCCACGAAGCAGTAGGCGATGAAGAGAGAGGCGGGGCCACCTCTGACCAAACTGGTGCCGGTTCCGATGATGTGACCGGTCCCGATGGCACTACCCAAGGTCAACAAGGTGAGCACACGCGAGTTGATATCTCTGGAGAGGTGTGCCGAAGATAAAGGCGAGTCGAAGTCATCGTCATCTACCGCGTCATCCTGGAGATAAGCTTCTTGGTGGTGATTGTGGTGGTGGTCATGGTGGTCGCCGCTGTTGGCTACACCCTTTTGAACAGTGTCCTGGTCCACACTAATGGAGCTGGTGCTGCTTTTCGTGTTGCTCATCGCTGATTGCAAGAAAAACCCACTCAAAATTGCTACATCCTACAAAGAACTGCCCGACTATATATATATCCATGTATGCTATGCCCTGGCGTACCTACATAGACATACATGGCAGTAACCATCGCTGCATCTCAAGGCCATCACAAAGCAGCTTTGTTTAGGCAAAGTTTTATGCAGCAACAGCCACATTAGATTTTAGCGTGCGTATTACATCATTTGAGAAGGCGCTTTGGGCTCCGGCGCCGTAGCGCTGACTAAGGGCTCCGGTATGAGCGTGTGCAAATTTTTCGCTGGCCTCCATCGTGGAAATAAAGAGTTAGCCGGGCCATAGCCGTGACTGGTTGACCGTTATGATAAGCAAGATACAGAAATACGATGGCGAGTGCAGTTTCAGTGGTGGGTAATTTCACCTCGGCGAGTCCCCTGGACAGCGGGTACGCCGCAGGCTGCAACAATTTTTTTGCACCCAAAGTCTATACCAGCTGGCACACTTAGACCCCGTTAATCTTATTTTTTTGCAAGGGCCAAGGGGCAAGAAAATAGAGCGATTTAGAGTTAGAATGATAAGACGGAAGTACCAACTGGCATCCCGTGAAAGAAAGTTTTCCCCCATCGGGGATATCAGGGCTAAGCCAGCATGCGGGATATTTCCGCTACTATTTTTTAGCGTGGCTAGCAGATGATCGTGGGGGGAAGAGTTGCTATCATCTAATTTCCTCAGAACAAACCAGTTTCAATCCCTGGATGTCTACAAAAGCACCCAAGCACGTCTACGGGTCTGCTCCCACCCTCCGTGATTGCAACCCTGTCTTCTGTTTAAGCGAGATCCCGGGTTTTGACGCACTGCAAAGGAATAACAAGCGGAATCTCCGTGTGTGGCATACTACAGACGATCTCGCGCAATAAGCAGTGATGCTTGCGCAACTGGCATGCACTCCAAACCGGCCCTTTTTGTATGCCCAGGCACATCGGGGTCCTGTATCGGCTTTATCACCATCAAAGATCCATAAATCTTCATTGGTCGCCCTAAGCGGCTACAGGCAACCCTAGACAAAGCGGATGGCCATGGCGCCTGCCCGGCGAGGGCGACTGCGTCGAGCTTGGTTCCCTTCGGGAAGACCTAGAGAAGGTTCGTCGAGCGCAGCGAGCAGAGCACCACGCCAGTGGCCCCCACGGAGTGGATGGGCGTGCCGCCGGAGGATCCTAAACAGCCCCGATGGGGTCTTTCGTGCGAGCGCAGCGAACAGAGCTCCACGCTAGTGGAGCGTAATTTGCACCATCGGTATCTAAGGATGCCGGGATTCCAAACTCTACTAAAAAGTGTAACGTCGCATCAGTAGATTCTATGATATTGTCTATTGTAAATTACCAACTCCGAAAATGCTTAACCTACATTGCTTGGCTAGGACTGCTTACTATGCGCTTCGATGGAACTGAAATTAATATAATATTAAATAAATTACTATAAGCCACCTTCTAAATACGTTTCTATGCCATTTGTAGTGCTCTTGGCACACGGGGAATGAGTTTGTTGACATGCTGTGTGTTCCTTTGCCTACTGCATCACACACTTGTTCTTTCCTACCATCTCCTCGTACCGCTCCTGGTCTCTCTCCTTCAACTTCTCCTTCACCTCAAGGGGGAAGTACTTTTGAATCAATGCTAGTCTTTCGTAGTCCAAGTTGGAGCTATCTGCCAATGCGATGGCGCCCTCGTATCTGCAGAATGGGCAGTTGGTCTTGTCCTCCTTCTTCAACTTGACCAAACACCTCACGCAGAACACATGGCCGCAGGCGAGTTTGATGGGCTTGAACGCCACCGAGCAGCAGATCGGGCACGTGTAGTCGTCCAACTGTGGGATCAACTGCAACAACAGCAGCTGCATCACAAAGCAGATCTTCTGCGCCAAGGAGGCACCGGTGAAAAAGATGTGGTCGTTGGAGACAAGTTTCGGGAACAGGTGCTTGATCCCCAACGACGTTTGCTTGTCGAATTTCTTGAGGATCTTGGTGAAGGCTCTGGAATTGATGGACTGGAACTGCAACAACTTGAGCAAGTGGTAGTTCATCTGCACAAAGTTGCCAAATGCGCCCAAGGACTGCTTGTTCTTGAACTTGGAGGTGATGCCCGTCTTGGACACGCGCGTGATGAACTCGTCCAAGTTCTTCTTGATTTGCACCGCGTTCCTCTCCGACGAGGGGATCGACGTCTCGTTGTACCGGAAGAACACCTCGCTGTCCAAGTAGATCTTGAAGATCTCTCTCCACTTGTACAAGTCGGACTTTTTGAGCGCGGTGTTTGGGTTGGCCAGCTTCTTCACCACCTCGCTCACGGTTTCCACCTCGTCCATCAACTTCTTCTCTTCCGCGAGCTTGAGCCTGTCGAGGTTTTCCAACTCGCTCTCGAGCATCAGGAAGAACTTGGAGTCCGAGTTGAGCACAATCACAATCTCACTCTTCTTGGACTTTTTCGCAGGTGGCGCCGCCGCCGTCTCGTCGCCGTCGCCGTCGCCTTCGCCGTTCAAGGCCGCTTCCAACTTCTTGCCGTTGCTGGCCTGCGGCGAGAGCACCAACACGTTGTTCTCCTTCAACTCTACAATGTGCTCGGACCCTTCGTCCAACTGGGCATCGTCGTTCAACAACTTCTGGATCTTGTCCTTCAACTCGACCCCCAACTCCATGATGTGGTCGTCCGTGTAGTCGTGGTCCGAGTAGTCGATGGTGATCTTGAGCATGGGCCGGATGGTGTCGGACCGCTCCGACTTGGTGAGCGAGTACTCCGCTATCACGGGGTTTGTCGCGGTGGCGTTTTTCTCATCCACCTCCACGGTTTTCTTGTTCGCTGAGTTCTCCAAAAGGAGCGTCAACGTGTTTTGCTCCAACCCCAACAACTTTAGTTCCTCCACAACATTGTTGATGCATTTTTTCAAGAGCTTGTACTGGATGGCGGCAGCGATCCATTCGTGGGGGATCTCTTCCTCGATGAGAGTCTGTTCTAATTCTTTTCCGAATTTCATGTGATGAGCTTACTGTGGGAACGTTGTTCTGGCGCTGTGCTATATTGTCTTCATATGGTAGTGTGCGCTGGCGCGGGGGGGGTTGTGACGGGATTATACTGCTATTACTAATTCGAGAGCCCCTAAAGAGTGTGTGTAAAAAAAAAGTTTCAATGTGTTTTTTTTTTATTGTAGCCTTGTATTTATCTATCTATTTATCTAATCGTTTCTTTTTATTTATTTTTTTTTTTTTCTGGAGTATTCGATGAGCGAGTCACTGATTTATGCGTGAGGTTATTTTTTAGCATGCTGCAGCGCAAATTCTCAGATGCTAGTCAAAGCTTATTTAGGCTTTATAGCAGAGGGTGACAGTAGTCGGTGCTTGTCCATGTCGGGAGTCCGCTATTGGCTCGTGGTCCACTGCTCCCTGTTGTAGAGGGTCTACTGACTGGTTTCACTGACAGGTCCACTGACTGGGTCCGCTGACTGGCAGTGTGCTCCTAAAAGCTTGCGCGGTGATCGCCGTAAACCTACCGCAACCTACCGCAACCTTAGCGGAGCACGCCTTATTTTCTAGCGGTATTTTTTTTGCTTGACGCTAAATCTAAAGCCGTATCCCTAGAAGTGGTACTTCGCTTAGCCTGACGGCGCCGATGTCGTACATTACGACACTCCTCGTACTTGCCCTTTCGCATTGTGCTCCGCTCTGTAGTCATTGTAACCAGCGAGATAAGTGGTATCTCTGTACACTGGTGGCCATGTGGTGGCCGTGGGGTGGCCGTGGGGTGGCCGTGGGTGGCAGATGGCATCTCCCATCTCCCCAGGGAAGCTTCCGCGCGCACTAATTCATCGTTCCTCCACGTTTCGGATCTGCCAATATTATTTTTTATTAGCTGCACTAAGCGTGCCCGTGCCGCACACCACTGGAAAGTGAGACATCGCCAGAACCGCTTCGCTTGCCCCGCCAAGTACCATCACCAACAGCTCCGTGCCTCGAGAAAATGACAGCAACTCGCCGTAAACGCCAGCCTGCTAAAACACTAAATGGGAGCTGTTGAGGCAGTCATTACTTCAAATATTCTTTTGCTCCCCTAACATGCACCCAAGGTATATACGATCCCGTTTCTGCATTTTCTGCATAAAAAGAAATTCTCTCCATACTTCGTGCCATACCCTCGAGCCAGGCGGGAATCGGGCCGGTCACGCTGGCACGCCTAAGTTGCAAGTAGATGCATATACCAAGTTGCAACGAGGTGTCCAGATGCGTAAAGGGATGATGCACCTCCTTTCAAAATGGTTGCAAATTTTCTCTCAGCAGCCGCCTGGGCCCTTCCTGGCCCTTGTGCTACAGTGTCTGTCTTATCATTAAAAAATTTTATTATACTATATTAATTATCTCTCTATCCCATCAAAAATATTACATTTCTATATTACTGTCAGCCAGCCCTAGGTGGGTATTCCTCTCACAAAATACCAAGCCTGGGCCTCACCTCGACACATAAATTTACTCAATAACAACAACCAAGTCACCAGCGTCAACCATGTCACCATTCTTGTGGTAGATCTTGGCAACCTTACCGGCCTTGGTGGATACAACCACCATTTCGGTCTTCATGGCTTCAACGACAACCAATCCCTGGTTCTCCTTAACTTCGTCCCCAACGCTGACCAAAGGCTTCCAGAATCTACCACTGTACTCACTGTAGACCATTTCGGCGGTTTCGCTGAACTTATCGTCTTCTGACAACTTTGGTCCGTCGCTCTTGGCCAACTCGGCGTTGGAAATTTGAATCAATCTGTTGAACTCGTCCAACTTGTCTCCACCTTGGTTCTTTTGGAACTCTTCGATGGACTTGGAGTTTTCTTGCACCCATTCTAAGTACTGGGTGTGGTCAAAGACACTGTCTACGATGTCAACCTTGTATTGACCAGCGTTCATTTCGTCGGAAAACTTGTCAACCTCAGCTTCAGAAACTGGGTAGAACTCCACTTGGTCAAATGGAGATAACAACCATGGTTGAGCAGAGGAGTGCAATCCAAGGGATAACTTGTCCCAGATTGGAACAGTACGTCCAACTAACTGGTATCCACCTGGAGATTCCATAGTGTAGATACACATGTAGTTACCACCAATACCGACAGTACCGTTTGGCGTGAACGTTCTTGATGGGTTGTACTTGGTACCTAACAATCTGTGTCTTGGATCTAATGGGACGGCACATGGAGCACCCAAGAAAACGTCACCCAATCCCAACACCAAGAATCTAGCGCTGTACATCATGTTCTTGACATCGCTTCTGTCTATGCCGTTAATGTTGGCAACGAAATCAACGTTGTTTGGCAACCAAGGAGCGTCTGATCTGATGGTTTCTTGGTATCTCTTGACTGCATCCAAGGTCTTCTTATCTTCGAACGCCATTGGCAACTTGATAATCTTGGACTTCACCTTCCACTTGTTCACAAAGACAATTTCACGCTCAAATGCAATCAAAGTGTCCAACAAGTTGCTCTGGGAAATTCTGGAATCGTACTCGATCAACACAGATCTGACACCTCTGGACATCTCAACGATACCAACAGTCTTGTTGGTTTCAACCATTTCAATCAAACGTTGAACTCTGTAGGAAATGTTCAAGTCTAACACGTTTTCACCGTATTCAACCAAGATGTAACGGTCACCTGCTTGACGATAAACGACCTGTGGCGCCTTTTCAGAGGCCTTGAAAGTGGATAACACTGGGTTTTCTGGCTCTGGCAAGGTCTTGGCAATGGCTGGCATGGATCCAGTCAATTCTTCAATGACAGCGTCTTGAAGAGTCTTCAATTCCTTGGCAGCTGCGTAGGAAATTGGAACAAACTGGATAGAGTCACCTGGCTTGACTTGACCAATCTTCCACATTTCAGCTTCGGCAACGACAGCCTGACAAACGAAACCACCTAAGGATGGACCATCGCATGTCAAGATAACTGGCTCGTCACCAGTGAAGTTGATAGCACCAAGGGAGTAGACGTAATCGTGAGCGTTGGATGGATGTAAACCAGCGTCACCACCGTCCTTTCTTGCCCACTTGGGCTTTGGACCGATCAACCTGATACCGAATCTGTTGGAGTTGTAGTGAACCTTCCAGGTTTCAGTAAAGAATTCCTTGACGGATTCCTGTTGGAAGAAATCTGGAGAACCGTGTGGGCCACAGGTGACGGCAACTTGCCAAGCCTTGGTGGCGTTGAAGTCGTAGTTTGGAATCAAGGCGGAAGGGATCTTGGTTGGTTCGGAAATTGGCAATGGTAAAGTGCATGACGAGATCTCAGGTTGGCCCAAGAACAAAACGTCACCCAATTTCAAGACTCTTCCGTTGTAACCACCCAAGTTACCCAAGGCGAAAGTAGATCTGGAGCCCAAGTACTCAGTGACGTCAATACCGCCTCTGATGGCCAAGTAGGCTCTGCAACCGCTCTTCAACTTACCAACGGTCAACTTGTCGCCTCTCTTGATGTGGATTGGCGACCATTGAGACACTGGAGTGCCGTTGACGTTAAGATCGTCGATTTCACCACCAGTGATGGCAACAATGACATCGTGGTGGAACAAGATCTTTGGACCGGTCAAAGTGATTTCGATACCTGGAGCCTTCTTGTCGTTACCAACAATTCTGTTGGCCAACCTGAAGGAGTACTCATCCATACATCCCGAAGGTGGGACACCAATGTGCCAGTAGCCCTTTCTACCAGGGTAGTCCTGGACAGTGGTGTAGGCACCGGGGGACAAGATTTCGAACGCGGTGGGCTTGTAGTCGTACGAGTCCAAAACCTTGGTGGCAACTCTGGCTTCAGCGAACATGTCCGAGTTGGCGATCGAACGCAAGTAGTCAACGTTGGTAATACAGCCGTAGACGACGGTCTCGTTCAATGCCTGTCTCAACTTCTTCAAGGCGTCAGCACGGTCCTTTCCATGGACAATGATCTTGGCTAAAGTGGGGTCGTACTCGGCGGAAACGACAGTACCCTTTTCCACCCAGCCGTCGATTCTGGCCCATTCTGGGAACTTGACTTCGGTCAACTGACCTGGCGAGGGCATAAAGTCCTTGACAGGGTTTTCGGCGTAAAGTCTGGCTTCCATGGCGGCACCAGTAACCTTGATTTCCTGGGAGAAATCAGGAGGATCGTCGGCGGCAATGTACAACATCCACTCGACCAAATCCAAGCCAGTGACCATTTCGGTGATTGGATGCTCAACTTGCAATCTGGCGTTGACTTCCAAGAAGTAGAATTCGTTTCTACCTGGATCGTAGATGTACTCAACGGTACCAGCACACTTGTAGTTCATGGACGAACCCAAGGATTCGGCAGCCTTTCTCATTCTTTGTCTGGTTTCCTCGGGTAAGTCTGGAGCTGGGGTTTCTTCGATGATCTTTTGGTTTCTTCTTTGCAACGAGCAATCTCTTTCTCCAAGGGCAATGGCCTTACCTCTACCGTCACCAAACATCTGGATTTCCACGTGTCTGGCGTTTTCGACGAATCTTTCCATAAACACACCGGAGTCTCCAAAGTAGGCCTTACCTTGATGCTGGACGGTTTGGAAGACTCTCTCGATATCGGCTTCAGAGTCAACCTTTTGCAAACCGATACCACCACCACCAGCGGTGGACTTGACCATCACTGGGTAGGTCAACTTGGCGGCGATTTCTCTGGCTTCCTTGGCGTCCTTGATTAAACCAGAACCAGGGACCAAGGGAACACCAGCCTTTTCCGCGATTTCTCTGGCGGAGTGCTTCAATCCCAACTTCCTGATGGCGTCACCGGAGGGACCCACAAAGACAATGCCCTCCTTGCCACATCTGTCGGAGAAGTCGGCGTTTTCAGAGAGGAACCCGTAACCGGGGATGATGGCGTTGGCGCCGGAGTCCTTGGCTGCCTTGATGATCTTGTCGATGGAGATGTAAGTCTCAGCGGCGGAGGTTCCGTGCAAGGGGACGGAGACGTCGGCGAGCAACACGTGCTTGGCGTACTTGTCTGGGTCGGAGTAGACGGCGATCGACTTGATGCCCAACTTCTTCAAGGTCTTGATGATACGGACGGCGATTTCACCTCTGTTGGCGACCAAGACGGACTCGAAGGGCTTCTTGGAGCCCTTGTGGGCTTCTTCCTTCTTCACGTGCTCGACGTAGCTTCTCCAGCCGCCAAACTCGGTGATGTCCGTGGTGCCGTGCTTCTTGTAGCCAAACTCCTCGCAGATGAAGGACTTGACCCACTCGCCGTCGGCGGTTTCGACGGAGCCGATACCCAAGGGCTCGGGGACCATGGCGATGAAATCACCGAATCTTTCCTTGGGCACGTAGTAGGTCTCGATCTCGATGGCGGCTCCCAATTCGGGTTCCACTCTTCTCAAGCCGGGCTTGGCGATGGGGCCGATCTTGGGCAAGGCGTAGAGCTTGTAGTTCTTGGCGGTCTTGGTTTTGGCGATGAACGTGGCGTTCACCTTCTCCAACTGCCAGTGCAAGCCCATGCCGGACAAGTGGGCGCCCACGACGGCCAACTTGATGGACGCTTCCGGGTTGGGCTTGGGGATGTCCGCGAGCAACTCGTCCCCGGTGGTGACCACGGACTTGGTGAGACAACCAAAGAATCTGGGCTTTTGCTTGGTGTACTGCTTCATGTATCTGTGGGCGAAATCGAGCAAGGCGTAGTCGTTGAACTTGCTACTCAACAAGGTGATCCCGAAGGGCAAGCCGTCGGACAGCCTGAAGCCGGCAGGGATGGCCAATGCAGACATGTCGGCCAAGTTGACGAAATTGGTGTACGTCCCCTGGTAGGAGTTGACCTTGATGGGCTCGGCCTCCACGTCCTTGATGGAGGGGTTCAAGGGAGCGGTGGGGACGACAATCACGTCGATGCCCTCGAGCAACACCTTCACCTTCTGCAAGATGCCCTGTCTCTTGTACTCGTAGTCGAAGGCGTCTGCGGCGGTGAAAGGTTCGCCGCTCTTGATGATCTTGGTGACGGTGGGGTCCAAGGACGATTCCGGCGGGTTGGTGGCGAAAAACTTCTTGGTGGCGGTGTAGCGCTCGCTGACCCAGGGCCCCTCGTAGAGGCACTTGGCCAAGTCCAAGAGCGGCTCGATGTCGAGGTCCACCAACTTGGCGCCCGTGGCGCGCAAGTGGTCCACGGCGGTGCTGAACAACTTGGGGTTTTCCTGCTCGCCGAACCACAAGAGGTTCGAGGGCACGGCCAAGGTGGGCTGCTGTGGGAACTTCACCAACGGGTTGGCGGGCAACGGCCTCGAGTACTCGTCGTTCTCGCCGTCCGGCTTGGCCATGATGCTGAAGGTCAACTGCGCGTCCTGCAAGTTCAACGAGAAGATGGACACGCAGTCCAACGACTTGCACGCAGGCACCACCCCGCTGCAGGAGAAGACGCCCTTGGTGGGCTTCAAGCCGATCAAGTTGTTGAGGCCCGCAGGCACTCTGCCGGACCCGGCCGTGTCCGTGCCCAACGAGATGGGCACTATACCGCGCGCAACCACCGAGGCAGACCCGGCGGAGGACCCGCCGCTCACATGGTCCTTGGAGAAGGTGTTGGGCGTGATGCCGTACGGCGACCTGGTACCCACCAAACCTGTGGCAAATTGGTCCAAGTTGGTCTTACCGATGACGATGGCACCGGCGTCCCTCAACAAGCGGACGGTTGTGGCGTCGTCCCTGGGGGTGTAGGCGTACGCAGGGCACGCGGCGGTGGTCTCGAAGCCCTTGGCGTCGATGTTGTCCTTGACGGCAATGGGCACACCGTACAAGGGGAGGTCCTTCTTGTTGGCCTTGGACTGCAAGAACTTCCACTGGTGCTCGAGGTTTTCCTCGGTGGCCAACGAGATCCACGCGTTGTCGGAGTCCGACTGGTCGTTGAGGAGCTTCAAGAGCTTGGCAAACGATTCGTTTGGTGTGGCCTGGAAGTGGAATTGGATCCACTCGCGTACCGTCCAGCCGATCATTGTGTTGTTTTGTGTGGAGAGGCAGCAAAAAGCTAAAGATTTAGCAAATTAAAGGTAAATAGTATATATATATGTATATATATCGGTGGTGGAAACCTTTTGGTTATCGTTATCTGTGGGGCCGCGGGAAAGGCAGGCGATTCCGAAGCTGTCTAGATAACGCAGCAGATGAGCGAATTCGGCGAGGTTGGCGTGAGCTGAAAAATTTCCGTCACTAACCGCGTAGTTCGAGCTTTTTAGCTTTCGGGGTTTGGGAGTAGGGCGCTATCTGTCGGGGAGGGACGAGGGTATTCTCTTTTCGATTGGCAAAAGGGAATAGACTCGTGGGGTAATAGGCAATTGTTGTGTGGGAAAAGTCTCGGGCTTAAGCGATCACCTCGTGGATTGTGAGAGAGAGGTTGGGGTGATGACTAGTTAGGCTGCGAAAAACTTTAGAATGCTACTAGATAGAAGGGAGACTATGCTGGAGCAAAATTGCGTTCTGGAAAAAGATCGGTGGTTCTGTAGTTCCAGAATTTCAACTTGCCAGCTTTTGCTTACTTTGGCTGGAGCCTACATTGCTTATATACATCTGATCTGGGTGTCGATGGAATCAACCATGGAGATTCCCGAAGCCAGGCAGATGCGTCTGATTTCTCTATCGGTTTCCGCTTCGGGCCTCGGCGTCCTGTGCAGGCCCCGATAGTGAGCATTCACTATGGGTGTTGCGAGAAAACACCGGTTGTGGGAAGGCGAGCGGGCCTTAAGGGCCCTACGTGAAACCCGCTCGCATCTCCGATGCAAATCTACTATCGCATCGCGATCCTGTCCTATCCCATCCCATCGATTTGCAGCATCACCACTGGGACATGAAAAACACTATTGTAACCTTAATTTAGTGTAGGTGTCGAGGTTTTGATTACGAGCTGGTTGCATGGACAAGCGCTAATCGAAGTGGTTATCGGTGGCCACTCATGTCTGCTCTCCCATGTATTTTGCGTCCACCAGCTCATCCTGGCAGAAACAGTAGTGGTAGTGGTAGTGGTTGTAGCTGTAGCAGCACCCTGTCTGTCAGCGCCAAAATGCAGCACACCAGCAGCAGCAGTGAAAAATATGGCCCTCCTGTACATAAACATCCCGCTGTAGGAATGAGTAGTTCTGGTGGGCATTTCCTTTGGCCCTTACGCCAGGCGTTACGCACTGCTGACTCGGTGAGGCATAGAGCTTAGTCACCGGCGCATTAAACTTTTTTTGTGAGTGGCTGGACGCCTCTAGCGCCCTATCGTGCTGATGCTAGGGCTCAAGAAATTGCGGCGCCTTAGCACCCTAATCCACCGAGCGGGCGTCCCGTTTGCCAGGGGTGTGCGCTTTTCTGTCCCGTTAAGCTATCGATATCTATTGGCCACGACATTATCAGTCTGTGCTATCGGGATGCAAAAACTCTAAACCTGTGGTACCGGGAAGGCGATCGCAAAATGCTATCAGCAGCGATTTGAAAAATCAAGAATGCGCACTGCTTGAAAAATTTAGGGTTTGGTGGGGTAGATAAGCCCAGAGCCACTTATCGAACAATACAATAGTAGAGATGGAGAATCAAGAGTGGGTAGAGTTTTCTTGGACATGGGCGATAGTCCCAATTAGTCGCTAATTAAGCTTTGCCCTCTTTGTCGATTGTACCAGAGCTGGGTCTGCAGCGTCTGCTCCACTCCTCATCTCCTCTTGGAGTCGTAGTGTTTTCTGGTGTAAGGTTGTTTCAAGTTTTTGCTATTTTTCGCTTAATATGCTGCCTCCACAGACAATATTGTAAATTAAAGTTGCAGCCACTTGAAAAATTGCCGATGTGTAGTACAACTTCCTTTGTTTGAGCGAGCCAGAGAACCCTTTGATAACAGTTTCCTATTAAGGGGGTCCCAAGCGATTCACAGCTATGATCAGCGGCAATTTTCTCGACTTGTATTTTTTGGTGGTTGTGCTGCTTTGCCTTTTACACTGTGGCACCCTCTTCGGTGTGCTCTACGCTTTTCCGAAACTAATTTTTTTTATCTTTATTTCACTATTAATATTAATTAAATAACACTAGCTCAGATCAACTGGAACTATCATAACTCACAAAAAACTCACCGTATAAGTACTCTCATACCTATGGTAATAAATATAAACTTTCTAAAACACATCTAACGAAGGGAAATGTGTATGCAGATTTCAGGCTTATTCCTTCTTCATGTCATCCACAAGCTCGTCGATACGAGGAGTGGCGTAGCCTTCTGGGGCCATTCCATCAATTCTTTGGTGCGAGATCTGGGCAGACAATTGGGATTGAACGGCATGTAATTGCTCGGGGTGAGAGTTTTGCCATTCCTTGACCTTCCAGCCTTGGCCAGTAAGATCCCAGTAGATACCTCTGAGAGCATGGCCAATTCCTTCTCTAGATTCGTAGAGTGGGTAAACAATAACCATACCAGCAGTGAAGAACATCCAGATAATCAAGACGACAACCCAACCGGTGAAGAACTTCTTGGAGAAAATGTACAGCGTACCGTACATTGGCATTGGCCAAAGGATAACAAGACACAAGGTCAAGGTGACACAGATGATACTGGCAATCTTGAACGATTCTCTCAACAACTTGGCTTCTTCTTCGGCCTTACCCTGGCTCAACAAGGCCAATTCGTTGGCGGCAACGGTGATACGGGACTTGATTGGGTGCATCTTTTCGTTGTCATCGTCTCTGTTCATGGCGTGTTCGGCAGCCAAGATTTCGTCCTCTTCGTCGACTCTGGTGACGGACTTCAACACTTCCCAGTCGAAGTTTTGAGGCTTGAAAATGAAGGTCAAGACTGGGATGAAGATCACTGGCGAGCAAAGAGCAATGACGTTACCAATCAACATAGAGTTGTCCTCGAAAGTGGTGTCAATGTTGACGGTACCAAACAAGGTCTTGGTGCTGACTAACCAACCGAGGATGGCAAAGGCAGTGGCCAAGATTGGAGTGTAGGTGGCGGCAGCGTGGTTTTGCTTCTTGGATAACAAGGTTAAGGCTGCTGGCAAGACACCACCACCGATAACGATACCCATGAACTCGTACAACCAACCCATGGAGATTCCGGCGTAGAACAAACCAATGGCGAAGCCGGCAAGAACGTAGGCGAAAACGACAACGGCACAGTGAGAAGTGAAGATCAACTTCTTACCGCTGGCGTTGGGGTCAACGTAGGTTCTGTAGACATCGTAGGTGAAGATGGTGGAGACGGCAATCAACTCAGCGGACATGGCAGAGGTACAAGCCATGAAGACCAACAACAAGGAGCAAACAGCACCACCCTTACCCAAAAGAGCAACGGCAGCGTTTGGCAAGACTAAACCGGAGGAAACTTGTTGTGGAGTCAACTTGTTTGGGTAGCCTGGCCATGCTGGAGTGTTTTCCAAGGACAAGGCAGATAAACCCATGGTGGTGGCACACAAGACTGGGATGGCAAACCATGCTAAACCACCCAAAACGTAACCGGGCAAGGCGGCTCTAGGAGAGGAGGAGAAGGCCTTGTTGAAGTAACCATTGTCCAAGAAGACGGTACCAAAGTTACCAACAATGTTGATGACGAAGAAGATACCACCGGATCTGGAGTGCATGGTCAAGTAGGAACCCTCGGCGTTACCCTTTCTTGGTTGAGTCTTGGCCAATTCAGTGACAGCTTCCCAGACGGCACCTGGGGAACCCAAGTTCTTGTCGGTTGCGAAAGCAGTGAAGGAAAAGATCAAGATAATGACAATGATCACAACGGTGTGTACGTAATCGGTCAAGAAAGTGGCCTTGATACCACCGAAAAGGGTGTAGATAACGACACCCAATGGCAACAACAAGGTGGCTGCAACAACGTGCATACCGGTCAAGTCACTGACCACGGCGGCACCACCGGTCAACAACATGGCGGTGACCAAGATGTTGGTGGCAATTCCGAAAAACATGTAGACGAAATGGGTGGTGGTACCGTATCTGGTCTTGATGATTTCCAAGTAGGTGTGGGCAGAGGGGCACAATTCCTTAGCCTTGATGGCCAAACAAGCAAACAAAACAATCTGACAGGTGGCACCGGCGGCGTAGTAGTAGGCACCACACACACCGTTGTTGTAGGTTTGCACAGTGGAAGTCAACAAGGTTGCAGCCCAAGTCCAGGAGGAGCACACGGCGGCAGCGATAAGACCAGTCTTAACGGATCTACCAGCAGTTGCAAACTCTTCGGCAGTGATGATTTCCTTGTTGTAACGACGAAGCACGTAGGTGGTCAAGATCATACCGACCGCGAACACGAACCCGAGCCCCACGACCACAGCGTAACCTGCACCCTGAGGGAGCGGAACGATATTTCCAGCAGTCATTTTTTTTTTTTTTCAGTAGTTGTTGTTTCGAGTATCAACTATTTGAGTAGTGCCTTATGTAAGTAGAAGCAGCAACACAAAAAAAAAATTATCAAAAACCAAAAGCTATAGGTATTAAGCAGTAAGGTAGTAGTAGTGGTAGTAGGAGTAGGAGTACCCTTTGGATGGTCAATGCAGCTTTGCTTGGTTGAGGAATAAGACCCCAATCCCAAATTCCAGAGGATTCATTCCTTTATTTATAATTTCTGCATCGGTACCTAAAACAGTGTAATCCCATCGCAGCCTCCAGACTTTTCACGATAGTGGTGTGTGTACGGCTACTATTCAAGATCATAGATAAAAGATAGGTATTGTGCAGGAGATAAGTTGACGTTATATTTTCTTTTTTTTTTTTTTTTTTTTTTTTTTTTACGCTGATCGGCCCTAAAAATATTGTTAGCGAGCGAGTGGACCAGCCTCAGGCAGGCCCAGCGGCCCACCGCACGGACCGGAATTCTTGAAAAAATATTCTTTTTTGGCTTATGCTTGGTGATTATGCATCTCAAGGTAAAAAAAACTCAGATGAGATAAACCTGGGCCCTAGAGACGAGCTAAGGCACAGAACGAACGTCACCGGCCGGCGGGGACGTACGCCTAGATAATGGGGTAAGAGAAGTTTTTTCTTCTTCGTTAATCTTGAGAAGCACAGGGCGTATATGGGTCTTATCAGAATTTGAGTAATCCTCTACTCGGCCCCCATATGCGTCTGCTGACATAATTATTTACGTGTACTGCGAGGGCAGCGCACGCTGTGTGCAGTCAAAATCGCATCAAAAATTGTGTCTAGCATGTATTGGGCGTAGATCTGCGATTACCAGCTCTCATTGGGCCCCTCGAAACCATAGGCGGAGACTTATCGATAAAAAAAAAATGCTAACGGCGAAAAATAATAGATATAGAAACTGTCAAATAAGAAAAAAATAGCAAAAAAAAAAAAAGAGAGAGAGAAAGAGTGTATGTGTGTGTGCTCATGTGCTACTCTGTTCCTGTGTTGCATTATTTTATGGCTTTAAGTGGTGGGTTTTCTACATAATAAAAAGTGGGAAGGTTTCTAGAAGGGGTCCGACTATCTCAAACGTGCTGAAATTAATCTACTCTAAACTCTAACACCCCCCTGGGGTTCCCGTAGTTCCAAAGTTTATTCGTTACCTTGAACTTACGACTGGACTCTTACTATGGTGTAAACTTTAAAATATTTTATCTATAATTTGGGAAACCTTATGTTATCTACTACTGATAATAATATTTTTTTCAATACTACTATCAATGCCTTCTCTATAAAACTGCTTATTGCGACATATCGTCAAGAAAAGTTTCCGTATCCCCGTTTTCTTTAAGCCAAATTCCGTGTGCTTGATTGTGCCCACGAAGGTGGCACAATTCCACTCCCAAGCTTTCTCGGGCTCATGGAAACAGCGAATCTCAAACGGCAATCTCTAACCAATCTGCCGTATTATTGGGACACATCCCTAGAAAATATTCCCCATTGCAGCTATCGTATATTCCATGCAGGCTGGGCACTGGCTAAGATTTTCAATGAGATTAACAATTTCAGCTTCAATTCCGATTTACGGAGGGGTCCCTTTCGTTTCATAGGTGTTATCTCTGTATATAATGCCCTGGGGTCCTAGTTATAACAGGTTTTGCTTTCTGGCCCTCAAGGAATATTTTTTATGAAAATAAAACCTTAGAATGCACCCATCCGTAAAAACTTTCTATGTGTTACCATTGCTATCTCTATTGTACAATTGTATTATCAAGAACCGTTATCATCGTTAGATAGACAATGTAGTCGCTGCCGGTTCGGCTGCCGGTGCAATAAAAAATAAATGCAAAATAGTATTGGTATCTTGTAGACTTGCTTAGGTCACTCGCTTGGCGAATGCAAAAATTGTGTAGCCAGGCGAATTTGCGGCATTCGGCTCCACAGAATTGCCTGCCAGTGTGAGGATCACGGCGGCCATAGTGACGCCGGTCACGAAGCCATATTCTATAGAGCAAGCAATTCCATACGTGAAGTGGTCGCGGAGGCGGTGTAGGGTTCTGCCCTCTCCAGCCCCCCCCTTGACTCCGGTTGGCCGCAAATTTTTTCCTCTCCCCTCCCGCCAGAAAACACTCTATGTAGCTCCGCTGTAGAAAATTTTTGCTAGCCTCAATATAGCTCTATCTAGCATACTAAGACAGACACTGAATATATAAGTATGGGGGGGGGGGGACATTGACGAGGACAACCCAAGGCAGAAAGGAAGCTCTCATCTCTTGAGAGGCTAAAATTCATTAAGGAAGTACGACGTACCGGTGATGTTTTGATCAATGACAAGCGAGCCATTGTCGACACAGCTCTCAATCTCCTCCTCTGCAATGGCGTACGACCAGCTGAAATTTGCTGCTATTTCAGAGAGAGACTTCCCCTTGAAGTACGCCACTTTAGCACCACTACTCCTCTCGCCTTGTTCTATCTCGCCCTCAACAATGAATCCTGAGTTTTCTCCTCCTCCTGCGCCAAATGCAGCGCTTCCCACCTCCAACTCAAACTGCTTGATTTCATCCTGGCGTGCCTCAAATGCCTTCTTTTCATTCTCAAGGTACTCTTCTATTAATTTGCTATAGTCATTCGTGAGGTTGGGCGTTATGACGACCAACCCTGACTTTTCGTACTTTTTCTGTTTGAAGGGAAGGTTGAGTTCCGTGAAGAGTTCGATCGCTCTGTTCAAGTCGGAGTCCAGGACCAACTCGGTCCCGAATCCCTGCGTAGAGCTCAAGTACCGGTTGTACTGGGCAAAGAGATCTTGCATGGAGATCATTGACAGCTTCTTGGTCAACGTGGTGGTGTGGAGGTATTCAGAGACATGCCTGGAGAGTTCTCGGTGGTACAACTTGGAGGACTTTTTAATGTTGAGCCCAGGGATCAACCTTTCCGTCACCGGGATGGGCTTGACGATCTTGGAGAAGGACTCTGACAACTTGATCAAGTCCTTGGCTTTGTACATCAACTGTTCGAGATCCTCCAACGAAGTTGAGAGGACTAGCTCGTTCAATTTCCGCTGCTGCTCTCCGATCTGCTCTAGCCCATGTATACCTATGTTCCGGGCCACCGGACTGGCGAATGCCTGATTCTTCTGCGCTGCCGCGTCGTCCAACGAGGGACCCTCTTGTAGCAAAACCCCGTTTTTGTTTATGTTTCCCCGCGCAACCAACTTCTCCCACTTGAGCACCTCTATCTGCTCCTGTAGTATCTGGAGGAAGTTTGCCTCGCCGCCTTTTCTGAAGGAGAACTTGATGTAGGGAGTCTCTAGGTCCTTTGAGTCCTCGAGCTTGAGGTTTATAGGGAGCGACGACGAGGAGGACGAAAAGGCTGACGCGGTGGATGCCATGAGCGTCGCCACGGACGCCGGCGTGGGCGAGCTGCGAGCGTTGCTGGGGAGCTCTGCTCCGCAAATCTCGCAGTACTTCATGGACCGGTGGTTGATGAACGTACAGGAGGGACAGGCGTTGCTATCACTAGCCGAGTCTCCACCGCCTGCATTGGTTACCTGTGGAGGAGGACTGGGCAGCACCAGTGTCAGCGCCGCCCCCACTGCTGCCAGTGCCGTCAGCTGTCCCGTCAGCTGGCTCAGCAATGTCTTCAACTCCATCTTCTTGACCCCGCAGGACACGCACACCTTGGCACTGCCTACGTTGCTGAAGGTGCAGATCATGCAAATCCATCGCTCGTCCGCGGCTGAAACCGCAACGCTGGGGATCTTTGTGGGTGCGCCACCACCTGCCGACGGCGTCGTCGTGCCGAGCAGCGGCGTATTGGCGCCACCTGTAGCACCTGATCCTACATCCTGCCGGCCAGCGTCCGCACTGCCTCGTGTTTTCTTGAAGAACACCTTCACCTTCGGCGACGAGCGGAGAAACCCATCTGTGGCTTCGAGCCGCTCGATCTCCCTGATCAGCACATACAAACTGTTTGTGAGCACTTCGTTGTCTACATATATGATTCTGAGGTTTGTGATGTAAACCCTACCGTTCTGTCTATTTATCACCTTCAGCTTCCCCTGGTAGAGCCCTATGTCCTCTCTAACGTAGAGGTTGTGCTCGCCATCCTCGAGGATCGGCCGCCCCGATCGGTTGAGAAGCACAGTCTTCCAGACGTTCATTGGTTTTTTGTTCCGGATTCAGCCAAGATTAACACGTGGGGGAACTTCCTCGTATGGATCTGGGCTTCTCCGAGTACGTGTTTGAGCGAAATTGAGCCGACTGGTGTGATGTAAGCACTGAAAAGGCGTACCTGGGGCAGCCAGAGCTCGCCATGGCGATCGGGTCAATCATGTTGGGGTGTATGCAGGAAATATGATAGAGGGCGATGCAGCTGTAGCAGCAAAGCTCACACGACAGAGCAGGGGCAGAGGCAGAGAGTGAGGCAGAGAGTGAGGGAGAAGATGAGTAGAGGAAGTGTAGTTCTTGTGGATCTGAATCCAGCCAATTGAGGTTTTTGCTGAATCGAGAGGACGGAGAAGGCATAAAAAGAGTATACTACTTAGTGTTGGGAGAGAAGAGGTGGTGGAGAGAGATTGCTGCAACAGGGTGGTGGGATTGCGCGCTGGGTGCAAAAAGTTGGCAGAAGGGCAGGAGTGGGATGACGTAGCAGCAGCCTGGGGTCAGAAGGCAGTTCCTTATCTCAGGCGGTAGAAAGAGAAGCTAGCAGGAGCAAGCATCGAAGAGGGGAGAAGATGAACCATCACCATAGGAATTTAACTTTTACGCTTTAGTTCTCTCAAGATAGTCTTTTGGTGGGTAGAATATTGGGAAAACCGGTAGATCCACTCAGTGGTTCAGCCACAACCCTGCTTTTTAAGTATCGGCGTCCCGGGACCGCCAAAAACGTCAAGACACCAGGACCGCTGCGACAGATTAGCCTTTGATGCTCCGCACTGCAGCGTTTGCTGCTCTGACGCCCTTCGGGTCGGAATGTGGAATGATCAAATTCCGCAACCTGGCGGCGCCGAAGCAATTGCAGAAGAATGCTAGACTAAAACGCACGATTTCGTTAGACAACGGGTCCCGTCGACGAATGCGGCCGAGCTGGACCAACTTGGTTCCACATTGGGCTGCTGTATTCCGATTTTCGATTGTATGGGTGTGAACTTCTACACAGCAACCACTCGTTTAGGCGGCAGAATAAGGTTCAGGCGCAATTCCGCGTCATGCCAATTCCGCTCCCCGAGGGTTGCAAGTTGATGGGATACTGGGAGCAGCAACATTTAGGCAGCAAGAGTGGGTAGCTTAATGTGAAAGCGCGGTCTGATTGGAGAGATAGGGCGCGACCGACGGGCGATGGAGGGCAAGAAAAGGTCAGTTTCATAACCACCAGCAACCGGCTAGCGAATTGCGATTGGGTTGGTGTTGCTGCCAAATCTTGAACCGCTATAGGTGAGCGCGAGCACGCACTACTTGGCCACCACTAGCTAGACCACCCTACGACGCACTTCGCTCCAAGTACATCGCCGTCTAACGGTCCTTCGCTGTCTACTGCCCCCAAACCGCCCCCTCTTGCCCAAACGTCCAACCTCGCCCTCTCTTCCCCCGTCCGTCTCCAATTTACGAGACATTTCCTCGACGTACACCAAAAAATAACCACCCCCCCAGCTATGGCCGCCCAGCACGCTACAAAATATTTCAATTAGGGGGAGCATCAGAAAGAGAACACGCCATGCCACAGGCGCAACAACCAGTGGCCTGGGGGTAGAAAGATGCTCCCCCCAATTAGGCGCCCAACCCTAGCCATACCCCCTTCTTCAAATCCTGCTGTATCGCACACTAATTAAGCTACAGATTAGCGCCCACCCCCATTTAAGCTTCTGCTCTGCGCCCGTAAAAGTCTGTCTGTAGCGTCGCAGCCCTTCCCCCAAAAATAGATCGTCACCGCCATCCCCCCGCCCAAAAACACGGAAATATTTTAATTTCGAGGCCCCGTTTAGCCTTTCCTACCAAAACTCTATATAAACCGGTAGTTGAAATCTACAATAAAAAATAAAATACACCACCCTCGAGGGCCCACTATAGCGGAACAAACCTCTATACAAGAACTGGTAGGCGAATGCACCGAAGGATCACCGCACAGTCACACACCACGGAATTAAAACGCACTGACGGCCTCCATTTTACCCCTAACGGCCCTCCCACACTCCCCCCCCACCAAAACGGAAAAACACGCACAAACTCGTTTCGTTTCGCGGCACAAATTGGCTAATCGCACTCTCTACACATACAGGCGCACTCCCTCCCCACACACACACACCCATCTCCCCAACAAGTTTGTGCTCCTACTCGGCTACCCTGCTACTCTCCTTAACGTATAGGCCGCCCTCCCAGCTTCGCTCCCTTACACACCCCCCCCACTCACCCCCCGCTAGCAACACATCGCGCCGAGTATGTCGTTCTTGTTCAAACGTAACCCCAAAACACCCGCAGAGCTCATCAGAGCGCTCAACGACCAGGTGGTCAAGCTCGACCAAACCATCGACAACAAGAAGTACCAGGACGAAGTGGCGCGCTACCTCACGCAGATCAAGCTCATCCTCCACGGGGACGACGACAACGACCCGCAGCCGGACCAGATCTCCCAGTTGGCGCAGGAGGTGTACGCCACAGACTGTCTCTACTACCTCATCTTCAGCTTGAAAAAGTTGGACTTTGACTCGCGCAAGGACGTCTTGATCCTCTTCCTGACGCTTCTCAGACGCCAGATCGGCAACCAGCTGCCCACGGTGGACTACTTGATCAACCACAAGCCCGAGATCATCCTCATGCTCATCAAGGGCCCCGAGAACCAGGAGATCGGGCTCATCCTGGGCCAGATCTTGCGGGACTGCATCAAGTTCGAGGTGATCAACCGGTTCATCTTGCACCACCAGACGTTCTGGAACTACTTCAAGTACGTGCAGAACCCCGTGTTTGAGATCGCCACCGACGCCTTCACCACGCTCCACGACTTGCTCACGCTCCACAAGAAGTTGGTGAGCGAGTTCTTGGCGGCCAACTACGACCTTTTTACAGTGCACATCAACCAGCTTCTCCAGCTGCAGAACTACGTGACAAAGAGACAGAGCGTGCGTCTATTGGCCGAGTTGGTGCTCCAGAGGCAGAACCAGTACTTCCTCAACAAGTACTTCGACGACACCAACAACTTGAAGTTGATCATGTTGTTTTTGAGCGACAAGCTGAAGAACTTGCAGATCGAGGGGTTCCACATCTTCAAGTTCTTTGTGGCGAAGCCCAAAAAGTCCCAGAAGGTGTTGGATATCCTCATAAAGAACAAGGAAAACTTCTTGGAGGTGTTTAAGAACTTTGATGTAACGTACGCCAATGACTCCAACTTGATAGACGAGCGTGACTACATCTTGGGCGAGATCCAGAAACTTCCAGATATAGAAAAGATTAGGTGATCCCACCATGAAAACTTAGCAACATAGAAACCAGGGCTTGGAAAAACACACACATACACATACACACACACACACACACACACATACAAAGATACATACGTATACATAAGTATTTAGATAGTGATAGATAGAGGGATGGACGAACAAGTGTAGAGCTCTACAGTGCAATCGGAGACCTGCCGACGCGTTGCCTTCTCTTTTGCCTACAAATTTCTTCTTATATCTCATTTAGCCGTTTATTTAAAATTTACGTAGTTCTAGTGGGTGTGGTGGACGCCTGCTTTATTTGGCAACCTTGGACCATCCCTTGTACTCAACTTCACCGTATTGGATTTGTCTGATCCACTCAGCAACTTCCTTGGTCAATTCACCAGAGTCACCGGCGACAATTGGGACGTCAATGTCCTTACCCTTCCAGCCAATAGACTTGATTGGAGAGACAACAGCAGCGGTACCGGAACCGAAGGCTTCGATCAACTCGCCCTTGGCGGCTCTTTCAGCAACCTCGGTGATGGTGAACTTACGTTCGTTGACAGACCACACCTTAGGGTCCAATCTTTCTCTGAACAATTCCAAGATGGAGTCTCTGGTGACACCTTCCAAGATGGTACCGTCCAATGGAGCGGTGACCAATTCCTTGGTGCCGTCGGCGTTCTTGAAGGCGAAGAAAGCGTTCATGGTACCGACTTCGGTGACGTAGCCTTCTTCACCGAAAAGCCACAAGTTTTGTTGGTAGCCTCTCTTGGCAGCTTGCAATTGAGGCAAGATACATGGGGCGTAGTTGGCACCCAACTTTCTGTTACCAACACCACCTGGCCATGCTCTGACGGCGTAGTCGGTGGCTTCAAGGGACACTGGCTTGAATCCAGTACCGTAGTATGGTCCTACGGGAGAGGCAATGACGTACAAGAGGGCCTTGTCTGGAGTGCCGACACCCAAGGAGGCGGTGGTACCGATCAAGGTTGGTCTCAAGTAGAGAGAGTAGCCGGCACCTTGAGGGACGAAGGACTCGTCCACCAAGAGGAACTTGTCAATCAACTTGGATAATTCGGCACCGTCAAAGGTTGGCAAGGCGATTCTTTCAGCAGAAGCGTTCATTCTGTCCATGTTCTTGTCTGGTCTGAAGGTTCTGATGTTGTTGTCCTTGTCTCTGTAGGCCTTCATACCTTCGAAGAGCTCAAAGGCGTAGTGGAACACCACGGTGGAAGGGTCCAAGTTCAAGGTGTGGTATGGGGAGATCGTTGGAGTACCCCAGCCGTGTTCGGCGGTCCACTCGATCTCGAGCATGTGGTCGGTGAAGGTCTTACCGAAGACTAACTGGTCATTTGGTAACTTTTCCTTAGGGGTGGTGGTCTTTGTGATTTTGAGCTTGGAAGCGTCAAGAGGGGCGAGGGAGGCCATTGTTCTGATTTGAAGTGGGAGGTTTCTACAGCGGGGGGTGTTAGTAGGGGCGGATTGCGCAAGAAATGTCGCCGTGGTACGAGCAGCAGTGGCAGCGGTGGATCTCTGGGGGATGGAGCGTGCGATGGACCTCAATATGGCGTGCATTGTGGACAATTTTTCTGGGGGGAGCCTTCAGTTTGTGTGCGCGCGCACGATTAATGGGCGGATTTAGCGGCGGTTGGGTGGTGGTGGGGGGCTTTAGCGTGCGAATCACTGGTGGGGATCGTTCGCGATGGGCGCCAGATGTGGGAGGGGCCTGTGGTGGTACTGTGGGAGTCTGCAAATAATCGCTAGCTTCTTGTATATACACAAGTGCCTGTCTATAAGTAGCTGGGTGGATCAGTCGGAAGTGAGCGCAAATTGAGTGTGAAACTTAGCGCTTTGCTTACGGGCTCCAGTGGGGACTGTTAATGCCTACTTTGTTATTGGCTCACTACAATGGGGACCCTGCTCACACGACACGTCAGAATGCAAAAACTAGCTGTAGGTAATCTCTAGAAAACGATCACGCTGTAGTAACGGTATATAAATAAATAAAACAAACGACCCTGTTTCTATGGCTCTATGGAGGGCGATCTGCGTGCTGGCGGCTCTGAAAATCTCGTTGGTGTTCGATACGTACCACTAACTTGGTGCTTCTAGGCAGTGAAAAATTTCTATGGATTTTGAAAATTGTCCCAAGAAGGGTGCAAGTGGAAAATTTCCCGCGCTTTATATACACGCTGCCCGGTTCCGGCGAGTGTGGGGTGTTACGCAGCGCTAAGAATTCGGCTAGTGCTGCCGCTACTAACCGTGTAGCACGTGATGTATATGAGTCAACTCAGAGCAATACCGTTACCGCCTTGCGTTCCCCCATACCACGCCCTAGGGCAGATAAGAAGCTTGTTTCGGGACCATTAGTCATACCGCAGGCCATGCCGCTAGTTTGGTGTGCTTTGGGGAGCTTCAATTGGTGGTGGGGCGGCGGATGAGTGGATGCCACTGCGGTATAGGCAGCGGTACAGGCCGAACAGTTTAGGCTAATTTGCAGCCATTTCGAGTAGAGTCATAGCGAGGCAGGAAGCTGAGTAATAGGAAGCCAACACAAGTTGACACAGGAAGGCTCACTAGGGGAATGCCTTTAGAAGCGTTGATTCTTGTGGGCGACTGACTGCGTGTGTGACAAGCGGCCACAACGCTCCGCTCTGGCCACTCTTGCCTTGTGCTGGCAGGACAGCCTAGATTTAATTTGGGCCCTGCCGGGAGCACGCTACACCGCTCCGCTCGGGCCACTCCGTGGAGGCCACTAGCGTGGTGCTCTCCTCCCCGTAGGGGAGCGAGGCTCGACGCAGTCGCCCTCGCCGGGCAGGCGCCAGCGGAGCGTCCGCCAGAGACCCTGCGGGCCACCAGCAATACATATGGATTGGTCTATCAAATATACCTTAAATATATAGTACATAGTGTCTATGGACGTGGGTGTAATAGTATACATGGATTGCCGAGAATGCTTGAGGCGGCAGTGGTACACCGCCTACCACCAGCCGAGCAAATTCTCCACCACCATCCCCTGCAACACCACGCGTTTGTTCCTCGCGTGGTAGATGCTCTCGCCGAGGTACGGCAGGGTCCAGATGACCCCGCGCGGGTCGACGTCGACGCCGTTGACCTGCAAGATTCTTAGCACCGTGGTCGGGCTGGCCTTCTCCTTGGTCAAGACGGTGGTGCTGTTGCGGATGACAAAGAGCTCGGCATTCTTTTTCCTGAGCATGTACTTGCTCAAGTACTCCGGCGTGATTTCGTTGTTCATCGAGTCCACTTTGCCCCTCGTGAGCTTCTCGACTTTGAGCCTCAACGAGCTAAAGTTCGGAACCCAGAGATCGTACTTGTACTGCTCCCCGTGGGTGTTCACTATGGGGAACTGCGTGATCTCTGCTTCCATGATAAGGTCCGGCGCACCAACCATAAGATCGTGGAACTCCGTGGTCGGCATCCGCTGGCATTGCAAGTGGTGGTGCTCCTGTGGGTGTTGCAACAGCGCAGCAGGCGGCACCACGAGCGAGAACTGGCGGAGGAACTTGTCGTGCAACTCGATAGTCTGAAGCTTGCCCAAATGCTGCGGGCGGACGAGCTTCCCCGCGTAGGCGGACTCGAAGCTGAAGAGATTGTTCATCTGGTAGTACGCCAGCGAGGTGAACTTGCCGGTGTAGGGCAAGAACGGGTTGATCTCGCACTGGCTGAATTGTCTGCCCTGTGGATTACGCTTTGGAATCAGCGCCTGATCGTAGGTGCCGTAGTACTTGACGCGCGACTCGATCGACCCCTTGTCGATCGTCACGTTCCCCGAGAGGGCGCCGTAGTGGTTGAATTTCGCCTTGAGCCTGTCTAAGAGCGAAGACCGGATCCCGGCGTCGTTTTTGAGCTCTCCCTCGCTGCGAAGGAGCTTCTCCATCTTCTTGTCCACGCCGCGCCTCTTGTCGTACCACAAGGGATGCGCCTCGGTGGAAAACACCCAGTTCTTCCCCTCCATCAACTTGCCGTGTAGGAAAACCTCGTCCTCTTCGTCGAACAACAAGTACAAGTACTTCAAGGTTTCGCTCATCACGAACGTTTCCATTCTGTCCTGGATCTCACCCGTGCGCACGTCCTGGAACCCGCCGAACCCACACCTCTGCTTGTACTTGTCCTGGAGTAGCTCAAACACGCGGTACCCTATCTGTAAGTACATGGGGTCCCGCGTCGCCCGGTAGAGGTAGTACGTGGACTCTATGAATTCTGGCCGGAGCGGGTACCACTCGAGTATCACGGGCGACATCTCACTCGTTGGTGCCGAGTAGAAATCCCACCGCTCCGGGATCAGGTCGTACGTGTCCCACAACTTCAAGTACACCAAGTGGCTCTGGACCGCGTCCGCCAACTGGCCTGTCAAGACTTGCAAACCAGCCCAGAACGCACCCAACAGATCTATCCACACAGACGAGATCGACCCCTGGTTCACATCGATATTGTTGTAGAAATTGCCCGTCCCGGACCCGGCCGTGGCGCCGCCCGCCATGGGCTCGTTCTTCAGGTGCACCAGAAGCGACTTGTACGACTGCACAAATACGTGCCACATGTCGATATCGTCAAACAAGATCGACCCCTTGGCGGCATACTCGTAAAAGGAGTCCACGGACGCGCCGATCCCGGTCGTCGAGTCCTTCCAGATGGACGAGATCGGGTCGATGGTCATGGGCAACAAGTCGAGCGCCAGGCGCGAGTTCCAGAGCTTCCAGAACGTCTGCTGGGTGTAGTTCTCAAAGTTCGGGTCCCCCGTCAACTTGGAGAGGAGCGTGAACTCGAGCACGGGCGACGTGGCCCCCAGAGTGCACGTATCCTTCTGCAACCGGCTCGGCACGCCCATGACGCCGCGGGCCAAGTTGACCCGGGGCACCGGGATGTGCGTCGACGTCTTGTACACGGGCAAGAGCCGGTAGCCCAAGTCGAGCGCTAGCTCTAGCAAGAAGCCGTCGTAGTCCCGCACGCACGCTACAGAGTCGCGCCACGGGCTGCGAGGGTCGTCGCGGAGCATCTCTAAGAGCAAGTGCGAGCTCATCAACCCGCCCAACGACCGGATCGTGGCCTCGAACACCTGGATCACGGTGTTCTGGTTGAACAAGTCGGGCGTCTGCCGCAAGTAGTCCAACACAACCTCGAGCTCCTGCCACTGCTCCATGATGATGAGCGTGTCGAGGTTGTCGAGCACCGTCAGCGAGGTGTTACCCATGGCGTCGTTGCGCACCATGTTGTCTACATCGTTATAGTCCGGGCCGTAAGGCTGGCACGAGATGGGCGTCACCTCGTCCGCGGGGAACCCGTAGTCCATGTACGAGTTCCACGCGTGGAGAAAGAGGCCCCTTGTCCTCTCCTTTAGCTCGCGTATGTGGCCACGCGAGAGGTGTGGGGGCGCCGCCAGAGCGCTGTCGCCGCCTGCAACCGCCGCCGCCACCGCCACGAAAAGGTACAACACTAGAAGCTTATACGCACATCGAAATAGCATCACGTCCGCACACACAATAAGTCAATTACCGTGTAGCCTTGCGGTCTTGCCAGGAAAAGACCAGCACCTGGTGGGGCGGCTCGTAGCAGCCATACAAATTCTTTTGATCCGATGCTCGCTAACAAAACGCGGTTGCGAGCCCGCGCCGCAGCGAAGGTCTACAGGCTGCTGCTCGGTGCAACCAGAGGGCCACAACTACCCACCTACTCAGCAGCGGGTGGGGCCATGGGGAAGGCGCCACAAGGGAGGGTTGCAGCCACCTTGGACGGGATACTATCAGCGGAAGCACTTTTGGGCTTCACACTAAGCAAAAGGGCGTGGGGTCGGTGGGGGCGTGGCAGAACGGCTGCAACGGCGTTTGCACCCACTGACCAGCCAGTGCGACGCTCCGCTGGCGCCTGCCCGGCGAGGGCGAGTGCTGTCGAGCCTGGCTCCCTACGGGAGGAACGAGCGCAGCGAGCAGAGCACCACGCCAGTGGCCTCCACGGAGTGGCCCTAGCGGAGCGGTAGCCACAGCCACCCTCTGTTGCCTGGTGGTTTAAGTGCTTCCTACAGTGGCATCTACGCTGATCCTAGGCGGGCTCAGTGGCCCCTACGGGCCCAGTTGTTGAATGTCTAGTATCTATTTCTATAAATTAATTGCGGTAGCCGCTGGCTCGCCACACGCGGGTGCAGCGAGCCGGGCACCACAGGTGGCCCCTCGTCCCTCGGCGGGTCCAGCCTGGGGCATCTACTTGCCGAAAATCCTGTTTATTTGGGTCAAGAGCTTGCCCGTGCCAAACCACAAGGTGATGGCGATCAAAATGACGTTGGTCAGGAGCAAGAGGATGCCGCTGAGCATGAAGCGCGGCGCAAAGATCTTCCACACCATCAAGTGGCGCCTGAAGTGGCCGGCGAACGCCAAGCTGGAAATGCTGATCACGGTGTGGTACGACAAGAGCGACGTGGTGTTGGTGACGATCTGCGACAACACGGTGATGGGCTTGGGGCTGGGCGGGATCTTCCAGAGCGTGATCAACGGGATGGCGATGGCCACGATGATGAAGGGCCCGAACGTGTTGAGCACCAAGTTCAAGTGCGTGAACGGGAACGTGATCGACTCGGTGGTGATGAAGCCCACCTCCCACTGGATGGCCTGGAGCGTGGCCTGGTGGCCCGTGCTGAAGAAGTACTGGAACGCCAAGAGCCCAAACATGGTGGGGGCGATGAGGTTCCCGCGGAGCGCCAAGAGCTCGTAGAGCTCCAAGAGCGTCAAGATCTGGATGAGGAGCACCCCGATGGCGACGGCCCCGAGCGGCTTGGTCACGAGCATGATCGGCACGGCAAAGTTGAGCACGAGGAGGAAGTACGACGAGCCGTACACGTTCTTGTAGCCTAGGATGGTCACTGCGGGCTTTGGAGGCGCGCCGCTGCCATCAGCGCTGCTGCCCGCGTCGCCGCCGGCGCTGTCCGCGCGGTCCTCTGGCGCCTGCTCAGCGAGCTTCACGCAGAGCGGGCCGCGCGACCAGCTGTAGTTGGCCAACACGAGCGTGATGAACATGGAGATCCGCGCGATGGCCAATTTGATCGACACGATGAGCGGTCCGCCCGCGGTGATGGCCACGGACGCGGCCGAGTCCACGGACCCCAAGATGGCGAACGCTCTGGCAATCACCTGGGCGGCGATCGGGTTGGCCGCCCACGAGGAGGCAGAGGAAGAGAAGGCGGCGACAGTTTCAGCGTCGCTGCCACTGCCTCTGGCGGTGCCGGCGCCCGCAAACTGCAACACGGCGGCAAGGATATCGGTGAGGCCAGACCCAGTGTTGTTCGACTCGAGGTACTCCAAGGTCCAGTAGATGGCGTTGGCAAACAACAAGAAGGTGAGCGCCGTGCCGATCCAGAGCGGCGCCGCGGAGTGGTACGAGTCCGAGAGTTTGTAGAAGGACCTGATCATGCTGGGCAACACCACGGCCAACACGTACAACGCCGCCACCGCCCACCAGGTCTGGGAGAAGTTGGACTGGCAGTAGGGCTGCTGCTCCTCGCGGCAGAGCGTCACCATGGAGGTGGCGCGGCCGAGCACCAAGAACGTCAAGCTGTGCGCCATGCCCAAGATGCGGTCCTGGGCGTTGTCCAACTTGATGTAGCACTGCGCGAGGCAGTAGAAGCCAAACGTCTGGATGAAGAACTGCACCATCTTGTCCTCCCACACCACGAAGGAGTTGGAGGCAAAGATGAGCGCGTGGCCCACGATGAAGGTGATGGCCAACACGGACCACCCGTTGAAGTTGTAGATGAAGAAATCGTGGAGCTGGTGCCAGAGCCACGCGACGCTGAAGCGGTCCATGATGGGCGCCCAGAGCCCGACAAAGATGCCGATCGACAGCCCGATGGCGATGCACCGGCGGAGCGAGAACCCGGCCGGGTGCAACACGATGTACACGGAGAACAGGAGCACCAAGCCGAGGAGGATCATGGCGATCACGCTGCCGATGAACTCGAACGACATGGTCAGCACGCGCACGGACGGGATGAGCCGCGAGTACGTCACGATGAAGGTGAGCGACGCCACGAGCGTGAGCACGCCGATCACGATGAGCTTCAAGTCGAACGTGGCCCACATCTGCTTGCACTGTTCGAGGAAGGTGGCCTGGAACTCCCTGCTGAGCTCGACGGCGGGCGCGCTTGTGGCACCACCAAAGCGGCCGCCTCTGTGCTTGCCGGCCTCCTCAGCAACCTGCTCGTACATCTCGTTCAACGCCTCGTCCGTGTTGAGCCCCGCGAGCGTGCGGAACTTTTGGATCTGCCTCGTGGTGAGGAGCGACGCCTCCGCGTAGTCGGCGCCGAACGCCTCCTCGATGGGCGAGCCCAAGTTGTTGTGCGGGATCGGGAGGCCCAAGAGGAGCGAGAGTGTGGGCACCAAGTCGATCTGGTTGACCGCGCGGTACTTGGCGCCGAGCCCGGCCACGTCGTAGGGGTCGATAAGGTCCGAGGCGCCAGCGGAGGCGCCAGCGGCGCCCGCTGCACCCGCACGGGCACCCAGAAGACGGCGGAAACCCGCCTTCTTGGCCTTCAGATACAAAAACAACGTGCTCTCCAACTCATCCTTCGAATCCCCGCCGTGGTTGCCCGTGGCATCCATGCCGTGGTCACCAATCACGCAGAGCAACGTGGTGTCGTCCAACTTGTCCACCACGCGGCGGATCACGTCGTCCATCTGGTTCAACTTGGGCTTCATGGTGGGGTGGTCGGGCCCGTACCGGTGGCCCACATGGTCCACGCCCAAAAAGTGGCCGATGAGCACGTCCCACTCGCGCTGGCGCTCGCGCGTCTCGAGCAAGGGGAACATGTGGTCCGTGACGCCGTTGTCGACGGTGTGCAAGTCCCACACGTTCAACGAGTCGAACGGGTAGAACAACGCCGGGTTGATGTACGCGGTGAAGAGCGCCTTCCAGGTGTCGTCGCCCATGAACGCGATGCTCTTGTTGTGGTTGTAGAGCTGGAGCAACCAGTTGTCCTCGTCGATGGCGTCGCCGTCAAAGTTCAGCCCTGCGTCGATGAACGTGGGGAGCGACCCCGTGGTGAGCCCCTTAAGCCGCTGGAGCGTCGTGGTGGGCGGATCCGCCAAGAACTTGAGGAGGAGCGCGTTCTCCGGGTGCTGCTGGAAGAGCTCCCAAAGCACGCCCATCTCGTTGTGGTACGGCCGCGCGGCCTCCGCGTCGTCCGCCGCGCTGCCGCCGGCGGCGCCCCCCACGGGCACCACAAAGTCGAACCGCAACGCGTCCACCACCAAAAACACCATCTTGTCGAACCGCGCGCCGCCCGCCATCGCCAACCCGGGGTCCGCCCGCGAGTCCGCCACGTCGGGCAACACCTGCCGCGACAACAAGAACCCCTGCGTGAACGTCACCACCCCGATGAACTGCAACGCCGCAAAGAAAATGAGCACCATCGTGTACCCAAAGAACGTCATCTTCAATTTCTGCTGCTTGACGCGGAGCCGCCCCTGCGCCTGTTGCTTCTGGAGCTGCTGGAGCCGCAACACGCGCTGTCGCTCGAGGATCCCCTCGGCACCGTTGCCCGCGGTCGCGCCGCCCGCCAATGGCGGCGGCAGCAGCAGCAGCGACAACCCCCCAAGCGCGGCGCTGTCGAGCACCTCGCCATTGAGCACGGCCGCCGCGGTGGCGCCTCCGCTGAGCGCGGCGGCGGCGGTGCCGGGGTCTGCGCTTATGGTTTCGTTGAGCTCCACCTCGTCCTTGGGCACGAGCTCAGGGTGCGCCACGGGCTCGGGCGAGCCCTCTGGCAGCGCTCCGGGCGAGACGTCTGGCGAGTCGTCCGCCATCCCGACGCGTCCGCCGCCTCTCCTGCTCCCCCCGAGGGGGAAGCTTCCCTCTCCATCATCAAAATTCATTTATATAAGTGTAGTGCCCGGAGGCAGGGATCGCGATCGCGTGTTGGTGTGCGTCCCGTTGAGCGTGTCTCTCGCGGTAACGGTCTGGTGCGCCCTTCGTGTGTGTGTGCGTAGAGCCCTCCAAGTGCAGCCCTTCTGTCGCGTGGCGGGTCTTGCGCTGCGCTGGCGGTGGTGCTGCGTGTGTCTGTAGTTGTGTAGAGCGTCTCCCACCCGATGGCCCGTGCTGTCGCTGATTCGCGCCGTGTTTGGTACCAAAATGACCGCTGAAATGCCAGCTGGATCGTCCTAGTGTGTCTGTCGTGGCGTAGCCTGTGCTGCGCTCTCAAGATGACTGGATCTGGTGTGTTTACAAGGACCCTTTCTGCTGGGAGCAGCCTGCGCTTTTGACAGGGCGCTTGTTTTTTTTGGCTCCGCCAGATACCTGGCGATTCGCGGTCACGTGACTCGCAAATCCTGCCCATGCGCAGCGTCTGCTTCTGCTGCATAGGCGCTGGGGGGGGAGTGCCGCCGGGGCGCTAGCGCCTGCTACGCCGTCTACACGGCTGCTACAGCCTTCGGTACGCGTAAAGTATACAGTATATTACATTATATAGCGGGCGCGCTCTCGCGCTCTCGCGGGGCACGCGCACAGCGTGGGCCGCTCCGCTAGGGCCACTCCGTGGAGGCCACTGGCGTGGTGCTCAGCTCGCTGCGCTCGACCGTAGGGAGCCAGGCTCGACGCAGTCGCCCTCGCCGGGTAGGCGTGTAGCCGCGCCGGGGGCCAGGCGTACCGCTCCGCTCGGGCCACTCCGTGGGGGCCACTGGCGTGGTGCTGTGCTCGCGGCGCGAGGCGCTCATTCCATGGAGTGGTCGATCTGGCTCAAAAAGTCCTGGTCGAAGGTGCCGCCGCCGATCAAGTCCTCGTCGTCGCCCTGGAAGTTGATGAGATTGTCCATGTCGTCGTTCATAATGGGGTTGCCGGGCAACACCTCGTCCTCGTTGTCGAAGATGTTGTCGAGCCCTGCGTCGTCGTCCACCACCGCGTCGTTGTCGTTGTCGTCGCCCTTGGCGCCGTCGTTGGACACCATCATGGCGAACCCGGACCCGTTGCCGCCCGGCGCGCCGGCGGCCGCCAGCACGCCCACGGGGTTGGCGCCCTGGTCGTGGTCTCTGTGCTCGTAGTCGTTCATGAACTCCATGCCGTCGTCGTGGCCCTGGTAGTCCAAGGGCGCCAGCGGCTGCGACTGGCCCTCTGCCTCGTCCTTGCTCTGCGCGTCGCCGGCCGACTGCTGCTGCTGCTGCTGTTGCTGCAGCTGCAGCTGCGTTGGGGTACCTCTATTGGCAGCAGCAGCAGCGGCGGCGGCCTCGGCGTCCGCCTTGGCCCGAGCCTGTGCTTGCGCTTCAGCCTGGGCCCGCTCAGCGGCGGCCCGCTCTGCCTCCTCTTGGGCCCGCGCCTGCGCTTCCGCCACTGATTTTGCCCGCTCCTCTGCCTCGGCTGCTGCTCTGGCAGCGGCCGCGGCCTCTGCGGCAGCTGCGCGCTCGTTCTGCTGCCTCTCCAACTCGAGTCTCTCGCGCTCGCGCTCCTGCCTCTCGCGCTCCTGCTTCTCCCGCTGGGCCGCCAAGTACGTGCCGATCTCTCTGGGGTCGTAGTCCGCGGGTGCGCTCGCCACCTGCACGTCGAACTGGGCGCTCAACTTGCGGTACTTGGGCTGCACGCTGTACTCCTTGCTGAACTCTGAGGCAAGCTCGCCCAACGCGGTCTCGTACGCTCTGGTGAGCCCGGCGAGCGCGTCGCGGGCCCCGCTGGCGTCGCCGCGCGCGCCGCCGGTCCGCACCTCGTCCAGAAGCTGCGCGAGCTCCTTGCTCTTGCGCTGCTCAAACTCGAGCTCGCGGTTCTTGCCCGTGAAGTACGTGCTGTCGACGGTGGTTGCGGCGAGCGCCTCCTGGTCGCGCTGGAGCTGCGCCAACTTCTCCCGCATCACGCTGAGCGTGCCGAAGTAGACGTCGTCGTGCTTGAGCTGGGCGAGCTCCACGGGGCGCGCCACAGCGGCGCCCGCTGCGCTGGCGCTGGCACCTTCTCCTCCTGCTGCTGCTGTTGGCGCACTCACGCTGGCGGCGCGGTCCTCAAGCTTGGGAGGGAACGAGCTGGGCGGGATGATCTTGGAGGTGTGGATGTACTTGGAGGTCACGTTCTCCATGTACTCCTGGTTGGCCACGAAGCGCGCGAGGGCGTCGGACCGGAACGAGATGAGGTCGGCCTCGTCGTGGAGCTGCACCGAGGGCTCCTCCTTGGGCACGGCGCCCGGCTGGTTGGCGTGGTGGTGGTGGTGGTGCTGTTGCTGCTGCTGCTGCTGCTGCTGCTGCTGGGCGTACGCGGACGCCCTGTTGTTCCGCCGTCTGGGACGCCCGGACATGCTGGCTGTGTGTAGTGTAGGGGTAGCTGTGGTGCTGGGGGTGGGGGTGGTGCTCTGAAAATTCAGAATATCACGGAAATGGACGGCTGGCGGTCGTGTTTCGGCGCGTTTTCGTGCGGTTTCCGTCTCGGTGGGTGTTTGGCGGTGCTGCAGGCTGCTTTTCAGGGCAAACTGTCGAGATTTGTGGGTGTTGGAGCAGAGCAGCCGGTGCTGGCTGGGCGCTTCGCTGTGGTGTATTTTTTTTGTGTTTGGCGAGCACCCCCATGCTGAGGGGCCACATGCAGGAAAATCACAAACACACAGTCACGTGACAACACACTGGGGACAGCAGCAGCCCTGCCGGGGGCCACGCCCATCCACTCCGTGGGGGCCACTGGCGTGGTGCTCGGCTCGCTGCGCTCGGCTACGTGGTGTGTCTCTCCCGGAGGGAGCCAAGCTCGACGCAGTCGCCCCCGCCGGGCAGGCGAGCAGCGCGCCGCCGGCAGGACCAGCCTGATTTTAGCAGAGGCCCTGCCGGGGGCACGCTGCACCGCTCCGCTCGGGCCACTCCGTGGGGGCCACTAGCGTGGGGCGCGGCTCGCTGCGCTCGGCTACGGGGGGTCTTGGCTGAGGTTTTTTATTTTGTAATATACAACATATACGCCTCGACGGAGGCAATAAATAACACATATATAGTTGGGATAGAAATAAATTAATATGAAGATAGAAATTAGAAGCGAGGGGGGCCCGCGAGGCGCCGGCGGCGCCGTCGGGCGGGAGGCGGCCCCGGAACGGGGCGCGCGAGTGTCTGTGTGAGCACGCCGGGCGAGGGGCGAGCAAATAAGTTAAGGTGAATGGATGAACGCGGTGGTTCTGGTGGTGTCTAGTAATAATGCAATTTCGTGGGGAGACAGGGCGGTCCCCTGCTCGCCCCTCCCGGAGGGAGCCAGGCTCGACGCAGTCGCCCTCGCCGGGCAGGCGTGTGGCGGGCCGCCGGCAGGACCGCAGGCACTCGCTCCGCTGGCCACTCCGTGGGGGCCACTAGCGTGGTGCTCTCGTCCCCGTAGGGGAGCCAGGCTCGACGCAGTCGCCCTCGCCGGGCAGGCGTGTAGTCGCGCCGCGGGCCAGGCGCACCGCTCCGCTCGGGCCACTCCGTGGGGGCCACTGGCGTGGTGCTCAGCTCGCTGCGCTCGGGGCGCGCGCGGGGCGCGCTCACAAGTCGAAACGGCCGTTGACAAACTCCTCGTCCTCCTCGTCCTGGTCGATGTCCATCTCGTCGTCCTCGTCGATCTTGTCGTCCTCGTCGATCACGTCCTCGTCGGGCGGCAAGTTGGGGTTGCCGTACACCAAGGAGCCCGGGTTGCGGTACTTGTGGCTCTTGCTGAAGTGCTCCTCCATGGTGGACGCGTCCACGTACGTGAAGCCCTTGAAGTTGGCCTGGATGCCCGGCAGGAGCGGCGTGGACGCCAAGTCCATGGTCTTTTTGAGGATGGAGGTGCTCTCGTTGGTGAACTCCGGGTCAAAGTTGGACGTGTCCGTCTCGGAGGTGAGGTGCGGCTTGAACGGCGGCGGGATGTTCTTCTTCTTGAGGAGGTCCCAGTCGATGTCCGCAAAGAAGGCGTGCGCGCGGAGCTCGCGCGCGTCGTTGACCGCGCCCAAGCGGTGCTTGGGGTTCCGGTTGAGGAGGCCCTTGACGAACGAGCGGCCCTCGGGCAGGAGCACCTCCTTGGGGAACCGCACCTTGCCGAACGCAATGTTTTTGTACATCTGCTGCGTGTTGTCCGCGTAGAACGGCGACCAGCCGCAGCACATCTCAAAGATGAGCACCCCGAGCGACCAAAAGTCCACCATCTTGGTGTACCCGGACTCGTCCAAGAGCACCTCGGGCGCCAAGTACTCCGTGGTGCCGCAGAACGTGTTCGTGGTGCCGTCGTTGTTGAGGTTGGCCTTCAGGAGCCCGAAATCGCAGAGCGCAATGTGCCCGTTGGCGTCGAGCAAGATGTTCTCGGGCTTGAGGTCCCGGTACACAATGTCGTTGTCGTGGAGGTGCTCGAGCGCGAGGATCAACTCGGCAATGTAGAACTTGGCGCGCTCCTCGCTGAACCGGCCCTCCTTCTGGAGGTGCCAGAACAACTCGCCGCCCAGCATGTAGTCCGTCACCAAGTACAAGTCCGTGGGGGTCTGGAAGGAGAACTTGAGCCCGACAATGAAGGAGGACTCGGCCGCGGACGTGCGCACCAAGATGTTGCGCTCGCCAATCGTGTGCGCAATCTCCTTCTTCTTCACAATCACCTTCTTGGAGAGCACCTTCATGGCGTAGATGCGGCCCGTGTCGCGCTTCTTCACCTGGAACACCTGCCCGAACGTGCCCTTGCCGAGGAGCCGGAGCACCTCAAAGTCGTCCGGCCCGTACAGCTTCTTGGTGTCGAGGAGCGTGTACTCCCACACGAGCTTGATGGAGCCCGCCACGGACTCGCCAATCACGCGCAGCTCGAGGTCGAGCCACTGCTCCGCCAGCCGCGTCTTTCCCGGCGTGCCGCCCGCCGTCAGCGGGAAGATGCGCACGTGGCCCAAAAACAGGTCGTCCGTGGCCGCGTCGTACACGGACACGTCCAACTCGGACTTGGACCCCACCACGTCGAACGTGGCCTCGTGGTTCCAGATCGGGTTCGACAGCCCGAGGTTGTTCGAGAGGTGCTGCGTCGACGACTGTCTCTGGTAGAGCGGGCGGTTGCGTCTCGAGTTGGCCGCCGCGCCGCCGGCCACGGCGCCGCTGCCGCCGCCGCCGGGGGCGGCCGCCCCGTGCATGGGGACCGCGCCAATGGTGCGGTTGTTGTAGGAGCCGGACGCGTTGGTCACAAACTCGCTCAGCTCGAACGTGCACACCACGTACGGCTGGGAAAAGTTGGAGTTGATGAGGAGGTCACGTGCCTCGATGATTTTGACCTTGAGCTTGCCCTTGGGCTGCGACGACGACTTGGACGACGGGTTGTAGTTCTGGCCGGTCTCGTCCGTGGTGATGATCATGGGCAGCGGCTGCGTGGACGACGACGACGAGTGCGCGGTGGAGCCGCCGCTGGACGTGGTGCCCGCCGCGCCGCCGGCGTGGGCACCGCCGCCGGCCTGCGAGGCCAACTGTGGGGGTTGCGCGTAGTGGTGGCCGCCAGCAGGGCCTCCGGCGGCGCCGGCGGGCTGCTTCTGCTTCACGTTGTTCAAGTACGCGCCGCTCTCGGCCTGCGGGTTGATGCTAGTGGTGCCGTACACCAACGAGTTGTTGGAGACCGCGGTGGTGGGGGCCGCGTTGCTCACCACCTTGGGGAAGTACCGGCCGCCGTTGCTGGTGTGCGTGCTGGTGGGCGTGACGCTGCGGTCGTCCTCGATGTCTGCGGCCGCGGCGCCGGCGCCGTAGGCGCCGACACCACTACCACCACCAAGGCCCTGCTGCTGGTGCTGGTGCTGGTGCTGTTGTTGTTGTTGCTGGAGGGGGTTGTGCGGGTGCTGCTGCGGATGGCTCTGGCCACCGCCCTGCGCCTCGGGCGAGCCCTTCTTGTGGAACCCGCTGAAGCCAAAGATGGACTTTGCAAATTCGGCCATGGCGTGGAGTGTCTCTAGGGGGTCTGGAGGGGGGGCAGAAGAAGCGCTAATAAACAGGGGAGACGAGGGGGCCCGGAAAAAAAATTGATGCGGTTTTGATTAAAAAAAGAAAATTTAAGCGACTGCTAGAATCGGCGTTAGTATGGGCTCGGTGGAGCGATGGGCGCTGGGGCTGCCGGGGCGCTGTAGAGGGCGGAGGGGGGGCGTGGGGTCGGGGTCGCTCGGAGGGCACTGGTCGCTCTGGCGGGTATCGCTTGCACGGCTGGAGGCACAACGGTCGGCGCCCCGTCAACAGATAACGCCGACGGGGGCTCGAGGCACACGCTTGCGGGAGGGCCCACTGGACGGGCAGATTGGTAGTGCTTATCCCTCGGGAGTGCACACAGCGCGCCGTGTGCAGTCTGCCCGCGCGGGCAGATGGAATGCCATCAAAAAGTCGCTACCCAACGGTCTGCACGTGAGCGGGAGGATGCCCGGTGGAGGCGCCAGCGAGTGGAAAGCGGTGAGGCAGCGTCGAAGGTGCTGGAAAGCGCCCGCTGGCGCTGCGTGGCCACCGCTGGAGGGTCCGCCGCAACCATTGCGCCCTCACGAGCACAGCACACCCTACAGCACACTTGCTCTCTCGCGCCGCCGTGGTTAGATCCACCCGCTCCCGCTCGCGCTCGCCGTGATAGCCCACCCGCTGCGCGCCTGTGTGCAGGCGGGCGAGCCTATCGCCGCCTGCAGGACCCACATCTCATCTCCAGCGCCAGCTATCTCGATAAGTAAGCTTATTTGTAGGGCGAGTGCGATTTTGGTGCAATTTTGGCTGGTGATTGGCCGTCACTGAGCGACCCGCTGCTGGGGGGCGCGCCAGACCGCTGCTGCCCCCGCCGTCCAGACGCGCTGTTTCAGGGAACCACAGCAGTCGGGCACCCTTGGTCGCTCGCCCTCGGCCGCTGCCTGCTCTGCCTGTGCGCTCGCGGTGGGTGCCCTTGCGCTGTTCAAGGGGCTGTTTTTTGGGCTCGCCCTCCCCTCCGCTGCGCTGCTCTGCTCGCGCTCTCACACGCGTGCACCGCCGCCGTTCCGCCGCAGACGTCTCCGTCCAGCGGCCCCCAAACGGGGCCGCAGTCTATACATACCTCTCCTGGTGGTGTTCTATAGCAATGCAATCAGTTACCCTTGTGCTGAGCTGTGCTCTGGAGCTAGGGGAAAAGAAATCGCCGCTGCTTACTGAAATCCGCTCGCTTCCCACCACCCACCCACCACGAAAAAGTCCTGCAGGAAACCGCGACTGTGTACAGGGATACGGCGATGTGCAGGTGCGCCAGGAAATGGCTGCAACTCCGCTGAAGTGGCCGCTCCGCTGGCGCCTTCCCGGCGAGGGCGACTGCGTCGAGCCTGGCTCCCTCCGGGAGAGCAGCGGGGGACGAGCGCAGCGAGCAGAGCACCACGCCAGTGGCCTCCACGGAGTGGCCCGAGCGGAGCGGTGCTGCGTGCCCCCCGGCAGGGGTGGCCCCCTGCCGGGGGCCACCCCTGAGGAGGGGGCGAATGACTATGTAGTTACTCATATACTTGCTTATCGCGGCCGCTCCGCTGGGGCCACTCCGTGGTGGCCACTGGCGTGGGGCCTCTCCTCGCTGCGCTCGATGCGTGGGCACGGGGAGATGACGCCATATTGGGCTTTCTTGGTTCCGGCTACGCATTTGTGAGTTGAGGCACCTGAAGCGTTCCTTAGAGAGTGTCTCGGCTTATGCTGTTAGAGAAGGAGCGGTCGATCTATCCTTCGAGTTGACACTCCAGTGGCCAAGGAGGTCTATACTTGCAATTGCGCTATATGCAGGTAGCACAGTATATACAGGAAATGACAAATGGCTGCAAAAATACAGCATACTTACTGCCAACCAAGACATGAGCCTGAAAAAAAGCAGGTTTAACCCCACCTCCTCTCTACTCACAGTCTTTTGCCTACTCACCTGTTTTGCTTTTTTGATTTTCATTTACTAAAAAAAATATAAAAAATTGTATGGATGGAAACCATAGCTAGTATCACAATTGGGGTAGCACATTCGAAAGCACGTTGACGTTGGAATTGCTCCAGTCAGTAGGGTGATTTCCCGTATTGACGGAAATAAGCAATTAAACTTTTTTCATTCTTATAAGTAAAGCTACACCTAGCTTCGTGTGCTTTCTTAAGAGGAGGAACACATTCGGCAGCCACTCTAAGTTCGTTGATTTCATTGCTCGTTATGTAGAATGGAGCATATTCGTTGGCTTCAAGGAGATTTTGAAGGGCTTTGATTGGAATTCTCAAGTAAAAACTTGCAGACTCGGGTGAAGTAAACACTCTTCCCCTTTCCACAATTGGACGCAAAATCATCAAAGAATTGGGCGTACCCACTTCAGGAGGACAAGGTACAAATAATAGATGATACCCAGGCACCAAGAGCTTTTGTGATCCACGTTGTGACAAATCTTCTCTAATAACATTCAAAGTATCGAGGTTTGGTGGAACCCGCTTATTTGTTTTCTTCACAAGTCCCCTTCTCACGCTACCGTGTGATTTCGTAACACGAGACACGGTAGGTGGTGATGTCCGGGCGAATATTGGTGTCGTTGCCTTCAATGTATCCAGCAGTGGCTCTCCGGAACTATTGCACAATTCGTGTAAAGTAATCATTCTATTTAAGTTGCGTAACATTCTGATTGATCTTGGATCATTATCAAACACAGCTTTTCCAGCGAATAATAAAATCTTGCTAGCCAATTCCTCCGATGAATAATCAATAAGACTGCTGCTAGTAGCATCAAAAGTCGAAACATCAGCCGAACCATCCTGAGAGCGAGGGCTGGTGCACTGAGTGCTTTCAACTTGGCTAATGGGACCTCTTTCTGAAGTCTCCCTTGAGCTTCCGTTTGTCTCCTGGATACTCGTGTTACTCCCTTGTTCTCTGAGAAATGAATTACAACTTGATCTGAGATCTTGTACCTCTCTTACCTATTCTTCGCTTTCATTTGCAGCTGGCTGCTTGAGGTTGTTCGAATCAAACACCGGATTTGGTGCTTCACAAGATTCAACTGCCGAACGTGAGTTCGATGAGTGAACAGGTGTAGTAAATTCGGTTTGAGCTGTCGTACCCATTGCTATGACCGGAACCTCCATGCTATATATATTTTAAACTGATTATCAATTAGTCTTTGTAGGGACTTTCAGGAAAAGAAAAAGGCAATTTCTGATAAAAAATTTGCTAAAAAGTGGGAACCACAAACAGAATGCTCGCATTTGTGTCCTTTCGCAGCCATAGGTGCAGCACCAATAATCTGAAAAAGTATGCGGCCGTTTCCTGCATGATACGAGTTGAGTGATCAACCAGTTAGTATTTTTTGCAACTTCATGGGGGATCTTCTCATCAAATTTGACAGCTCCTTCTAAGAGGGTAATGTGCTGTAGCTTCAAGGCTAGTTGATTGAGGCCCTTGGACATGGTATCACCAATTATGTGTACGAGACTATATCGAATTGTTTATGTACATCAATCATGGTTGGGTGCGATCCTATCTTTGGGTATCCTCTTGCTGATGAATATCGATAGACTCCAGGGGGAATTTGACCCCTTTATACACTCTAATATTGCGTGTACTACTTGATGCTGTATGCTAGATGGTAGTTGTATCCGACTTAGGCGTGGTATTCCTTGCAGAGTATAATCAGAACTGCAGTTTAGGTAGCCGCTTCTGAATCATCTTCGTGATATTGGAGTGCTGTGTGCAGTCCAATTACTATATATGATTGGAGGTAGAGAATGTATACTTCCTGCTTGAATTGAGAGTCTTCGTATACTAAATAGATACTTGTTTTATATTGAGAGTGACCTTCCTGTATGTATATCTGCAAACTATACACTGGACTTTGTAGTCTGTGTGGAAGATGATTCTTATTCCAATTCCAAAGAGATTTTGGGATATTTCGGCCATATTTATATTCTTCTGGTAGACCTCGTGGTCTACCTCGTGGCTGTAATGGCTGACTAGATTGAGGCGTTTAGTTATCCGGCTCATCCTATTTATCTTTATATGCTTTCATGTCATATCTCTTAGTTTCAGTAGTTGCAACTGTACCCCATGTTGCTGTTCAATAGAAGAAGTGGAAATCTTTCCTGTATATATGCATCCTGTAAACATGAGTCCTGTATACGTGAATAGAGTTTTGGATGCAGGATCCAATAGGAATGATTATGTACAGGAAATAGCTAAGTGGCTGCAAAAGATATACCATACTTACATGATTGTTGCCGTCCAAGACGTGAACCTGCAACGTACGTTTACCCTCAACCCCTCTCTTCTCACAGTCTTCTATCTACCCATCTGTTTTGGTTTTTTGATTTTCATTTACTAAAAAAATATAAAAAAAATATGGATGGAAACCATGTGTATGATTATTGGAGAAGCTCCTTCAAAAGCAGGATGGTGTTATAAGTGCTCTAGTCAGTGGGGTCTTATCCGGTGTTCACGGAAATAAGAAATGAAGTAATCCTCATTCTCATATGAAAAAATCAACCTAGTTCTGTGCTTAACTCCAAGGGGAGGAACATACCCGGCAGCCATTCTAATGTCATTGATCTCATCACTGGTAAAGTAGAATGGAGCATATTCGTGGGCTTCGAGGAGGTTTTGAAGGGCTTTGATTGGAATTCTCAAGTAAAAACTTACTGACTCGGGTGAAGTAAACACCTTTCCCTTCTTTACAATTGGACGCAAAATCATCAAAGAATTGGGCTTACCCAATTCTGGAGGACAAGGTACAAATAATAGACGATACCCGGGAACCAAAAGCTTTGGTGATCCATCAGCCCCTAATTTCGAATAATCTTCTCTAAAAAGATTGGATGTATCATAGTCTGCCATATTGGGTGGTTCTGGCTGTCTTTGATCTCTCAAAGTGGTACGGGAAGCTTTCTGCGATGGTTCCCTTCTCATGTAACCAGAAGGCTTACCGACATTTGCTGAAGTCACATGTGGTTTTTTCACACGATTAATCCTAGATGATGAGATTCCGACAACATTAGATTTAGCTGAATTCAATGTATACAGCAGTGTCTCTGGAACACGACGGTAACACTTGTTAGAAATTTGTTCGCTAACTTTGTTATTACTTTCAGTCTCGTTAACTATATCCTCAGTTATTTTGCACAATCTCAGATTGTTGTACACCCTACCAGAATTCGAACGCTCAAAAAGATTACTATCAGGATTATCTAAACCAGCTGAAGCATCCTCAGTACGAGAGATGGCGCCTTGAGGATTTATCATTTGTTTGAAAGGACGTCTTCCTGGAGTCTCTTTCCTTGAGTTTCCACTGTCACCATGGATACTCGTTCTATCTACCCGTTTTCTGCAACTAGATTTAGACCTTGATCTGAGACCCTGTACCTCTCTTACCTCTTCTTTTCTTCCATTCGCCGCTGGCCGACTAATACTGCTCATGTCAAATCCATCCGGATTGTAATCTGGAACCATTTTGTAAAAGACACTAAAGGACCAAGGCTTGCCTGGTAATGTAGAAGTACATCTCAAGTAATACCGTTTCCAGATCAATCTCGTGATTGGGGCCTCCATGATATATAGTATGATCTTATTTCACTTATTCTTTAAGGGGTTTTTTGAAAAAAAAAATAGAAAAAGGTATTTGCTGATAAAAAAAAATTGCTAAAAAGTGGGAACCACAAACACAACGTTTGCATTTGTGTCTTTTCGCAGCCATAGGAGCAGCACTTTCAAAAAAAAAAAAAAAAGGGTGCATGCGATCACATTTCCTAAATGATAAGAGTTGAAATTTACAGGTGTGCGAAAGCCCCTCTCTTTAGTCTTAAAGGGGATGTTTTATTGGTAATTACTTGCTTTTTTCCTTGTGTGTTCATATATGGTGACCTTCCGCTATGTTTGTCATTCAACTATTAAAGAAATATTGAGCCTTTCGGAAGATCGACCAGTAAGTATTTTCTGAAGCTTCATAGGATTCTAATTAGCTTTGAAATCTCCTTGAAGAGGATGATGTGCTGTAGCTTCAAGGATATCTGAAGGTAGCCTTCTGAACATGCTCTGGTTAGACGGCTACATGCTACTTTCCTGTACATATTCTATGATTATGTGCACTATAATATTCAGTTTTCATATACGAATAATATATTACTACTATAATTCCTCTTAGGGTATTGATATGGTGGACTACTTAAGTTTGTAGATGATGATCATTCTGGCATTTTTATGATTTTTATTCGACGTGCTGCCTAGCTTTCGCGAAAGACTTCCTATCGATAGGAAGAAGATGCTAATAAGTATCACACACTTCAGTGGGGTAACCGACCCCTTTATATAATCTCCTATTCGAAGTGAGTTACTTCATGCTGTATACTAACGAGATTGAAGTCAAGAGATCCGACGCAAGATGTGGTATTCCATTCAGAGTATAACATCCGATTACAGCTTAGTTGAGTTGGCTACTCACAAGTGCATGGTCTTAATCTCCGTGAATAATTATGTACAGGATATTGCGGATGGCTGCAAAAATTCATTGTTGTCTTGGTAGTTCCTTCAAGATATGGGCTTGCGGCGTGGGTTTGTCCCCGTCTTCTCTATATTCACATTCTAATGCCACTTACTTTGCTATTTTCATTTCATTCACTATACAGAACATAAAAAAGTATATGGACGGGAACCGTTACTAATATCACAACTTTGTCAGCTAAAAAGAAGGTATGTTGACGTGGAAAGTGCTCCAGTCAGTAGGAACCGGTGTTCACGAGAATAAGCAAAAATTGCTTCTGAATCTTATATGAATAACTCCTAACTTTCTGTGCAAGTCTGAGAAAAGGAACAAGTTTGGCATCCTTTCTGAATTCATTGATCATATAGACAGTCAAATACAATGGAGAATATTCGTTGGCTTCTAGGATACTTCAAGGTAAGATTTGGCAAATCTTTTTGAACGACATATAACTTATCCTGGATGCATGATTATTATTCACTTCGTTCCTTCGCATGCCCCGTTTTTATGCAACCAGAACGGGCACCAACCTTCTGTGAAGCCATAAGAACTTTCTGAACACGATAAATTGTAGATGTTGATGTGCTGACAGACCTGTACTTCGTTGAGTTCAACGTGTCCAGTGATAACTCTGGAAGTTGAAGTAAATATTTGAGAAAGTGATTCATGTGGTTTAACATTCTGATTGATTCGGGATTTTCGTCCAGAATAGCTATATAAGCGAATGGTAAAAACCGAATTCCTCTGTTGTTTTATGCAATTCCGGATGGTCGTAGACAGCAAAATCAGCAAGACCAGTACCAGCACCATTGGTTTCTCCAACCAGAAAGTCAGCCGAGCCATCCTTCGTGCGAGAAATGGCGCTCTGAGTATATACTACTTGGCTGGCAGGAGCATTTCCTGGAGTTTCCCTCGAGCTCCCACTATTTGTTCTCTGAAAGTAAAATTAGGTTGATCTGGAACCTTGTACCTCTCTTGCCTTTTTTTGCTTTCAGTTGCAGCTCCTGATTTACAGCTTATGTAGCACTTCAGACTCGAGCATACATTCGGCTTCATCTCCGTGAATAGTGGATTTCTGGAATCCAGCTCTGCCTCGAGGGACATGAATGAGAAGCCTTTTAGCGCAAGTAGAGATAACTCCGGATATTTTCTCATTGCTGCAAAACTGAAACAAAATAATCCTGCTACAGACAACCCACTTAAGGATCAGACTAACACATCCTCTGAAACACTACACCACATAGCCCATAGGTGTTTTAAGGAGGTCCTGATTTGATCACCCATGCAGACACCGGAAGTTTAGCGATGATGAGGGGTGTTCTTCGCAAGCAATATTTGAAGGGAGCGTAGCTCCCATGAAAATACTCATCCCACCGCCCTCACTTCCTCCCTACTCACAGCTTACTATCTACTCACTTGTTTTGGGTTTTTTCATTTTATTTAAAAAAAAATATAAAAAATTATGTGGATGGAAACATCCGTAGTATCACAATATGGGTGCCTTAGCTTTAGTGTCAGCAATAATATCAAGTTGAACATGGGCCAGCCAGTCGGGTGATTTCCGGTTTTCACGGAAAAAAATCATCGGAATTTACGGTATATAGCTAACTTAACCCATGTGTTTGCAGTCGTCTGAAAGAATGAAGATATGTGGCGGACGGAAAGGTATGGGTCTCATCAGTAGTCAAGAATGGAGATTAATTTTAGCTTCAAAGAGCTTTTGGAATGGTCATATTGGACTTCTCAATTGAGAGCTTGCTAAATCTTTGAATGATATGCTCTATACCATATCTTTCTTTCAAATTCATCATCACAGGGCTAGTTCTCCGTGTTTACGAGGACAGAGAATCTCTAAGATTGCGAGGGGGTGGACCACGTTTAAGCCACTCGCCCAAGTGCTTTTGAAGCTCCTTTAATTTGCGTGTACGATTTCTTTGACTCTCGAGAGTGGTATCGGAAGTATTGCTTGGAAGATTGATATCCATTTCAGGGACAATTGGACCAATTTCCGCTCCAGGAACTACTCGACCGTTCTGTTTCGTGGGTGAAGCCTCAGACGCTTCTTCAAGACTATTGGTGGCAGTTGTTGCTCTGACAGATTGGGATGTTGCTGAGAATAAGCTTTCTGGAGTTGAGCCTGAATGAAGTTTGGATCCAGTAGGAATTGCAGGCTCTTCAGATTCTTGTTTAACCAAACTTGACAGAGACAGCTCTCCCAGAGGGGAAATATCTTGCCTGTGAAAAGCGCTCTTACCTTCGATCTTCTCAGAAGAGGTAATATCTTTCAAAGGACGCTTCTGCAGCTTTTTCGTGACACGCAGTATGCTCAACTCATCCCTTGATTGAGTTTCTGATTTCACGATGCAAGTTCCATTTTCTGTAGTCAGCTTGTTAGCATTGTTAAGATCCAATGTACTATTACTTCTTGCATAAACAAATAAATCTTCAGTATCTGTATCGACAACTTCTTGGATATTTCTTGCAATTTCTTCGTTGCCTGCCAATCTTCTGCGCTTCACTTTGGAGGTGAAATCATCTTGCGAGCTCGGATACTTATAATTTCCTTTGCCATCTCCATTAAACCCATTATAAAAGAATGGATGCCCAGAAAGATTGATAAACATTTCAAATGGTTCATAATCCAGCCTTATAAAAGCTTTGCGAATGGTACCAGGTTCTAACTCAAGCCTCTGTTCAAGCACATTAATTGAAGTGAATAACTTGTTCATGGGTCTGCTCTTATTTTCTACGGTGATCAGAATGATTTCATCTGTTTCTTTCTTTCTAAATTGAGTGATTTCAAGGGTATCGCACGCCTGGTACGAGGAACTATCCAATACGTCTGCGTTACAAAGCTGATCATTCTCCCGAATTAAGAACCAAGAACCATCCAAGTGTTGTGCAATCAATGTTGAAAGGCGTTCATACAGTATCTTGAGACACCGTGCAGCGATGTGTGCGTCTTCAATCACCTGGTCATTCCTATTAATTCCATCATTAGGGACAGGCTCTTCAAGGTTTTGAAGTAGTTCCAAAGTGTTGAGTTCTCTAACGTGAAGACAAAGCTTGACTGGATTTAATATAGACTCTCTGTAGCATACTTGGAACTTGAGCGTGTTTGTTAACTTCTTTTCCGCGAATGGCTTTTCCTTGTGATAACGCTCGGCTGCCTCTTCTGGAGTGCGTACAATCCAATTCTCTGGAACACTTTCTGGAATAAATGGCAAGTTGTACTCTGGCTTAAATGCATATAAGCATTCATTCTTGATGCGCACCTTCTGTTCGCACTTAAAGACCCCTGAAAGAAGGTGAATAGAGAAATTGCCTGCCCCGTATGTCTCCACCGCATGATCGATCAAACTAGTATCCTCTTCTGAAATTCTCTTATCACGCAGGTTCGTGAAGCTATTTATATGTTTATACACGTCAGCTGACCAATCGATATTGATTTCACCAGTAATATTGTTGGTGATGAAAAGAAGACCTTGAGGAGAATTATTTAAAGAATAAAATTGATTGATCTTGACATCAAAGTTTTCTAAAGTTCCAAGAGATACCAAATCGCTAACCACAGATGCCTTTGTCGATTCAGAAAGCACACTTTCACCGACAGAATGGAATTTATATAACAGATACAAGCTACTACAATACATGACCTTGAGCACGCCCTCTTTACGAGTAGGGATAAGTTCGTAAATGGAGCCCTTTTCACGAATGGGCCTTTCATCTTGTCCAATTGGGGAACGCAGTGCTAAAGGAGTTTGAGAAAGATCATTATCAATCTGCTCTTCTTGATCTTCTTCTTTCACGGCAACGGCGGTCGATGCGGCAATTGATTGCCGATGTGACATTTGCAACTTACTTTCCTAATTTAAACCAATTATATTGCTGTTAGAATAACTTCTAGGTGGAGAAGAAGCTGTTAAAAAGGAAAAAAAGTTTTAGTGGTACAGGGGGGAACTCTTTTATAGTGTAGGGATCGACAAAAAACACAAATAGAACTTCCCATTTGTGCACCTACTCGTCACTGGCGAACGGCACGTAAAAATTATCTCTGTCTTTCTGAATGAAATCATCCATTTATACAGACTAAAAGAATTTCAATAGCTTCGTAATCTTACACTTGATGCAGACAATATAGTAGTAGTTCATGGGCTGATTGACTGACTGATATGGTTTGCAGCCATACCAGTCGGCGGATCACGTGACCACAGAGAGTTAAGAGAATAATGAGAAGATTTGCAACAATCTGGCAAGACATGATCCTCTAATGAGTGTAAAGATGCTATGCTATTCTCTTTAATCAGTTGTGATATACTCTTTTCAATAACTATCCTTGTCTCGTGTTTACGGCTGGAGCGGAGGGTTGAAGCCAAAACCTACTTGCTTGACTGTTGCCAGTTTAGAATTCGCACCCGCGAAAATTCGCAAGCAAGCAACCTGCTGCTACCACTTGTCTGCTTTCCTTGTGGGAAGGCTATTTGATATGGAAACTCTCAGCAATCTGTGCCTAAAACTTGGCACAACATGGATTCAAGGAGTCGGAAGTCTGTATCTTACCAAATATTGCACACCACAATGTCATACAAGTAATTGAGCGTGGCGCTGCAATGAGGACAAAGAAGTTAAACACGGGCAAGTGGGTAGTAGTTTTCGTAGGGTAATCTACCAACGAAAAAAATCCTTCACAGGCATAGTCCGTGCTCTTCCTGAAAGTTCCAAAGACTCTTTTGGGGTTTCTACGGAGTTTTCTTTCTTTTTTTTTTTTTTTTTTTTTTCACATAATAATATACCAATACGAAATAGATGGTGCTAGCCATCCCTAAAACTGAACTTTGGGAAGTTTCCCTCCTAAAAGAAAGCTAAGTCTTGAACATAAACAGAAGCTCGTTATCTATGAAAATAGTTGGTTATAGCGTTAGTTCAACTAGTAATCATCTGTGTCGAACAGAGAGAGAAACGTATGTTGCCGAATCTGTGAGCTGACAAGAGATGCCGCCGCATTTCTTGATAAGCAAGCAATAGGGAACGTATCATGATGGGCAGCTTATGTAAGCAATGTTTGGTTGCAAACTGAGCCGCACAGAAGTTACACAAAATGTAAAACAACCACCTAAATGTTTCAAAGGCGTTTCCCACTTTTGCAGTATTTGAGGAGACGACTTTCCAGCACGAAACCCATCATTTCAATTATTCTATAAAAGAGAAGACTATCCATATATACAAAGATTAGCCGATAGTTGAACCATCGCTCTACAAATCAATAAATACCCCATCCTCTTTCTTCACCCATGGAAGCACCAAGCGAGCAAAGACAGCCTGATGTTGTCAATACTGATCAATACATACTTCACGACGGTCTTCAAGCAAATGAGCTGGAAATCCTTGAAACAGATGCATTGCTATTCAAGGTGAGACAGCTTTGTGGCCCACTTTTCATTTTACAAGTAAAAAAAACCAGACAAAAGCTGTAAATATTTCAGAAATAGTTTAAGAGCTGCCTTCTACGTCAATATGCTAGAGGACGCCTTTACGAACAAGCTTGCGGAGAACAGACTCACTGAATTCTTTGTATTGCCTCATGATCCTATTTGGGACGACAGCTTGGATACAATTTTATTTCAACCAGGTGACATTGTTAAGTTTACACCAAGCAGTGGAACGTCGCGATTATATCCACTAGAAATCCTTTGGTTAAACAGACACTGCCACGGTGAGTGGTTCAAAAATATGGAGGAAGCTGAATTTGAAATTGGAGTCAACAAGGGGTGGCTATCTAAACAAATTAAACGGAATCATGGCAAACCATTCAAAATGAAGGTTTCTCAATGGATTGAGCTTGAGGCATACAATGAGTCACTCTCAGAAATAGTACAACCAAATATGACTCGTACACCTAGCAAAAGAGAACTTGACCTTGGAACTGACCCCAAATCTGGAGCTCTTTTATTGTTTATTGAGGATTGGAAATCTAAAAGATTATTGTACCATGAGTATGCTGTGATCGAGGGTAAACCTGTATGCGGAATAATTCCATTCATGATCCTCAATATATCTATTTGGAGATGCCGGATATATAAGTGAGAGTGTGAAGTTACTGCCGATTTGAGAATCACTGCAGCTGATTTCAAAAATCGCCTTCTTCTGTGCAATGATGGTTTGCTCTGGTTGAAAGCGTCTGAAATCTATCAGACGTCGAATTCTGGAACTCAACAAGTATGGCTATTAGATCACCAGTCAGAAAGTTCTATGTTGATCCGAAAGTGATGATTTCTGAATACCAAACGCAAACACTCGCGGAAACTAACTTCCAAAGAGTTACATCTATTGATATCACACCTGGCAAAACAGAAGTGGAACTCGAGGTAAGATCTGTTGAGCTCGATATTGAACCAGTCGAACCATAATTAAAGGCAGTCGGATCAGAAGTAGAACCAGAAATGTATTCGGAAGTCCAATCAGAAATGTATTCGGAAGTCGAATCAGTCGGAACAGAGTTAGAAGTCGAACCCGAACCGCAAAATGAAGTACCATCCTTGTTTCTTGAAGATCTGCGTCGAGGTCTGATCAATAGCTTGCCCAAGTATTTAGTCTCTGGGCAGGAGTATACCTTTTAAAGGAAAACCTCAAAACGGTGAAACCCCGTACATGGGGCTCTATCCAAGCAACGAGACGTGCCGAATGTACGCATGTGCAAATGAAGTAGCTGCCGAAATGGGAATCACTACCAAAGAATTTGAAAGGCATAGTCGTTTGTCCGATTTTCACCGTGAGATCTGTATGAATTCAGATGCTATCAATTTTAGTCGCGTACGTGAAAATTGGGAATTCGATGTTAGACAGAAGATGGGTATTGAATCACCTAAGAAAATACTACGTCTCCACGGAAGACATGATTGATGACTACCTAAATGACTCACTTGAGGAAAGCAACTTCCAAATCACCAATGCTGGCGTCTGATAGAGATACTTTTCCAATTGAGTCAAAAATTGATTGAAGGATGTAGTTCTAATGGTAATAAGAAGGCAGGATATTTTGGTGCATTTCATATTCTTACCAAAAAGCGGTTAAATAAAGTGCGGAAGATTCAGATTTTTATTGTCTTTTTTTTTTTTCTGGTGCTCTCACTTTGCTCGCCTAGTCGCTATAGACCCTGATAGGAGTTCTTTAGCTTCTTTTTGATCTCACCTTGTTTACTAATGTTAATAAATAAGTTTGATATATTTCCCTCTGAGTATACAATTGTTCTTTAGACTGTCAATAAGAATGGATTGAAAGAAAACGGTGTGCAGAACAAGTATTTCACTATTTCAAAGGTTGTGATAAATTCCAACCAAAATAGGAGCATGTCATACGCTCCCTACTTGAGTGAAGGGAACTGCGTATTTTGTATTCTTATGAGTATTGAATTAAGGATCCTATATATAAGATGAAATTCACTGTAGTTTTCACAGTCGTGTACATGTATGTGTTGGATATTTTTCATTCTCATTACCTAAAACTAATGGAAGTCACTATATACTCACTAGCTACTTAAATTGGTATGCTAACAAATCAGGCGACAGCCACGATCTGAAATTTGTTTCACCCAGTAGGTTGGGAGCTCCTCTAAATAGATAAGAATACTTCATATGAGAGTGGCAAGAGATGCTCAAACTGCTAACCTATTTTGATATCATTGCTAGTTAAAGAACATTCACCTTGGCTGTTCTCAACATTCTCTTCTTGAGTATGACGATAGCAACATTCAAAAGCAAACTACTATAAGTATTCTATCCCCACCCACTAATGGCAGAACTATCTGTACTAAAAAACAGCTGAACATCATATTCTGCTTCTCTTTGTGGAAGTGCCCTCTGAGGTACCTGTTGGCGGTGTGAAGGTCACACACTTCCGCAAAGATTTAAGAAGAAAGGGTTCAAGTAATATTTCTGGGTAAGTGCCTCTTACACAAGAAAATTCCGACGATTCTCCTTCAATTGCTTCATTGGATGAAACTAGGTTCTCACCATTCAGCCTAAGTTTATTAATTTCAACTGAAGTCAAGTAAAAATGAGAAGCTTGACCGTTACGTTTTTCCAATTCAAGGATATCACTAACTTTGATCCTCAACCATTTAGCTGCAATCTTTCTGGAACGATACACTCCGCCCACAAACTTCAATACATTGTAAACCATCATAGTCCCATCCTCATGAATAACTACAAAGTAGATCTGGAAGGGGGAAAGATGAAAGACAGCTCCTTTCTTCAGTTCTGTGGTCACTTCAGGGAAGATTGACAGCGGAGATGAGTGAATCTGTACTGGGCGCTTGTTATGCTTGTCCGAACCGTTGGATGTGCCTTGCTTATTATGGGCATAGCCTTTACAGCAAAAAAGGTTTTCATCGTTGCTTCCCTCTGCGCTCTGCCCCAACACTGAAATTATCCTATGCAATTCTTTTACAAAAACCTGTTTGTTCCCCTGTTTTCCTGGAAGGTAAAAAGGCTGGAGAACCCGATAAATGGCCCCAGAATTGAGCTCAATTTTCCTTTTGAGGCATGCAGAGGGGTTTGATGTGGTACCAATTGGGCTGTGGTCATCTTCTCCTCCATCTTCATCTTCAACTCCATTATCATCTTCAACTCCATCATCATCCTCAATCAAGGCATGGTCTAAAGCTGGAACTAACTCACAATCCAGATTTTGTTTCCCTTCGTATCCCGAAACAAATGGTGTACTTTTCAACTGGTGGGAGGAGTTGGAACTAAACTGAAAGGGGTTAGGAGAAGTCATATTTCCGAGCATTGCTACTTGGCTACTTGGACTATTCACTGCACTAGAATCTCCTCTTGCACCTTCTTTTGAGCCCGCACTTGAAGTAACTGTTCTCTGAACAGTAGAATTACCTTGTTCCTCCCTCAAAGCCCTTCTTTGTTTACCAATTTCTACGTAAGATCTTATTTTAGACTTATGCTTGTTGATGAATGCAATTGTCTCAGGACAGGGATTATTGCACACATCAGTTATCCATTCCGCAGGGTAAGGCATCGGGGATGTCAAATCAATATAACTCTGGTGTATGAACTGCTTGAATTAGCAAGAAATAATTAGTATTTGGTGTACTTCGTGGCCCTTTTATAGCCGTAGGGACCAACAAAAACCACAAAAGGCGGCTTTTGTGGTTTTCGCAGCCAAAAGTAGGTCCCATTCGTGGCTGGCAGGAGCATTGAAAAAAGCACGTCTTGTTCTTCCCAAAATTTTACTGCCATTGTATCCAGGTAGCAATACTTTGTAATCTCTACTAATACATACTTTGGGTATCCGAGGACAAGTCCATGGGTTGAGTAATATATCTGGAAAGGTATTAGTTTCATAGGAAATACAGTGAAATAGTCACGTGACTTTAATCTTTATGCGTGGTGTAAGGAAGTTGGCTGGAAAGTAAGAAAAAAGCTCCTCCCGATTCATCTACTTACTTCGGTGCTCTTACCAAGCAAGATTTTCAGCAGAGGACACACTTCTACATTTTGAACTATTAAGCAACTTGATAAAAAGTAAAAGCTATTTTGAGCTCAAATATTGGTGAAAACAGTCAAAACGTCACCCCTGAAACCATAATATGCCCATATTGCGTAGAATAGAATAAGAGAATATGTAGCGCATAATGCTAATCGAAGTGGTGATATCTGAGTTATTGATAATACAGCAAGAGAAACCGAAGAATCGAGTGAGCGAGTAGTATGGTAGAAAGGCAACAAACTATTGTATAATGTAGGCATTTTGGTGAATGAGAAAATAGTCTGAAGTGGGACACGATTTTGAAAGAAAGACGGCAGAAGAAAAAAGGTTGCAGGGGATATAATCAGTGCATAAGGGTTTGCTAGACTCCTACAATATTTGGCAGACGTATCCACGTAGGAAAGAGGTTAGAGATACCACAAGCAAGACAAGTTACACTAGCGAAAGTTAATATGTAGAGCTTGAGAGGAGTAAACCTTACTTCTAACTCCTATCTACTTAGGTTCTATCTTTTTTTATTTGTCTTTTTTTATTTGTCTTTTTTTTTTTTTGTATTTTTATTTAGTATTTGAAAAGTTATATAGGGCTAGCAACCCCTTCTGAGACTTGGGGAATCTTTCCTTCCAATAGGAAGCTATATAGCATCATGTGTAGCAATTGGAGGAGAGGCGTCAATCATTCAAGAACTCATCTGTGTCGAACAGAGTGAGAAACACAAGCTTCCGAATCAAATGCGTGAGTTGGCAAGAAATGCTCTAGGTATTCCTTGAGCACGGGAGGTTTATCCCTGATAAGCTTTCTCATTACAATGATTTTATTTGTTGAAAAACGGGGCCCCTTGATGAATAATTCAATTCGCCGCACACCCTCCACCTAAACTGAGTTCTTACTCAGTTTTGCTGTTTGCAGCTGCATGTTCTGGCTCACTTGGAAGCTCAATAGAGACTGCCGATACAGCAGGCTCTTCAAGTGCACGCCTTTGCAACGCATCTTTGGCAAGCTGTTGTTTACGGACAAAAGCCTGACAGCAATAATCAATAAGCAATTCCTCGTACGGTTTCAAAGATGGTAAAACCAGCTCTTGCAGCAATTCCAAGTCTTTCAGAGTGCTCCCTTCCTGTCTTGTGGTGGACTTGTCAATGCCAGCTCTTTTTTTGGTAGTCATTGGCCCTCTTTTGTGGCTTCCCGAAGAGAGGCGCAACGTACTACTTGAGCTCCCAATGTTGCCACTACCATCTTCAACGTTATCCAGTTTGAGGAAACCATTAAATTCGCTAACTCTAGACTTTTGGCTATTTGTAGTTTTTTCTTCGTCATCTTTATGTGATAATTGACCTGATGGCTGTGGTGAAGAAGAGGAAATTCTACTCTCAATGCGAGAAGTGGCTTTCTGATCATTTGCCGATTGGCTAGTTGGACACCTTTCTGCATTCTCACTTGAGCTTCCACTTGCCTTCTTGTCACTTATCTTCGCTTCGTTAACATTAGAAAGAATGGGACTTGGGTCGTGACCACCACCCTCTCTTACCCCCTTTCTGCTTTCAAAAGCGGCTGACTGATCTGAGAATTTCTGCTCTGCGCCAGCGGCCAAGATACCATTGGCATTTTCTAAAGCAACGGATGATCCCTCGCCATCGAGTACTTCACGCCTACCTCTTTCAGCCGCTGCTTTGTCTTCAAAATATTTATCTTTGTCACCCTTACACCTAAGGTACCTTTCCAAATCTTGGTCAAAGTTTTCCAATATTTCAAGGACCCTAGGGTGGGGTGGATGGGGCGAATCCAATATTTCCTTGACCATATCCATGAACTCCATGAGCTCTCTTTTTAACTGATCATCTACCATGTTTATGTGCTTCAGAGAGAAGAAGGAGAGACATTCAATATGAGGCTGTTGCTTCTTTTTTTTTTTTTTTGGCGGATACTAACAGCGTTGCAACCACAAACAGAGTTTGCAGGAGGTTCCGCGCTTTGCAGCCAGTACTAAAAATACTCACGCGGCTGGAGGGCCATAAGAGCCTCCAAAGCTTTACATACTGTATCCCTAATATTGAAGATTCCACCCTTAGGCTACTTCTCCATTTCAAAACGATAAGTTGAAAACTGCAAGTAGCGCCGAGGAGAGTTGGGCTGAAGTTTGACGGTTGACTTTGCTACTGATGCCCTAGAGGGCACACACCATGATCTGAATTACAGTATCGTTCTCTCTGTACTTCCTGCTCACAATTGAAAGACTACACTTACGAGACTTGAGTGTGAAGTTGGAGCAACTTTTCTACAATTTATATATGAGACTTGTTGCTTAATAAAGGAGGGCTCCGAGAAAATTTTCTTTCTCGGGGAATTCGGCTTCATTGGCTTAGACAATGCCCAGAAAGGGGAAAACACGGTGTGGTTTCAGGGTTGTATCAGTGGGACATTTGAATGCGCTATCCCGAGGAAGACTCACAGTTTTTTTTTGTATGTAGCCATGAAGAGAATAACCAATCTTTGGTTATGAGAGGTATGCGTGGCTTCCTTTGTACGTAATGGAACCCTGGAGGAAGGGTCCCCTTGCTGAACGAAACCACACTGAAAATTCTTGTATATATATGTAAATGATTTTCAATTTAGCTGGACTCTAGGGAGATTTGCCACCGTTCCTTTATTATTCGATTGTGGCATTTTTGGCAGATGTTAGCGGGGAAGTGGGCCCATACCTATTCTTTGCTGAATGATATTCATTATACGCAGCTACTTTCGACTTGTGCATAAACCCGGCAGTCTTCATCTCGGTGAATGCAGGAGGCACGGCGTTCAAAAGCCCAATATTGTAAGAAAATATATTACTCTCACTACCATCAGAGCAGGATTTGCTACACGGCTACCTTGAACTTCCAGATGCCGCCCAGGAGTTGGAATATGAAGAATGACAAGCTAAAATTACACCTAAGACCATAAGAGACTGAAAAGTGACACGAACAGCGGAAAGTGGAAACGAGGAAATCAGAAGCAGGAATGAGTAGTTAGATGGAAGTGGCAAGGCTATTCGGATCCTTGCAATTGAACGACTCAAGATTTGAAGTTGTCCTCAAGCCTATCCTGCTTACACGTTTTAATTCAATTTTATTCTATTTTATTCTTTTTTTTTGGTTTTTTATAAAATATGGAGTTGGCCTCCCCAATGATTTTGCAATCTTTGCTATTTATGAAAGCCCATGTATGAGCATAAACTTTTCAACTTTGTAGCAGTAGCTTGAAGTTGGCGGTCAAAAGTGTACGCAGAGTGAGCAATCACGGCCCGTATCAATTTTTTGCATTAGTTGACAAGAAGTTTGATACACACTTGCCCAACTAGAGGATTATCTTTGACAGACTTTCTCAACATCAACACATCAAATTATGAGAAGCTTCCTCCCCTTCCGCTCACTTTTTAACAATTGGCTTAGCCTTGAGAGGCTCTGTTTTGAATATCTCTAATATAATTTGATGCAGTGCCGTCTTTTTGGAAGGGAGCAATTAACTTCGACCAGTCGAAGTCAATCTCAACGGGACGTGATCTCCCTTCTATATTCGTAAAGGGTGGAAGGGGTTCCTTTTGACGCTCCCAACATGCATTGATTTCATCTGCATTTATACCAAACGAAGGACAATACTTTGCTCTTTTGGTGAAATTATGGAATTGGCTTTCGGTAAGTCTCAAGTCTTGGAATACCCACTTCTTTAGCTCATATGTTACAAACCAGTCGCGTGGCTTCGTATGTTTTATGATCAAAAAAGATCTGTTTTTGACTCCACGTGGGCCGAGAACTACGGTATAAATCTGACCCCTCTCTAAGTACTTGTAAGAGCCATCCTCACCAGGAGCCATTTTGTAGAATAGGTCCATAGGGCACAGCTCTTCTTCGTTTCCCGTGTTCCGGGTGCTCTGATTGGACGATCTAAGATGCTCTGCTGCTTTAGAAATTCCTGATAGAAGGCTTCAATGATGCGGTCTGTATTTGCTGAATACTCAGCCCCGTTAACACCAAGTTCGTGCCTGATAGCATTAAGTAAAGGTTGGGATATACTGATAGTTGATTCAACTGAATTATATGAGTAGATAGGCAGTCCATTGTGTGTGGATCCTACAAGTTCTTCAAGCAAGTACGTACGCGAAGTTTGTGACAGTTGTTGACCATAGACATCATCACGGATATAAGCATCAATATGGTCCAAAGAAACTCTCCCCAACAGTGAAAAGGACAGCTGCAGCTGGTCACCGTCATCCAGAACGCTACAACTCTCAACAATATCACTGCGAGCAGCATCCGAAACATACCCTTGCAGAGAAAATGCTTGCTGCAGCTCTTTATCCGAAGTGTTCTGGTCCTCAAAATTGCCATTGTCAACCTCAACGCTATCCTGATCTAGAAAACCGTTGAAATCATCAGCTCTAGACTTTTGGCTATCCGAGGTTTCTTCTTTCTCGCCTACAACTGCTAACCCACCCGAAAACTGGTGGGAAGAAATGGAGGTTCCGCCATTAATCCGTGAAGTGACTTTCTGGCCATGTCCCAATTGGTTAATTGGACCCTTTTTTTGCACTTTCTCCTGCGGTTCCACTTTTCATCTGGTGACTAAGTTTTTTTCTCTGCATTCCGGTAACTGAAAAAGGAGTGGGACTTGGGCCGATGGCACCATCGTCCCTTTCCCTTTTCCTGCGCGCATTTGCCACCAAGTGATCCAGACTGATCCGTGTTACACCAGCAGTCATAATTTCATTACCACTTTCTGGATCACCACTCGATCTCTTACCATTGATTAGTTCATGTTTACTTTCATTTGAAACTTTGGTGGGATCGCCATAAACACTATCTTCGTCAAGAGGGTTCAGCAAATATTCGATTGCCATTTTCAGTAGGTCTGTCGTCTTTGGGGAAACGAGACTGGGGCGCCAACAGGGTGAGCTTAAATCACTTTCAAATACTTCCAGCATCAGGGACTCAATACTACCTAGACTTTTTCCTAACATAAGAATCAACACTACTTACTTTGAAATTGTAGCTTTTAAAAAATGGTGGTCGGCACAAATAGGATTGCCGTTTTGGTTCTTTTCGCAGCCAGTATGAAGTATACGCACGCCCATGCAGGCCGATAGGAGTCTGCAAAGCTTACACTTTACATGCCAAAAAGAGACTCCTTCTCGCTTCATTTTGAAGAGGCTTCTCAATCTCAGAGCCACAGGTAGACAATCAGCACTCAGGATTTTTGTATCGCAGGTAGTTCCGAGAAGAGTTAGGATTGAGCTTGTCAAGTCAAATGAGCAAGAATCACTATGCAGTCTAAATTTACTCTGTGAATCAAGTTTGGGTGTAGAGTTGTCTATTCCTCCTGCTCTCATTTGAAAGGCTTCGTGTACAGAGGAGATACTTGTGTTGATCTTTAGTGTCTTATTACAGTGACCTATTGAAAAGTAAGTATCAGACTTGTTTTCCAACAAATGATGACCCTGTAACAATCTTCCGCTTCCTCTCGCGGTGTTTCGCCTCATTATTTTGAATGCTTTAAAAGGGGGATGCGGTGTAGTTTCAGAATTGTTCGACTATGTTTTCCTTAGGAAAGCTTGCAGCTAGAGTTCGAAAGATCTCTGGCCATTAGTGGAGTGTTTTTTACTCTTGCTTTCTATATTGCGAGTAGCAACATAGCCTAGTTTACCTACAAGTACGTTTCACAGTTTTTTATTTTTTTTTTTTTTATTTAATCTGATCTCACTCTTTTTTAGGTATATAGACAGTAGCAAATGAATGAATTAGCTATGCGTGAGAAATTAAACTGGGATAATTATCCCTTGACTGGAGGTCTATCCTTTAACTCGTGGCCACGTCTGCTTCCTCTGTTATATGGATCGCGCCGCCCATTCTACTCTATAAGCCACTGAAGCATTTTCTCAGGAATTCTAACAACTTAAGACGCATCACCGTTAGATAACTACGTGCTGTACAACCAGCCAATCACCTTCTCCTCATTGCGAAGATGGCCTCGAAGGAACGAAGTCTCTTGAGGCCAAAACTTCACCTCCCATGCTGCGGTTGCTCCTGCTGGAGGATCGAGGATGGAGTGCAGCTCCAGAAAGTATCTGGCTGAATACTTCTAAAGCGAGGCGTGCACTTTCCGGAGGTAAGAGCCTGTTAGTTAAATCTGTGAAAAGATAAATAGCTTCGGATATACCTGATTCGTCCAAAAGCTGTGAGTTGAAGTGAAGCACATCTAGAGGCCCTACGAGTGAAGTCATATGGAGAGATGCCAGTGTACACAGCTGATCATGGGCATCATCTTGGCTGAGATCTCGATTATTAGCTCCACAATTGCACAGAGGAACTTTCACTAGCAAAGTTGATGGCAGCTGAAACTGATCCACGTCATCCTGGTTCTGGTTGTCAACATTGCCTTCTCCATCTTCTTCATCACCAAGAATCAAAATACCATCCGAAGCTGCAATCCTAGCTCTTTGATTACCCTGTTGGGCTTCCAAAGCTGGTAAATCATCCGGAACCTGCTTAAAGGAATGAAAGGTTTCACCCTTAGATCTAGGAGTAGCAGTCTGAGATTTAGGTGGTTGGCTTGCTGGGCTATTATCAGTACTCTCTTTTGGGTATTGTACCGAGCTTCCAACATTTATAAACACTTTCAGTGTGCTCTGAGAATCCCTTTCGACCGTTGTCATAGTTGAATCTTTATGGACACTCGAGTCTAGTCTCCCTTGAGGATCGACCGTTTCAGTTGATTGGTTTGTCTGCTGCATTTCAAATAATGGCACAGAACTAGGTTTGTAAATTATACTTTCGTTTCTATTTCTTCAATTATGTAGATTGAGCTGAATATCAACTACTTGGGGTGATAAATTATAGAGATAACGGATGAACTGCTTCAGTGGCAAATCCGCAGTATGTTTTTTGCTGTAAAGTGCAAACAACAAACAGGAAATGTGTTACTTTTTTTGCAGCCAAATTTAAAAAGTCGTGCATGGCAAAAAGGGTTCTAAAACACGACAGTCAGCTACCAGAATCACGACAACATGATGGCTGTTAGCTGCGTGTGAAACTAATTTGAAACCATTGGATTGTTTTGCATGAGTTCGCATTTGGATTCCCATACACCCGAATGGTGATGACAAGATTTGAAGCTCGTCAGGCTCATCAGTAGTAAGGATACTGGATGCACCATAGCAATTCAATTTTACTACAGGTGGAGTATATAATCTGCCATCGCCTTGACAATGTCAAGCCCCTGTTGTGGAAGCCCAGTCATGGATGGTCTGGGTGATTTGAGGACCGACTCCGTACATTCGGGTAGCTATAGTATCAGTTTCAGTGGCTTACAGGGAAATTTTACACCCTTCAATATTAGTTACATATTTGAAGATGGACTTGTCTGTAGTTATGACTGCTGTGTACAATACACGTGTTGGAATTTTTTTTTTTTTTCATTTTTATTAACTAAACAATCGGACGTAGCTATATATTCACTAGCTACTCAATTTAATATGATAACGCTGCAGATGACAGCCTCGGTCTGAGATTCGTTTCACCCAGTAGGTTGGGAGTTTCTCCAAATGGCTAAGACTACTTCTTATGGGAGAGACCAGAGATGCTGACTTTTTTTGATTCCGTCGCTAACCAACGTGGATGCACTTTGGTTATATCCAAAAATGGTTTTCTTGTCTCTTTCTAGAGCATCTTTCAAAACCATACTTGTAAAGTCCATGCCATCTCTCGGAACTCCATACATCAAACTACTATCCACACCCCACAAATGGCAGAACTATCTGTCCTAATAACACCGGACCATCACCAACTTCTCTCTGTGGAAGTGCCTTCTGAGGAACCTGTTGGAGCTGTGAAACTCACGTAGTTCCACAAAGATTTAAGAAGAAAGGGCTCAAGTAAGTCCTCTGGGTAATTACAGTTAGGCTCAAATACTGATGATTCCCCTTCAATTACTTCCTTGAATGAAACGAGGCTCTTACCCCTCAGCCTGATTTTATCAATATCCGCTGAAGTCACATAAAAATGAGAAGCTTGATCGTTAAATCTTTCCAAAGCACGGATATCACTAACCTCGATCCCAAACCGTTCAGCAGCACTTTCTCTAGTTTTGTATAACCTACCCAAACCCTTAGTAGCACTGTAAATCATCATAGTCCCGTCTGCATGAATAGCTAAAAAGTAGACCTGGTTCGGGGATAGACGCAAGACAGTTCCTTCTTTCAGTCTTGAAGCCACTTCAGGGAACATCAACAGCGGGAGTGGAAGAGCCTGCGCATGGCGTTTGTTCTGCTTGTTCAAATCGTTGGATGTGCCTCTTTTTTTCTCCTTGGTCCACCCATTGGGCAAGTCAAGCGAGCCTTGTGCTATAGACACTGTTTCTTTGGATGAAATCGTTGTGTGTGTAAGCTCACGGAATTTTTCACGACCAACAGCATTTGATTTGGGCCAGTTGCACCTCATATGCTCTTGCTCATTATATTCACGCTTCTCACTATAAAAATTTCCTCTGCCAGAAAAACGATTTTCTTCATCGGTTTCATCAGCAGAGTTTTGCTCTTCAGCTGAAATCATCATTTGCAGCCGTTCTGTGAAACGCTGCAGGCTCAGTTCATTTACTAGGCTAAAAGGTTTGGCAATGCGAGGCGTGGCTCCAGCAAACAGCAGTTTTTCCCTTTTGATGTTTGCAGGGAAGTAAAATGAGGTAGAATTTGGGCTATCACCCTGGCTGTCTCCTTCTTCTTCCCCTTCCTCAAAAGAGGCACCACGCAAATCGACCTTTGGAATTTTCATATAATCCAGATTTTGTTTTCCTTTGAAATGCAGAACCAAAGGTCTACCTTTCAAGCTTTGACTACTCCCTGCGCTTGGACCCCATCTTGCACCTTGTGTTGAATACACACCTGGTGTAGCTGTATCTGGTACAATATCATTTTGTTCGCCTGCCATCATTGTACCAGCGCTCTCTGAAAAGACTTGAATCTCACTACGTTCCTCGTATAAATAGGTATACAGACGAGAATCCTCTTGCATAAGTGCAACCCTCTCCCGAGTAGAATGCTTTGATAAAATACTGAACAGTTCCATCATAAATATAGATTCGATATTACTCTTTTTTACGAACTTGACATAGCAAGAAATAATTATTGTTTGGGGGATTTTTGGCTCTTTTATAGCTGTAGTGATCAACAAAAACCACAAATAGCCTCTATTTGTGGTTAGCTCAGCCAAGGTAAATCTAACTAGGCGAGCGCCTCGCACAAGGTTTGTCTTGTTAATTTTACATCAAAGGTTGGCCCCAGAAAGACAATAGTTTCTCTATCTCCACCCATTCATTACTACCATTAATCCAGGAGTAATCCAAGGGGCGAGTATTAGGTATGGGAAGCTTGAGATCAGAGAGAGAGGAGTTGTTGTATTTTTAAGTCAGGAAGGCAGAAGGATATGTTTATGCCTGGTGCACGGAAGTTTGGCAGCAAGTGCGCATTATGACTCTGTGGGCATAAGCTGGACTACACCGACTATTGTTGTGCAGTTTCCCTGGTTCACTTAATTCTCTTACTCTTCTGATTATTCTTATCAAGTAATGTAGAGGAAGCTTGAAAGCTGAAATCGTTTGCTCAATTGTTTAATTTAGTGAAGACTTTGCAGCGTAACTTAGCGTTTTTGGGTAATTTTTGAACCCTCTCTCACAACTCCTCGAATTTAGTCAAAGTAAGGTAACTAAACAAGCCATTCAATATATGTCAGCCAATAAGGTCAAGTCGGGACGTAGAGCTACTCACTCTGATACCCGAGCACATGTTATTGAATAGTCTTCGCGAGGATGAAAAATGGGCGAAGTAAGGAAATATGGCTGCTCGCTTGAGGACAGTACACAGAGATAGAATGAAGAAGAGAAGAGAGTAGCAATGCAAATTCAAACAAAAGACGAGCAAGAGAAGAATAGTATAGATTTAAAGTGCACTTCAATATATTAGAGACTCATCTTTCAAGCGAGATGAGGATGCATATAAGGCAAACATGACCAGGTAGACTTGCCTAGAAGAACATACTTACTTGGGCTCTCTCTCGAACTTCAACTGATTCTTAATCCACTTTTTCGAATTTTGTGATTAGGCATTGATCTTAAATTTGACCTGTAGCCTTATCCCTCTCTTACTTAAGTAGAAGAAGAGGAATTGAGTGATTTAGGCGACTTCGAGAATCGGGTTGAGCTGAGTTCAGTTCAGCTGAAGGGGTGAGGTGGGTTTAGTGAAGCTGTATTGATTTAAACAATGAGTACCCTAAAATTTTGCCACATCATCCCATGGGGTTCGAAACTGTTAAAGAATGGACTATACGTATATTTAGTTACTTAATGTGAATATTTACTTTTGAGCGTCCAGTCTGCGTCAATTTTGTAACTGGAGCGTTGGAACGGTTTACCCATGCAGCGATAAGACCACTCAGCCACAGGACGGGTTCTATTTACAAAAAAAGGTGGGAATTTAGCATTTATTTATTGCGGATACATAATTTAGCATAAATAGACGGAATCAATCAAATCCCAGATATTTAGTTTGGGATTCTTGAATCTTTTGATGGGCGCTAATCTTTTCGCAAACCCTTCCATTATTGCAGCTGTATTTCCAGAGTAGTATGACTCATAAGCTCTTCAGTGATGAGAAAGCAAGAGTCAAGTTTAAAAGAGCTCAAGAATTGTAGACCTCAAGAAAACCAGAGGTTTTTGCCCTGGAAGCACTTTGGTATTCCAGTAGTAGGAAAACAATCATCTGCGAATCATTAAAGGCGGCAGTCCCTCTAAAGTGACTGTTTTACTCTGTACTTGCAATCTAATCCGAACTTTTAATGGTGCCGTTGACATTTGATCCTGCCAAAGGAGGCGTGAAAGTACTACTCAGATATGAATCTCTTAAAATATCTGGATCCATATCACAAGGGTACACTGGAATATTAGAAGCTTTCTCACTGAATGGGATGGGTGTTGGGCGGCTGAATCTTCTACGATTAATCTCGTCTGAAGTCCACTTGAACCAAGGCGCAGTCCTGTTTTTCTCAAATTGGTTAGATAATACATCTCGGGATATTCTCAAAGCATCTGCTGCATCTTGAAAACACTCATATATACTATACAATCTCCTGGTAATATTGATAATCATAACGGGTATTTTTCTGCCATCACGGCGCCCAAGGATGATGTAGAAATTTTCTCCACAAATCAAACGCAAGTCAGTCTTATCTGCGGCATTGCGAGAATGATCCGGGAGGAATAAAGAGACTTCTGGCGGGGCCCTTCTATTGGAGGATGGGCTAGAAAGTTTTTTTTGGCGGATCGATTCTAAAATACGGTCTGTATTCTCCCCAGCATCTAAAGCAGCCTTGATATCAATGATATCTGATTCGTCTAATATAAAGTGGATAGGAAGTGCATTGTGTGTGGACTCTGCAGACTCTTCGAGCAAATGCATACGTGGAGATTGCCTGGACAGCAGTTGAGAATTGGCTTCACCTCGATTGAGATCACGAGCACATGTCTCCAGAGGAGCTCTTCCCGACAGAGGTGAAGGCAGCTGCACCAGTTCCCCTTCATCCGAGGTGCTCTGGTTGTCTACATTGCCAGCTCCAACTTCATTATCATCCAGAATCAAGATATAATCCGAAACTGCAATCCTAGCGCTTTGATTACCCTGTTCGTTTTCCGAAGCTGGTAAATCTTCTAAAGCTTCCACACAGGAGTAGAAGGTTTCATCTTTAGAGCTAGGAGTAGAATATTGAGTTGTTGGAGCTTGGCTTGCTGGAACTGGAATTCCCCTTGAGCATTCCTCAGCGCTACCAATGTTTCTCATAATGGCTTTCTTCTTCTTGCGCCTAGGGCTTGAACTTGGAGTTGAGCAAGTGCTGGGTCCTTGCCTCTCTCTTTTCTCACTGGAATTTTCAATCGTATCTGCTGACCAATTCAGTGATCTCTGAGACTTTCCATCAACCGCTGCCATAGCTGTACCAGATTGGGCACTAGAGTCTAGTCTCTCCTGAGGATCGGCCATCATTTCAGCCGATTGGTTTGTTTGCTGCATCTCAATTTTACGCACAGAACTAGGGTTGTAGTTGTAAATAATACTTCTTTCTATCTCTTCACTAATGTAGACTGAGCTGAATATCAACTTCTTGGGTGATGAACACTAGGGAAAAGAAATGAACTACTCTAGTGGCAAATGCGTATTATATTTTTTGCTGTAAGGTGTTGACCACAAACACAAATTGTGCTTTTTTTTTGCAGCCAAGAAAAAAGACGTGCGTGGACAAAAACTAAGAACCCACGATCCGGGGCCAGCTACCAGAAATGACCAAAACATGAAAGCTGAGGCTTACTTCATGTTGAAAGTGTCTGACATTACAAAGTGATTTTCTAGAAGTTCATCCTTTAACTTCCCATACCCGCAGATAGCGATGAGAAGGGTACGAGTGGCTCAGTTCGGTGGTATGGAAGCTGGATGCACCTTTATTTTGACATAACTATGCAATGTCCAATAAGTATAAGGGGCTATGTATGGTCTTGAAAACCTTGAATTCGGCTTCGTAAGTTCTATTATCAGGTTAAATAGTTTTTAGGGGAACTCCACCCCTTTTTATAATTGTTACACATTTCGGCAAATATTTAGTCCCATGCAATAGAGAATTGATTTGGCCACTACTGATAAGGTACCTGCAGTACGGCGCTTGTTACCATCAGAACTCTACAAATCAAGTACCTGCCTGCCTCATGGTCTTCTCGCTAGAGAACCAGTTAGCGTGGGGATACGAAAGAACCTACTATCGAGGCTTTCAAGCTGAAGCGATACAGAAACTTGCATTCCGCATGCCAATTTGTACTACAATAGGAGGGTAATATTTGAGGAAGCTGTTAAGGGCATTTGTGCCAACAAGGTTTATTGAAAGACTCTGTAGATTTCAGATGGGCTGTAGCAGCGTGTTAGTGAAGAAATAGCTAGGTAAGAGCGAAGTTTTACTCCTTTTGCGTCGTAAAGTAAAGTCCATTATTGTAGTTTGTGGGATACAGAACCCCTGTTTCAGCTACGTAACAGCTGCTTAGGGGAAACCTGGGATCGATCCTGTATGCATTCAAAGTGTACATTCTCAGTTGGCTCAATAGCCTCAACCGACCCTATAGAAAGATTTAGTTTACCTCGGCACTACTTAACTCAAGATACTCTTCGACAGCATGTCCAGTTCCAATACGAGTATATGATGCATTTTTTTTTTTTTTTTTTTTTTTTGACTTTTTTTTATTTTTACTTTTTTTTATTTTTAATTTTATTTTTTATTTTATTCAAACTTTTTTTTATATATATACTATATGAACGAATGGAGCTAACCATCTCTATTTGGGAGACTTCCCTTTGAAAGAGAGCCAATTTTGAACATAAATTAGACAATAAGTACTCGTCTAGCACTTCTTATTGAAAGGCATATACCTGAAGTCACTTTAGGGTGTTCTATTAGAGCTATTGTCCCAATATGGTACTTTGAAACATTGGTAAGCTGACGCGCGTAGTGCAACCTTGCATTCAAAACCTGCAGGATGTCTTTCTTCTGCATATAAGTATACATAAATTGTAGGCGAATATGAACACGCCAATGTTGGCTGCAAATCCTTCGCATTAATTACCATGCCATGCACCATCATACAGCTGAAGTTGACACATTCATGGGTGGCAAATCCCTTTGAGACTCGAGCAATTTCTTCAAGAAGAAGACTATCTTCCTTAGACTGGAGCATACGACATCAAATAATTACAAACAGCTGATGGCCGCCGAGTCCAACTGATAAACATCAGGATACTACGGAATACACCATAATACGAATATAAATAACACGTGTATCTAGATATAATAATAATGTAACATCAAGGTTCGAAAAAGTGTATCGAATTGCTAAGTAGCATATTTTTTGTGAGCTCTAGTTTATGCAATGTATGCTTACGAGGTGGGGATGGTACAAAATATGACTTGACACGACTTGATTAAATTCCGCATGCTCTTGAATCAATCAAAGTGCATTCTCAACAACGACCATTGGCCAATTGAGGGAATGTGAAACAAATTGAATGGTCTTCCCCCTGTCCTTGCTATAAAACCAAGAACAGAACCTTCGGCTAATCTAAACTTCTTCTCAATCTCCTCTATTGTAAAAAAAAAAAGGCATGATCTGGTTTCATTTTTCACTACTTGACGTGAGCCTGGCCTTCTCTTGGGATACACCTTGAGTACGTCCCCTCTTCTGTAAAATCTTTCATCGAAGATTGAGTCGGGATTATACTTTATGTCGTTTATCCTAATGTAGAAACGAAATTCGCCCTTAGAAAGTCTTTTTGATAAATGCTCACGTTTCATCAAGGCATAGTCAGCGGCTGCATTTTGGTCATTGAATACACGAATCTCCAATGCAACCCGTCTTGCAAGAAATATAATCTCTTCATTGGGCCCTCCAATTTTTGCAATATAACAAACTAGATTGTTCGTAACGAACCAATCCTCCTCCATTGTCAATTTAAGCATCACTTTGGTATTTAAAACTACCAGTTTGTTATCCTGGAGGATTTCGGAACTGAATTGACAATCTTCTGCTAACGTGGAGTTGTATTCTGGGGTGAATGCTTGGAGTAGTTCAGGTTTCATCTGCAGAATCCATACTTCTGTCTGAAGGGATGGGATTACAAGAAATACCTGGATATTTTCCGCTCCAACTTTCAAGATAGCTTCATCTAATAATTTTCGATCACTTGAAGGGCGGTCTCGCCTCAAAATATGCAATAAGCTTTTACGCGTAAACATTGATGAGTCAATATACTTTTCTCCAGTTACCGCGTTTATGAAGATACAGATGGATCGAGTTGGTAAGTCATAATCAAAGAAGCGATCAAAAACTTTAAGACAGTTTGCCAAATTACCAAGCAGAATCGTATTCTTTGCAACCTTTGCCTTTGTATTCTCAGAAAAAATGGTGCTTCCAAGAGTGCCAAAACTCCAAAGATAACGCAAGTCGTCACAAAATAAAGTCAGGAGTATGTATCCTGCAATCATGGTAGGGATTTGGGAATAATCTTTGAAATCCTTCCTTCTTACCCTGGGAATTTCATCCTGTCCCGGGTTTGACTCGACATATAAAGCTTCGAAGAGCCGAGGAAATTTACCTAGGGGTGTTTGGAGTGATGGGAACAGTGCTTTAAACATTGTTGCTGCTAACTTGAACTATGAACTTATAACCAGACAATCTAGTATTTGTATATGTACCAACGTATTGAAAAGGGTAAAATAATTCTTGGGGAGAGATTCGTAAAGGCAAGTGAACACAAATAGAAAATAATGCAACCTTCTTTTGATTTCGCAGCCAGAGCTGTGAGAACAATAGCTGTGTTAATTGTCCTGTGTATAACAGGCTTATATGCAGTTACGGATATTCGCTGCCATTCTACAGTGTAGTATCTTTAGCAGCCAATTGTAAGGCATCTCGAACGATTTGTTGAATATGAAACGTGTGTATTATCGAAACTAAAATTTATGACGAATTATGAAATTAAAAATGATTTGTACGAGCTTCGAGGGCTCCTATGCATAGAGAGCGGCTTCCACCTGTTAGTTTTGGTACATCAAAATAAGAAAACTAAAAGGTTGGCCATCAATACCGAAAGCGAAACAACGTTATTAGCAGCTGAGCCTTCTGAGAAGCTAGGGCTTGATGGTGCCACCCCAGTGGCGGATACAGATGAGATTGTTTCGAAGGATGCTGTCTGATCGGCAGCTGCAGTGACGGACTCCGCTGGATGCCCAGCGTTTGAAACCCCGTTAGTTGGAGCTGCAGATCCCCTAGTAGAACCACTAGCAGGTGCTCCGGCAGGTGCTCCAGCGGAGGGCCCATTGACTAGGAAGCTTCCACTTGTACTTTGACCGGAAGCGGTTGGTGCGTTTGGTTCGCCTTGGGCAGTCCCCACTGCTTGAGTGGAACTGGTACTGGTACTGGTTGTGGTGGTAGGTACAGATCCAGTCGAAATTGTATCCGGAAGAGATGTACTTGTAACGATCAGCGCTGGTACAGTAGTTTCTTTCGTTACTATACTTGTAGTAGTTGTATCAGACAAGGATGCAGCAGGCAAGGATGCAGCAGGCAAGGACGTAGCAGGCAAGCTTGTGGTTGACAATAGCACGGAACTGGAACTACTAAAGTTCCACCCGCTAAAAGTGCTTTGCGTAGGAGTCAAAACTTCAACAGTGTAGACGTTATTTGCCTCAATTGTTACAGTTGTTGTGTAGAGCCCGGTCCATCCGGTCGTAACAGTCACGGTGTTTCCAGGTTCTAATATTTCCACAGTTGTGGGGCCATCAGAGAAAGCCGGTAACGTAGTGGTTAAAGTTTCTGTTCCGGTCCATGGTATGGTTATGGTGGTTACACCAGCATCCGAAGCTGTACTTGAAGTAGAAGCTGTACTTGAAGTAGAAGTTGTACTTGAAGAGACTGTACTTAAAGTAGATGCTGAACTTGAAGAGGCTGTACTTGAAGTAGTGGCTGTACTTGAAGTAATGGCTGTACTTGAAATAGTGGCTGAACTTGAAGAGGCTGTACTTGAAGTAGATGCTGAACCTGAAGAGGCTGTACTTGAAGTAGATGCTGAACCTGAAGTAGATACTGTACTTGAAGTAGATGCTGTACTTGAAGTAGATGCTGTACTTGAAGTAGATACTGTACTTGAAGTAGATGCTGAACTTGAAGTAGATGCTGTACTTGAATTAGATGCTGTATTTGAAGTCGAAGCTGTACTTGAAGTAGATGCTGTACTTGAAGTCGAATCTGTACTTGAAGTAGATGCTGTACTTGAAGTAGATGCTGTACTTGAAGTCGAAGCTGTACTTGAAGTTGTTGGATACGGTTCCAATACTTCAACAGTAGTAATTCCACCTGAGCTTGCAGACAAGGTCGTTGTGACAGTGTCTGAGCCTGTCCAAGACAGGGTAATGGTGGTCAATGCAGGAACAAGGACATGAACAGTGGCAACTGTGCCACCACTAGCTGGGGAATTTGTAACAGTTTCAATGTCGGTGCCGGTCCAGAAGTCGGTTTGGGTAGTTAATGAGTATGGCTCCTCGACAATTACCGAGACTATTCCGTCTGCACCAGTAACCGTCGAAGTGGATTCGGTAGTTCCTGGGTAGAATTCCGTTGCGAAAAAGAACTCTGGTTCCAATATTTCCACAATTGTTTTACCGCCGGAAGTTGCTGGCAAAGTTGTTGTGAGAGTTTCTGTTCCGGTCCATGACAGTTTTATTGTGGTCACAATGGGAACGCGTACGTGAACGGTTTCCACTGAATCGCCACTCGCCGGGAAGCTCGTCACCGTTTCCACCACGGTTCCAGTCCAAAGGTCGGTGACAGTTGATGTTTGATATGGCGAAAAGACTTCAACCGTAGTTACACCATCACTTCCTGCGGGCAAAGTACTGGTCACTACATTTGTTCCAGTCCAGTCGCTTGTGACGGTGGTAGCACCTGGAATTTCAACAATGACGGTTGCAATGGAACCATCACTCACGGGAAGGCTTGTGACAGTTTCAGTATCGGATCCAGTCCATGGCTGGGTGATGGTAGTTTTTGCATATGGCTCTTCCACAATTACCGAAACGGCTCCGTCGCTGGCAGTTATGAAGCTGGTTGCAGTTTCGGAATGTGTCCAGAATGTGGTAGTGGTAACACGAGGATTTGGCACCAAAACTTCTACAGTTGTAACTTCACCTGAAGATACAGGCAAGGTGGTTGTGGCAAGCTCTGTTCCAGTCCAGGACAAAGTGGTAGTTGTTACACCGGGCTCAAGAATGTGAACTGTTTCAATTGAGCCACCGCTAACTGGGAAGCTCGTGACTGTCTCTATGTCGGAACCAGTCCATAAATCAGTGACGGTGGTTGCTGGGTAAGGAGTGAGAACTTCAACCGTTGTAACACCGTTGTTTCCCACTGGAAATGTTGTTGTTACTACATTTGTACCGGTCCAGTCACTAGTTTCAGTGGTAGCACCTGGAATCTCGACAATTACAGTTGCCTCCGAGCCGCCACTGATGGGAAATTCGGTGGTGGTTTCGATATCAGTACCAGTCCATGGCAGGGTTGTGGTTATCTCTGGGTATGGTGTAAAGACTTCAACGGTAGTTACACCGTTGCTTCCAACAGAAAAAGTACTAGTGACAACATTTGTACCTGTCCATTCGGTTGTTTCAGTTGTAGCGCCTGGAATTTCAACGATAACTGTAGCCTCCGAGCCGCCACTGATGGGAAATTCAGTGGTGGTTTCTATATCAGTACCAGTCCATGGCAGGGTTGTGGTTATCTCTGGGTATGGTGTAAAGACTTCAACGGTAGTTACACCGTTGCTTCCAACAGAAAAAGTACTAGTGACAACATTTGTACCTGTCCATTCGGTTGTTTCAGTTGTAGCACCTGGAATTTCAACGATAACTGTAGCCTCCGAGCCGCCACTGATGGGGAATTCAGTGGTGGTTTCAATATCAGTACCTGTCCATGGCAGGGTTGTGGTTATCTCTGGGTATGGAGTCAAGACCTCGACGGTTGTTACTCCATTTCCACCTACTGGGAATGTTAATGTGACAACGTTAGTTCCGGTCCAGTCGCTTGTTTCTGTGGTGGCACCAGGGATGTCGACAACAACTGTTGCTACTGAGCCACCGCTTACAGGGTAGCTCGTGAATGTTTCGATATCAGATCCGGTCCAAGGTTGAGTGAGAGTCGTTTGAAGGAATGGCTCTTCAACCACAACTTCGATAGTTCCAGGACCGCCTCCAACTGGGTCCGTTGTGAATGTGCTGGTGCCTGTTTGAGTCCAATAAGATGTGGTAGTGGCTCTAGGGTCAGGAGTTAAGACTTCAACGGTGGTGACTCCATTATTGCCAACTGGGAATGTCAAAGTAGCCGTCTCGGAGCCAGTCCAATTACTGGTTTCTGTGGTGACTCCTGGAATTTCAACGATCACTGTGGCCACTGTGCCGCCAGCAACTGGATACGTGGTGGTGGTTTCAATATCGGTTCCGGTCCATGGCACAGTGACTGTGGTTTGAGCATATGGCTCGTCCACAAGAATTTTCACTGTATCAGCTGTAGTTCCGGTTGGGTAAGAGGTGAAGGTGCTAGCGACGGATTCAGTCCAGTACGAAGTTGTTGTAGCTCTTGGATCTGGGGAGAAAACCGACACCGTTTGAATACCTCCCAAACTCTGCACTCCCGGAATGGTGGTGGTGGAGTAAGTTGAACCTGTCCAGGGAACAGTTGTAGTTACCGCGCCGGGACAGGGAGCCCCTGGGGAATTTGGGACTTGGAAAACATTATCAAAGTTTGTAAAGCTTTTTCCAGACGGAGTTGTATAACTGAAGGCAAGGCCTCCAGATCCATTCACATTCACTACAACAAGTGTGATCGGATAGTACAATCCTGCTACGAGGTTGTAAACGTTCATGGTCTGACCAGCTACTTGTGAAGGGTTGTTCCAATTACCCCACATTGCATAATTACCTAATGCACTGGCTGCAGTGTTACAGCAAGCAAATGCACTCCCCCCTCCGATACGAACAAGAGCTGTATCGTCAGCATAGAGATTGAAGTAATAAACACCGGTTTCTGTGGCCAAAAAGTAGCCCGAGAGTTCAAGAGCAAAGTTGGTGACTGTTATTGTTTGTCCATAAACAACACCTTGAACTCCGGAAAATACTCCAAGATTAAATTGGAAATTGATATCAGTCACGCCCATGACCGTAGCCTGAGGCGGAACAGTCTTATAGGTTTGCTCCATCCATACAAGGTTTTTGTTATCGACCGAGTCGCCATTGGTGTATGGGTAAAATGTTGCACGGAATCCAGCTTGCGTAGGTGGAGATGGTGGAGAGCAAGCTTGTACAAATGCTCCTGGGGTATCAGCGGTGCCTGCGATAACTCGTTTGTCGAGCTTGTCGCCAGCGGCCACCTTATAGGATATACCCAAGAGAAGCAATACTCTTGAGAATAACATTTATCGAAGTATGCTATCCAGCCAAAAGAAGAAGCTCTGACCAACTAAGGAAAATCCGATATATTTTATAACTCCATAGTCTCACACACACACTGACTGTTTTCTATCATTTTCGCCCAATGAATACTTCAAACCATCAAGCCGCTTCATCTCCCACTCTGCCGTCTAGTATTTTTATCAATGATGTCTTGCTTAAGGATGTGCATTTCCCGGACAACAATGACCGTTGCCAACCTATTCGTGTGTTTCGTTTAGTTCAAGCGTCGAAAATTTCTGCAGCATTAATATTTTCTTCCTTGCGCGTGGAATCCCATCAATAATATCGCTGGATGTCGTGAGAGGCGTATATGTATACTTCCCGTACATGCAAGCGCAAGCGATATTTTTTGTAAAGGACTTTGGGTAACAATAAAAAGTACGAATAATAAGTGGAGATTTTCCACTCAGGCGGAGGGTTCCTATTGTCCTTTTCTTTCTGCTATTGTTTTCGGTAGTTCAATTTGGGCCTCATCTCACGCACTGAAAAAATTATGGTTTTGTTCTGCCTTCCTGCCACACTCCACCACCGACATACCCTGAAGCATGACCCTCCAAAGAAGGAGGGAACCAAGGAAGAGGTTGATATGGTAGCGGGAGGGCATACTGCACCCTCTGGTACTCAATATTTCCACAGCTTAATGTCCCTTTTTTCTGCTTGATTTTTGTTCAGCGTAAGTCATCCTCGCAAAAGACCGATAAAGTCCTTTTAGACGATCGGCTGATCCAAGGGTGCATGAATTGGCCCGTAAAAAATTAATTAAAATAATCACTTACGAGATTTCTTGTATATCGCTAAAAAATAATAGTCAATTGAGCACCCTGCGAAAGGCAACTAACAACGGCCAACTGGAGCCATACATCATGTTAGTTTATGTGTAATTGAGACCCAAGGGACAGCTACCATTGCATGAAGCTGCATTTCTTTTGTGGAAATGAACAATATGCTCTCATTGTCGTTGCCGTTCCCTTGTTGCCTTCGACTTCGCTATTGGCGGCTCATCAGTGAGTGTCATTCCAACTGCTTCAGATGTGTAAATAATTAAATGTTCGATTAAGGTTTGTGTTAGCTTCGGCTAATTCTGATAGGCTTTTTTTTTTTTGTGGGCATTGCATGAATATTCCATAGACTCCATTAGGGCTATTGTATTGTTCAGTTTGGAAGCATCACATGGATGGACAAATTCTGTTTGTTTTTTTGTATGGTGATTCCCACATGGAGTTCCGTTGTTGGTTTTTCCTGCAAGTTCTCGGAAAGAAAAAGGAGCGAAGTCTCAGTGGGCAACAATGTGGTCATCTTCAAATACGAAAAACTCGTTGAGTTGATGGTTAGTCAACCATGCAGCGACGATTAGAACTTCCGCATTTGACAGGACGGGCGGCTAAGCACAAACCCTTTTGGAGAAGTGAGTTTGAGGGTGACTTTTTAGGTATGGATAAGCTCATAAAGCCACCACTTGCGCAAGAAAACGACTGGAGTGCCTAATTGCGTGGAGCCGAAGAGTCGGCTACTGATGCGTGCAGAAGGGCGAATATTGAAGTGCACAGGAAAATGGAGCTCACTACGGGGTTGGTGTCGCCAATTGCCAGCCACTACGCTTTCAAGTTTGAAGGTGGGGGGTAAATGGCTTCAAGAGGACGTATAATACCCACACTCTTTCTTATCTAGGTCGGCCAAAAATAATAGCTATAATAGTGCAATGGCGGAAATAAGCGTGCAGTCTTCTCTTTTAATTTGCATGCGCATTGGTATATCTAAGCCATCAGGGGGTACTTATGTCCAGTTGACCGAGTGGGGCACAAGGGTAGCCGCAAGTGTCTATCGCAATCTGCCTGGGGTAGCTCTATGACTATGTAGATATTGCAGACTACCTTTGAGCCATATGTTTACCGTGGGGATTGGGCTGCTACAATACGAGTATGACTCCTCGAATCTCTGAATTTATATTTTGTGGAATCTTTCAAGACGAGAATGATTATTTCTGCCTCCCCTAGTGCTCTTGCATTCACCTTTCCTAGTCAGATCGATATGTAGAGCCTAGTAGATTGTTACTAATGCCTCCCTTGCGTAGTTCAGCATCCACCTCCCGTAGGGAGCCAAGCTCGATGCAATCGCCCTCGCCGGGCAGGCGCCAGCGGAGCGTCACATCCTCCAATACCCGCATTTATATAACTCACCACTTCCTTTAGCCCTATGCTTGCCTGTCTCCATTCCCTCCGACACGTGCGGGTACGCTCAGTGGCACGATTTGCAGCTTTTGGGTGTTGTAATTCCTGCACACACACCAGCGTCTATCTATCAATCACTGGAGGAGCACTAGAAACTGCCCGCCAGACCACATACAACCAGGCAGAGCCGGGGCCATAACTGCCTCCAATGTATACCCATTCAGCCAAGGAGAGGACACTTTCCGCTCCGCTCGGGCCACTCCGTGGGGGCCACTAGCGTGGTGCTGTGGTGGCTGGGTGCCCCATAGTGGGGCGGTTTTGTGTAACCAAATTCTCTGGAGGTGCCGCTGAAAAAAAAAATCCACCAACACCAAAAGCGAGCCTCCAGGCGGTTGAGCTCCAGCAACAGTAGACCCGCTGCCACCCACCCCACACACATCCGCATCCACACATGTCGTACCTCAAATCCATATGGCAGACTCAGGCGAGATCGTTCCACGTGTCGCCGGTCGCCAGCAAGACGTCCAAGACGTACCACCGTCTTCTCAAGTACGTGAAGCCCGTCGATGATACCGTGTACGCTGCCGGCGAGCAGATCGTCAAGGGCATGAAGATCCCCAAGACCAAGCCGGAGATCCCCTTGTACCACTACGAGGCGCGCTTCTTCAAGCGCCAAAACAGAGGCCTCTACGGCGGGTTGCAGCGCAGAACCGGCCACACATGCTCCGAGGCCGAGAACAAGAATAAGCGTACCGTGTTGCCCAACATTGTGAACAAGCGCTTGTGGTCCGAGGCGCTCAACCAGGCCATCAAGCTCCGTGTGTCCACCAAGGTGCTCAAGACCATCACCAAGGAGGGTGGATTGGACGAGTACTTGACCAAGGAGAAGCCGGCCAGAGTGAAGACGTTGGGCTTGAAGGGCTGGGAGTTGAAGTACAAGGTGTTGAAGGCGCGTGAGTTGGCCGAGTTGCCCAACTACAACGGCGTCCAGGTGCTCTACGTGCACCCAGACGGCAAGGAGATCATTGTGGAGAGAGAAGTGTTGGCAGAAGCCTTGTACGAGTACGTCAACAGAGACAGCTACGAGGGCGTTGACCACGCCAAGTTCATAAAGGAAGCGCACGTTTTGACCTACGAGGAGTTGGTGGAGGACTTGGAGAGGTACGGGTACGATTTTGGCGCCGTTACCGCCAGACCCGAGTCCGCAGAGCTCGCCTAAGCGCGAGCGACCAGCAAGGGGCCACTAAAGAGCTAATCTGCCAATTTGGGGCCATATGCCCCAAATTGCCAAATTTCAGTCAACCTGCACTCCTAAGGTGCTTCCTGGGCTGAATCCGGTCCAAACCCGGCCAGATCGCCTTCAATCGGTCGTAGAATGGCTGCAAAACTAGCCGAAAGGCATCCTGGCTGCAATTAGCGACACTCGCTCCTACACTCCGCCTCCACACCACACCACCCATGCATAGAACAACCGCAACCGTACCAGCAACATGGCAGGCGCCATACACTCCCCATCCATTGCCTGCCTCTTGCTCTACACCCACCCAAATGTATAGCTTCACCTAACAGTTTACTAGGTGAACCCACTTCCTGTATATAATGCACAGTCTTTTCGAGTCACGTTTTTGTAGGTTTCCAGCCCTCATCAGTGGGTGCGAAGCGGGCGCTGCCTGCAGTCCCGCACCGCTCCCCATAGTTAAGCACCGGCATACATACACTCCCAGCGGGCCTATATGCAGTTGTGAAAATTTTTCGTTTAGTGTCCCTGTCAGCAGCAGTCCTCGCTCGCAAACCCGCCTACCTGCCGGCCTCATTCCCAAAATCCTAGCTACGCAAAAGTTGAAAAAAAAAAAAATTATCACCAACTAGTCTTATTACTGATTCTCCATAAACCTCATAAACACTATAGATATAATGGCTAAGTCAGGTATTGCAGTTGGTATTAACAAGGGCCACAAGACCTCCGCTAAGGACGTCGCTCCAAAGATCTCCTACAGAAAGGGTGCTCTTTCCAAGAGAACTGCCTTTGTCAGAGACGTCGTCAAGGAAGTCGCTGGTTTAGCTCCATACGAAAGAAGATTAATCGAATTGATCAGAAACGCCGGTGAAAAGAGAGCCAAGAAGTTAGCTAAGAAGAGATTAGGTACTCACAAGAGAGCTTTAAGAAAGGTTGAAGAAATGAACAAGGTCATTACTGAATCCAGAAGACACTAAGCGTGTTTTTGTTGTATAAATTTAATAAAAAATTTTACGTATTCATAACTAGAGGAATGAAGATGATGGTGGGTCGTGGGCAATATGTGGAAACAAAAGAAGAAAAAGCAGTGAAAAGCATGGAAGAGTACGGGGGTACCGTACTACAGCAGACTGATGGAATGAAGGGTCTAGAAGACCCAAAGGACTGAAAGGACTGGATGGATGAATCTATCGAGCTGTCAAGCTGACGATACTGAGAAACCAGGACTACTCGTTTACTGTCGAGGTCTCTGTGTGGATTGACTTAAGGATTCAAGCTACTCATCAGTGAGTGCTTGGAAGAGCATCCACTATGGACTCAAACAGTGAAGGCAGTCGAGGTGCAGTGCTCTCACTAGCACGCTTTCGATCCAGCTGTGGCTAGACTCCAGTGAGTCGTTTTGCATTGCAGGAGACCACCATCCAAAAGATACTACCAGGGAGTGCCTAGTGCCAACCAGCAGTATCCAGACAGTCCAGTCAGTCCAGTGGTCGAGTCTGTGTACCCTACTTACTTACTCCTACTGCACTGCCACCACACGCCCAGTGACACCCACTCATCGGATTGTAGATTCACTATGTCACTTGACTAGCTGTAGCACTTGTAGCGCCCAGGCTCAGCAGCTCTAGCCATGAGGGAGTCGAAGTTCACGTAGTAGCCAGAACGCTCTGGCCCCGTGACTCCACCGTCCCAACTGGACTGGCCATGGTTTGCGGAATGGCCGCTGCAAAATCCATCGAGTCCCGTGCCGCATTTTCTGTGCGGTTGTGGTGCCCGAAATTGTCGCGATTTTGTATGGCCAGGCTGATCTTAGCAGGCACGGCCGCAACCATTCCATCTACGGACCCTCTCTTTCCAGCACGCTAGCGTCCATATCACCTCCTGACGAGCACTCACACCCAAACGCACGCGCTTTGCAACTCACACCCACCTACAGTTCCGCTGACACTCGCATCTTCAGCAACCACGCGCCTACAACCACGCGCCCACTACCACTTGCCACAACTTGCAACTAGACCCTACACCGTTACGTCAGTCTCTCCAGCCCTCCAGCCCCACCAGCTCCTCAGCCTCTCCAGCAGCTCCACCGCCAATGCTCAGATCCTCGTTCAGACGCTCCTTGTTCACGGCAAGACCCGTGCGAGCCCAGCCACCTGCCCACTTCTCCCTGCAACCGCCCTCACACTTTGGCTCCCATCCGCCGCCGCCACCTCCAGTCCAGCCCCACGACGCCTCGTACCTCGACACCCACACACCCCCCACCAACAATGGCAACAACGGCAACCAGTCATCCTACTCGAACAACAGCGCAGCGGCTGCGAAACCCCTCAAGGAACTCACCATCCTCCTCACCATCATCACCTTGTCGTACTTGGCCGTGGACAACTACATCAACAGAATAAAACTCGAGAAGATCGTCACCGAGACCACGATCCTCAACTTGAAGACCTTGAAGGTGCAGCAGGGCAACTTCAACACCGCCCAGAAACGCAAAAACTTGCAGATCATCAACGAGAGACGAGACAACTCCAAGAAGTTCACCAAGATGGGGCTCCACGTGGCGCTTCTCCGCAAGCAGTTGATCGAGCTTGGCCACGAGCCGGTGGACATCGACAACGTGTTGAAGGAGTACGAGAAGAACGTCAAGGTGAACACGTCTGTCAACAACGTGACGGACCAGATCCTCTATTTGACGGATAATTCAGGTATGTACACGCAGCGGCACTAGAGCCCAGCAGCCGTATCGATGACGCCTAAATGGCAGGATGAGGGACTAGCAGACCATCTGCCATCGAGCCATCGCCGGTTATTTCTTCGATTGGCCCTTCGGTCGCCTCCTCTCGCCCTTGATTCTCTCACTCATTCCCATACTAACATCCCATCTAGACCTAAAGGAGTACTACCCCAGCGTGCACGACTACGACAGAACTACAAGGAGCAACCAATTCGACACGGAAAAGAAGGATATATAGAGTAGGCTACAAAAGTATAATAGAAGCTTGATATTCACGAAACAGAAGGATACCACTGAGCTGGGGTGCCCAGAGCAGTTACCATGCAGTGGGAGATACCCGCAGCGAACAGTCCCCAAAAGGGGTCCCCTGTAGCATTAGGTGCCCCCTAGCACCCCATTGTGCCACCCAGCACCCTTAGTGCCCCGTAGCTCCACTAACACCTTGTACCTTGCACCCTGGCAAATGGCTGCCAATTGCACTGTGGAACCCGATAACCCAAAGTTACCCGGACACGACCACCCAGACCCTCCTCGCTATAAAAGCGCTATCGCTCACATTTTTTTTTTACAAAAAAGGTGCTCCTCTCTTTTTTCTCCAATACAATGTCTTTTAAATAGGAGCCCATTAGAGTCACGGGTTACTTGACTTCTTCCACAAGTAATCGATAATCACTATGTGGTTTTATCGTGCTCGGGTACCCTTAGATCGATAGTTTTTACCAGCCCTGTTCTGTCATGTTTTACTCAATCTGTTAGTATTACTATGCGGTTCTAAACTTATATTCATGTAAATGTGTATTGCAAGGCTTGAAGCGGTGGCTCCCGAGGGGTCTGCCAGCTTCAGGTGTTGTATATACGTGTAGATATTTTATGTACAGGTTCCCAGACCTGCCTGTTCGTTCTTTAGCAGATAGCTACAGGATCAGACTCGCTAGTAGCCTAGCGGACTTGATCCTTGGAGCGGGTTTAGGAAATTTTCTAGAATTCTATGGCTTCACGGCATGCTTCAAGCTTGCTTGTGGTCTATCATCTGCGCGTCGATCTGGCCCAACTCTCTCTGCTTCAACTTGAGCTGGAGCAAGTTGAACTTGGGACAGCATGTGGTGGTTTTGTCCGTGCCGTTCGCCTCGTACCACTTCTTGCAGCATATGTAGAGGTTGTCGATGACTTTGGTGCAATTGGACTCGTTGTAGTTGTTAGCGGTCAAGCAGTCTTGGATGAGACAAGCCTGGGGTTTGCATGGATCTTCGCAGGGCATTATGGGCGGTGTATGGAGCGAGTAGGGAGCGAAAGGGAGTCGTGGCGCTAGTGTGTTAGTATGCTGGAGTGCTTTAGCTGTTTGAGGGGCAATTCTGTAGTAAAGAAGACGGTATGGCCTTATAAGAAGATGCGGAGCGAGCAAGCAGAGAGCACTGGAAGATTGCGATGCGACAGTTGCGCCTGGAGAAGCCCCGAGAAAGCGACAACTTTCGCGACACTTTCTGCGACAATCGCTGCGACAACCACGCAGCTGCGACAACATTTGCGACAACGTTTGCGACACCAAAATGCAGCTCTCCCACCACAGCACACACTCCACCACCCCTTGTGCCAACAGCACAATGCAGCGCAATGGTTGGTCCCCGTTCGCCCCTACCCTCGCTCTCTACAGTCTCTACACGCTCAATATCTCTCTGCAACCTATTTGTATTGCTCTATGGGCTGTTCTATGTACTGTATCTCTGCGCCGCGCCTCCCGAAGGGAGCCAGGCCCAACGCAGTTGCCCCCGCCGGGCAGGCGCCAGCGGAGCGTCCCCCAGGGGCCGTGTGATCTGCTCGTGGCCCCGCCGGGGGCACGCTGCACCGCTCCGCTCGGGCCACTCCGTGGGGGCCACTAGCGTGGGGCACTCAGCTGATCAAGGTCTTGTCCAAGTCGGTGTGGTAGTCGTCCTCGTCGAACTCGCTGGGCTCGTAGATGACGAGCGGCACAAAGCCGTTCTTCTCGCTCATGCGCCGGGCCACCTTGATCTTGTAGATGTAGAAGGTGGCGCAGCCCGCAAACACGGACACGAGGATGGCCATGATCCCCCAGCGCGAGATGTGCCAGCGCAAACTCTCGATCTCGGAGCGCATGGCGCTGTTCAACTCGGTGGTGATCTTGTGGTTGGTCTCCTGGATGCGGAGGTTGGTCTTTTTCGAGTGGAGCGTGTTCTCGGACTTCTGGTCGTTGACGGTCACCTGGGTGTCGTTCTTCATCTGGAGGAACTCGTTGTTGAGCTCGTCCGAGATGATGTTGAAGTCGCGCTCGAGAATGTTGATGAGGTTGATGAGCTCGTTGATGTGCTGCTCGCGCGACCGCGTGATGTCCACGCGGAGCTCCTGCTGCGCGCTCTCAAAGAGGTACCGCTCGTTCTCCAACTCGTACATCTGCGAGTACTTGGTCAGGAGCTTGGACACCTTGGAGTTGATCTGCAGGATGAGGTAGTGGATCACCTCGTCCGACTGCTTGGGCGTGAACCCGGCCTGGATGAGGTGCTGGTACACCTCGTACGTGTCCATGTACGGCTCCATCTTCTCGAAGATGGTGGTGAGGTAGTCGTCCGAGTCGTCGGGCGGCGCCGAGCCGGACCCGCCGGCGCCCGCGGGGTGGGTCGACAAGATGTCGTCTGTGTTGAGCGACGTGGGGTCGAGCGAGGGTGCTTGCCCGGCGGCCGCCTTGTCCGCGTCCTTCACGCCAGCGCCAGTGGCCGCCGTCGCAGATTCTTTGGTGCCAGCGGGTTCCTTGGCCGCCTTGGTGCCCGTGGGCTCCTTCGTGTCTTTCCCCGTAGCGAACGTGCTGGTGGCGGGTTTGGAGTCGGCAGCGGGCTTGGATGCAGCGGTGGCGCTGCTGCCGGTGGATTGAGACGCTTTCTTCGACTTGCTTCGGGAGGTGGCGCCGCCGATGTTCAGGCCAGTCGCCTTCAAGCTCGTGGCAGAAGCTGCTGCTGCTGTAGCGGCAGCTGCAGCCGCAGCGCCATCAGCTACGTCACTCTTAATAGTCGAATCTCTGCTGGTCAGGGTTGTCGTAGTGCCTGTCTTCTCCTCCGCGCCACCACCACCGCTGGTGCTGCTCTCCCCTGCGCCTCCGCTCTCACTGCCCGTAGCAAACGAGCTGGCGCCCGCACTCCCACTCTCATGTCGTATGCTCGTGACGAGCCTGGCGCTGTTCACACGCACCGTCAACGGCACGCTCCCCACTCTGCTTCTCATCACCAGCGTGTAGTTGCGGTTGCACATGCCTCGCATGTACCCCTTGTGGCATCCAGCGCCGCCGGCTAGCGACCGGAGACCGTTTCTAAGCATTATGCTGCTGCTATTTAGTACCATTTCCCTGTGTGGCTTCCCTGTGCTACGAAAATACGTGTATTTTGGGCAATTCAAGCTAGCTAAAACAATAAACGAAGCAATACACACTACAGAAAAAATCACCTACCCACCATTTGCTCCAGCGCACCCAAATACTCGAAAACGCTCCCAAACGGCGAGTTTGGCATATAAAACTGCGTGGTGGATCTTGATAGCTCGCGACACAAAAGATTGTAAAGAGCAAGACTACGCGAAGCGACGAGGGCGCGAAGGGGGGAAGGACCCGGAGGGACCAGGCGGGGCAGAGATCGACCAAAGGTCGACCAAAGGTGAGCATTGGAAAGCATTGGAGGCAGTTGTGCTTGAGTGGCTGGAGGTTCTTTAGCAGCAACAGAACTTTCGCGGCATAATCGACCCTTACTTTCTTCGATAGCGGGAAGGGCCGGCCGCTCTTCCTGTGCGGCCGTCACGAATAGCCGCCATGATTGGAATAATCTGCTTTCTGGTGAACCTATATAGTAGCCAGCTCCTTTGCTACCCTCGTATCGCACCACCCTACCTCTGTTCCTACCCCTCTTGCGCCCTTACTCTTCACTTGCTGCCTCTCCCTCTCCCTCTCTCTTTTCGTTCTCTACCTCCGGGGCAGAATTGAGGTCAAAGAAACGTAGCTTTCCAAGCCGGCTCCAGAACAACCTTAAAAAGTTGCTTGAGTTGATGCTCTCCATTGACTCGGAAATCGAACCTTCGTTGCCTCCAACTCTCTCTCTAGACCCTCTGGTGTTGGCGCTGTAGAAGTACATGGCCTTGAGGAAGAACTTGAACCCAAACCTCGACTTTGTCGCATACAAGAGCGTATCTTCAGCTGACGTTGAGAACCTGGTCAAAAATCCAAAAGTCTTGTACTTCCATGGGCTGTTGGCAACCATCAATAACTCTGGAGCAGGCGGGAAGCGCTGAAGCTGCAAATCTGCGCTGAAATCAGCAACCTGGACCTCATGCAACCTGTCATCGGAAAGATAGATAGTAAGAACATCGCGTGTGGGTTCCAGTCCGTTTGCGATAGGGCCAGTATTCAAATCGATTTCGTAAAGGGATGCAGCTGTAGATGCAGCAGCAGCAGCAGCGACTGCTTCTGCTCCTTCAGTTGGTGCTTCAGTATCAATAATTTGAGCGTCTCCTTCTTGACCCTCTAAGCCACTCTGGTGCTCCCTCCCTGCAACAACTTGCACCCGCTTCCCTGAATAGCACTCTACGAGCTCTATCTTGGGGAAAGAACCCTTATATCCCAATCCCATCGAGTTGTAGCTGTTCAACTCTACCAATGTCGAATCCCTTAGCTTTTCCAATGCGCCTTGGTCGCCTTTCCAGAGCGTTCCGCAAGCCTCGTAAACGGTTGCAAAATCTACCGCGTTACCTCTACTCAGCGGCAATAAACTGATCCATAATACAAACCGGGTCAACTCACTGAGCAATCTGATCTCCTCGGCGGCGACATGGATGCGCTGCTTGGTGAAATACTCGTTTCTGAGACCGATCGCCTGCTGGATCTCCCGTTTTGAGGGAACTACAATCTTCTTGTCGCCGTTCAAAAACGGCTGCGGGATATCTGGAGGCGGGGGGAACACCGTGTTGGCGTCACTTTGGTGGAGAATCACCCCAATAGACTTGGCAAACACGCCGTCGTAGTCGCTGCTTCTTTGGCTGCTGCCACCACCTAAGACTTTCGAGTACTCCTCCGAGGTGTACCCTACGAACTCTAAGTAGAAAAACGCGTATAAACTGTTGTATGGCACCATGTACACGTTGCGCCAGCGGGACACCAGCCACTCAAACACCAACACATTGTAGTAGGTACGAAGATATTTGCCCAGCCCGTGGACAACCATGTAGTACCATCCGTAAACCATAAACACTAAAGAGAGAAGGATCAACTTGAGATGTGCCTTGAGGACGCTCCATGTGCTCACGTCGGTGACGCTGCTGCTGCTGCCAAATTCTGCGCTGCCATCAAGACCGCCAGCAGAATCACCACCAACAGCCGAGTTAGTGAGCACGCTAACAAGCCTGCTGCGCGTGGAGTAGTCCAACGAGCCAAACTGGATGCCCCTGAGGGCGCTTAAGCTGCTGACCAAGGCGTCGTTGGGTGTCTTCTTTCGAGGATCGAGACGCAGCGGCTTTTCTGGTGAAGGCGGAAGTGGCAACGAAGTTGCGTGCTCGCGGCTTTCTGTATCCATTGTGTGGTATGTGTGAGTATACTAGTGTAACTGATTTAGTATATGGATATATATGGGTGCTTTAAAAGTGCTTTATCCTTAGAAGATTCTACTTTATTGTGGTGACTGCAAGGCAGTAATGGGTGGTGGTGTCTGTAAACAATTTGTGCTGCAAAAAATGAAATTGCAGGAAAAACTTATCGCACTGAAAAGCTACGCTGCGACACTCAACAAGCCACTACTAAATAGCTTATCGAAAAAATACTATAGCCGTGTAATTTACCGCACCGTATCCTCCCTGCCAGTCCCACCAGTCGTCACCCTCACTCCTACAATCACCTACAACAGCCTGTCACACGCACTTCCACCACTCAATACAACAATGCCTGCCATTTTGCTGTCAATGTCCCCTCGTCCGTTGTGCCCCTCATGCCATCTCGTATATATGGACCGTTTTAACTCCCTAAACCCGCATGGAGTGTATTTTTTGAGTCGTTTTCCGCAGCCTGCCTAAACGCGCTACGCGTCTTGACCGGCAAATCACACACAATCCCTATTGTCCCGTGCCCATTGAAATGTCCACCATCTACCCAGGACAAGAAGATCCTTCTGTGAGTGAAGGGAAACATTGACGTCTCCCCCTCCGTTTCTACATATGCTGTTCCAGACCGAAAATCACAGACACATTCAAATCTGGGCAGCCACCCACTGCCTTTTCCTTCGCTCGCTGCAACTACCGGCACTTCGTGCTCATCGCACCAAGTCGGCATTTACGCTGTCTTCTCCCCCCCTCGGAAAAAATCTCTGGCGGCCTAAATTTTGCGAGTCTTCTCAGCAGCACGCAATAAGCTAATAGATAATTTTTTTTTGGCAGGGATTATTTTTCATGGTGGTGAGTGTAGTACACGTGGAAAGGGTTAGCAGCGCTCACACCGAAACTTATACAGCGAGCATAGAAAATACGCCCCGATAAGCGCAATTTTCTACACAATTGTAACAGCCTATTGTTTTTGATGTGCATCAGTGTAAAGAGGTATTGTCATGTAAGTGTGGGAATGTAGCTTGTACGTTAGGATTGGATGATCTGAGAGATTTTGCGGTCTGCTGTAGGGGTATGTTGGCTACGATTGCGCAATACCAAAAGATAAAGAAATTTCCAAGAGAATTCCACCCCCCTAGTGGGAGTAGCTCATCGTCCCTGCAGACCAGTTTTCTCTTGGTGGAACACCCATCCTCACCAGCTCGCCCCTCCACAAGAAAAAAATAAGCACTCCCATGACATGACATGAATTTCTTTTTCCCACACAAGCATCATTGGCACTTTAAGGTTTGCTGGAAAGCTAATTTTTTTTTGATTATTTCCCGAACGATATTTTTTTGGGTGTGGTGGATATTTTTTAGTCTTCTTTCGCATGAAGAAAATAATCAAAAAGAGACTTTTGTGAAGAGGTGAGGGCTACAGCACCGTATTGTACCAACGCCAGATACTCACCATTGCTCATACACGAGACGAATTGGGGAGCTTGGGTTCCGCTCGCAGCAGAGTTAAGGTTAGCGGCAAAGGCTGGGGGACCGTAACCTTAACTGTATATGAACCTGTCAAATACCTTCTGAGGTGGCCAGAGGTAGCCAGAGGTGAGTAGAGGTAATCAGAGGTGAGTAGAGGTAATCAGAGGTGAACAGTGGTAGCCAGATGTGACCAGAGGTGATCAGCGGCAATCAGAGGCAAGGAAGGAAGGGTGGAGAAAGGAGGTGTGGGGGGAAAGCAGGACCAGAAAAAAAAGGCAAAAAAGGGTAAGAGTTAACCTACCTTTCCTGACTGACCATCTTGCCAGGCATATACGGAGTTGATATCCATTTATGTAAATTTCTGGTTTTTTTTTTTTTTTTTTTTTTCGTTGGTGCTTATTTTTCACCTTCAATTCCCAGTGAGCGTATTAAGCCTCTATCTTTATCTCTCACACATACAATGCCCCTACATACCTGAGTCACCGGGGGAATTGGGCAACAGATATGGGGACCGCGTCAGGTCAGAATTGCCACGAGACGTGGCACACCCTTGGAGGATGTAGGTGTTTCGGAGAAGAAGAATGTGGCCAGTGCCAGTGCCCAGGAGCCAGAAGCCAAATAAAGTATTGGCGGCTCTGCTTAGGAAATTGAGGTGAAGACACGCCCTGGCGTAGTCAAAAGTGAAAAACAGAGAGAAAAAAAAATAATTTTTGAAGTATTCTGCACGTAATCAAAAATAAATTTGCGGCGCGCGCTTATATATAATCAACCGCTCCGTTTGGCCACTACGCAGTATCGTACTGTAGAGAACCTTGAGCCAATTTCAGGAACTCAATGAAATTGTGTAAGGAGGGAGAAGGGGGGACGGGGCGACTGACCCTGGGCGTAGCAGCGACAGCACACGGAGACCCACCAGAAATCAGCAACAAGAGCCTAGTGGAGCCAGGTGTACATCTATCTCCCTCTCTCTCCCTCCCTTGGTTCTGCCTCTCGCACTGCCGTGTTGTGTTTCCTCGGCCTGCTGCCTGCCCTGCTGCCGCCCCACCACGTAAATCTCCCACGCAGCGAAAAAGAAGCACCAAATCAAAAAAAAAAAAAAAAAAAAAAAAAAGAAGCTACAAGACTAAGACTTTTCCGGGCTGTATACACACCATACATGCGCTAGAAAGCTAAACTTTTTAGCGCTCTTGCTTGTGCAGATGATGCTGCTTCCATGACTACTGTAGGACATTTTATCTGCAAACATCTACCGCCAGGGAGAGTTTCTGGGGAGTTTCTGCCTTGTGCTAGCGAGCGTGTGAGCGAGTGCAAGTGCGAGCGCAGAGTGTCAGTGTGCTCTGCGTCTCTCGAAGTTGCTTTTTTGGCGTCTGTTGCGTGCACCTCCATGTACGTCGTATCTGACGTGCCTATGCGTCCGCTGCTGGGTGATTTCTGATTAGTTTTTTTTTTTTTTTTTTTTTTTTTTTGCTTTTCTTTTTAATCTAATGGAATTTGCTTACGTTACGACACCCTGTGGCCGACTATTTATTTATTTATACGTTTTGCATTGTCCTGTAGAGTCTAGCTTGCTTCTCCTTTGCGATTGTTGTTTGCATTTAGGTTTTGAGTTTTGCTGTTTGGTTTTTCCTTTAGGGCTTTTTTCTTTTAGTTCCTTAAATACACAGAGATTTGTTTGCTGCCTCGTGGGTCCAAGATGAGCACCCTCAGCGACGTCAAGAAATCCGTCACCATGCTCAGAAGACTGCCCCAGAAATTGACCTTTCTTGCGCTCACCACGATCGTGGCGTGCCTCGTGTACACGTCTGTGTTCCACTCGCATCACATCATAAACGCCTACGGCGCCAGCCGGCTCAAGGCGACGGACCAGTACTCGTTGGTGGGCTACCACAGAGACGACCCGAACGGGTTTATGGTTGTGGAGAAGCACCGCAACTCGGTGCTCAACATCATCGACAGAGAGACCAACAACTTCCTAAAGTACATGAAGGTCGACCAGTCGCCGGTCCACTACGACATCCACATGCTCGAGGGCTACGACTACGACCAGATGATGGAGGCCCAGCACCAGTCCGTCATCGACAAGATGAACACCACAGACCTGTTGAAGTTTGAGAAGGAGGTGAAGTTCCAGTTGCGCTTCAAGCTGTTTTTCGAGGAGTTGATCAAGGTGATCCAGGACACCAAGCCCGAGACAGACAAGATCAACGACAAGGAGCACTACGACAAGGAGAAGACGGGCTTTTTCGAGAACCGCGAGGGCCGCATCCCGCTCTACGGCGGCCACACGCGAGAGGCGTACTTGGAGGAGCCCGTGCGCTCGGAAAAGTACTTGTACCTGTTTTTGCGCATCTCCGGCGACGAGAAGCGGGCGTTGAAGAAGTCCCACTCGGACGTGCTCTCCAAGTTGCCCCGCGACTTCCCCAAGGAGCTCTACGAGTACTCCGAGTACAACGATTTCATGAAGGGCGACGGGATTGTGTACTTGGGCGGCGAGAAGTACAACCAGTTGGTGTTGCTCTCGATCAAGACGTTGAGAGACACCGGCTCCAAGTTGCCCGTGGAGGTGATTTTGCCGCAGACAAACGACTTTGACGTCAAGTTCTGCCTCGACTTGTTGCCCGGGTTGAACGCCCGCTGCAAGGTGATGGCGGACTACGTGCCCAAGTCCTTCGTGGAGAAGGTCAAGGGCTACCAGTTGAAGAACGTGGCGTTGTTGATCTCGTCGTTCGAGCGCATCTTGTACTTGGACGCGGACAACTTGAGCATCAAGAACCCGGACATCTTCTTTGTCAACAAGCCCTTTGTGGACCAGCACATGGTGATCTGGCCCGACTTGTGGAGGCGCTCCACCTCCCCCTACTTCTACGATATCGTTGATTTGCCCGTGAACCCCAAAAACAAAGTGAGAAACAGTTATTTCGGCGGCGACCCCAGGGGCCTCTCGGACCAGCCAGAGAAGTTTTCGTACCACGACTGCGAGGGCACGATCCCGGACCCCTCGTCGGAAACGGGCCAGATCTTGATCAACAAGAAGGTGCACGCCAGAACGTTGTTTTTGTCGATGTACTACAACTTTTACGGGCCAGACTACTACTACGCGCTCTTGAGTCAGGGTGCCGCGGGCGAAGGTGACAAGGAGACGTTTGTGGCTGCGGCACACAAGTTGGGCTTGCCCTTCTACCAGGTTCAGGAGTTCACCAGAGAGTTTGGCCCGCTCCACGACCGGTCCAAGAAGCACGAGTTTTACGGCATGGGCCAGTACGACCCGATGATTGACTACTTGCAGCACTCCGGGATCAGCGGCGACGGCTCCGACAAGAAGATCGACTACCACACGGAGGGCAAGCCCGTCTTTGCCAACAACGTGAAGGACCCCAGAGACAACTACCGCTACCACTTGTTCAAGTCGTCGCAGTTGTTCTTCTTGCACGCCAACTGGCCGAAGTTGTACCCGTTCGACTTGTTCATCAAGAGAAAGGAGAACAGAGTGCCGTTCTTGAACGACAAGAGACGCAGATTGTACAACGACGACTTGTTGCGCGAGTTGAACGGCTACGACTTTGAGTTGGTGATCTTCAAGAACTTGCAGTGGTTGTTTTGCGAGTTGAAGATCGAGGGCCAGGGGCTCCCCGAGTGGGACTCCGAGGACCGCAAGACCATTTGCAAGGAGCTCGAGGTGGAGGTTAAGTTCTTGGAGAAGGACACGGGCTTTTAGGCAGCTGGCCCCCCGGGGCTGCCTCTGCGAGCCCAAAAGGACGATACCCTGGCATTTATAGAACAAAATAGATTACCATACAATATATAATAGAACTACAAATTATGCACTCACTGGCTGCGACACACTGGCAGCTTCTGTATATTAGTCTAGTAAATGAGCACACGAGCCCCCTGGGGACGCTCCGCTGGCGCCTGCCCGGCGAGGGCGACTGCGTCGAGCCTGGCTCCCCTCCGGGGAGTGACAGCCCCACGCTAGTGGCCTCCACGGAGTGGCCCGAGCGGAGCGGTGGCAGCGTGCTCCTGGCATGGCCCCTGGCCTACAACTTGTGCTCCAGTCTCTCTATTAATCTCTTGAAGTCGTTCAAGCCCTCCAAGCTCGTGCACAAGCCCCCGCACACCACGATCACCACAATGTCGTCCTTCTGCAAGCCCTGCAAGTTCTTCGCCAACAAGTGCGACTGGTTGTACACAACAGACAAGGCAGCGCCACAGGCCGGCTCCACCACTACTCCAGTCTGGTTGTAAAAGTCTAGCAAGCCGCGGATGGACTCGGAGTCGTCGATGCCTTCGAGGTACGAGCGGATGTTGGCGGTGTTGCGGTAGTTCTCGAGGCTCTGCGGCGAGAGGTACGAGCACGCAAGCGACGTGGCCACCGAGTTGACCGACTCCAACGTGAACACCTCGCCGCGCTTGATGGTCTCGGACATGGTGGGCGCCTGGTTGGTCTCGATCAAGAGCAAGTCCGTGCTCTTCTGCCCTATCTCCTCGAGCCCCTTGTAGATCCCGTTGTACAAGCCGCCGCCGCCGACGGAGCACACCACGGACCGCAACTTGGCGAGCTCCTGCTTGGAAAGCTGGTGCGAGAGCTCGTGCACCAACGACGAGTGGCCCTCCCAGATCAAGGGGTTGTCGAATGGATGGCAGTACACTATGTGCTTGTTCTGGAACTTGGTGAAGAGCGTCGTCTTCAAGTAGGCGTCTGCCTCCTGGATGTTGGCGCCCACGATTATGGTCTTGGCGTTGTAGTCGTGAAGCTTCTTGATCACCTGCGGCTTCGTGATGGTGGGGAGGCACACAATGCATGGCACGTTGTAGAACTTGGACGCATACGCAGCGGCCAAACCAGCGTTCCCTCCCGAGCTGGCCAACACTATGATGTTGCTCTTCTGGATGCCCTGTCTCTGCGCCTCAGCCACAGAGGTTCTGACCAAGTTGCCTATGCCTCTCAACTTGAAGCTTCCCGAGGGCTGCTCGTACTCGTTCTTGAAGAACACTCTGCAGGGTGGTTTGTTTGGGAGGGTGTGGGTGACCTCAGTCAAGGATGTCTGTACAAATGGCTGCGAATATGCAGCCTGGTATTCTTGCTGCTCCATATTTTGTTAGATAGATAGTGCCAACCAAGAAAATAATCTATATTATCCCCACCAAAAAGCTAATAAATTAGACCTGACTGGGGACTTATATATATATATACATGCTCAGCTGGATATAAATAGCCCAGGAGATCTTCTCCTGTTTCAATGGCATTCTACTGTTGTTTCCTTACACATTTGTGGCTCGTACTGCCTTAGCTCTGCGCCTTTGGGTTCCCGATTGACTCTGTCTGCTCGGAGCAAAACGGCACACTACGGGGGGAAAAAAGAAAAAAGAAAGTTTTGCATAGTAGAGAAAAACAAAAGAAAGATGCCCTGCCTAAAGGGCGATGGAATTGGCTTGGTGTCCTGGAGTGGCTGCGATGCTTTGCGGTGAATGCTGACTCCAGGAGGGCAGTTTCTAACTCGGTTTTGACTCTGCGCACCAAAAACTGCCAGGAATGCCTTACCGTCTCCAACCGAGAAACAGTGAAAAAAAAAATTTTTGTATGGGAATACAAGTCCCTCCATCTGCTATATAAAGTATGGCTTATTGTCGCCGTACAGATGCTTAGCGCAGGAGGGGTACTTCTTGCAAAGGCGCCCGCTGAGTGAAATTGTGTATGACTATTTTTTGTCTAGCAATGACTAATGGAGTGTAGGAGCAGATCTCCGTAGTCCGCCTGAGACTTCTCTGTGGTGAACTCAATTGACCCGCCACATGGCTTACAAGTCCAACCACGAGAAGGATAGATAAAGAAGAAAGCCTAAAGAAAGTATGAGCGCAGTCCTGATAACACACACCCCAGCACCCATCATCGTCTACACCACCCAGGAGTCCACATTCCCTGCTACACCCTTCTCGCTCCTTGGCTGTGACAGAGTCAAAATGGAATCCCGTATACTTTTTCCGTATCGGTACGTCAAAAGCGCAGCAAAGAATCTGAGCAACCAAAACGGATTGCTGGCACGTGCATGGAGTCACGCCTCCCAGTCTTCTGAGCCTACTGCCAAACCTAAAGTAAAGAGCAACCTGCCAGGGTTTAGAGTGAACTCCGAAAAGCCTGCCTCGGAATGCCATAAAACCACCATGCATCGCATGGAGTCCACCGCACCACCAAACCAACTCTCGGATCGTCTACCACGCCCACCCACCTTCTCTACTGGCTAATTAAGTCGTTTCTTTTCTCTCGGGTCCCTCACGTGCCCTACTAATCAAAAAAACGGTTCCGCGTGGGCCTGTAATCATTTTTTTAGGCTGCAGAATGATCTCCTGTACGTAAGAGCCCATCGTGGTCGCAGATTCCCCATATTACTACATCTGGCACGGTATGCTCTTCGATTGTTTGCTTTTTAGTTAATTTTCTTTTGCTTTTTAGTTAACTTTCTTGCACTATTCTACCCACATCAGTACCGTCTCCATAGAATGCTTGTATAATATGGCCTCTCCAATCTTCCTTTCCAACGCCTCCCCGAGCTTGTCCTTTTTGGGCATCTTCAGAGGGTTCCAGCTAGCCATCTTGGGCATATATCGAGGGCTCCAGAACCCGAACATAACGCTGCGAAACAATAACAAAAAGATCTTCTTCCGCTTGGCCATGGACACCGCCTTGGTCCAGCTCATCATCGCGGTCCCCATCGTGTCGCTCTGGTTGACTGTGAGACTCGTCTCCCTCGTGACCGCAAAGGACTACTCGGATCTCTACGCCAGCATCATATACGTGCAGAAGAACGTGATCAACATAAACTTTGTGTTGGTGAATTTCATAAGCATGTTCAGGCTCGACAGGAACGACCAGGGCGACTTGATTTTCTACGAGTCGTTGAAGTTCTTCGACTCCGACTACTCCGAGGCCCTCTTGGCCCTAGAGAGCGAAACCGCGGAAGCGGAAACCCTCGCTGGCGGAGAGTCCGAGATCGAGGAGATGATGATGATGGACCCAGCAAGAAGCGACTACTTCTTCTCTCCAGCCTCCGTTATCATAAGGTGCCTCGAGAAGTTGGGCTGGATCGAGCAAAACGTCCACAACACCCAGGTCATCCAGAACTACTCCAAGTTGGTGTTCACCAACGCGGCCGTGTACCTCTTGGCCAACATCCCCCGGTACGGACCCTTCATTTCGTCGATCTTTTTGCTCCAGAACTTGCTCAGCATCACGGGAATCACAGTCTCCTGCGTGATCACCTTGCTTCTCTTCCAGTTTGCTCCCACGTACGTGGTCTCGTCCATCTTCTTGTTCAACGAGTCGAACGCACTCATGATGGACTTGATCGTGAACCCGTACTTCAACAAGTTGTTCCAGTTCACCAGGCACGAGAAGTCACAGTGGATCAAGTCCAGGGAGGGAATCCTCATCGGCTGGTCCATGTGCTTCAATCTTTTGATCAACCTCTTCCCCATGTGTAGCTTGCTCTTCATCTTGTTGTCCAAGTCGAGTCTTGGCTACTTGATTTCCAAAGTCAGCGACTCGCCTCCGGACTCGAGAAAGAAGTTGGTCAACTGGACCACCTCGCAGGTTGTTTGGAACAAGGAGCGCCAGGAGCACGTCTTGAGCGGAGATTTCGTCAACGACTCGGGCTTCATCGCCATTCCAGGGAGTTTTCTTTTATGAGTAGTGGAGATTCTCGGCTCCAGCGCCAGCGGAGCCGGCTAGTATAGACAAATAGACCAAATCGCCCCATAGCATAAGGCACACAAAAGAGACAGAGTACGTAGAGAAATATTCAAAAATCGTTTATAGAACCGAAATAATTACATTGCATCCAGTTTTTCGTCTGACGTAGACTCGTAGATGATACTTCTCTCGCATAGATACGTTTGTGTTTATTACCGTTACTATCCCTTATTTATTCCAATTGTGCCCATATTACTTCTTCTTGAACGTTCTGTTTCCTGAATAAATGCAGTAGTCCAAGTACGTCAACAAGCCTTGCCCCAACCAGCTATCCTCGTCAAAATCATGCACTATGAAGTCATAGCCCCCGATCTCGCTGGTCTTGTGATTAAGCTGCAATAGAGGCAACAAGGTCAAGTTGCACCGCTTCCACTTGTGGTTGGACAAGGACGCTATCTCGCTCCTTGATCCTCCCTGGGGCTTGAATGATTCCGTGAGGAATTGGTTGGTGAATTCCACTGCCGGTGCATCATAGTCCACTTCCATCCCTGAACCATCCTCGTTTTGCAAACACCACAAGTACTCGGTCTCAATAAATTTGTCTATCGGTTGCTCTGCTTGCGTAGACAAAGACGAGATGATGTCTCGTATTCTCTCCAGGATGGCCACCTCGATATTCTTGAGCCCCGATTCATACTCTACGAGAGGCGCCCTTAGCACATCGCTGCTTGTACTTTGAAGCAAGACTTTGAGTGTCTTCTGCAAGATTGTGAGGATATTGAACTGTAGCTGAAGCTTGAACACCTCGGTGTCGTTTATGAAGTTTTGTAGTATCGACTCTTTCAAACTGGGGAACTTGGAGCCCACAGGGGCCAACCTTGCTCGCTTCTTCGGGTCAGCCAGTACCTCTTCTTGCACAAACTTGTTTAAGAACACCTTTATATCATCAACCAATTTGATGGCGTTGGACTCATCCACCTGCTTGATCTGAGGGATATCTGACTCGAAATGGTTGAACCAGTACAGATTCAACCAGCTCAAAACAGAATTAGAGCCACTGGGGACGGCAAGCAATTCCCTCACTGTGAGAGTGGCCCCGTTCAAACTCGACACCGGGATAAAGTCGATCTGATACTCAATCTTCGATAAAATGGTGTAGTTGATAACCTTCTTGGGCACTATTCTGCTCACGACTGCAATCACGTGTCCATTCAGCTTGGTTCCGTAGTTTATGTAGAGCCCCTCCACTGTGTCGTTGAGGTAGTTGTGGTTACTGGGCGCCGACTCGCCAACGGTGACAGAGCTTGAAAGCTGGTACTTGTATAGCTTCAGCTTGACGAGGTTATCGAGAACCACCCCCTGCTTGAAACTTGATCCTGCCTCAGCCGCACCTTGTAGTATCACATTCTTCTCCAAATCAACACTGAGGTGCGCAAAGGCGCCGTATTCGAACGATAAATGTATGCTGATACTTCCCAGAGCCTCTGGCTCTGGCTGGGCGATAATACCTGTCATGAGCTGGAAATTGGTGGCCTCCAATGTGATTTTGCTAAGGAACTTGGTTTGCACATTGTACGTCTTAAACTCATTGGTGGAGCCAATGAAAAGGTAGGATCCCTTGCTCGACCATTCCACTTGCGAGACTAGGAATCTCGAGCTTGGCTGCACCGAGACCGATGCTTCTGCAACGCGAAGACTGCCAGCTTCCGCCTCCTCAACCTCCACTAAATGGATGGAGTTGGACGCTGTGACTACCGAAATATACGAGACACCATTAGTCCACGGAGACCACTGCAACTTCACAATCTGGTCGCTGGTTTCTTGGCCAGGAATCCGGATTCCTGCCTGTAGCAACCGGAAGTCCTCGCTGTAGACAGAGATGGTATTATTAGCGAGTGCCACGGCCACGTAGTTGGCCGCTGGACCACTTGTGTACTCAAAGTTCAACACCTTTAGCGACAAAAACTGCTCGTTTGTGACTCTGATCTCGCCCTTATCGGTGACATTGGCGGTGGTCAATTCCAAACCCTCAAGAAGGACGTCAAACACGTTGTACTTTATCAGATACGAGTCGGACTTGGCTGACGATCGTTCAAGCACCAAAAGCTCTGAGGTGTTTAGCAAGACCGCTATATCGCTGTTTTTGGTGTAGGGCAGCGCCGGGGTCCACTTGTGGCTCACAATGAGCGGGTCCGCAAACTTTCCAAACGAGAGCGCCTCGTCGCAGGTGGTCACCTCGACGTTGTAGAACTTCCTGAGCTCCCACGACGAGATTATGTCAGCGTGGATCACGTTTTTGATATCGAACAACGATTTGGAGTCGAGCACAGGCTTGGAGCTGTCCCTTGGCGAGGGGATGATGCTCTGATGGAGGGACGGGAGCGTGGGCTCGAGAATAGTGAGAGACTGCGAGTTGTTTATGGCCAATTGCAGGTTGGAAGACCACTGCACAGGGTCGCAAACTGCAGGAGCGACATTCGTCCTCAGCACAGTAATTCCACGAATCATCTGCTAGAGTGCAAGCGGTGTGTTTAGGGAGTAGATGTGGAGGTGCCAGGAGAGTGCAGCCTCTGCCTTCTCTTGTTTACATGCGGGTCTTGACACTTCCATATCGTGGGGATATATGCAGGATGCAACACACTAGTGCTGCAACACTACGGTAGTTGTTTAGGAGGCGAAAACACCGCCAGATTTCCCACTAAGTAGAGTAGTATTAGTCCATATTCCTAGATACAACTGAGTGACCTCTTCCAGCATCTTATTCTCTCTTCATTGACGTTATTCATGGCCCCTCAGTGGTTGCAACATCAGTCTACAGAAACGCTAATATGCATTTTATATGCAGTCCAGATATGGGTTTTTAGTGTGTATTGCAACCACCATATAGAAGCACTATATAGAGTTGTTTTGCAGTTTTATGTGATTTTCTATTTTTTTTGTATATTTTTATTTACTTTTATGATGTTTTTGGTATTTTTTTGATTTTTTGTCTAATTCAACTCTCTCTCTTGTCTATTTACGTTTATCGGTTTAATGTATGGTTTTCAAAGGGCGGTAACTCTTACCGTATCTTATATTATTTAGAAAAATATCGAAGCTCCCTTCAATCCTGCGGCTGGCAAAGTCAATCAACTGCTCACATGTTATTTTACCCCACGTTGGCAACTCTTCGACTCTAGTTATAACATAATCGTTCGCATCGTGGATTTTCGCTCTGTATCGGTTAAAGTTATTATTTGTTATGTAGCGCTCTGATAACACTCCAAGCACACAGATCTTGTTCGGCTGCTCCACTGCTGCTGTCAATATGTACTCGTTCTTAGATACCCTCAAGACACATGACCTTGTATCATAATACGCTAATTCGTCATACGATTCAATGCTGCTGTTTATCTGACTAAACTTGACGTATACTTCTTTGTCCTTCCCCATTGTATAAATCTTTCTATTGAAAACACTAGCGTTTGGGTATACGTTTTCATTTGAGTCTACGTCTTTCATTTGCAGGTTGACTAACCAGAGATCTCTCCAATGTGGTTTCTTGTCTCTTGTCTCTTGCCCTTCACTCTCTAAATTTATACTGGCAAAGGCGGTCAGAATGCTTTGTCCGCCTTCCCAAGAGACGTTTGATGACTTCAGCTCTTCTTCGTTTGCAACCATTATGTATTGTTAGAAACTATAAAGTGAATAATTGCGGTAGGATCGGGAGAGCTTGCAGTGGCAATCGCAAGAAAAATATTGCCGTTCTTATAGTCGACATTTCAATCCATGGTTGATTATGGAGCATCATGGTCCATCAGAGTACGGGATGCTCCACAATTGAGTCCTCGGAAGGGATACCCTCGCAACACTGGGTGTACTGGTTGGAGAGCCAAGTCAAATAAACAACGTTACATATTTTCTGAGTGATTAAAGATATTCGAAACGACAAATCCCGGGGTGAAACGGTTCCACACCAAGCATCACTGCTTAAGTTCCTGAGTTTAGATTGCTAAGAAACGTCAAGAAGTTACCCCACAAAATCTACCCTGGAAGAATATCGGTTGACTCACGGTCTTCCAGTTATTCAATCGCTGCACGCAGTCGTGCTCAATCCACTCTTGGCGATTTGTATACTCATCAATTTTCAACAATTAAGAGCATCCTTCACAATCCTTAAGACAAGTTTGTTAATTGTAGCTGAAACATGAGAATAGCTGTGTTGCTCCAAGGCGGGTATTCCTCCGCAGGCGGGATCGTTACTTTTCCGTATTGCTACTATGGGTTCGAGAGGCTCTTACATGACTAATGGCAAAATCTGTCAAGTGACAGTCACGCAATATGATTAGCTAGTTAAAAGCAAACACGCGGACATATTCGGGACGTATGTGATTCAATTACGAGTGTACACGGATGGCCTTCCATATTGGGGTTGCTTGGGATCACTGAAATTATGGCAATGACTGAAATGCACCGCAGGTTAAAACCTTGTGAGAGATTAAACCTCAGCGATAAAGAGCCACAAATAAAGCTACATGCCAATCACAAGCTACTTATTGCACCCAAAATAGCAAAAAACATGGGACACGAGCTCGCTCTCTACAAATTTGAGTATGTGCCGTATGAAACTCCAACACCAATATACTTATCATGAGAGTGACCTATTTCTTATGAAGAATTTAGAGTTATCAGTGGCATGGACTGCACAAGGAACTTCAAGTTGATTGCGTTTGTGCAGGTACAAATGTGGAGATAGAGATGAGTAGCGATGTATGAAGATATCTTCAAGTTGCTTCAATTAGCACATGAGCGAGATAATTTAGGCTATTACGCGTAGAATCCGGTCTCGTATACCCCTTTTCACCATTTCATACAGTTATTTTGTAGAACCATGACCGCACGACTATTGGAAAATGAAAAATTCAGCCACCCATATGACCCATACGCGATCCAGCTTGATCTCATGAAGGAGATCTACTCGTGTATCAAGAGTGGTTGCAAGGTTGGTCTATTCGAAAGTCCAACCGGTACGGGGAAGACACTCTCTCTAATCTGCTCGACAATGACTTGGCTCAGAGATTTCAAGAGAGAGAATGTAATCAAAGAAAAGAAGGTTTCAGGAACTACAGATATAAAAGAAAAGGATGCAGGTGTCAAGGAAGACAATGATTCCGACGTTGAGTCTGATGATGATGAGCCGGCTTGGGTAAAGGAAGCATACATAAACTCGCTTGTAGAGAGATCGTTTTCCGCTGCAAAAGAATACGAATTGCATTTGGACGAGATCGAGAAGAAGTCCAAGGCGAAAATACAGAGCATACATGAACTTACGGTCAGGAAACCGAAAAGGTTCAAGAAATCAGGCCCGAAAGATATACGACATGGCGAAGAAGAGGATTCGTTTATTCCCGATGACTACGTCAGCGATACAGAGACTTCTAGATCTCGAGATAAGAGCGAAGAATTGAGTTTAGAGGTGCGCAAGTTACTTGGCAAAGTAGACGGGCCCAAGGAAACCGTGGAGCTCATAAACAATTGCCCAACAACCATATACTATACATCGAGGACCCATTCTCAATTGAGTCAGTTTGCAGCACAGTTACAGATGACGTCTTTTCCTTCGTCTTTCCAGAACCTTACAGAGAGGACAAAGTTCTTGCCCTTGGCGTCTAGAAAGCAGCTATGTATCAACCCAAAAGTATCGAAGCTCAAAGATTTAACCAGCATAAACGACGCGTGTATTGACATGCAAAACAAGAGTGGATCTACATCTTCTTGCGAGTTCATACCCAAGCTTAACAATCCAGAATCGGAAGAACTCTCCAAGGAATTTATTGATACTAACTTTGCTTCCATACACGACATTGAAGATCTTGTAACCATAGGGGAATCGCTACACATCTGTCCTTATTACTCCGTTCGTAGGGGAATTGAACTATCCGAAATCACTGCCTTGCCGTACCAAATGCTACTCCAAGAATCAACCAGGCAATCGTTGGACATTAATTTGGATAACGCAATTGTAATCATCGATGAGGCCCACAATTTGTTTGATGTGATAAGCTCGCTATATTCCGTTAGCGTTAGCGCACTGGACTTGACAGTCGCCATCAACTCCTTGAAAATGTATCTCAAAAGGTTTTCAACGAGGTTGAATAGTGGAAATAGAATCAACCTCATGAAATTGATAAAAGTTTGTCTGCTATTGAAGGCACTCATTGAAGGGGAAAAGAATGTTGTTCCAGGTAAGGAGATGATAGCCCTGGATATCTTCAAGGGAAGCACAGGCGATTCTGTTAACATTCATAAAATCGATGCCTTCTTATCAAAATCAAAAATTGCATATAAAATCGAAGGCTGGGTGCAACAGCAGCAACAGCAGCAGCAACAAGAAGACGGGAGAGACAATAAACAAAAATCGCATAGTCTGTCACCTCTTTTGTTTAAAATTGCATCATTCCTTAGATCACTTACAAACCCATCCAAAGAAGGTAAATTCTTTTGGGATAAGTCAGCTCAGAACATACCCTCCATCAACTACATGCTCCTAGATCCTAGTTCGATGTTCAAAGAGATTGTGACAAGAGCCAAATGTGTTATTCTATGCGGAGGTACTATGGAACCAATGGCGGACTATACAAATTATCTCGTGCCTTCAATCCCACAAAACCAAATACGAAAGTTTTCCTGCAACCACATCATTCCAGATTCCAATTTGCAAGTATATCCAATCTCGTCGATTACATCTACCAATTCGCTTCCTTTTGAGTTTCTGTTCGACAAAAGAAACAACCCTGTTATGATTTCCAATTTGGGGAAATGTGTATTGAAGATTTGCCAAAGCGTGCCTGATGGTGTTGTGATGTTTTTCCCCTCCTACAAGTACTTGGAACAGGTATTGAAATCGTGGAAAGAGACGAACCACGGAGAAACATACAGCAGCTTGACCAAGCTGAAATCAGTCTTTACGGAACCTAGGGAATCGTCCGACACTGATAAGGTGCTTTCCCTGTATGCAAGTGCCATAAAGGAGAAGCATGGAGCGCTATTACTTTCTGTGGTGGGCGGTAAATTGTCGGAGGGTATAAACTTTTCAGATGAGATGGCAAGAGCAGTCATTATGGTTGGATTGCCGTTCCCGAATGCATTTTCTGGGGAAATCGTCGCCAAAAGAAAATATATCGAGTCCAATGTGATTTCGAAAGGTGGTTCCAATACCATGGCTAGGGAAGCTGCCAGAGAATTCTATGAAAACATTTGCATGAGGGCAGTAAACCAAAGTATCGGTAGAAGTATCAGACACATCAATGATTACTCTATATTATATCTCATTGACCAGAGGTATGGAAACACTAACATCCAAAAGAAGCTAAGCGGCTGGGTTAGGAATAGGCTAGAAAAGAAGGAAGGCGGTTGTGTTGATTTCCAGAAAGCTATCCTGCAAACTAGAGAATTCTTCGAAAGACACAAAGACCGTCAATTGGAGATTTAGTTCTGCTAGTTTCCAATGGTTTTTTCCCCTCCAACTTGTACATAGTAGTAACGAAGGTTAAAATCATAGAGTACATAAATATAGCTTATCATTTAAGGGAATACAACGTCGCTTCTGAGCACCCACTTCTCTCCCTTGGAAACCAATTCCGCCTCATGCATGAGGCAATCGTAGCCATGTTTATGTAAAAGAGCCAAGCCCTTGCTAGGATGAATGTTCAAGGGCTTTGCCTTTCTCCCCTCAGGGTGGAAGATAGTTCCACCGCCCTCAAATTCTTCGTCACCGGTCAAGTATATGAGTAGCGTCCACTTAGTCTTCCCCTTCTTTGAGCCTTTGGCTTCAAGGGGACAGACAACTGACTCGTCGAAGTGCTTGCCAAAGAAGTGGCCCTTCCTGTATCTGTATATTCTGAGTTGCGGGTTCAAGAAAATTGCATTGCTAAATGTATCCTTGATGGCATCAAGCTCTTCGTCTTCGTAACCTACATCCTGCATCAATACTTGTTTGAGATATGACCACAACACGTTGGTGGCGCCAAAATCTGTGGTCAAGCAACGGTCATTGTATCTAGCAGCATACTCTTTGCTCTTAACAAGCGGAGTCGTCTCCAATTTCATGGCCGGAGACCTCTCAATTGAGCTAATGATCTCGTTGCACACCTCCTTTGAGAAGAACTTTTCGATGGTGACGATTTGGTCTTCGATTATTGTTTGAGGCTGCGGCTTGAAGAATTGCTTGGAGAAGTTTGACGGGAGAGCATCAAACGAAGAAGGGAATGTGTAAGACATTGGGAAATGGCTGGGTAGGTAATAGTGTGAGGCAAGAGAGAGAAGCCAAGAGTGGTTTTCAAGTGACTGATAATCTTTTTTTTTTTTCAGAGTGAGATTTCCATACTGATAGCAATATTGATAGCATGAGGTGTCAAGCTTGCAGATGGCTGAAAACAGTCTAGGCACAGAAAACTGGAACATTAGTTCAGCATTCTGTCGAATACTAATACTAGTAGGGTATTCACTAACTAAGGGTATCGCTATGTCCAAATAACGTTTGGACTCGCCCATACCTGGCCCGCTCCATTTGGCTGCAAAGATCTCCGCCTACAGTCCCGAAATAAATGCATTCGTTCTATATTACTAACTATTTATAACATAATCTAGTTCTTCACGTACTTCCTGTTAGCTCCTCATAACAGTGCTTCAAGATTCACTAACAAACTGTAAGTTTCCCTAGGCATCTTGTACTGCACCATTCCAGCATATATCATACAATTTTTGGCCATTTGGTGGATCTTATCCAACTCTTCTCTTTGATTGCTTGCAGTCTTGTACCGTTGAGTTAAAATGGCGTAGTTCATTTGTGAAATCAGAGTCATGATCATTATCAATAAGGATGGAATCACCTTGATCACATTGTCATCCAATGAATTCGACACCAACTCGGCATCCTTTCTGATGGAGATCAAGTCCGCCTTGGCGTTTATTGGGATTATACCCAAGTCGAGTATCTTTTGAATAGTCAATGACCAATCCTTTTGCAAGAATGAGGATCTGATATCCACTATGGATATCAACAAGTCCAAGCTCTCTCTCTTGGCAGGCGATATGGAATCCAAAATGTGCGTGTTCTTTTGGAAAATCTGGGTCGTATGCTTTGCCAACATAATGATGCTGTTATCTGGAGTATCAGTTTCGTGAACCAATGGTTGGTCCAATGGTGTGGTTGATAAGATTTCACCCAATAACTTGTTCAACAAGATGATGTCAGTGTTGTATTCTTGAGCCAATTGGTAAAGTAAGATGGAATCGAAGATTCTACCTTCTTCTTCACACCTGATGGCCAGCTTCTCTATGATTATTTGATTGAACATGTCTACATCATCCAATTTAATTAAAGATCTTTGCTTTTCCAAGATTCCTGGCAGTCTTTCGCCGTTAACTGAATTGATTGACCCCAAGAGCATTCCGAATTCTCTGGAAATCAATATAAGTTCTCTGATTGCCTCGTGACAAATAGATACATTGTGTGGCTCCATAGCGATCAAAATGGCATACTGACATGCAACCTTAGGGTCAGATATCTTGAAGGTTCTGGTGTAACTACCTAACAACCTGCTGAAGTTTATCTTGAACTCACCATCTGTGGTGACAATCATCAAGTCATTCTTCAGCTCTCTGCTTGTAGTCTTGATTAAGCCGTAGTAGCTCAACCCGATTGCCAAATGCACCGCATCGCATTCGTTAATGGATTCAAAAGTGTACTGCACAGCCAATTCGTACAATCCAACCAAAACCAAACACTTCAAGTATAATGGGTTGTTTGAAGACGAGTTCAACTTCTTAGGTCCTAACAGGATTATGCGCTTTTGGAAGTCATCCAAGGTGTAAGTCTCGAAGATCAAGCCACTACTTTGGTTGTTATCAGAATCGGAATCAGTTTCGTTGATTAACGATAAATGGAACCATAACCAGTCCTCAATACTCAAGTTGATGGATTGTGGTAAAGACTTCTTTGAAAGGTCGCACTTTCCGATAATCTTGTATACACTGTACTTGTAGACATCATAAGTGTCGACCAAATCCTCATTTATGAATTGGAACTGTTGGTTGAATTCACTCTGGAGCCTTTCATTGAGATCCAATGGTAAAGAGGTGTTGCCAACCTCCAAGTACTTCTTGACGTAGATTGGGAAGTTCTTGTCGAACTTGTTGAAGGAGTCTTGGTTCTGTTCCACAAGTTCCAATAATTCCACATACAAGCCCGATCTTAAAAGATAGAAGATCAAGGCCCAAATTGGACACCCGTTTATGAGGAGAGTGTTGCTTCCACTGCTGTCAGCAGGTCTCTTGGTGACTTTCTTGATGAAGTGAATGACCTTGTTGATATTTGATGGAGGTAATTTGTCCTTCTCGTCGTCCTTATTGTAGTAGTTGACAATGTAGTCGTAGAATTGTGATTCCAAGTATGCTCTACTAGTCTTTATCACGCGCGAGGCCACGTTGACGCCAGCTTCGCTGCTGAATTTCTTTTCTTGGCTCAATTTGCTGACCTTTTCTTCAGTCAAGTTGACAAGGATCTTCCACGAGTCTCCAACTTGTCTGGACTTGAGGTCTGAATTTGCCTTGCTCACTTCTTCAAAGCTCATGGCTAAAGGGAAAAACGACTCAGACAATCTGGCCTCGTTCAACTGGTAGACAATCTGTGCATGGCTCTCGAATTTGTCTCTGCTCAATTGCTTGGACGAGTAGGTTGACGAAGGCTTTGAGGAAAGAGGAGAGAGTAAGTTGTAGTTGTAGGAGTTTGTTTTGTTCCAAGTGAAAGATGAGTTGCCTGTGGTGGACTTCTTAGTGCTCGCAGAGCTGGAGCTCGGAGAACTCGCGGTTATGCCAAAGTTCTTTCTCAATTGGTCCTTTCTTACTTTCCAGTCAATAGAAATGTTTTTGGCCACAAAGTTGTCGAAGTCCTTGGAGGCAGCAGATAATGACAGTTCGATGGCTGCCAAGATGTTTTCGTCCTTCTTGCTGCTGAGGTAGCTGTCGAGGTTGCCCTCTGAGGAGTCGGAGCCGTTGGGGGCATGCACCTTATTGTTGTCGTCACCCCAGTCGAAACCGCCACCAAATCCACCTCCGAAGCCACCTTTAGGACCGTGAATACCGCCTCCGAATCCACCGCCAAATCCGCCGCCATACAAGTGGTTTTGGATCTCCTGCGTGCCCAACGAATTCAATTCGGCCTCGATATCATCGGCGGAGATCCCGCTGGATGCTAACAAGTAGTGCGCTCTGGTGAACGATGAAGGTGTCTTGGAGGCCTGACGACGAAGTAAGTTGGTCTTTTTCTGCAATTCAGGGATAGTGAGTTGGATAGATCCCAAGTCGGAGAGGCCAGACTTGGGGAAGTTGCCAGCCGATTCAAGAAGGTCCTTGAGCAACTTGGTAGAAGAATCGTCCTGTCCAGCAATTGATGTGGAGGCAGTGATGTTTGTGGGAGCGCTGTTGTTGCTGTTGCTAGAAGCAGTGGTGGAAGCTGGAATAGCGGATGATCCAGGCTGGAAAGAGTTAGTGTTGCCGCTGTTGCTGGTGCTGCCGGCGGTTGCAGCGCCTGCGGTGTTCAACGAGCCAAACAAAGACATTTCCGGAACAATTCAATACTGAGAATTAGTGGGAGTATTTCCGTTTGATCCAGAGAACTATATAAACTCCTGAAATCCTTGTGTTTTATACGATTGGAGGCTGTCCTTCTGGCTGTGATGCATTGTGTTTTCATTTTGGGCTCAATTTTTTTTTTCGGTATGTTTGTAGATTTAGTGTACTGCATATGCGCCCCAGTTATAACAGACTGAGACTGAGAGAGTGCAAGCGTTCCCTACTTTAGTGAGGGGCCACACAAAATTACCCGGACCTCATCTCGCACGCAGTATAAATACAACAAAGAAAGTCTGAATTTTTCAACTTATGGTTTTTTTCCCTTTTTTATTAACTTTGTCCAAAAGTAATCCACCACATAGACAGTGCAACGACATTTTCCCTTTGGTTTGGTGATAGAGCCTCAGTTTTTGAGATTCTATCTCCTGTATGCTGACTGGATACTCACACATGTTAGTCGCGATAGCTGGTAGGAAAGAGAAACTTGGATCTTTAAGAACTTGTCTGGATAATCATGAAAGAGAGGTGTCAGAAGGTTCAAACAATTGTACCATGTAGCTGTAGTTTTCTATTGTTTGGCGTGCGCGGGCAGAAGCAGGGTATGAGTAGCGAATACTATGAAGCACAGTTCGTGGGGCCAGTGGAGCTCCTGGGTAACTCCTGGAGTGCTCTGATTCGCTTAAATAACTCTTGCTTTGCGTCTGGCGCACAAGTCAGGTAAAGTTTAAATCAGATTTAAAGTTTAGGCGGTAGTGCTGCCCAAATTTGAGCAGCCTGAAATGGCTGCGAAAAACCCGTGAAGACTCGTGAGGGAAATCAGCAGGAGTTCCTTCTGTATTCAACACAAAAGGATGTTCAGACCCATGGTCTCAAGGCTTCGGCTTACTTACTCTATTCTACAGTTGGCACACCCTTTAAATATTACTTTTATTATTAAATAACCCGAATTCTAACTTTTTCGTATTTTCGATTTCCTAGTCCCAAAACCTATTCGTTTATCTTGTCTGGTAAACAAACGTCGGCGAATTCTTCTTCGTCATCGTTACCTCTACCACCGGCAAACTTTTCTCTACAGTTCCAGCCCTTGACTGGGAACCACCAGTATGCTAAGGCCCAGATCAAGTAGACACCCAAGACTGCAGAAACGTAGTTCATGGTGTCTGCGGTGACTGGCATAGTGGATGGGAACGAGAAGAAGACCAATGCAAAGATGGACCATGCGATGGTGACGATGTTGGCGAATAAACCAAACTTGCCTAACCAGAATGGACCGTGTCTGATGTTGTTTCTACCTCTGTATAACAAACACAAGGTTGGCACCATGTAGGACAACAACAAGAAGGTGATACATCCAACAACCATGGAGTTGAAAGCGGCATCAGAGGCCAAGTATAATAAACCTAAGACGGCAACCCAGGCACTGGAAAACAAGTGGGCGTTCAATGGGACTCCCAACTTAGGGTCAATGATGGCCAAGTGCTTGGACATTGGTAAACCGTGGTCTCTGGCGAAAGACCAGCATAATCTTGCTTGCCAAGTGTGGGAGGCTATGGTACAACCACAGGCAGTTAACAAAATCAAAGTACCTAAGCAGATGGCACCGGCCTTGTTACCCAAAGCTTGGTAGTAGATATCCAAGATTGGCATACCGGTGGTGGAGTTCAAGATGGCACTCAAGTTTTTCACGGAGAAGAACATGGCAATGGAGTAGCAGAAAGAAGTGACGAAACCAATGGTGACGGTACCCATGATGGCAATTGGGATGATTCTTTCAGGCTGAGCAACTTCTTCAGCCAAGTGAGTGGCGCAATCCAAACATGAGAAAGACCAGTTAGGGTTGATCAAACCAACAATGAACGCAATGGCAGCAGAAGACCAACCGGTACCGTTTTCGAACTTGACGAAAACGAACTCAGCGGTGTTGTAGTTGCCTCTCAGACACACCAAGACTGTGATGGTGATGACAACGAAGGAAAACAAGGAGGTGTACAAGGCACCGTTGGCAATGCTGGGCAACAACTTACCGTAGCAGTTGAACAAGACCAAAAAGGCGTTGATGATCTGGTAGATGATGAACAACTCCCATCTCTTGGAGACGTGGTCTGGGTGCATGAGGTTCCAGAAACCCATGATTTCCTGGGCAATAGCAAGAGCCATGGAGGCGGAAGTGAAGATGGAACCTGCCCAGGCGAAGGAACCACACAAGTAGGCCAAGAAGGAGGAGTACTTTCTAGGACTCAACACTCTGGTCCACACGTACTGGCCACCAGCGGATGGGATAGCAGAGGACAATTCCGAAAGCGTGATACCAATACAGTACGAGATACATGCAATGATGATGATACCGTAAACGATAAGCAATGGACCACCAGATTCAATACCGGTGATCAAGGAGGCGGAAATACCGAACCACGAGTTGGTGAGACCGAAACCGACCCCCAAAACGGACCAAACTGAGAAGGTACGCTTCAAGGCACCGGCTTCAACGGTGGAAGAAGACGAGTCAGAGTCGGACGACTTGCTGATTTCCTTTTCGGAGGAGCCAAACTTGGCGTGGCATGCTGGGAGCTGCGCGTCGGCGCCAGCGTCCTTTTCAACGAACGACATGGTGGAGTGTGTTTGGAGTTTTGCGAAAGAGCGTGACGGTGCAACCACTTTTTCTTTTTTTTTGTGAAAAGCTTACTGGAGTCAAATATAGCCTATACTACAATGATAGACAAACACACTGAAAAACTTTTGGTGTTTTCCGATGTGTGGAGTAGATGCAAAAAACGATTTGATGGAAGAAATGAAAGCAAGCAATGTATCAGATCAGATCCAATTGATACTAAACAAAACTATGTAAAAAATACTAAAAAGTGAAGTGAAATGAAGTAAACAAATAAAGGAATCAAGAAGAAAAAAAAAAAAAAAGCTCTTGGAATCAAGAATTGCTGCAATTCATTTTGTTTATATACCCCGAGATTTCAGAAGCTAAAAAAATTTTTTCGTATGTAAATCACACTGCAACACAGTGGATCAGTACTAACGGTAGCGTGACAAGATCCAACAAAAGGCGAAATCACATGCTATCAAAGCCTAAAGAGCTAAAAAATAAAGAAATAACGATCATTTAGCAAAAAATAATTGCATTGCACGTAGGCAGGGTCATATTTCACCAGTACGAGGACATGGCCGAATAGGCACTCCAGTATGGCGTTTTTGCGATGTAAGTGCGGCCCAATCGCATCTCATTGGGTGGTGATAACTGCGCGAAAAAAAAAAATTCAAGGCGAAAAAAAAGAAAGAAATAGCGACAAATGCGAGCTTTTAGTGTGGTACGTTAGCGAGAGAAAAATATTTCAGGTCACCCGTCAGTGAATAATTTGGCCAAGAGACGCTAAAATAGCGATGAGCGAAGAAAAAAAAGAAAAAGAACTGTGAAAAGAAACAACCTATGCAGTCCTCGAGACTCCACAGCTAGCAGTCACTTCTGGTTGTGGTTTGCTTGAGGGTTTCCCGTCTCTCTCTCTCTTGATCTACCTCATCGCACGGTCTCAGAACCTTTACATGGCGTCACCTACCGAAAGTTCGTAAGGCTTTCGCAACACCACCGCTATTGTTGTGTGTGCTATGGCCCTACCGAGAAAAGGCAGCGGATTTATTTTTTCTGCACGACAAAACTATAAATGTCACACTACCCGTATATCGAGCACCCAAAAAAACGGGAATATCACATGCGCGGAATTAAAGCGGCCTTTTCTGGTGTTGGAGGGGGGGGAGGGATGAGACATACTAAAAAAGTGCTCTAGCCGTTTCCCCTTGAACCCACCCAACGTGAAGTTTCAGAAGGGTTCAGGCTGTTGAGCCTCACGTCGCTGGGAAGCAAAAACAATGCAGCCAGTGCAATGTGAGTCCATGTATGTTGACGGTTGGGTGATGTGTTTCATCGTCTAGTCTGCCTCTGTCTCGCTTAAGCACCGAAACTGCTCCATTTGAATTCGTTTCTCTGATCCCGTTTTCTCCACCTTAAACTCCGTCCTCCCAGGGCGAACAATCGGTGTCTATCGTATATTTAACACCACCTGAATGAGGATGCCCTGGTGTAATGAGCATTTAGTGGTTGTGTCACCAACGCATGTACCCATACATTTTGCAGCAATCACTTATACGAGTAAGCGCATTCTCCCCGACTCTCCCTTGATTGCTGTGGAGTTGAACTTGTATCACTCCACACCACCATACTTTCACTTCCTCTCTCCTTCTTCTTCTCTCCAACTGCTCATTTTCCTAAATGGGGACCCTGTTACAATTATAACCTTTGACATTGCTATTGGCTAAAAGTGTGCTTCCCCACTATACATCTTCACGTGTCTGATTTTTTTTAGCAGACGGTACACCAATTTGTGAGGGTGGGTACTTCGGTACCTGCATATACCCAAGCCGATATGCACTCCTCATGGGCCTAGCAAAGTCCAAATTGCCTTAGTACTACCGTGCCGAAGCCATTCCTAAATGCCTTAGCAAATACTTTCTCGGCTTAGTGTAGAGATTGCTGATTGCTTTTCTGTTGATTCACCCGTTCTCTTTGTGATATACCTAGCATTTCGATCCGAGACGGCCACAGCATTTGCAAGCACCACTACTTAACCGCATCAGCATACACATCTCCAGGCACCACGACAACACACGCCACGCCCATTTTACCCCAATATTTATTTTTGCAGTACCCACCACTACTCGCATCTTTCGCTTGATCCCAACCCTACACTACTCAATACACCGTCTCCAGCACAATGCAGTATGTTGGTAAGGTAGGTGGCTACGTGTACAACCAATGGAACTCGCTCAACCCCGCCACCCTCTCAGGGGCGATCGATATCATTGTGATCGAGCAACCCGACGGAACCATGCACTGTTCCCCATGGCACATAAGATTCGGCAAGTTCCAAATCATCAAGCCGCTGCAGAAGAAGATCGACTTGTACGTCAATGGCATCAAAACTGATTTGCCCATGAAGTTGGGCGAAGGAGGTGAAGCCTTTTTCGTGTTTGAGATCGATAAGGATTCCGGCGCTGACTTGTTGAGTAAGCTGGTGATGACCTCGCCCGTGATCTCGGCCTCGAGCTCCCCCATTGGCAGTGCTCCTGGCAGTCCCAGATTGAACTCACAGAGCACAGCGACAAACACAACCGCGCCCGCTGGCACCGGCGAGGGCATATCCCATCTGTCAACATCCAACTCTATCGCAGGCTCAACGTTGAACTTGAACACATCGAACGAGCCCGACACCTTGAACTTGGATAGCACAAACACCACGACTGCAAACAACGGCACATCCACCCCTACAGCCCCCGAGACCCCTGCGTCGATCGAGAATAAGATTGTCTTATCGCCCACGTCTCCCTCCACTCCAGTCCAACCTAAATCCCCTCGGGCAGTAGCTCTGAAAATTGCATTCGAAAAAGCGAAAAAGGTCACGCAATTGTTGAACATCCCATCGAAAATAGACATCAATGGTGACATGGTGTTGGATATGGATGGTTACAAGCCAAACTCGCAGAAGAATATCGACAACTCCGACGATTTGTTCAACAAGATCTTCATGGAGGAAATGGAAAAGCTCCGTAACGAGGGGGCAGACGATGAGAACCAGTGGGACAAGCTTATACGTAAAGATGAAAACGGTAACATTAGAATTGTCGCTGGTGAAGACGAGGAGGAAGTGGAAGATGGTGAGTCACCAGAAGATGGCCAAGAAGACGACGAGAACGACGACTCGAGCCACGCTTCGGATTTAGAGAACTATTCTGACCTCGAAACCACTGTGGGCCCCGATGGAGACGAATCATCGTCCAAGACTTACTTCAAAACACTTCGTCTTACCTCCGACCAAATGAGAAAGATGAACTTACACTACGGTGAAAACCAGTTGGTTTTCAAGCTCCACGAGGGAACTAGTCAAACCACGTCGAATTTGTACTTGTGGAAATCCACAACCCCGATCGTCATCTCCGATATCGATGGAACCATCACCAAGTCTGATGCCTTGGGACATGTCTTGAATCTTATCGGCAGAGACTGGACCCACCCTGGTGTGGCCAACTTGTTCCTGGATATCAAGGCTAACGGATACAATATCATGTACCTTACGGCCAGATCAGTTGGCCAAGCCGATACGACGAGGCAGTACTTGAAGAATATTGTCCAAGACGGAACAAAGTTACCGCCAGGGCCTGTCATTTTGTCACCAGATAGAACGATCGCAGCGTTAAGAAGAGAAGTCATCTTGAAGAAGCCAGAAGTGTTCAAGATGTCCTGTTTGAGCGATATCAAGAACTTGTACTTCAACCTGTACGAGCTCAACTTGAATCTGGTCAGAGACGAGGAAGGGAACTCAACAACAATTGAAGATGACAGAACTCCATTCTACGCTGGATTTGGGAACAGAATCACTGACGCCATCAGTTATAGATCGGTGGGTATCCCATCGCACAGAATCTTCACCATCAACCCCGATGGAGAAGTTCATATGGAATTGTTGGAATTAGCGGGTTACAGGTCGTCGTACCTTCATATTGGAGAATTGGTGGATCACTTCTTCCCACCAATCAAGACAGTTCCAAACTCATACTGGAACGACAACCAGTTCAATGAATACATGCACCACAAGCATGATGACAATGAGCAGTTCACGCCTGGGTCTCCAGGAAGTATCGATGTCGACGGAGCAAGAAGCATCAACTCAGGAAATGACGAGTACTACCAGTACCCTGGCAATAACCAGCAAGCATATAATAAAGTGATTGCCTTGAAGACTGACGAGAGATACAACGATGTGAACTACTGGAGAGAGCCATTAGTTAACTTGAGTGACTTGAGTGACGAGGATGAAGAACAAGATGCAAGTCCACCTCCGCCAGAGCCCAAGTCACCATCTGCATTTTCTCTCAGGTCGTTCACTAACAGCTCCTCTGCTGACGATAAGAAAACCATTGGTGCTACGGATCCGATGTTGTTGAGCCAAGAGATTAAGAGAGAGTTACAGGCACAGGAGCGTGCCGAGCCCAGGAAGGAGAGACCTACGTCCATGAGTTCCATCACTTCGCCATTGAAGAGTTTCATGATGGGTAGCAGCAAGCCTGCGGACACGGTAGTGACCAAGGGAGACAGCAACAGCACGAATGTGGCTGGCGGCGACGACGGTGACGGGTATGACGAAGACGACCAGCGCCCAGTCAACAATTTGAGGAAGAACCACAGCAAGTACTTCACGCCCAACGATAGCATCGAGTTGTCCAAGGATGGGGAAATCGACGACGAGGATGTCGACGAGGAAGACGACGACTATACCGGTGACGAGGTGGACGAGGAAGATGATTACACCACGGAAGAGGAGTATGACGATGATTATGAGGACGACTATGAGGATGAAGACGACTATGAAGACGACAGAGATGTCGACGAGGACGCAGAAGAATACGATGAGGACGAAGATGTCGATATCGACGACGGAATCCCCCGGGACGAGCAGCAGCACGTGAAACCGCAAGTTCTGCTGACCCCCCAGAAGCACAACGGCTCGAACGCCTCCCCCATCAGTCTCCTCAACCAATCGCCCTCCAGCCCTACGCCTATGAGAGCCAAGAAGTCACAAGTTTCCTTGGGGCTTCTGCTGGACCAAGATCCGAAGTTTGTGAAGGCGAGCGAGCTCATGCATAATTTGGATTTGAATAAATAAGTAAAATAGCATACACAATACAACGAAAAATACAATACACCCACTCCAAGCACCCCGGCCTGAACAGAGCGACGCGGTCACAGCAGCCCAATACAAGAGGCGGCGCGTTGGGGGCAACACAGGAGGTATCGCTACGAAATGTGTACTTATTTTTTTTTTTAGGTATTTTGGTGTTTCGGGTCTTTGTCGGTAGTGCTAGTTCTTATCGGTTGAGCTCGTACTTTAATGTTGTTTTTAGTCTGAATTCGCAAAAGGGAGCGGCAACTTAGGAGCTGCAGCATGGCGGGAGCCGTGGCCCTGGCTCCAAAAACACGCGAACCCGCCTGTCGGGAGAGGGCTGTCACTGCCGTCGACGACCTACCGCTGTATGTGAGGGGGGCGGGTCTCTTATTCTTGCTGTGTTTACTTTGTCCATTTACTGTTTTGCATGTCATACAGAGACCCTTTTTCTTCTACATCTTGGAGTTGCACCTCAGTTTCGTAATTTGCTTCGTATCTTCGCTGGAGGGGATGGGCAGTAAACATCGGAATCTACGATGCAACTTCTTGGCACAGTATTCTTAGATCTCGAGTGCCACTCAGCGAAGACTCTTCCTAACGACCCCCCGAGCATATACGGCTGCTTATCATTGTGTGAGTTCAGCTGGGTGTGTGGGAAAAAAGCTTATTCCGCTCGATCCCATCACATAAGCGGAAACTCCATTAAGCGTAAAAAATACCAATAAAATAGACTAAATATATCGCCAGCATCTAAAAATAAAAGTATTGTGTGTGGGCATCCTGTCTAACTGTGTGAAAAATATATTTGGACTGCCAAAAGCTAAAAACGGTTTATTTTTTTTTTAGCCGGAACCTCAGTGTGGTGGGTCTATTGTGCGCAAGGGGAACCTCCACAAAGCCCTGATTTAGCCTGTAAATTAGCCTGTAGCAAGCAGCCAGAGGCCAGTGGGCCAGTGAGCACCCCTACTTGAAGCAAGAATGTACACACTCTTACAACCACCGAAAAAAAGAACTTTTTTGGTTTAGGTGTTGCGTTGCTCACGCTCATGCCGTGCTGCCTATCACTCCCTCACCCAAAACCCTCTCTCCCACAGACAAATGCACCCACGCCAAAACCCTAACCAACCAGCTATCAAACTTTAAGATTTGAATCCACAATGTCAACTTTAGCTGCTGCGCTGACTCACGTCCCAAATAGACTTTTGCTAATAAAAACCATGGGAACGTGTCTAGAACACAGCCTAGCAACTCTAGAATGTGCGTAAGCTTAAACGTGAAATTCTGCATAAGAGTCGAGCGAGACGCAAAACAATGCGTGGGGGCCCTTTATTATGTGTCTCAAACGTAACGGCTCGATCAAAAAAAAAAAAAAATTTCAAATTCTCATGTCAACTACGTAATCTGTCAAGTGTAATTGTCTAAATCTGTTAAATTCATAAACTTTTTTTTTTTTTTTTTTTTTTTTTGCTATCGGAAAGGGGGCACGCTACGCTAATTACACTTCATACTTGTTCGTTATGAACAAAGGGTTCTAATAATTGCACTCGAAGACATATTTTTCAGTCTCGCAATAATCAACAACAGCACGCTAGCCATATAAACTCAGGGGCATGGAACGCTTGCTTTTTTGCTTTTGTAAATATTTAGTATACTACAGCCAGGGTTCCTTCCACACTCTTTTATAAAACCAAGCTTTTTTTGCATTTTGGGTTCCAGATTTATGGTCCAGTGTTTAACTTGCCGTTCCCTAATTGCCTGCAGACTCCAACTTTAATCTTAAAATAAGAACATAACTGACACACTGGCTTAATTTAGCAACTGGTGTTATATACCACATAGATACCTCGCGTTTGACACAATTTATTGCATTTTCCCACTGGTAGCGCCATTGGCACTTGATATCCTGAGCGCACCAGACTTTAGTTCTTTAGCTCCTTCTTCTTCTTCTTTTCCTGGTACTTTTAGCATCGCCAGAGTGAACAGATCTGACAATCGCAAGTAAGCCTCGAAACGTGACATATTTGCAGGAAAATCATCTTCCTACAAAGCAATTGGCAATCCACCAGATCAGCCTCTTAAGAATCCCCCATCAGTGCTGCTGTTGCTGCTGCTGAGGCCATGTTGGTGAAAAGAACATTCCCCAAGGTGCTCCTCGGAGTGTTTGCAGTGATATCCTGCCTATGCATCTTCGAGTTGTTGGTCACCTTCCGAAAAATAGACAATATCGGTTCGATAGTACAGTCGTTGCATAATTACCATAAAAACATACGGTTCATCTTCCCTGCGTACTACAAAGACTCCCAGGTGAACTCCTACTTGAGTGAGGTGGCAGGCTCTACCTACTACAAGTATGGCGGGAGCAAGTTCCCATCGGGGGCCCTCGACACAATGCATAACGATAAGAATTTCCACAAGCATAAAATAACCATGTTCCATTCATCCAAGAACATCGAAAAGGACTTGGACCGGTGCTACGAAGATTTGAGAAAGACATCAGAAGTCTTTGTGAACAAGGCTGAAAACATCGATGTAGATTTGACGGCGGTGTTGAAGCAGCTCATCAGGGATCTCCCCAACAACCGTTACTACCGGGAAATCGCGCCCTTCTTTCTTGATCAATTGAAAGAGCAATTAAGGGACGGAGAACCTGTCACCAATAACTGGTTCCAGTTGGCAGGATCTTCGGTTTGGTTGGAAGATTTCGGGGTGCATTTCATGATCAGACGAATCATCTACTCCCCCTCGGGCGCAAGAAATGCACCCATCATTTCCTTGGCCTACGCCCAGGTATTTGACGACAACTGGAACGAATTGAAGGACACAAATTTGGTCCTCCCTGGAAACAAGGGTAAGAGATCTAGTAAGTTGAGTGCTATCAAGTTCCCAACATTCTTAAAAGTCCCCTTCTTCCACGAATACGACGTTACCGACAACAGATACTACGGTCCCGAGGACCCAAGAATCACAAAGTATAAGACCAAATATGGACACTACGAGCCTATAATTGTCTTCAACTCCATGCATAGAAAGTTTGAAAAGTACGATGACGACGAGGACCACACTGAAAATTTACAGGCAAACTATTATAGATCAATGTGGTTGTGTTTCCCATTTGAGTTTCAATCTGGTAAATTCAACATGGACGACTTCCATGATGATTTCTTCGACTTGACCGACGACTACACAAGAGTGGAAGAATTGAGAATTAAGAATAAGAGAAGACAGGAGAAGCAAAAAAACTGGACTCCATTCTTTGGATTCAACGAAAAGCTGGTCAACCCGGAAGACAACTACGATAATTTTGTGAATTTCGTTTACCGGTGGTCGAGCTTGGAGATTCTCAAGTGTGACATCAAGAGTGCCATCTGCGACTTTGACTACAAGCTCAATCCTAATCTCTTGCCGCACGAAGGTGTGGGAGAATTGAGAGGTGGAACTGAGTTGCTCAGTGTCAACGAGTTGTTAGTTCAACTGGGAATCGACTGGAAGAAATTCTTGCCTGACAAGAGAGAAGTGTGGTTGGGCTTTGCAAGAGCGCACATCGATAACTGTGGATGCGGTCCAGTTATGTACAGACCAAATATGGTATTACTTGTGAAAGATATCATTGAGGAGGATGGGAAGGAGAGAGATGTGTACAAAATCAGTCATGTTTCGTCGTCTATATCATTTGACATGGATATCACTGGCTGGTTCTTGGAAGAGCCAGGCAACTTGTGCGCTGGAAGCAACATCCTTATCCCCAACGGTATTTCGTCGTGGATCATTGACAAGCATGGAGACAACAAGGACAAGGTTGTCGATTACTTGACACTCACTTTGTCCGTGGGTGATTTGACCGTGGAGAAGATTGACGTTAGGAATTTATTACGAGAGATTTACAAGCAAACCGACGTTTTTAAAACAGGAGAGAACCCCCCATATATGCCGGGCCCTAAGGACTTGATTGGTTACAACGATGATAATGTTGAATGTGCCATGTACAACTCCAAGGCATTTTGTAAAATGTACGGGCAGTTACATGGAGCAAAATGATTATTTATCAGCCGATCTAATATATAGAATATGCTCAAGCAAGTGTTCATAAACTTTTATTTCGATTTACAAAAGTAATTATATTTATTATTAGCGTTCTTTACAAAGTTACGGTTGTAGAATTTAGGCTATTTAAAAAGAAACGAAGGACTACCCTTCAAAAGCTTAGTTAACTCTGTCACTAAAAATAGCGTTGTATGGGTGGTTGGAAATTCTTGCACCCAGCTTGATTAAGCCTTGAATTTGAATTTTTGTGAGCCAAAAAAAGAAAATTCTCCGACACCGGGAATCGAACCCGGATTTCAGCATGGAGAGTGCCGGGTGATAGCCATTACACTATATCGGATGCTTCTTATGAAAAATGAAGATTCGCGCTCGATATATTGTCCAGTGAAATGCGATGGTGTGGAATAAGCACCTTGATCTGTAAAGTTTAATCTGAATTATGGTCGGGTACTATGGATGGTGATGGATTTCATATTTAGCTGCTATATGCGTCTACCCGGTACGTTTAAACTATCAAAGTAAAACTTTGAAAAAAATTCGTTGTTTTCTCATAAATTTGTTTAATTGGTATAGAATATATATTCCGTGTGCGTATTTGTGGTTGCAAGAATATGCATCTGTAAACTCTAGCACCAAACAGATACTATTTAAATGCTCTTTAATCACCCTCTTATACCCTTTTTTTCAAAGAAACCCCATTGAAGCTGCTTCTTTCCCTTTTTTGAACCAGTTCCTCCTCCTTAACCATCTACTGCTAAGAAATGCCAATCGAGTTAGTCCTTTCTCCTGTCATGAGACCGTTGGTTATGGCCAAGGCTGTCTTGTTCCACCCACACCGTCGTGCTTCTCGTTATGTCCCAACTATTGTGGAAATGCCTGAGGATGTGTCTCAATATGCTGTCTTAAAGAGATTCGGGTCGGGTTCCAAAATCTTTGATGTCTACGACACTGAAAAGGGTACCATCCCGTTAGGTGCCAATAATCCGGGCGAGAAGCGATTCTGGTTTGTGAGATCGAGAGCAGTTAAAGGTGCATACAAGATGTACTCCTCTGCGATCACTGGAACCGGTGAAAATGGCGAGGATGAGCCATGTGCTGCAGTCAGGGCTGGTTTGCGTTCAAACGTGCTTTTGATCAGGGCACCAGATATCCCCGCTGCCGAGTTGGGTTGGCACATTATCAGCCACAGAGTGGATGCCAACGATAGTTACCGTATGTTCACCATGGCAGATGGGTTCACCTACCAGTGGACCAGCAAGGGTAGATGGTTGGAGAAGGTGTACAACCTTGGAGAGAAAGAATCAGAAGTTAGAGAGAGGATCGCGCAGGTTATTCCCAACGGTGTCAATGGGTTCACGTTGAGAGTTGACGAGTCCAAAATCCCCAGAGAGTTGGCATTAGGCTCAGCTTTATGCTCTCACATCGATCAATGGAATACCAACATTGAGGTTGGTGGTATTTACTATGCCAGACAACCTGGCCAAGTGAGATGGAAGAGAGATTGAGCTGGGGCGGAGATGCTCGAGTACATAGCAAGTAGAGAGAGTAAGAAGGCTTAATAAAAAAAGGAATTGAGAACATGACTTGAGGTGAGCAAAACAGTTTGTAGAAGGAATATAAACCGAAATGGCTCTTTGTAGCAAGCCCTGTCACCAAGGGTAAACAAAAGCGTTGACAAGTGTGGCATTGTATAGGTGTACTGGTGTGACCTCCAACAATAGTGGTTGCAACACAATTTATGTGCAGGAAAACAGTAGTATGCCAAAGAACAATGTCACTGTCAAAAAGGAGAAGAGACAACGTGTGGAGCAGAGCAGAGTATGAGCGTGGGACTTTCCAGGGAAGAGGTACTTCCAAACAGTATCAGCAACCACATAAGACAGCGAGAACCCTAGCACACCAGCCGAATCCACGTCCCTCCAACCCAGCTTCTAGCGGCTGCCCTACTCGCTGCTGCTCTGCCCATCTTCCCCTTCTGGAAATATTTTTTATCTAATCAATGTAAGTGAAATTATACCCAGACCATCCTGCACAGACACCACAATAATACAATTTCAAGCCCATCGAATGGCAAGAAAAAAATAACAAAAAATTAAATTTTCTATGAGGAATCGCACCAAAATCGAAACCACATAAAAAACAGCACCATTTGAAATTTCCTTTTCACTCTTTTGGAAGGTTCTTTTTTACAATTCCATACAACCAATCCATACACACACAAGATGTCTGAACCAACCAAGATTTTCGTTAGACCATTAGGTTTCGAAGGTATGTATCGCGCGGAACAGCGGTGGAGATTGAGCGAGGGGTGGGCTTGCAAGCAATGAGGCACACTTTCCTACTGTGGATGTAACCGACGCGTGGGTTTCCCACAAAACACTCTGATTACACACTCTTTTTGTATGACAACGAATACTAACAATACCCTATAGCCGAACAAGAACAAGTCGAAGCTCACTTCCGTGAAGCCGGTCCAGTCACCGAAGTCCAATTGATGAGAGGATTCGCTTTCGTCACTTTCGAAGACTCCGAGGGCGCCAAGAAGGCTGTTGAAACCTTAGCCAACTCCGAGTTCCAAGGTCAACAATTACAAGTTGAATTCGCCAAGGAAAAGAAGGAAGACACCCGTGGTTTATACAGAGTCAAGGTCAACAACTTGCCAGAAGGTACCGCATGGCAAGACTTCAAGGACTTTGTCAGAGAAAAGACTGAGTTCGCTCCAACCTTTGCCAAGGTCTTCAAGGACTACGATTCCGGTGAAGTTATCGGTAACTTAGAATTCGGCTCTGCTGAAGAATTACAAACCGCCATCCCATTGTTAAACGAATCCGAATTCCAAGGTGCTACCTTGACCGCTGAAGAAGACACTTCCGAGTTCATCCCACCTCCACCAAGAAGAGGTGGTTTCGGTGGCCGTGGTGGCTTCAGAGGTGGCCGTGGTGACTTCAGAGGTGGCTTCAGAGGTGGCCGTGGTGACTTCAGAGGCGGTTTCAGAGGCGGCCGTGGTGGCTTCAGAGACGACAGAGGTAGAGGTGGATTCAGAGGTGGCCGTGGTGGCTTCAGAGACGACGGCTTCAGAGGCGGCCGTGGTGGTTTCAGAGGCGACCGTGGTGGATACGACCGTGAAGACAGAGGTGGTTACGAAAACAACTCCTACAACCGTGACAGATCTCCATCCCGTTACTAAACTGCTCCCGCAGTTAATAATGGGGGCTGAGGGCTCCTCTCTGTGTTTTGTTTCCAATAGTTGTTCTATCTTCCAGATGAGAAAAATCAAAAATTAAAAAATGAAGGGTATGTATTAGAAAAGGGTTCCCATATTATCATGAGTTGCTTTCTTAAAACTATTATTGTTTGAAAAATTTTTTGTTATTTTGTTGAATTGTTTATTATTATTATATGAGAACGTTAGTCAGTTGTAAAAGAATCTTTACTATCAAAGAGAAGGAAAAAGAGAGCAGATGTGTAATTGTGGATCTATTTTGTGGGCTACCATTGAATGATTTAGTTGTAAAGGGGGAGAAGGAATAGTGTAATTGGACAAGAAACTCAGAGGGAACAACTCAAAGGACAAAGCAGAAGGAAAACAAAAAGAGGCCAAAACCTCCCGATGTGATGACTTGATGAAAAATCCGAATGGGGCAATGCTCCTACTGATCCCACTGGCTGGGACTATTATGACCAAAAGCTTGAAAAAAAAAGAAAAGATAAACGTTGACCAATTGTACTATATGTAATATACGACCGATTACTAGAAGTTTTAGTCTTGGAGTGTAGGGCTGAGAGTGTTTAAGGCTGCCAGATCCGAGATCTAGTGCTAAAATTCTAAACCTCATTTATGGTGCTCCAATACTGTAGAGTTACACATTGCGCCATTTCATGAGGCTCAAGCCGCTATCATTTGAGGGAACAGGAAAACACAACAATTTTTTTTTTTGTGGAGACGAAAGCGATCTGGAACACTCCTTTTTATCGGGTATCACTAGTAAAAACTTCGCAATTGCTATGCTGAGTGAACGTGCGTACGGTCCTTCCGAGTTGCAGAAGGTGAAGGTCTTCAATTACTCTCCCTCGAGTCTGAAGACCGTGATCTTTATCCACGGTGGTGCCTGGAGATCTCCTGTAAATACCTTTGATGACTTTGAGAAGTTCTCAGCTTATATCAAGGAAACGGCAGGTCTGCCTGGGTATAACTGCTTCGGGATCAACTATAGATTGTCTCCTAGCATCCAGCATCCTGCCCACTTGAACGATGTAGTCTCCGCCATTAACTTTATTAGCAAAGAGTACCCAGCTGCCACCAAGAGCATTGACTTGGTGGGCCATTCAGTTGGGGCAACACTTATCCTCCAGCTGCTTACCAGAGGAGCAAAGACCAGTAACGAGGAAGGAGATGAGGGTCAGGTGTTGAACTCCGAGATCGTGGTGGATAGCTGCTACCTTCTTGACGGGATCTACGATATCCCGGAGTTGGTCAAGGAGTACCCAGATTACATCCTGTTTGTGAACGAGGCGTTTGCATCGTCCCAGGATTACTCGCAGGCTACAGACATTTACAATAGTTTGGTAAAGGAGGTTGGATACTTCCATGTTATCCAGTCACTTGAGGATGAGCTTTTGTCGGAAGAGCAGTCCAAATTGGCGCTTAGCTACTTGAAGCAAAAGCATTCCAATGTGAGTTACCACTCTGGCAAGTGGGGGTTACACGACGACGTTTTTGTGAATGAGGAGATCTTTAAGTTAGTATTGGGGGATATTCAGGGCCATTTCTGGAGCTAGGTCAACCAGATCTCTGATACGAGCCAATTTGCACCTATTGGTTTGCTGCTTACACACTAAGTAAATACACTACAAACGACGAGACGAATGGTTTTTCAGTCCAAAAATAAAAAATAAACTACATTCCAACACAAGCCCTGTAAGTCACATATGTAGCTGAAGCTTCACCCATATATCATATCCCTCCCATCTACACCTCCACCCATACCTTTCACTGTAGCCAAACCCCCAGAGCCATATCGCTATAATCGCAGATTCCACCAAAAGCGTGCACGCACCAAATCCTCTGGAAAATTTCGAAGATCACAAAAAAAAAAAGCGAAAAAGTGAAAATTTTGGCTACACCAAAACCAGAACTTGTGAATACTGAAGTAAGCTACAGAGAACACATCACGGTAGGGTTATTACGCGACTAGACACAACTTCTCGCCCCAAATCATCATAGGAAACACACCGCAGCTGTTATTCCAGTACTTCCACACCAAATTATAGTGAGCACTAGTAACAAACACCCACCAGCAGACCCGTCGCCACTTAGCACCATAATGTCATCAACCATCAAATCTTGGGCCGATGCCGAAGATGAAATCCCATCGCCAGAAGTATCCATAAATCCAGATGGAACCAAAACCGTTATTTCCTACAGATTGAACGCCAAGGGCCAAAAAGTCAAGATAACTCAGAAGATCAAGGAAATCAAGGTCCAGGAAAGAGTCCACCCACTGATTGCCATCCGTAAGAACTGGGCCAAATACGGAAAGGAAAAGGGCACCCCACCAGGACCAGACACAAGAACCACCCAGTTGGGTGAAATAGTGGAGTTGAACATGGGTACCTCCTGGAAGGAAATCGAAAAGCAAGAAGAAGAAGCTCAAGAAGAAAAGAAGGCACAAACCGTCCAAAGAATCAAGTGTAGAATCTGTGGAGGTGAACATTTCACTTCTAAGTGTCCCTTTAAGGATACTTTGGGCGCAGAAGCTGCCGCCAAGGAAGCTGCCAACAACGAGGCCGCACAAGAAGCCGACGAAGGATCCATGCAAAACGGTAAGTACGTTCCAAGACACATGAGAAGAGACGCCAACGGTAACTTGCCAATAAAGGAAGGTAGAGACGACTCCACCACATTGAGAGTTTCTCAATTGAACTCTATTGTCGACGAAGATATGTTAAGAAACGAATTATTCGCTAGATACGGACAATTACAAAGAGTCACTGTTGTCAGAGACAGAGAGACCAACGAATCTAGAGGTTTTGCATACGTTGCCTTTGCTACTGAAGGCTTAGCCGAACAAGCATTGAACGACTTGAACGGTAAGGGTTACCATTCTTTGATTTTACACTTAGAGTGGTCCAAGAAGAAGAAATAAGTAGGTGGAGAGAGCAGTTAGTTTTATACACATTATATTACCGAGAGGCACCTGTAGGTAGTGGGGAGTAGCGAGCAGAGAGAAGAAGTAGGGAGTAAGTGAGTGGGTGGCAAGTATGGGGAGGCGAGAATGGAGCTGGGGTAGTAAGTGTAGGTCTGTAGTTTTGTAGGAGAGTGCTGGGAGTACACGTCACTTCCGTTCACTCTCTGGAATGGAAGGTGACGAGGCGGTTCACAACATTGACGAGATTGTATTTGAGTTCGAAGGCATTGCACGCGTGCACCCTGAGACACAAGGGTTGTAGGTGCAACTGGTGTATCAGCGATATTACTGTACTGTGTCTGCCGCACAAGTGTGGCTAATAGAGTAATGGTTGCAAAGGCTGCAAAAAAAGGAACTTCGCGAGTTGGCGATTAGTGATCCACGCTTTGGGTCCCTCCAGGAGAGACCAGTTGCCTTGGCATTGATTGATAAGCTTGAATGACAGAGATAGAGTATCTGAAAGCTCGTACGAGCCTACCCTATTCATTGTTACGCGAGGATCCCAGATCAGAGTCGCGTGACGCGTTTTCGATGGGCTGCACTGCTGGTTAACCGTAAATGAGCACCTGATCTACCTTCAGCGAGAAACCACGGAAGCTACCCGCTTGCTTACTGCAGTTCCAGTTGACCAGCGTTCCATGAATATTCCTAACATCGTAATACCAGTGCCATTCCTCTCATATCGCAATAAGATGCACTTCGGTACGGGTACAGGAGCGTCTACTTCTCATCCCGAGTGCCGACTACCGACTCCCGAGGCCCACCAACTACCACAAATACAATGGCCAGGCTGACACCAGTTTCGCCCTACACCACCCACGGAAAGCCTCGTGCGCCCCAACGGGCGTTTCAACGAGCTCTTTTTTCCGCCAGATCTGGCGTTTCGTGTTTAGCTGTAGGCCGTGCTAAATGAGTTGTTCCAGCCTAACCCAAAATTTTCTCAACACCCCTCCATACAAACTCCACAGTAGACTGCGAAACAATAAGATGCTAGCCTACTAAAACAATTCCCATTTTTAGAGCACACACTAAACGTAGACAAGCGGACGGCACGGCTTCGTCTTCTCTCGTTGCTACACACTCTGCTCTGGCCTGTTCACTACCAAAGAAAAAAAAAAACCACCTAGTGGCGCTGTGATGCTCATCTGGTCCGCTCACACGCTAACTTCCGTATGCACCGAAATATGCGTTGCTCCACCCGAATAATAATATTTTTCAAAAGTATAATTTGCTACTAAAAATTTAAAACCGAACTAGTCATCTCCAGTGCTTAGCACCCCACCAGTAAGCACCGGGAAAACGCATTCTCTCGCTAGTGCTAATATTTTTATATCCACTGCGTCCCTCCTCTCGTACATACGCTATTCCGACGGTTCCACGCTTCAAACAACAACAATAACCCCGTACTTGCTTGAGCCCCATACATAAATATACCAAGAAAAAAAGCAAACCCTGCCAAAATAGATTTATTGTTGCTACTCTAGTAATTGCCCGAAAAAAAAAAAAAAAAAGCTGTCAGCTGCCCCAATTTAAGCTTCAGTGACATATTCTGTGACATACTTAGCTACCGGGCACCAGTCGCAACATTAAAATTCCACTGGGGGTCCCTTGAAAACATAAAGCCACTCTCTTCTTCTCTCTTCAGTTTCCACTCTACCAGTAACGGAAATACGCAACGGCATTTTTTTTCGTCCCACCACACCAGCTGCGCTCCTCACGGTAACGTACAGCTCTCCCACATAGAATATTTTTTGGGGCACCGACAGGTACAGCATTCTTTATTTATCAGCAGTGTGCGTTTCGGAAATAACGAAACCAAAATCGAACTTCCGTGTAAGCAGCTGCTAGGCGAGTCCAGTTATATATACACAGGCTTTTCAGGGTGAATCTACAGCACTAGAGTAACGAGAAGTCTATATTCCACACCTCAATTTATCCGCATTGTTCCGACTCCTCGCACAAGGGAAGGAGGCACACCACAACTCGATAATTCAAGCAACTACGCTTCCAGATTTCCAGGTAGCAACCGTTCACTACACTGCTTCTTTTACAACAACCCAGACCAGTAGCACTACGTTTCCAACAAAAGGCACATCTACACTGGGATCCACGTACCCTTGCTACAAACCACATTGTCCGCCCCCGTATATGGCCATATCCTCCCCACACTGATGCCGCAACTATCTACGCCTCCTTCTTCGAAGAATGGCAAATCGAGCCATGATGCTCGCAGAATACCCATCAACGAGCACTCGGACTCCCCTTCCATAGCCTCCCTGAGTTCTCCAGCCAGCAGCACCAAGAAGAGCGGCAGCGGTTTCTTCAATAAGCTTTTGAAAAAGAAATCCACCACATCCTCCTCTACCAAGAGCGCCAGCTCTACAAAGTCCTCCTTGACCTCTTCATCGACCTTGGTGGGAAGCAACAACAGAGGCAATCTTCACAAAAACGGCTCCAAGAGCACTGGCGGCAGGCAACGAGTGGGCTCAAATGCATCGTCTTCCTCCATGAGCTCCTTCACCCACGGTGCCAATGGCGGTGGCACTGCGTTGTCCCCGTTGCTGCCTACCATGCCTGCCACCTCCAATGGCACAGGCAAATCAACCCCAGAGGGCACACGACTGAGGAAAAACTCGCTTACAGACAGGAGAGCACCCAACGGGAAGGTGCTGCAGAAGTCGAGCCAAGTCCGCAACATTTTCGACCACGACGACCACAGCATGTACGATGACGACGACCATTCTTCGTCCGGAGAATCAGCCATCTCATCCTCTGAGAATTCAATGACATCGTCGTCATTCATGGACTCAAAGACAGATCTCAACCACATAGAAGAGCAAATACTAAACAGCGCCAAGACCGGCGATGTACTAAAATACTCCGACTTGCTCGAAAAGACCCGCTTGAATGTCGATGAACCCAGTTTATCATCTACAGCAATTGGAAGTGGCGAATTGGACCTCGACGCCGACCAATGGGCCAACATCCCCTTGGAAGCCCTCTATGCCCCCAAGCACATCAGGATATCCAAGCGTAAGAAGCATTCGCCAAAGGTTTTCGAGAACTTGTTTTTGGCCCAAGAATTAAAGGCCAGCGACGAAACTTTGAACACAACCACAAACGATTTGGACAGCCTCTCAAACGAAAGCGATAGCCACCCCTTTTCTTCTAACTCGAGTTTCAACGAAGCCAACCCAGACGAATCCTATTTCTCGGATACTGCCAACCACTCGCCTATAAATCCAAAGAATATACCGAATGGTGCCAATGGGAAAGATGACAAGATAGATCACGTAATCTCGAGCAGTAGTGATAAGAGCAACAACAGCAACAAAAATGAAATCTTTGTTATGGAGTTTAGCAGAGACGGGAAGTACCTTGCAGCAGCAGGACGTGACGCCTGTATCAGAATATGGAAAGTCATTGCGTCTCCGCTAGCAAGACTCGAATACAAAAGTCACTCAGAAGCACTCAAGAAGTATGCAAAGGCGTCCAGAGGAAGCAGGAAGTCCCGGCCCTACCCATATGGTCCGGTCTTCCACGACAAGCCTGTTAGGACATTTTATGGCCATACACACAACATCTTGGCTCTTGACTGGAGTAAGAACAATTTCCTTGTCTCTGGTAGTATGGACAGAACAGTCAAAGTGTGGCACGTAGACAGATCAGAATGCTTGGAAACATTTGCGCACGAAGATTTCGTAACTAGTGTTAAATTCCACCCTACTGATGACAGATTCTTTTTGAGTGGGTCGTTGGATAACAAATTGAGATTCTGGTCCATTTTGGAAAAGAATATTGCATATGTTAATGATTTAGGTGACGAAGTGTTGATTACAGCAGTGGCATTCACTCCAGATGGGCTTAGGTGCTTTGCTGGAGGGTTCAATGGGTCTATCTTTTCCTTGGAGACCAAAGGACTCCATGTTCTCAGCAGGTATGAAGTGCAAGAGAAACATTTTGTGAATCCATTCCACGATAAGAATGGCAAGAAAATTACAGGAATCAAGGTGTTCGAAAACACTGATTTCCCCCTTGGAGTTGCTGATGATGAAGATGAAGAGGATGATGACAAGTCGACTAAGGACGGGCAGGGCAAGCCAAAGGCGCCAAAGCGTGAAGACCCATTGGCTGGCTACAATTTCTTGGTCACAACCAATGACTCCAAGATTCGTCTCGTAAACTCACATCAGAAGAAGTTGGTGACTCGTTTTAGGGGGTTAACTAATACATCGTCATCCATTGTTGCTTCGATAAGTCATGACAACAAGTATATTATATCAGGCAGTGAAGATCACTGGTGTTATGTCTGGAAGAATAACAATTCAATCATAAACAACAAGTTGAAGAGCACTTTGACAGAACTCTTGTACGAAGGAAAGCATCAGCTTAACGATTTGCTGGTCAAGCATAAGAAGTACTCCAAGCTCATCAATGAAAATAGATTCTTAAGGAAGTTCAACATTCAAAAATTCTTGGAGTCTGGTGGAAGTGAGTTCAAGTATGAGTACATTGCCAATGAAAACAGCAGTTACTCCTCCTTCCATGCTCATCATTCGAAGGTGAATGCCGCTATATTTGCTCCCTTGGAAACTTCTCAATTATTGGAATTATCGGATGACTATATTTTCGACTTAGTCAAAAGAGAGAACATGCACAGTAACAATGAGATTGATCGTGGTTATATTATTGTCACTTCTGATCAACAGGGTAATATCAGAGTCTTTAGAAACGATACTGCACTGGAAATCAGGAAGAAGATTCTACCAGCAAAGAAAAGATACATGAAGAAGAAGTTGCAGGCTGATGCCAAAAGCGAGGCCGTTGACCCTTGTCTAGAAACTCCACGGGAAAGTTCAGGCCCTCATTGTCCCTCCAACAGAATGCGCCGTAATTTGCTGATGAAGGGGAGGAGTTTAAGTCCCGTACACTCGAATATAAAGAATATTATACACGGAAAGAAGATTAAGGCAAGCAATTCAGCTGTGACGACACCAACCAGCTCAACGCCAAATACATTACTCAATACCCCATCTTCTACTGTCTCTGAATTTCCATCCGTTACAAGTAGTAGCTCAGATAGTACAAGACCAAGCACTTTGAAAGGAATTTCATCTTCATCGATCGTAAGCGGTCGTGAGGCTCCCAAGATACAACCTGCTGCTGCGTCAGCTGCTGCCCAAAACGGGATGTTCACAAACCACGTTGCGGTTGATTTGAACTGTGATGGAGAAGAAACCACACTCAAACCATCGTTGAGGGATAGAGACCGTTCTAGTTCTACGATTACCAAGCAGGATGAGGAACATTATAGTCTCGCAAACAATCCAGTCCCGCTCGCTAATAGCAAGCCTAAGGTTCCGCTTATTGTCAGCACCAAACCTACAAGAAATTCATCAGAATTGGTAGACTTTCATACGCCAGTGACCTCACACTCTCCACCTATCTTAATTGATCAAAGAATCGGTGATGTTTCCTTCCATAGAAGTAAAAGTAAACATTGGGAAGATGACGATGCATAGACGACCGAGTTCCTAGTAATATTACATACGACTTATGAGCAAAAAGAAACTAACTTAAAATTTGTAGAATTTTGTAGGTACTATACAGCAACTTCTTGTGAGTCAATAACGTTTTCAGTAGAGTTTAGGTCAGCAGCATCTCCAGCTTGACTTGTAGGTACTGAAGAAGATGGTGGAGCAGAATTTTGGACTGACTGTCCCGACGATGAAACATCTGCAGAGCGTTGAATGGTGGTGAGCTTAGCTTGATTCTGTTTGACTATTTTGCTGAACAAACCACCAATCTTCTCACTATTCAATTCAATTCTAGCGTTACACCTCTTATCAACCAAAGAAAGGCCAATCATACCAAAGAGTTTCATTGTGAAGACACAAAGATCCTTTTCAGCATTCCATATTCTTTGATTCCTTTTCTCTTGAGCTTTCAAGTTCTTTAGAGTTTCATCAGACACTATAGGTTCGTCTTCCCTTTCATCATCCTCCTCAAACCTGGAAGCTTCACGGTCAGCATCATCTTCTATTTCCTCCTCTATTTCATCACCAAAGTTGACGTCTTCTTCCTCTTTTCTGTCGAGATCAATTCCCAACAAGGTGCCCAACACCGCTTCCTTGTATAAAAATACATTTAACAATCTATCTTCCACTTCTCTGTTCACTCTTTTCACAAACAAGTCACTTCCGATATCGTTCAAGATTTGGAAGTTCCTGAACTCACTGTTTCTTTGAAACTTACCATAGAAAATTTTCATAGATATAATGGTATCGATTAATTTAGCGCTTATCAAGGTCTGTAGCTCATTTGATCCCTTTATCTTTGTGGAACTTGCTGTTGTAGATAATAATAGCTTCTGTTGCAATTTAATTATTGGTCCGAGGTCTTTGAAATATTCCTTCAAATCATACTGTGATTGCATACCTAGTGGGACTCGAATTAAGCCTTCCAAAGACCATGAATTCAAGGTTAGGAAGAAATTTAGGATAGATTTGAAGCTTCCCACAAGCGCCTTCTTATTCTCCAGGAAACTGGTTGGTGAATTTGAAAGATACCCCTCCAAATCCAATTGACCAATCCTATTAATCAACTTGGTAGTTAACATAGTTATGCCGAATGCATTTTCTTCCTTGCCGATGTTTATAGATTCACCTATTTGATTGATCTTGGTCAAAGGTGACGTGAGCTTATGCAAATTTTCAAATTGAACCACCCCTCCAGATTGGAATTGTTCCACTTCCGAGGCAGCTGAAAAGACGGATTCTAAACGAGCTCTGGTTTCATCAACTAGTGCCAGAGTCAAATCTTGAATAGCTAACCTGATTTCAGGAGTGATAAGGATACCAGTATTGTTCTCCGACAACATGATTGAAGAAGAATTCTGAAGGGAGTCGTAACTTAGTAAAATCTCTCTGAGAATTATTTCATATGAATCTATCAATTCGTCATTCTCTTGTTTTGGTTCATAATCTTGATAATAACTGAATAATCTCTCGATCAATTGATTGAAGGTATCAACTTGGTCAAGTTCCTTAAATACTGAATAAATTCCCTTCACTTTTGAATTACCAACTTCCTCGCATACAACGAGTGCCCAAATCTTCAAGTAAACTTTGAATAAGTATGTAGATCTTATCAGGATCTGTTGAAGGTTAGGAAGGTGATTGGCAAGTTTCAAGAGTATAGTCTCATACTTCTCGTCGTCTTCGCCAGTCTTTAATGAACGAATTTTCGTCAAACTACCTAAGATGAAGCTAAGTATGTAAAACTTATCTTCGTCGGAATCGAGCTCCAATAACTCCTTTAATTCTCCAGATTCACCATCGCTCGGAAGACCAGCAAAATCATAGAAAAAGTACTGGATAAGCAGGTCTACCGACTTCGTAAACGAGGGCAAGCTGTATAAGTATTCAAAAACAACATGAATGAAGTTCTCACTTTCGGTTTTGAAGTCGACAGCTTTAGCACTGTAGGCATCTTTTGACTTTACCAAGAAATCGATCAACAATCTGATTTTGATAAACGATTTGATTTGTTCAACTTTTGTTTCATCCTCCAACGTAGCAAAGTGTATACTGTATTTCTCCAAAATATTCTTGTATGAATCAATTATAGCAATAGAGATGAATTTTGCAACCTCAGCTTTCAATTTATCGGTATTGATGCTGCTAATACCATTGCTGGAGTTTATGATTGTGAAAAATTGCAGAGAAACCTCTACGATTTCCAGTTCATCAAGAAACCCGATTTTTTGCAACTCACACAAGCAACTCATCAAACTAAACCTCACATGGAAATCTTTATCCTTTACACTCATGTTTATCATTTGGCGTTTGAAACGTTCGGTGAACTGCCTGAATCCGATGCTCAAGCTGTTTCCACCGCTACTTCCGCCGCCACTGGAGTACTTGTACAACTTCAATAACACTTTGATCACCTCGAGTCGAACCTGCAGCTGGGGATCTGAGAGCAACCACCCAAAATACCTTAAATGAGACGATTGAAGGAACTGCTCAGGGTATATTATCATCCAATCACCTAGATGTTTTAAGCACTCTTGTCTGATCAACAAATCAATATCTCTATACCTGTGCACGAAAACAGAATCGATAATGTCGTTGAAATATTCATTTATGGTTTCTATTTGTGTGTGATATGTGGCTATAGTCTGAGTAATGGTATCTATCTTCTTCTTACTCGATGCGCCAGATTTCTTTTGCTTTTTGTAGTTAGCCAATTGCCTTTGGTTCTTCTCTTGGTTCAGTATGAGGCTGACTATAATGTGGCACAATTTGGATTGAATTGTTAATAGTATCACGGTGGAAACATACCTCAATGGTCTTGCAGTGGATGTGGATAAAGTGGAGAACCAGGTGAGAATGTTGGTCATGAGGTGCGAGGATAACGATTTTTCTTCGTCATCTTCGTCGTTATCGTCGTCATTGTCGTCCTCTTCCCCCTTGTACAAGATCCCCTTCTCGTGTGATAGCTGAATCAACTCTTCGAAAAACTCAACCACATTCTTCTTGAAAAACCTTATATCTTTGTTGTTTGAGATAAATGGATACTCGTGGGACTTTTGCAGTTCGAACGCGATCTGGACTTCACCTATGGTCTCGGAGGCAGACTCCAAGTTGACCAAGTCATGTGGCTGCAAAAGATGGACACACCCACAGCACCTCAACAACAAGTTGGTCAAGGTCGTTATAGAGTCGAGTTTTTCCTGCTCGTACGCCTCTATCCACTCTAAGGAGAGTTCGTGCACTGAGATGTCTGGCTGAGAGAGTGATTCGTACAAGTAGTTCTCTTCAAAGTCTACGGCTGCCCTCACTCTGGCGAGTGCCTTTGCCTTCGTGGCTGCGGATTTGGACCGCTTGGCACGCGATACCGACGCGCTGCCTTTCTTCTGTGATGCAGTTCTCTTCTTGGAACTTGCACTGGCGGTGTATTCCTCATTATCTGATTCGTCTTCGAACTCGTCGCTGTCGCCGTCGCTGTCGCTGTCTGATTCCACGTACGAGCGGTTCTGTTTTGCACGCGACGACCTTCTCAAGTTAGAGGTGTCTACCTCCTTGGGGACGGCTCTTGGCATGTTATGACTTTTGTTTTTGATCGGGTAAGGCCAAAGAAGTACCAAGAATATGTATTGTTGCACAGATCTGGCTGCTGCTAGAGTGGTTGGCTGTGAAATCAAATATCAAATAAAACGAAAACAGACGCGTTTTCGTGTTTGCATATTTTGTTAGCACCATAAAATTTGTGTGTGGAAATAATGCGCGAGCTGATAAATGCGCTCTCCATGGTATTTCATCTAAAAACACCAGTAAGGGTGGGCAAATGGGGAAAGAAACGATACAAACACCAGAAATCGGACACAACAAACCAAGTTGGATCATGTATCAAAACCCAAGAATTGAGGCCCCGCAAACGTTCCACCCATGGCTCATCCATTCACTGCTCTTCACACCACTAGTTGCAAACTAATCGTACCTAATCGTACCCTGTGCGTCCTGCACACATACCGTTTTCATTCCTGCACAGTTCGCTTTGAAAATTTGAACAAAAAATTAAACCGAAAAGTCAAACAACCAAAAAAAAAAACAACCGACCGCCAAAAAAATTAAACCAGTATTGATTTCACTACACCGAAAAGGATACACGCTGCAACCACCACCGCCAGCAGCCAGCCAAAAAAATTGCCACCACTCCACCCAAACTAATACGCATAATAGATTAACCGCCCGTTCTAATTGGATAGAGAGAACCGCATCGTATAGAATTACCCTTTCTTCCTCCCCCCTTTTGTTTATTAGTATTTCAATAACCGTGCTAAGAAGCCACCACGAAACTTGAATCAAAAAAGAAAGAAAAATAAGAACACTCCTCCACAACTAGCCATGTCTGAAACACCAGAAAGCACCGCTACCCCGTCTGCTGTTGATCAGAGCATCAACGGCGATGTGCCTGCAACAGAAAGCGCTACTCCCTCCACCACAACTCCGGCAGGAACCACAGCTGCTGAAGTAGAGCTCACCACTGCCCCAGAAACAGCCACCGAAGATGCCAAGCCTGGTGTCGACGTTGAAAACGCCAAATTAGTGTTCCAGGAGAGAGCTAGAAGCTACCTCGTCGAGCAGCAGCAACACGTTGTCATCCCCTCCTACGCTGCGTGGTTTAACATCAACGGATTCCACTCGATCGAAAAGAAGCTGTTCCCAGACTTCTTCCCTGCCAAATCATCCCCTGATGAATACCACTCTGTCTACAAGACTGCAGATATTTACAAAAATGTGAGAGATTTTATGATTAATGCCTATAGAGTTAACCCATTAGAGTACCTTACCGTGACCGCTGTGAGAAGAAACTTGGCTGGAGATGTCAGCAGCATCATTAGAATCCACCATTTCCTTGAGAAATGGGGTTTAATCAACTACCAAATCGATCCTAGAACGAAGTCCAGCGTGGTTGGACCTCAGTATACCGGCCACTTCCAAATTACTTTGGACACTCCTAATGGCCTTGTGCCATTCATTCCAGAACTGGCTGAAAAGAAGTCTGGATCTGCTGGTGCAGTTTCCACCCCAACCACCACCACTGCCTCAAAGGAAGTTGCTAAGACTTCCCCAGATGCACCAATAAAGGCAGAAGAAGACGACGAGTCTGAAACTATCCCACTCAATCTTGAGATCCGTAGAAACGTTTACACAAAGTCATCCGATCTTTCCAAGAAGGTTTCTACCAGCTCAATTCAGTTCTTCTGTAACATCTGCGGCAAGGAGTGTACTAAGACCAGATACCACAACTTGAAAACCAAGAACTTTACCCAAAACCCCAACTCAACCTCTAATAATGCCTCTGTTGTCTGTGTTACTTGTTTTGACCAAGGTTTATTCCCGCTGAACTTCTACTCTAGTGATTTCCTCAAATTGAAAGAAGAAGTGTTAGAAGACGACCAAAAGGACATATGGACGGAACAGGAAGTGTTACTTTTATTGGAAGGTGTAGAGATCTTCAGCACATTCGACCCATCTAACAACAACACTATACAAGGCATTCAAAGCAACAATAACCAATGGGATAAGATAGCTGACCATATTGGAACCAAGTCCAAGGAAGAATGTCTCCTCAAATTCATACAATTACCTATTGAAGATAGATACTTGACCAAATTATCCAAGAGCGATGTTCTGAGCAAGAAGAAGCAGAGTTCTGCCGCCAACTCGCAAGCGGTTTCCATCAAGGATATCGTGGAAGAAATTGTGAATAACCGTCAAACCGGAGCTGCGGCGAAGGTTGGAGAAAATGCCAGCGGTAAGGCCGATTCATTATCACAGGATCAACAGCAGTTGATAAATCAAATAGTGGAACTCACCTTGGAGAAGGTGTCAATCAAGTTGGAGAACATAGACCAATTGGAACAGAATTTGATTGCCAGCGAGAAGAAGTTACAGCAAGAAAGAAAGCAAGTCTTATACGAGAGATGGTCACAATACGAAAAGATCAACAGATACAAACAAGCGCAGCCCGAATTGACCCCAATTTTGGACGACTTGTTGAGTCCCGTCAAAGTACAAGAAGTTGTCAAGGTGAAGGCACCTACAGCACCAGCACAACAGCAGAACCATGGCGACAGAGAAGCAAACGGAGGCGATCACATGGAAGTCGATGTCAATGGGGAATTGACTGCTAACCCTGTCAGCTTATCCAATCCAAAGGGATACCAATTCTGGTCTGGTTAGAATCGAAAGCACGAAAAAGAAAGGAGAACCATAAGTTATTGAAGGGTGCTAAATATGCACCACCCCACAACCACAAACACCATGTACTATTACCACTACAACTATTTGTTATGTATATATACCTATATATTATAATACGATAAAAAGAAGAAAGTTATCAAGCATGGCGAATGCACTGTACCGGTTTAAATTATAGCGTAGAAAGTTTCACTTGAAATTTGAGTGGAAGGCATGTGATCTTCGGGGTGTGTATAGGTTCCAGCGGATCGCACAAACTATAAAAATTCAGATTAATGGGGTTTCCTATTAGCCCCGTTCTTCTTCTACCTGCAATTGGCTGCTTAGCAAACACAATGGATACAGAGACTTTTGATTTGCTTTCTGACAGGCTACTGGGGCTCGAGCTCCACTTGAATACCGCCAGCGAGCAAGACTATTCGCAGCAGTTGCTCGACTTGAGAAAAACATTGAGTAAAGCGTTTGCAAGTAACTCTGATTTGCAAACATTAACGAAAATCATAGGCGAGCTTGGGCTCTGGGACAAGTTCAATGCTGATGGTGCAGTATCCAGTGAGGCAAAGGAAACCGGTTCGCCAGAGGTTGACGATGAGGCTAAGAGCCAGGTGATACTTGCAAAGTATCCTGCTATACGCGATGCGTACAACAACCTCACCAGGCTCTCCACAATGGATATACCGAGATTGATAAACTATGTAGAGAACTCTCAAGACAAAACGCACGACTTTTACCACGATCTCTTGCAGATCTCCCGCTCTCAGGACAGAGTTGAGAATCTCGTGAGTTCATTCCACATCCTAGTCGTCAAGAATATGATTGTGCTAGAGAAGTATGTGGATTTGGTGGTGCGAGAAAACGAATTCTGGGTAGACATCGAGGGAAGAATAGCCATTTTGAGGCGCCAGCAGCTCAAAAAACAAGAGAGAGTGCTTAGAGAGAATAAGTATTGAACAACTAGTATACGATATAGCCAAAAATATAACGACAACACCCCCCAGATGAGTCGTAGATGCAAAAAAGAATGGACGAGTCCGGAGTCGAACCGGAGACCTTTCGCATGCTAAGCGAACGCGCTACCAACTACGCCACACGCCCTGTGAAGAAACAAGTGGTCCCTAGCGGGATCGAACCGCTGATCTTGGCGTTACCTATTCTATTAGCACCACGCCATAACCAACTAGGCCAAGGGACCGTCTTGTGGTTTTTTGGGGCTTCCCTTGTTGTTTTGGGGCTTTATTAGGGCTATCCAGGAGGAAATGGGAGTATAAACCAGTACTTATGTTATGTACAGGATCGCGAAGACTTCTACACTGTAGCAAATCCGAGGGATAACTCCGGAATTCGCTGCAACACTGATACATAATAATTCCCCAAGAGGTTACACATTTGAGCGATTGAGAGACGCATCTGAAAATTATTCATTACCCCTGAGTGTTGCAGGGTGGTGCTCCCACGGAAGCAATATTCAAAGGAAACAAAGTTTTCCTGGAAGATTAGAGGAGTTATTACAAAACGTCTTCTACAAGGCAAATCAATATGCTGTGTAGTATTGAACTCGCTATATACTACTTTCACCTTCGATTGTGCCGTTTGGGGATCAAAAGGAAGGGAATTTGAAAGTGATGTTAAAATGCACCCTGTTTCGATTTATTATCAAACTGTGTCAGGCGAAATGGTTTAAATTTATCCAACGAGTACACTGTAACAAGAAAAGTTAAGTCTAGAAGATTCGTGCTTACATTTGCATACTACGCTACTGATCTACTACTTTTTTTGCAGCAATTTTTTTTTGCGGCTGCTACTTCTTTTCAGCGGCTTGTGCAGCTTCCTTTGCATCGTTCTCTGCAATCTCTTTCCATAACTTTTCGTCATAGTCGTCGGTAATTTTCTCGTCCTTGCCAAACTCCTTCTGCCAGTCGTCGAATCCTCCCTTCAAAACCCACACGTTCTTGGACTCGTAGATCTTCTTCTCTTCCTCTGGCAAGCTCTCAATGTAGTTCAAGTATTCAAGAGTCGTTCTGGTTCCACGATTCTTGGAAGATTTGCAATGAATAACGATATCCTTGGCATCGGATTCCTTGACCTTGCTGTGAAGTTCAGGTAAAGTTTCGCCAAAAGTCTTGGAGGGGAAGTTGTGGGCACCCTTAATGTGGCCACCAACAAAATCATCATCTCTTACATCGATGACTGCGATATCGTCGGTTTCCTTCGCAGGAGTCTCGAACCAAGACTTGAGTGTCGTTGGCTCGACGTACTTCAAGTCTGCTAAAGAGTAGGCTGGGTTAGACATTTTGGAAATAGAGTTTAATGAAGGCGCAGTATGGATAAGTGTGTTTTCACTGGTACTAAACAAACTCAAAAACAAAGAAAAGTTTCATGGCAGGAAAGCTGCCTTTTATACTATAAACTTTCTTATCGCCTTTTCGTTGCCTGCACTATCAAATTACTAATCGGAAACGTTCTATCTATACGGAAGATTATCCCATTTAGTCCAGCGTGCATTGGCGTTCCCAGAGGTGCCCAGTTAGTGGTTGCGACATTTCACCCACAATGGAGTGATCGAGAGATACCTACATAGCCTGCGATGGTGCCCCGGTGACAATATGTGGCGAACTTTCCCAGTCGCACGATAACGTGAGTGACAAGGGGACGCAAGAGTGACTATTGTGACCAGGTTGAAATTAAGCACCCGTACATTTCATTATGGCTCTACGGAAGCCTTCGCTCACTACGGGGCCCACGCCAGGCTAACACGAAAAATTCCAGGCGCACTGAAAAATTATGACGATCTCCACATAGTTGTGCCTTATTTTTTTTTTTTTTTAGTGATCTACGCTTTACTCCTACTCCTCAGTGACTCTGACCCCCCACAAAGATGGTGCTAAGCAGGCTTGGCCACAACATACGACATGCCCAATCTGCATACACCCTAACGCAGCTCAGACTCAAAAGCACGTTCAACTTCCCTGCCACGCTAAACAAGGTGGACCCTGACGTTTACGAGCAGCCCATCCCGCACCCAAATGACGAGATAATCGTCGCGATGAGCTCGGGCGTAGACTCCTCGGTGACTGCATCGTTGTACGCCAAAAACTTCCCCAACGTCAGGGGTATCTACATGGCCAACTGGTCGCAGTCGTCCAAGTGTATCGAGGCAGACTGGAACGACGTCAAGAAGATCTGCGGCCAGTTGAACATCCCGTGCGAGAGAGTCAACTTTGAGAAGGAGTACTGGAACGATGTGTTTGAGCCGATGATCCAGCAGTACAAGCGCGGGTTGACTCCGAACCCGGACGTGGGCTGCAACAAGTACGTCAAGTTTGGCAAGATGATCGAGCATCTCACCTCCAAGTTTGCCGCCTCGCTAAGCGATAGTAGCGCCAGTGAGGTACCCGCAAAGAAATGGTGGCTCGTGACAGGGCACTACGCCAGAATCATGAAACACAAGCCCACGGGCGAGTTCCACCTCCTCAGGGGGCTCTATCCGAACAAGGACCAGTCGTACTACTTGTCGATGCTTCCCAAGGAGGTGATGTCGAGAATATTGATGCCCATCGGCCACATGATCAAGCCGGAGGTGAGGGAGATCGCCAAGGCGCAGAACTTGGTGACGGCGGAAAAGCCAGACTCCCAGGGCCTCTGCTTTGTGTCGCAAGAGCAGAGCAAGTTCAGAGACTTTCTAGACGAGTACATCCCACCCAACCCGGGTAACATCGTCACGGAGGACGGGAAGGTGTGGGGCCAGCACAGGGGATTGTGGCACGCAACGATCGGCCAGAGGCTGGGGGTCTCGATGCCGCAGGGGAACCCCGAATACAAGGGGGTTTGGTTCGTGAGTGAAAAGAGAATAGATACGAACGAGCTCGTGATAGTCAAGGGCGGCTCGAACCCGTCCCTTTTCAAGGATGTGTTGTACGTCAAGGAGTGGGAGTGGCTCACTGAACAGCCTCCCACTGCGGGCCAACTACAAGGCGTCGAAACTCCACTCACCATTCAGTACCGGTCGCTACAAGACACGGCGAACAAAGTCAAATCGATAGACGTTTCTCCAACCGGCACCGAAATTGTGATTCAGCTAGAGGAAGTGTCCCGGGCCATGGCACCTGGCCAGAACATTGTCCTCTACCAGGGCAATAGGGTCCTTGGCGCGGGTGTTCTCATCAACACCAGCTGACCTGCGCTTACTTGGCACCCACCCCACTACAATCTTGTAAATAACTTTTGTATACTTTAGATATGGTATTCACGAAATAAAAAACTAAAACTAAATTACTGAAACAATTCAAAAAACACAAAATGTAAACTAAAACAAACCAAAACTAAAATAAATATCCCAAACCGTTCATAATACCAAAAACTTTTATGTCGTTAATCAGATTCTCCGTATCACCAGTGATATTAGAATGCAGTGATACTTGGATAAATCTTCTTGGATTCGTCAGTAGCATCGGACTTGGTGGCTGCTTGTTCCTTCAACTTGGTCAAGTGCTCGAGAACCAAGCGCACTAAGTCACGGTGTCTTTCAACGTCTTCCAAGGACATCTTGGTAGTGGTGGTGGTGGTAGCGGCAGGCTGCTCCTTCTTGTCAATAGACAAGCTTTCAAGCTTGGAGCTGAGGTCGTCAGCAGATTCTTCCTTCTTGACGGCAGATTGGCCACTTCTTTGGTATGAAGACACACCACCGAATTCCATGGAAACTGGAGCTTGTTGGTGTAATCCGGCTGGTCTGTCGTATTGTGGGTAGTTGGAAGCGTAGCCGCTTTGGTCGGAAGACCTTTGGATACTTGGGTATAACAGACCACCGTTGTTTTGGTGTTGAGGTGGTTGAGGGTGAGAAGCGTGCGAGCTTTGCAAGCTTTGGTATTGCACATCGATCGAGGAAGACAACGAGTTGAAGAACTTTTCAGCTTCAAGGATCTGGTTTTGGTTGGTGTTGTAACCGAAAGTCGAACCGTATGGTCCAGCAGAGACAGGAGCAGGACCAGAGGCACCGGCAGATGGGTTAGATCCGTGGTTGGCACCTGGAGCTTGCGCTTGGTGGTGCTGCTGTTGCTGTTGTTGGTGCTGTTGCTGCTGTCCGTGCTCGTCCAATTGGTTGAGTCTGTTAAAGATGTCAATGTTGTATTGAGGTTCAATCTTGAGCTTCTTGTTGTTGCCAAAGTCCTGTTGCTGGTTTGGGTTGCTCATAAAGTTAAAGTCGTTCAAAATCACATTCACAAGGTTGTTGTTGTGCTGGATGTTGTCTGGTCTTCTCTTACGGGAGCCGTTTTCAAACTGTTCAAAGTTCTGGTGTGGTGGGAGCTGCTGTTGCTGGAAGCCGCTGCCGCCAATGTTAGTGTTGGTGTTGTTTTCGTATGGTGGGGTTTGTTGTTGGATTGGCTGAGATTGTGCGTTTTGGTAGATACCAATGTCGTTGTTGTGGTTTTGGAAATCTTGAAAGACAGGGTACACTGGGCCACCGGCGCCGTAGTGGACTGGGTGGTGGACTGGGTGGTGGTGCTCTTGGGCGTGGGAAAGAGCAGCTTGCTCTTCCTTCTGGAGCTTTTGGGCCTTCTTCAATTTCTTTGGGTGGTCCTCAGCGTGTATTCTCGAGTGCTTCTTCAAATCTTGAGGTCTCTTGAAACTCTTAGGACAAAGGTCACAGTGGAATGGCTTTAAGGGGACGTGCACTCTGAGATGCGAGGTGATGTGGTCTCTCTTGACGGTGGAAACACCGCAGTTTTCCCAGTAGCAGGTCAACGACAAGTTGTTGGACGACTTTCTGCCAACGTGGTCGTCACAGAGATGGTCGTACAAGATCTCTGGGGTTTCAAAGACACTGGTACAGTTGCTCCAGTGGCAGACAAAGGGGCCCTTCAAGTCCTCTTCCTTGATCTTCTTGTAGGTCTTCTTGACCTTCTTGATTGGCTCGATAGATTCCAAGGACGAGTTGTCGTCATCTTCAGACGAGTTCTTGATTACGCTGGGGAGTGGGTTGCTGTGGGCAGAGGCAACTGGGGGTTGTATGAGGTTGCTCTGTTGCATCACTGGGGCGTTGTGCTGGTGGTAGTCGAGTCCGTGTGGGATACCATTTTGAGATTGGAATTGGTGCTGTTGGCTGTGGTTGTGGTTGTGGTGCTGCAGTTGCTCTTGGAAGAAGGTGTTCAAGATGTTGTCAGCAGGGACTCTGTTGTTATTGTTGTTGTTGGAGTAGCCACCAACGTCTCTCTTGATGTAGTGGACATCCTTGCTGTCCAAGGGCGAGTTGGCAGACGACTGCGAGGTGAAGGAGGATCTGGGGGAGTTGGTAGACGAGTGCGAGGAGGCCGTGGGGGAGGTGGTGGCGATCTCAGAGTCGATCATTCTGTCTGTGGCGTTGAGGTACGAGACCGGATGAAGGTTGTAATTCATTCTTGCTTTGGCTTCGACAGGGTTTATTGAAAGGATGAGTGTAAACGGCGAGGTGTAGCAAATAAGGGGGGAGGAAGGAGGAGTGGCTGTTTACAGAAAGTGGTGTGCGGGTGTGTGGGCAGGCTTGCTTTGAGTTGCTGCTACCTGAAGTATGTATAGTTGTGCTTGTGTGCGGTGACGGAGACAAGTTTGTGCTGTGGTGTGAATGAAAAAGCTCTTTCTCTTTAGCTCAGGAAACTAGCGCCTTAAGAAAGAAAAACATAAAAAGAATGAAAATAACCGTACACTGCCACCTGGTGGTAGTGTCATAGTTCTGGGTGTTTTGCCAAGCATTTTTTGCGACTCTGCTCTTAATAAAATTTGTGATTTCTTTTTCGTTTCTTTTTTTCGTGCGAAATTTCTTGGTGCCAAGCTTATTTGGGAGCATATTTCTTAGGGGATACCAAGAAAGTTTGGGGGCAGGCTGCGGAAAAAATAAACTCTGGGGGTGAAATGGTGGACGAGTGCGCGCGAGCAGTGATGCAAATGGCGCGAACTTCGCCCTGATGCGCGCCCAGCTCTAGCGTGGTGGCTAGGGGAGTTCCGTAGACAATAGCGGTGCGTGGGCACCTAGACAGCCCGAGGATGAGGCAGCGGGACACCCACTGGAGGTTTGGGGAGATGCGGTAGGGCATTGACGCCGGAGATCTCACAGCGGCAACTCCGTAGCGACAGTGACAGCAGCAGCAGAAGTGACAGCAGTGACAGCAGTACAGCATGGTTGTGCGGTAGTAGAGTGGACGTTGAGATTGTCGTTGTTAGTGTCGTTGTGCCTTGCATTTTCCCTAGCAGCAGCACCGGCTCAATTAGCAGCTATTTTTTCCCACCTTCCGAGAATGCGATGCAGCAAGGTCTAAAATTGAGGAGAGGCTTGCGCGTGACTCCACAGGCGTGACTCCAAGGACGTGACTTCCACGCCCGTGACTCATAACCCGTGACAAGACAAACAATAGGTTCCATGCATACGATGACTGGGCTTATCAGATGATCCATGGACTCTTTATCTCCAGAAGCTGTCATTCGCAAGAACTATTGCTTCTGGCACGATATATCTATTCTTGGTAAACATGCTAAGAGTGTACAGAATAGAGAACACGAGGACTTTCAAGTCACAGAACCCTAGAATAGAGTACATAGATGTGAAGTCAGAGCAGGAAGCCTATTCAGATTATCTAAATAAACCTCCTCTCACTCATAGATATCTGCACGAAAAGGATTATGTGAAGAATTACGTTATAATGACTAGCGACAAAATGATCATGAAGACAGTCTTGTAGCCCTCCTGCTCTAAGGAAGTATGCAAAAGAGATGCGTTGAAATCGATACTAGGGTACTATGAACCTGAAGACTTGACTGTTGCGGTGTTCTACAGCGACGACAACGAACTAGACCATTTGAAGTCAAAATGTCAAATCGATAATGTCGAATTCTTCAAGTATACCATAGATTTCAAAACTGGCCGTGTGAGAGTGGGCGATACTTCTAGGTGGTTGTATCCGTCCATGAACACGAGCGGGAGACGATCATTCGAGCCGTCTGATACACTTATTGATTATCTACGCGACCCAGAGAGTAGGATAATTGATTTTCGCAGCCCATGGAACAAGCTGAAGTATTGCGAGGGTTTTTGTTATTCGTTCAAGTCAGTTATTGCTTTTGCTAGTAACCTTTGTTGAGGAAAGCATGTTGAAGTCGATCACATTGTGAAGGTCCCTAACGCATACTACGACATAGGCATGTTGTTTGATGCAGGAATTGATTGTGCTTATCTTTTACATAAGTCGCTCACCGATTGGCTAAGTGATCACCTAGGGACAAGTTTGTGGGTCTATGATTCGGAAAACCCGTTGCTATGAATGTACATCTCCAATTCATTGAGCATGCAATCTTCAACTCGAGCTTCCAATCAAGTAATTTACACATTCTTTGAAATCGAGACCATGAACTTGACCAATCAAAAATAAATATATGCCAATTCTTATTTTAGCTGATTGTGCATAGGCTACCTGCCTAGTAAACTGGCATTTCTCAACGGTGCAGCCAAATGCAGACTCGATTGTGGCCAGGAAATGCAAGGCATATATGAAGCGTGGAGCCCCTCAAACCAGTTCCAGCCTTGTGGAACCGGGCCGGGGCCCAGTAGATGTGTGTACCCCCCTGCTAATGTCGGGACTTTGTTGGAGATGGGAGGAGTCTGGACCGTACCTGAAATTGCAGCCATCGAAGCGAAATAGTACTGTATAAAGCCGGTTCAGATGTACTGCATATGGATATTTGTTGTATAGGCAATGAGTGCGTAGCAATTTTGTATGGCAATTTGTATGGCAGTATGCACGGCAGTTTTGTATGGGAGTTTTGTATGGCAGATTGAGTGTGACTTTCCTTAGTAAGTGCGATTTGATCACGAGGCAATCTGAGCTGACACCATAAATCTAACCACTCTCGTACCACTCCCACAGACACTCAACCCACACTCTCTCAGCCTCCCTTCTAGACACAGAAGAAACCACAGATAGCCCTAGAGCACCGCCATCACACACACAAGGTACTGCAAGACACACCCGCACCTCTCTAGACCCGTATTGCTTGCCACCACTGCACACACTCGTACTACTAGATCAAAGCAGCACGCAAAGCACCAACCAGTCAACACTACCGTTACTCATTCCCACTTGCACACACACGCACACACACACACACACACCATGAGCTCATCCACGCCCGCCCGCAGCTCCACCACAGAAACAGCCGAACCAGAGCGCATGGTGCTAAGGTTGCGGCCGCAGGAGTCAGCCGCCCCTGACGGCAGCCAGGACGCCAAACCCAAGAAGAAGTCCAGAAAGAAGAAGCCCCGGGTGCGCTGGACCGAAGACGTCATCGACAACGAGCACATGGACAAGAAGAAGAGCAAGATCTGCTGCATTTTCCACCCGCAGCGAGAGTTTGGCGAGGAGAGCGGCTCGGACTCGCTGAGCGGATCTTCGAGCGACTCGTCCAGCGACAGCGACAGCGACGTCGAGTACCACCAAAGCCACTCCCACGGCCCCCACGGCGACGAGGGCGACGCAGACGGCCACTCCCACTCCCACTCGCATTCACACTCGCACAGATCGGGCCGGTCCAGGGCCAAGAAGTCCAAGACGGCCAGAGACAGCAGTCCGAACGCCTACGAGAAGCAGCCAAACTACAGGAAAGCGGCAGAGAAGAGCGCCGAAGCGGCCAAAGAGACACCCAGTGCCCCCTAGAGGGCCGCGTCGAGCGCAGCGAGCAGAGCACCACGCCAGTGGCCTCCACGGAGTGGACTAGCGTGCCCCCGGCAGGGCTCCGCTAAGCTACACCTGGGCCAGGGGCACGCTACACGCCTGCCCGGCGAGGGCGACTGCGTCGAGCCTGGCTCCCTGCGGGAGAACTGGCAAGTATATAGGCTGAAGAGCAGAAAACTTAAATACAAGGGTACCCATAGAGAGAAGAAGTGTAGACTATGACATGATTAGTGTATTAAATATTTACGTATATGCTATGTAGCCTAATCCTCAGGATTGGTGATCTTGAGAATTCTGCGGGAGTAGTCATTTTCGTCCCCGAGGGACTTCTTGGACTCGTTTGCGTTCAAGAACACAGCACGGGGCTCGAGCCGGTGATCCAACTCGGCGATTGGAATCATCATGTCGTTTTCTCCGAAGCTGTTGGACGCCAGGTGGCTGTTGCTGCTGTCATCGTTGTTGGAATTAGTGAGAGGGCCGATGAGACTGGCGTTAAATGCATTGGTATTAGTGTGGGAAGTGTCCTTGGTGAGGAGCTTCTTCCGCGACGAGTTTCTGCCCACGCTGTTGCTGGCGCCGTTGCTGGCGAAGAACGAGAACACGGACTTGTTGGAGTTGTCTCTGGTGAGCGACTTGCCTCCTGCGGCGGCGCCTGCCCCGGCGCCGGCGGCTGCGGCGCCGCCCGGGTGGTTGTTGTTGTTGAGGTTGAGGTGTGTGGACGGCGACGGAGGCATGGGGATCACGACGCCGCCCTTGTCGTTGGTGTAGGAGGCCTCGTCGGTGGAGTAGCCGTTCTCCTCGTCCGAGTGGTTGGCGTAGCGGCCCCCGAAGCCGCAGCAGCCTGTGCAGCAGCAGAAGTATATGAAGGCGGCGATGAGGGCGACCGCGATGATGCCTACGGCGGTGAAGGTGCCTGCAACCTTGCCCTTCGAGTCGAAGAAGGAGTTCTTGTTGGAGGAGGCGTTCTTGGCGCCAGCGTCCGCGGACGAGCCTGCGGACGCCGACGACGAGCCCGAAGACGATGAGTCCGAGGACGAGCCCGAGGACGACGAGGACGAGTCCGTCGAGGAGGACGTCGAGTTGGTGGGCGAGGGCGTCTCGGTGACGTACTCGGTGGTTTTGATTTGCGTCTGCAGCCCCGAGACCGTTTCGTACACCGTGGTGGCCGAGATTATGGGGGAGTTGGTGGTTGTGGGTTTCGTGGAGGTGGACGACGAGGTGGATGTCTTTGACGTGGAGGTGGAGGAGGTAGAGGTGGTGGAGGATGTGGAGGGCGACTGTGGGCTCGAGAATGGCGAGTTGTGGCTGCTGCTGCCGCCGCTGCTGCTGCTGGTGCCTCCGTTGTTGTTGCTGCTGCTACTGCTGCTGCCCGAGGACAGCGAGCTGTCCGAGCTGGACGACGTCGAGGAGGACGACGAGCCGATGCTATTGGAGGCAGCGCCCAACTGCAAGTAGCCGAAAAAGCCATTCAGAGCACACTTCTCCTGGGGGAAACCCGGGCACGAGGTCTGACAGTTGGAGAGATCGGTCGAGGACGAAGGGAACGAGTTGGCACACCAGCAGTTGTTCCCCTGCAAGATCGCTATGGCGGCGCTCTGCAGTTTGCAGGTGTCCGAGCAGAGGCCTGCTGACATGAACTCGCTGGTGTGGGCGGACGAACCGGCGCCGCTGTTCTGGGTGGAGCAGTATTGCAAAGCGTTGTCAGCCACCACCACAGAGGGCGCGAGCAAAACCAAGCCGAAAATAAGATGCTGCAAGACTTCCCACGACAACATAGCTGGATAGTAGGGACGAAAGGGGGTTCACTAGTGCCTTTCAGGGATTGCGTAGCGAAGTATCTGGCAGTTCCTCTATGATTGGGAAAGGAAAGAAACGGTGCCCAATAACCAAAAAAAAAAAAAGAAAAGCCAAAGAAAATTCCAAATCAAAACGAGCCTATAATGAAAATTATAGAAGGGGGGACCATTCAGTTTGGATAGCAAAAAAGAAAAAAATCAAAATAAGCCAAAAAAGAAAAAAAAAAAAAGAAAGTGCCAAAAAAAAAAATAATTTAAAATTCAATGGGCTTAACTTTAAAAAGAAAAAGGCTCACTTTGTGGTGGGATGCCTGATAATGCACTCCCGGGAAACACCGCAGCGAGGGTGGCAGAGTGTGTGTGTTGTGTGGTTGGGCCTGGGGTAGGCGGTCGGGCGGTCTGTATATCACCCGAGAAATGAGTATCCACTGGGTGTCTCACCGCAACTGGGTTAGATGGTTCTATTATTAGCAGGAACCTTAACGGAATATAGATTATTTTTTTATGTAAGGTGCTCAGTGTTGTATGGTAATTACTAGGGGAATTTTTTTTTTATTTGGGAGAGACCGATTTGATCCACTATAAGGGAAAAAAAAAAAAAAATAATAAACAAAGAGCGGCAGGGGAAGGGCGGCAGCAGACTAAAAGCGGAAGAAACGCGGCTAAACAGGTCAGCTCGTAAGTGCGACATGGGTGGTGGGTAGGCTGTGGAAATATAAGCTTTGGAGTGGCACTCTCTGGCGACGGTTTGTCTGTGGTGTGGTTTTCTTGTTGTTGCTGTACTGCCATTGTAGCGTCCCACTTTTCTGTTTACGGGTAAGAAAACCTTCGCTAAAAGCACACTGCACGAAATTTGAGTCTTTATGTCATGGGACGGATATTTTTTAGAGGTGCATGGTTTGATTTTTTTTTTTTTTTTTCGGCGGTGGTGGTGATGAGACAAACTACTGGATGGAGAAGGAAAAGAGTGCCGAGCCTTGCGTGGGGGAGAAGAAGCGAAGGTTGGAGGGGAGTGCAGTGCAGCACACAGCAATCCCCCTTGCGTCCCAGTGTCGAGACATCGGTATATCGAATGGTGCTCTCGATAGCTTGACCACTGATGGTGGGTAGTAGTGTAGGTAACCGTTACCGTTGAAGAGCAGTGCATGTAGCGATTCCTAATTCTCACGCCCGCATCGTTTAATTTATCAGTCCCATCTCCCCCCCGTGGATACGAGGGTAGCGAAAACGCTAAATAAAGTGAAACACACGCCGCCCATCTCCTAATACCGGAGCACGGTGCTTCGTGGCACCGTACACACCCCCCAGTGTGCGACTCCATACAAATAGCTGACCCCATCCATATAAATGCGCGCAAACCATCTTTTCGATCCTTTTTGCAGTGTTTTGGTGGGGGTGCTCTGCTAAGGGCTGCAAATTTAAGTTAAAGTTAAGCATCTACAGGTTATCCACAAGCGGTAGATTTACTGGTGGAAAAAATAAAATTTAAAGAATACAGAAACAAACCAAAAAGCACCAGGCTCCAGACTCCACCCTCTCCACTCTAACCCTATACATCCCCTCCCGCGATCCATGTGAATCGTTCCACTACGATCTAGTCTCACATACCACCACCAGCGCGCAGTCTTCACATGGATGAAGCCCCTACCTTCCATTCAAACTACTATACTGCGTTAGGAAAGATAGCAACCGAAAAAGAAAATCCTCTTCATGCACGTCTGCATACAAGCGATATTTTTCTACAGCTAGTGCGTCAACTAGTTCGGGAACGCTCATATGAGTTCCAATTCTGGTGTGCATTCTTATCTCTACGCATTTTTGATTAAGGTACCACATTTACCTTGACACAGTCCCCCAACGTATTTTCGGGGAGTACAACTTATTTACACTTTACCATCTAAGCGCATCAGCTCTGTCTATTATACATGGCCATTAGGGTGATTAAGCTTCTATTTACATATTTAAAGTTTGGGGTTTGTTGATTGTTCGTTCGTTTCTGGTAGGATGATGGGGTCGGACGGGTGATGGGTGATGGGAAATGAGTGAATCTTTTTTTGCCTTGTATTGTTGTTTGTTGTTAGTCTATAATGTTCCTCTCCCTCATCTTCTCTAGTGTGTACTGAAAGTTCCCGTTATGGATTCGTTCCAACCTGTTTCTGTATGTGGCATTTATCGACCTATTCTTGTGAATGTTGGCGTACTTTTGAGCCTGCTGCTCTCTTTCCGCAAGATCCGCATTGTCCAAGTGCGATTGTTTCAACATATTCATTTCCTTGTTTGCATTATTTTTAGGCTTAGATTCGCAGAATAAGCCGTTTGTTTCACTAGATATCATCTCACTTTTAACCTTATTCCATGTTTGCTTCTCTTCCTCACTGAGTGCATGCCTTAAAAGGTTATTGTTCTTTTCAGGTACGTCTATTTGTGCTTCCTTTGCATGTCCGTGCTGAAACAAGAACTCTCCTTCCAATTTATTCAAGTGTTCCCCACCTACCAACAATCTCATGATTTTAAAGTTTTCTGAAGCTCCCTCCGTAATTGTTTCGCCTCCTGCAGTCGTGACGCTCTTGAATTCGGTGGGCAACTCTAAAACCGTAGTGCTCTCCTCGTGTATGAACGCTCTGGCCAAAAACATCAAATCTTCCGTCCTGTACCCATTTTTGCTGCTGAAGCATATGCCGCGTAGTATGTACTTGAAAGTGTCTGCATTTGGCGCGATATGAGGATACTTGGCCCTCATGATGAGGTATACTTTCATGGTGTACCAGAGCTTATCTTGCAACTCCGGAGACTTGAATATTATGTGGTGAATAATATTCTGGAATGTGTATTCGTCGATTATTCTGTCACCATGCAGCAGCAGCAGATTGAACACAATTGCATCCAAAACAGCCAAGACCCCTGTGTGTTTCATTTGGTACCTCAAAACCTTATTTGAAATCATGGAGTCCTGTTGCCAGTTTTTACACTTTAGGTCATTTTCAATAAATCCGATCACTTCCTCTTCTTTTTTGGTTGTGCTCATGAAATCGTCCAAGATCTTGAGGGAAAGACCCTTCAGAATGGGTAAGCTGATACTGTTGATCTTGTCTATGAATATCTCCTTCAAGAAGATATTGTTGATCAGATCGTAGATCCTGGCCCATGTAGCCATATTCACTTCCAACCCCAAGGAGTTGGCCAACTTCAAATACTGAATCACGGCACTGTAGGTGCTTGTCAAGGATCTGATGTTTGCGTGGATTTTACACATCTTGAGCAAGTTGTTGATCGTGTCTATATTGGGTTTGTGCCCGTCTTTATTCATAACCAAAAGTAGTTCTCTGGCGAAAGAGCTCTGGTTCTTGTCGTAGCCAAAGTACTTGATGATGTAGTTGAATGTGTGCACGGACCGATACGGCTTGTACTCGTCGTTTTCGATGCTATGTGTGTACAAGAGGATATCGGGCACGATCCCGTTCTCTAGAGACGATGAGTTTTTGTATAGCACCTTCAGGTGGGTCAAGAAGTATATGTATCGCTGGAACTCTCGTTTGTCTTGCGGCGATGGCGATGGGACTGCCTCTGGGAGTTTGGGTATTTCGTGGAAGCAATAGGATGGGATCTCGCTTTTGAACTGGTTCTCTTTTTCTTGGGCCTCCTCTCTCGTTAGGATGTTATGTATGTACTTTGTGGAAACCGAGGGTCCAAGCATTTGTAGCGAAGCCGGGGTCAACTCGATCAACAAGTCCATCATCTTTAGGAAAAGGACTCTATCTTCCAAGTAATTGATGCTCATGGACTCGATGTTCTTGGACTTGGACGTTTTCCAGTTGTTTGCTGCTCGCTGGGAGTCGTACTTGGGTCTATCCTTTTGGAATGTCTTGAGGTTGTCTATTTGCAATGGTTTTAGGAACTCTTGGTAGTATTTCCTACGGTAGTCTTCTGTGATGAGCGGTGTGTATTTCAGGAGTTCTTCGTTTGAAAAGTTTGAGTGATGCAAGGGGCTCGCCTGCTTTGGCGGCGATACTGTCTGGCTCTTTCGCGGTTGCACCGACAAGGTCTTTATTGTGTTCGACGACTCGGTGCCCATGGAGGAGTTTGCCTGAGAAGACGCTTCAACATGCCGTATCGTTCGCCCTATTCGTATTATTGCATCTTTTATGGAACTCATGAGGACATCACCAACCAGACGCGGGAGAGCCAATAAATATATGTACAGGGAGTGCCGATAATCGATGGGTAAGCGAGATCAGATGTCTTATTCTGCTTCCAATCAGTGTAGCTGTATGCTTAAGAATGGAGTTTCTCTGATAGTTACACAAAGCTTGTCGATTCAATGCGCCAAATATTTTTTTTTTCTTTCCGCTCTCGCAGTAACGAGAGATTCCTCCAGTGTGGTACTTTTGGGGGCAGGGGGGTTGTGTAGTGGAGGAGTAGGAGTGCAGATTGCAATTGAGGGTCTTTGGGTGAGAGTTGATAGTTGTGTACGAAAGCATTCATTGCACAGAACACATTGAGGGCGGGAAAGACGGCACAAGTAGAACCTATGGTGTCCAGAATTTTTCACTGCAAACATTTTGCAACCAACCGCCTGCACGGTGGTCCTAGCTCTATGAAATCAAGAGACACCGCAAGCACAAGCAGAAGGGAGGAGTACAACGAAATCCAAGCATTCTCTTCAGGCCTACTAAAGCAGCCAGACACTGTAACTCAATCCAAACGCCGTCTCCTATTCCTTTGCTTGCTTTCACTCTGAACCCACTGGCACTACGCTGCTCAAGTCTCCACCTGCAGGAATATCTCCATCTCATTTCCTGCACACACGCATCATCAAATTTTTCGAACTCGCTGCCATAAAAAAAAGAAACAATTTGTAAGCCTGCCACCACCACCAACTCAGCACCATCCACAGCCATGTCGTCCCCTCAAAGAGAAGGATTCTCCGTCCCAGCATCCATATCACACGCCGCTCACGGTCACGTCATCAACAAGTCCTTAGGTGTCAAGTACAACTGCGCCCAATGTGCCTGTTCGTTCTCCCTCGGTAAGGGTGATGCCATCAGATGTAAGGAGTGCGGCCACAGAGTCATCTACAAGGCCAGAACCAGAAGAATGGTGCAGTTCGAAGCTCGTTAAGCGGCCCGCCAGCCACGGGGACCCGTACCTCGAGGCCTCCAGACCGTCAGCTGACCGTCCACCCACATTAATTGTATAATAGCAGAGTGTGTATATAATGAACACATAGAAGAAATCATAGAGCTGTAGGGCGTAGCAAGACTGTAAGAGCCGCTCCGCTGGCGCCTGCCCGGCGAGGGCGACTGCGTCGAGCTTGGCTCCCTGCGGGAGAAGTCGAGCGCAGCGAGCAGAGCACCACGCTAGTGGCCCCCACGGAGTGGATGGGCGAGCCCCCGGCAGGGCCTACGAAACTGCCTGGAATCATTTAATTGTGTATTAGTTATTGTTTCGCTATTAAACATAGTAGTAGTACATACTTGAAATAAAAATAAGTGTAAAAAAACAAGATTTAGAGGTGTAAATGTGGGTGGGCGAGGAGCAAGCGCTCCCTGCCGCGGGGCTCTACCGCCTAGAGGACGGATACGAGCAACATATTATAAGATAACAATGGAGTGTAGTGGGTTCTTTTTGCTTTATAGCGGCGGCGGTCGAGGTGGAGGAGTAGGAGGGAAGGTGGAGACTGTGTTCATGCACGAATCTACTTGAAGACCTTCTTCAACTTGGCTAAGAAACCGCCCTTCTTTTCCTTCTTGTCGGTCTTCTTCTTGTCGTCCTTCTTGGTGGCGACAGGAGCGGTCTTGTCGAGCTTGGCGGCAGCAACAGTGGGGGCGTCACCGGAAGCGGCGGCGGCTGGGGTGGCAGCAGCGGCTGGTTCAGCACCGTCCTTTTGGAGGTTGGCTTCCTTGGTCAATCTGGCGGCTTCGGATTCGGTTGGCTTGATTTCTTCAACTTCAACGTCTCCTTCAGCGGCAGCGATGGCTTCCTTAGGGTTCTTGACGCCTTGGGTGATGACGATTTCCTCGGTTTCTTCAACCTTCTTGGCGGCAGCGGCAGCTGGGGTGACTTCGGCGGCTTCGGTGGAGGCAGCGAGTGGAGCTTCGTCAGCGACAACTGGGGAGGCATCGACTTCCTTTTCTTCTGGAGCAACGACAGCTGGGACAACTGGAGCAGCAGACTCGACTGGAGCTGCGGTCTTCTCAATGCTTGGAGCTGGGTGTTCCTCGATGGTTGGCTCTGGGATGTTTTCGATGCTGGTGTCACCGTGTTGGGCCTTTGGATCCAAGGTGTGGTGGGCGGAAGCGGCTGGGACAGCGGCGGCAGCGACAGCTGGTTCTTCAACGGCAGCTGGTTCAACCTTTGGTTCTGGGACGGTTTCGACAGCCTTCTTTTCTTCTGGGATGTCGGAGGTCTTGCCTTCAAAGGCAGCCTTGGCAGCGGCTTCAGCGTCTTCGTGCTTTGGAGCAGAGGCGGATTCGTGGCCAGCGATGGCGGCAGCGGCAGCGGTAGTGGCAGCAACTGGGACGGCAGCAGCAGCAACACCAGATTCTGGTTCTGGAGATTGCTCTTCAGTGTCTTCAGTGGTGTCAGCGGCACCGTCAGCTTCCTTCTTACCGTTCTTCTTCTTGGCCTTGTACTTGCTCTTCTTCACCTTCTTCTTTTGCTTCTTCTTTTCCTCAGCGCTGAGCTCTGGCTCAGCGACAGCGGCACCGGTAGCAGCAGCTGGGGCGGCGGCAGAGGCACCGTTGGTGGTGGTCTTGAAGGCCTCTAAGGCTTCAGCGTCCTTTGGAATGAAAATACCTGGCTCACCGGCGATGGTTGGGTGGGATGGCTCTTCCTTTGGCAAGACGGTGGTCTTGAGGTCGTGTTCGTGGGCGGTGGCAGCAGCGGCGGCACCAGCAAGACCGGCGGCAGTGGCAGCAGGCAAACCGGATTCTGGGATGAAGGCACCCTTGGAGGAGATGTCGACCAAGTCGGCTGGGTAGATGACGTTGTTTTCGTTACCAGACTCATCCTTGGCGATGCTTTGGGTAGGGGAGACGAGCCATTCGCCGTCAACGACGTACTTGTAGAGAAGGTCGCCGGCGTCCTTTGGCAATGGGACGTCTAATTCGAAGGAGCCGTCAACTTGCTTGACCAAGAAGAGAGACTTGCTCCAGTTGTCGAAGGTACCGGTAAGGATGACTTCTTGAGGACCTTTAGGCCTATATGTATGTGTTAGTAATTTGTTTCAGAGAGTATAGAGAGGCGGGGCCACCCCCCTGCCCGGGGAGGGGCGACTGCGTCGAGCTTTGCTCCCTGCGGGAGAGTCTCGAGCGGAGGGAGCAGAGCACCACGCTAGTGGCCCCCCACGGAGTGGTATGCGCGAGCACCAGGCACCTCATCGGTGGTTTCGAACCCCTGGCAACCATCCAGCGGGACCCCAAGGGGGCACCCAGCGTGTGGTGTTTTGGCGATGGCAACCCATCGAGCCAAGCCCCGTTCGCACCAACCCGAGTTGCTCTCGAGACCGCTCCACCCATTGGCGGCTCCAGCTGGGGCCCCCCTGGTCAATGCTGCGCCGTCTGCGTAGACACAGTCGTCTAGGGGCAGTTGCGAAGCAAAAATGGCCCGGAAAGCACCTGGCGGAGGCCGGTCTTCGAGAAAAGGCTACAGTGCGTGGGAGCGGCGGGAGCTGCTGAGGCGCACTCCCACACTGGCGCCCCTGTCAGCGCTGCCAGTGCGGTGTTGCTGGGGGGAGAGGTGGGTGGCCACCGTCTCGGCTAATTGGACGCTGAGAACTGCGTGTGGACGCTGCTCCGACCCACCTCGAGGGCCGCCGGGGAGCTCGCGGCGTGCGTGTGGAGAGTTACTTACCATGTGAATGTGAATGTGGACATGTTCTTAGCTAAAACTGTTTGTTACTGGCAAAATTAGTGGAAAGTAGCCTGAACTGAATTGTTTGAATTTAATCTGCGAAAGTGAAAGTAAAAATATTCCTACCTGGCTATACTAACGCTGAGAATAACACAAAGTCGTAATATTTATTATTATTATTGGAATAACAGAGAAATAAATAAAAAAAAAAATAAAATTGCCATACAAAAGGCCCAATGGAGTTTCGAAACTTCGGCAACGCAAAAAAAAAATGTGAGCGCTGGACGGCGCACCAAAATTACACAAAATTGTGGCAAGTCACACAACATTTCGGCGGGCATTCGGTGGGGGTTAGGGAGCGCGAAAAAATACCGGAGTGTGCCCGAAAGTCTATTTGGGGGGCAGAATGAGCCTTTCTGGACATGGCCAGCGCGAGCAGCAACTGTACGAATGGGAGCGGTTGCGATTCTGGGAGGGCCATTAAGTTGAGAGTGGCAGTGAGTGTTCAAGGAGCAGGAAGCAGCCTTCTTTGTTCTCGACTCTCTGCTCTGCTCACTCCCAGCTGGTGCGATGAGTCTCTCGATTATTTTGTGCTGAGCCTGCTGCCCTCCTGCTGCCTCAAGTATCTAACTCCGCGCGAGAGCGCCGCTAATGCTGCTCTCTGCTTTCGCCCTGACTGAGGGTGCGCAGCGAGATGCACTCTGTGCAGCTCCTGGTGCCTAAATTCCGTAGCGCTAACACCGCCAGAAAAATTTCCACTCGATATAGCGAGAAATGGCTGGACATTCCGCTCGCTTGCTACCCACGCACCCTTCACGCTCAGCTCCACAGACCCTTACTACTCGCTTCATACACGTTTCTGAGAAGCTTTCTCTGCATCATCGCCTGCACAGTCTATCCAGCACTGGCCCATTGCTCAAAATACGAAACAATCCGCTTTGACGAGTAGAGCCAAGCGCTCCACATTAGACTTACGTCAGCATACTCCTCTCCATCGTCATTCCTCCACCGATACCTCCATTAGCCATGACCGAACCCTCACACGACAAAAACTAAATAAACGTGGAACAATAGATATGTGTCTCGTATTATTTCATCTTGTGCCATAATTAGCAAAAAAAATCAATTCTTATGGCAGTACTGTACAACCTCTTCATTTCTGACACTGCTGCTACAGTAGGCTGCAACCACACGAGATCTCTCGCTTAAGCAGCTATTTCACTTGCCACAGCTCCGCTACACTGCAGCGCCATTACACCACTTCGCACATCACCAATTTCCAAAGAATATGGTCCAGCTCTCCCCAATCTTTCCCCCACTCTTCTCCCCACTACATTCTACACTTCCAGCTACACCTGCCTCGTCTGAAAACTTTTTGTAATGCCAAACTATTTACTTTTTTTTACTATTCGTACATGAATCTCATACATTCCCGCTCTAGTAACTAGTGGTTACCGCTTGCGGAAAGTTAATGAGCACTAATTTTAGGATTTCCCTTTTGGGATTTCCCGAAAAATTAAACTTTAAGCTTTTTCCGAATTGTTCTTTTTTTTATTTTATTTTTGGAACTTCGTATTTTGCAACCACCTCAAACCTTACCCTTGTAGTAACTGAGCAATATGGGCAACAAGCACAACCCGTGAACTGCTGCGATGAAGACGAGCGAGAACCACATTCTGAAGTAGTACACCTCAAAGATCTTGGATTTGGTGAATGCAAGGATGCTTATTCCGATAAACTTGGTCATGGTGATCCCGGTGAACACAGACCCTCCTGCCGTTTTCAACGAGTACAACGCACGGTCAGCGGGGGCGATCTTCTTTGAGCTAGCTGAATGGCTCTCTTGTCCGTTTGCAGCAGCTGTGTCGCTCTCTCCCCTTATGAAGGCTCTGGCAATGTGGATGGTGAACTCCACGGCCAAACCAATGCAGATCACCAAATTCACCAACGACACAGCGTTCAACGAAATGGACCACAACGACATGACTCCCAATATGTTGATAATAATCATCACAACGCATACCAACACGATCAAGGCCACGAAAATGGAGTTCAACAAGATTGTGGAGATGATGAAAATCACCACTCCAGCGCTGCTTAGCAAGAGAAGCGTCAAGCTCAAGATTGACTCGTACTGGACAAAGAAAACGTAGAACGGCGAGTACGCAAAAACATCCAACTCTTCAGAGTCGTCATCTTCCGGCACGGAGTACTTCTTTATCTCGTCCACGATTCTGAGCGAGTTCTTGTACGCCACAATAAAGTCCTCTTGGGATCTCAATGGCTTGTGGCTAGTTCTGAAGTAGCTGGCATCGATAGTGTTGTTCTTCACGGAGATACTCGACGAGTATGGAGCTTTACCTCCAAGTGGGCATGGGTCGCTTGGCTGCTCGATCCATTCGTTGAAGAAGTACATGAACTCGTCATTCTCGGGGAATGAGCTCATGTCGATCGAGTATGGAGGCGAGTGGCCCTCGTAACATGTCTGGCACTGCCTTTCAGGAGCGAAAACCGAACAGAACTCGCGATCTTCGCCACTGCCCAAAGAGGATTTCTTGAATCTACAGCACTGGTCCAAGTCTGGGTTCAACCAGTTCAAGAAGTCATCGATCCAGACGGACGCAGGCTCGGCAATGGTGGACTTCTTCCCTCTCTTATACTCTTGTTGCAAGATATTGGATACAGAAAACTCGTTACAGGTGGAAAACTTGCCGCAGAGGGCCTGCTGGTTCACCCGCTCGGTGACGTCCAAGTCCTTGGTGACAAAGAAGACTGGTGGCCCCACGTTCAAATAGGCGTAGACGGAATTGAAGTAGTCAATGAGGTACGAGTCAGAAGGGAGCGCAATTCTCTGGTCTAACCCGTATGAGATTCCTGGGATTAAACTGAGCGAAATTGCGAACCAGAGAACAAAGAAACTCAAGATCTTTCTTTTGTTTGGCGGGGAAAGGATAAATGGAGCGTACTTGGTGCTGATAAAGTGCGTCAACCAGCTGCCGCCTGCCCCGTCTCCGATTTCGTCGGCCTCCTCTCCAGCTTCAGTTGCATCGTTTGCAGGCAATTGGATGCTTCCACCAACCTTGATCCAGAAAATGTCCAACCTACCGTTCTCGATTCTTCTCTGGTCGATTGTCAAGAGAGACACAAAGGCGGTCACCTGCAAGATGAAATTGAACAATATGGCGCCAGCGGAGTAGTAGGCGAAATTCTTCACCGCGGGCATGTCTACGCTGGCTGCAATCAAAAACATGGAAAACTGCAAAATGGCCGAGAGGAGACACGAGGGTCCAACGTTTCTCAATGCCTTTGCAATTCTTCTCTCGAGAATCAAATCGCTGTGGATTCTCGACGTGATGGCCACTTCGTGGACAATAAGAAAAATGTTATCGATTCCGACCGCCAACACTAAGAAGGGGATCACCTCTGCAATAATAAGGGTAGATTTCACGCCCAAGAGCGAGAACACTCCTGCAGATGCAAACACCGATATCAAGATAATCACGATACCGGAGAGCCCCAATTGGAATCTGGTGCCGACGAAATTCTTCAACAGGATTGGTCTTTTGAAGACACCGGCGCCTCCAAGGGCGATGGAGGCGTATACAAACATCGTAACGTAGGAGATTATGATAATCTTTATATCCATATTCGTAGACTTGTTCAACTCCTGGGTGAGCGAGATTTCCGTCAGGAAGTCCACTTGCAATCCTCTGGAGCTTGCCGATTCTCTCAATTTCTCTACCCACTTGATGAGAGCAGTTTCGTACTTGACGGCCTTTTGCTCGTTCTCGTCGGTGTTATCGATCAACACTGTCACGACGAATGCTCTCACGTCGCCGATATCCTCCTCCTGACTGAAAAGCAAGTCCTTCTTGAGCGGTTGCTGGAATGTAGGCAAGCAGTTTACAGGGGAGTCGGTACAACTCTTCAATTTCTGCTTCCATGTAGCTGGGGATAAGTATCTGATGTCTCCCTGGAAGTATTGTGTGAAGGACTCGATGGCACAGGTCTCGCCTAGTGGCTTGAAGCATATGGAGTCGAGGATCCCGTCGTGCAAACCTTGCAACTCCTGCTCTTTGGCGAACCACCACTCGATGGTGTCCCAGTCAAGCACGGGCCTGGACTCGTTGGTCAGGCTGACAATCAACTGTTCTATTCTGTAAAACCGGCCAAATTTCTCTTCAAAGTACTCCTTTTCCAACAATGCGGGCTCGGTGGGGCTGACCCACAAATTGACCGGGTCGGTCTCGAACTCCAAGGTTTTCAAGCCGGTGGACAAGAGGAGCGCAATTGCAAGCGAGATACTGATGGTCAATCCGGGCGCGGACAGACAGAAGTAGCCCAATTTCTCAAACAGGTCTTCAATCAGGTTGATCAAGCCCTCCAGGAACTCCGAGAGTAGCCATTTCACCTTGTTGAAGTCAACCAGGGAGTCGCTGCGTCTTCTGTCTATCTCCAACTGGCTGCCCGTGCTGCTGCGGCGCCTGGTTGGGTAGATCACACTGCTGCTGCTGGGGAACATTGTGGTGATGGTCTTTTGCAGGTTCATGTTCCTGATGTAGATGTGGTACCCCGCACCCACCACGATCAAGATGAACAAGATGCTCAACACGATGAAGGAAAGGCAGGGCAAGGGCCCAATCCGGCATGTTTTGTGGAAGTCTCTGAAGTGGGGCAACTTGGGGCACGATGCCAGGCAGTCGGAGCACGCACACTTGTACTCCGGGTCGTCACAGGGTTTTGCGTCTCCGGTACGCAATTCGTAGTCTTCCTCCTTCTGCGGCGGCACCTTGTACTTGAAGTTGATCTGGAAGGGGCTGCCGCCAAGCAAGGGCTTCTCGTCCCCCAAGAACTTTAGGAACGCCAGGTAGTTGGTGGCACCGCCGCCGATCAAGTCCATGGCGAACCCGTTGGTTGCAGAGAACTTTAGGTTCTTGCACGAGTTGAAGAACTCCTTGGCGTACTTGGGGTCCACGAACTGGGAGATCTCGGTGACAATGTCCTTCTTTGTGTCCGTGGCCGTCCCCGTGCCCGTGATCTCCACAAAGTTGGACTGGTTGGCGGAGCATGAGAACTGGCAGAAGAAGTCGTAAAAGTTCTTCTTGCAAGCGGGGCACGAGCTGATCAAGGGGTCAACCTTCTTCAAATTGGACTGGAGGGCAGCAATCTGGTCCTCCGAGCAACACACTCTGTCGACGGGGAAATCAGCGCCGCAGATTTCTTGAAGGAGTCTGGCGGAGTCCTTGGAGGGCACTTGGGCCACCGTGCTCAATGGCTCGTTGGGGCAGGGCAAGGGGGACCCGAAGATGGACTTCTTACCGCACGTACCGTATATGGCACAGTACCCATCTTTAGCAGAGACGGACGCTGCGAGGTACGATAGTATTAGTAGAAGGGGAAGAAAGAGTGGGGGAATGCAATGGAGTGGATTCATTGGAACAATTGGGGCAGATGGAGGTAATATGTCAAAAGGAGCTTATGGGTGTAGATGGCTCGGAGGTGTGTCTCCTAACTGACTTGTATTGAGATTGGATAGATGCAATGAGGGGTGTGTGTGCTGGTAAGTCCGAGCAGAGTATACACCCGCAAGCAGATAATTCTAGTGATTGAGTGTCTCCTGCTCTGTATAGGAGTATATAGAGGTAGTGTGGAGGCGAAGATTCAGGCACAAAACGTCTTTTTAATGGATGGTGGGTGATAAGAAAGCGATATGGTTATACTACAGCAGGCACTGAAAAAATAATACGGGGAAGTTCGAGATTAGCGACAAAATGTGCGCTGATAGCGACGATAGTGCGACTTTGGGCTGGAAGAATCTCGTGGGGCCTAGCGCTGGCTGGCAACCGCACGCTAAGGAATCTCGCACGACAATAGTGGAGGGAGGGGGGGGCATGCAGGACCGATGCCACTTAGACCGGTTAACAATACAACCACACAGAGGAGCCGGGGAGATACAGGAACTGAGATACTACACGGAGGGAGGAGAGAGAAGAGGATGACACAAGAAGTTGTAGGAGGTGAGGTGCAGAAGAAGGATGGAATAGGGATATTAGGAGGCCGTCACTGACTATACGTAGCGTTAGTGCGCATTAAAAGACTGGGTGCAAATTACTGTAGTGAAGAGTGTTTGTAACAGTCGCTGAGTGAAATTTATCTCAAGCAAGCTGGGTATACATATATATTGCCGTATAATCTACCAATTCCAATCAGAAGACTACTACCCAGGCACAATTGCATGGCCCCACCTTATTTCCCCCTCTACTCTCTCTCCCCTCGGTGCTTCCCTCTGCATGTCTTGTCGCACTTTTGCGACAAGCCGATCCAACTGACGCGAAAATCCTGACGCGACACACGCATCTGATCCACAACAAAACGCTACAAAGCTCCCTACCCACACCTCCACCTACACCCCACCCACACCCCCACCAGAACCACTAGTCCCTCCTTCATGTTAATTGGTATCTCAGGGACCCTCGGGTCCGGCAAAACCGAGGTGGTGCGCTACCTCACGTTCCAAGGCTTCAAGCTTATCTCGTTCACTCGTGACGACACGCCAGACACGCTGCTCTCGTCGGTGCCCTCCACCCGTGAATCGCTCTCCCCCGCTGCTGAGCTGTCCAGCACCGAGTCCAGCGACTCCATTGGCGCCGCAAATGCCGCCCACTTCAATGGCGACTTCCCGCACTTGTCGGACATCCCCCACACGTCGCTCGAGCCCTTCAAGTCGTTCACCTCCATCGACGAGCTCCTCGACTTTGTCACGCTCAACTGGAGGACCCACTACGTCATCTCGCACATCCACGACATGGAAATGCTCTCGCTGCTCCAGAAACGGCCCTTCTTCCTCCACATCTCCATCGACGCGCCCCTACAGCTCCGATACCAGAGAATGAAGACCAAGTCCGCGGGCGCCATCAAGCTCGAGCAGTTTGTCGAGGACAACGACACGCTCTTGTTCTCGCCGTCCAACCCGTTGATCGAAATCAACAACCAGGCGCAAATCAAAATCATAAACACCTCCTCGTCCATCAAGGAGCTCTACGTGAAGCTCTCGGAACTCGTGCTCACAGACATGTCGCGCCTCAGGCCGACGTGGGACTCGTACTTCATGCGGTTGGCCGACTTGGCCGCCCTCAGATCGAACTGCATGAAGCGCAGAGTCGGCTGCGTCATCGCCAGAGGCAACCGTGTCGTCGCCACGGGCTACAACGGGACGCCCAGAAACTTGACCAACTGCAACGAGGGCGGGTGCCCCCGCTGCAACAAGGGCCAGGGCAGCGGCGCCGGTCTCAACACCTGCTTGTGTCTACACGCCGAGGAAAACGCGCTACTCGAATCGGGCAGGGACAGAATAGCGGGCACCGCGGGCGACAACAGGGCCGTCTTGTACTGCAACACGTGCCCCTGCTTGACCTGCTCCATCAAGATCGTCCAGAGCGGCATCAGCGAGGTTGTGTACGCACAGAGCTACTCCATGGACGAGCTCAGCCACAAGGTGATGAGCGAGGCGGGCATCGTCCTCAGACAGTTCTCGCCTCCAGCAGAGGGCGTTTTCATATAGCCAGCTGCCGCCTCGAGCGAAGCGAGCAGCGCCCCACGCTAGTGGCCACCACGGAGTGGCCGAAGCAGAGAGGTGGAACGAATACGCTCGTAGAACGCTACACGCCTGCCCGGCGAGGGCGACTGCGTCGAGCTTGGCTCCCTTCGGGAGGTGCAGCCTAGCCCAAAACTTTCACAATTACTGAAACTACAGCATCCACTTACTTATTCGCTGTAACTGCTTTTTGCAGCTGCAAACTTGAGTCTGCCTCGTCTGAACTGTCCCTAATCACGATACTTAGGCATCATTACAGACCCATCAAAATTACAATCGCCGATTATTTATAAATCAAAATCGATTCAGCTCACTTAATAGCTGTTTATTGTTCTATAGAGCTCTCTAAACTTCATAGGTTCCACAGCTATGCAATCCTTTCCTTATGATTAATAGCAACAATACACCCCCCACCGCTTTACTCATCTTCTTCCCAAAAGATAGTCTGTTTGTATGACCGCAATTCCTCCCTATGTGCAAATAGCCTTTCTAGGGAGGAGCCATACTCAAAAAACAATTCTCTGAAATGCCTTACGAATGTTAGCCTTAATACATCACAGGAGCTATAATGTATATTTCTCAACGTGAATAATGGCTGCAAACCACCCATGAATATTGGCTAGACGAACAGTATTGCCGATTTGATGAATCAGGCAACCTACCCATACTTTAACGCAAAGCGTAGCCCGACAAGGGAATGTGAGTTGGTGAAACAGAATAACGCGAAATGTTAGTGGTATGTAGGGGCACATTGCGTTCCAATACATTCTTCTTGCACAATTGCATTTCCAACTGCGGAGTGCGTCTCGCTACAAATAGGGAGACAGGAATTGTATAGCAACAATAGCGCAAAGCTCGTAGCTTTCTGTTTAGAGTTTTAGAGCCCACCGAAAGACTGTGAATCTATGCTGCTCTCAATTGCCTCGCAGAACAATTCTCAATCACTTCACAGGGAGCGGCCTACACGCCATGACGGGAGGGGTAGAGGGGTAGTTGCTAGGCTGCCAATGCTATTCCAGACTAATTCAGCCTACCGTGTAGACACCTTGCGGATGGTGACGCTCCGCTGGCGCCTGGCCGGCGGGGGGCCACTGGCGTGGTGCGACACGTGGGTGTGGGTGCCAAAGAACAAGTGAGCTCGTCATTCTTGCTTCCCGTTGGGCTTGGAGATGGAGATGGTGAAGAGCTTGGGCCACCTCACTGGGAGCAGATCCTGAAGTAGCAGCAGGGGGTGCAGCAGCAGGCGTGGTATTTGCCATTGGTTCAGCTGGAGGAGCGGTTTCGGGACTGTCACTAGAAGCGGCGGAAGAACTAGTTGTTGCGGCTGCAGAAGAAGCTTCAGCTTTCGAACCAGTTTCAGAGCTTTCTCTTGCACTGGAAGAGGGCAGAGAGCCGGAGGAAGCTGAAGGTGACTTGGTCTTGGCAGCGTCACTTTGAGCCAGTGTGGCTAGCCCGAGGTCTGGCGGGATGTCGGACAGATGGAGTTCCAGATTGCTTTGCACCTCCCGATCCAATCTTGAAAAAGGCATCAGTATGTTATTACCGATAATAGACCTATTTGGCCACTTATCGTTCCAGTGGCGCTGGAACTACTTAGAGCGTACAAATCGTGAAATTTGCAGCCACCTGAAAGTTTGCTACCGGAGTTATCTTCACGAATTCCTGTATATACTTTGAATGATTGTAAGCAGGAGTTTAACTCCGATGCAAATACGGGTATATACAGCGCCTGTCGGCCCGTTGGTGCACCCGTTGGTACGATTGGATGGTGCGCCCGTTGGTGGGATGGAGCGCCCGTGGGTGCGCCTGTTGGCCCGTTGGTGCACCCGTTGGTGCATTGGATGGTGGGATGGAGCGCCTGTTGGCCCGTTGGTGCACCCGTTGGTGCATTGGATGGTGGGATGGAACGCCCGTTGGTGCGCCTGTTGGTGGGATGGTGCATTGGATGGTGGGATGGAGCACCCGTTGGTGCGCCTGTTGGCCCGTTGGTGCACCCGTTGGTGCATTGGATGGTGGGATGGAACGCCCGTTGGTGCGCCTGTTGGTGGGATGGTGCACCCGTTGGTGCGCCTGTTGGTGGGATGGTGCGCCCGTTGGTGCATCAAATATTATATACAGGAATAGAAAATCTATTGGATTACCCTAATACTACCTATATGTAGGAGGCAGATACAAATATGGATCCTGTACACTGGTGGTTGCAACCCCAAGCGAATCTGGGAAGCTGCAAATCCGACCAGAATATCACACACAAGGGTTGCAAAATTATAGCCTGACAGATTCCCCGCAGCGTGCTGCTGAAAATAGCTCTCAAATAGTATATAAAGGAAGGCAAATCCCCGTTGAGTCCAGCCAAAATTATGAACTGGAAGGTCTAATTAGCAGCACCAGCAGACACAGCAGCACCAGCAACAAGATGTCGCACCCCAAGTCTCCGTCCGGGTCGCACGTCCATCAACTCCATTGTGTCACAGAACATCTCCCAACGCTGCCGTCCAGAGACACCAGGAGTCCACGGCACTAGCTGTATATCAATACCTCCAGCAGGCCAACTAGATATTAAGTCATATCAATATCTCTACCCAAAGAGGTCTACCAATTGAACACGCTAGGGCAACTACGATACCAGAACTAACGAATTATCATGAACCGAACAACAGAATTTGAACACCTCCAGAGCGACAAACCTCTGGAGATGTGCCTACCTCCAGAGAAAACACAACAGATCTAACTTATATGTAGGTGTCAGAAGTGCAATAAAAAGTGCCTGCAAGGACAAGTCATCAAAACCCTTTTATTTCTTAGTTAAACGCTATATATAGAAGGGGTAACAGGGGGGAGTACCCCCCTTAAAGCATAGTCGGCAGCCAAAGTTTTCCAGTCTATGGAGAACAAAATGCCAGGCGCTTTCGGCTCCATTCCGGTCTCCATATTGGAACGTACCCTCAAGTCACCGATTGTACTGGACCACATAAGGAGCGGCTTATCAGCTGTAATTTGCCTGATGAGTGCATTGAAGATGTCCTCCGATATTCCCAACTCCATTCTCGCATCCTCCGGGCTGGGGAAAATCTTGTACACTTTTTTGCGGATATTGATAATCATGATTTTAGGACCAATGACTATGGCAATTCTGTCACCACCCGTCACCTGCCTGCTATCGGAGACCAGCTCTGTGAGCAACTGTAAGGTTTGATCGAGAATGGAGATGCTCCTCTGGCCACAGGTGCTTGAACCAGGGTGATGTGTTGTCCCTGGCGGCAGCGGCCCCGTTGCACCGGGATGAAGCGGTGGCTCCGTTATCGCTGCTGGCGGCTGCCCCTGTGTGAGAATCTGCCCATTGCCGCTTGCACCGGGGTGAAGCGGCGCACCCGGTGGCGGCATCCACATCGCACCCTGCGGAGGCATCCACATCGCACCCTGCGGAGGCATCCACATCGCACCCTGCGAAGGCATCCACATCGCACCCTGCGGAGGCATCCACATCGCACCCGGTGGCGGCGGCGGCCCTATTGTCGCTGGTGGCATCCACATCGCACCCTGCGGAGGCATCCACATCGCACCCGGTGGCAGTCCCTGTGGAAGCATCTGCCCACTGGCGCTTACACCGGGGTGAAGCGGCAACCCCGTTGTCGTTGGTGGCGGTCTCTGTGTCGTTGGTGGCGGTCCTTGTGTAAGCATCTGCCCACTGCCGCTTCCACCGGGGTGAAGCGGCAACCCCGTTGTCGTTGGTGGCGGTCTCTGTGTCGTTGGTGGCGGTCCTTGTGTAAGCATCTGCCCACTGCCGCTTCCACCGGGGTGAAGCGGCAACCCCATCGTACTCGGTGTCGGCGACGGCGATTGCGGTGGTGGATCCAACAAGTAGTACAACTTTCCCTCGTGAAATAGTTCGCCCAAGGTGTGTGGATCCATTGTGAGGTAAAAGGCCGTTCTCTCAGGCATTTCCTGGATGGTGTCCACATTTGGGTCCCTAGCCTTATTGATGGCATCCGATGATATGATGAATCTGCCTGTACTTGTGTGCTTTTGACTTTCGACGAGCGCTTTGTATCTATTTTTGCTGATCCTCAAAATAGCATTTACTTCCGCAACCTGGGCGTAGACGCATCCTACCAAGGTGGTTGCGTTGACAATCATTGCCGGCTTGCTTCCTCCTCTCCTTCTTGTGGCAATGTATAAATAATACAGTTGCTCAGGTTGTAGACGTGGGCAAGATCCATCTGCTGGATACCCACCGCTAGTATCACTAGGGAACAACAAATCTGGTTCAGCATCGGCACCGACTCCTGTCCCGGGCCTGCCCGCGGCCCGGGTCCTGGCCCTGGCTCCACGTTCAGCGCCAGCACCAGTGGTGCTGTTGGGGCGAACATCCAGTGAGGTACCGGTTGCCGGTATCGTGGAACTGAGCGGCACGTCTTGAATTGAAACTTCATGCGAATGGCTGGTCTCAGCACCAGTGGTGCTGTTGGGGCGAACATCCAGTGAGGTACCGGTTGCCGGTATCGTGGAACTGAGCGGCACGTCTTGAATTGAAACTTCATGCGAATGGCTGGTCTCAGCACCAGTGGTGCTGTTGGGGCGAACATCCAGTGAGGTACCGGTTGCCGGTATCGAGGAAGTGAGCAGCGTTGAATGTGTTTGCTCAATTGAAATCCCATGCAAACCAAAAACATCAAAAACTTCAGTGGTACTGCCTCGATCGGCCGTATCAAGGGTCAGCTCACCACCTGCTTCTAGTATCAACCCCGGATCCTGTTGGAACTCTAATGCTGTGTCATTTAAAGCAGCCCAGTTGGGATTTATATTTAACAGGTGAACATCAATGTTGGGCAAGTCTAGGTTTTTGTATGTGAAAATATTGTCAAGCTGACTGTTTGAAAGACCCAAAAAGTCATAAATGTCGTCCAGTGGTCGCTGTGAATGCTCTCTTACATCTGCGTGATCTCTAGATTGACTTCCCGGCCTTGACACACTTGGAGCTAGCTGGCCTTGGAGACCACTGGTGGACGGCTCAGGTACGCCACATACATACGTGACTTCAATGACATCTCGAAGTTTCATTTCATTGGTGAAGATCATAACGAATTTATCCTTACCCTCATTCTCATCGAACCTTTTTGTTATATCGCCATTTTTGATCGGAAGTACTCCTGAGGCATGGTTCTGAGACTCGTATTTTGCGTTTTTGGCCGTTGTCCGATTGAAAACGTTTATTTTTCTCCCTTTACCCTTTGTGAATTCAATGATGTCTCCAGGAGAATATTGACCTTTTTTCTCATAGAGTTTAGGACGCTTGAAGGCTTTACCAGGTTTACCATAGTGGGTTTCTAGGATATGAAGGACACTCTTAACATTTGTGAATTCAATGAATTCTGCTAGTTCCATTTCAGGGGTGACCCAAAAAAAGCATTGCATATTTGTGAAGGTTTTTGCCTTATCCAGTATATAGTTACCATTGCAACCAAGTGCTTTGGCGGCTTGGTTCGTGGATGGCCATTCTTTGACTTTGTCCTTGGTCATATTCCAAAAAACTATCGGCATGGAATGCCCCTGTTCAGCACAGAAGATTGCAATTAAATCCCCAGGAGAGATGAACTCTTTATCCAATTTCGTGCTACGGGCGGTCAATGTTGCTCTTATCATTTGAGTTTGAAAGCTAACAAGTGTTGTGGCTGGCAGTTGCAGTGCACTATCATCCTCTATGGAGATATCGCTTTCTTCAAGTTCCATTATAGCGGTGACCCTCAAATGGATCGGTCTGAATTTGTTTTTTGCTAACCTATACCAGAGCCACCTTTCAGGGCATAGAAGATCCCCTTCGGCTTCGTCTATTGAGTTGTATTTTTTGACGATCTTTTGCTGTGTCTTGTTAAATATGATTATCGCGTAGCCAGCAACACCACCCTCCAGGATTCTTTCAGTGGAAATTTTAACTTCATCTCCAGGAGAATAAGAGGCTGGATCCAAAAACATCTTCATCATGCTCTGAAATCTTCTGATGAAAAATACTTCAAAATTATACCGATTTAAAAGTATTGTTAAGTGTCTTTCCGATAAATTCACTTCCTCAGCTGCACTGGCTATATTGCAAAAAGTGAGAGCTTTCCCCTGTCGATTCTTGATCCTGATCTTGATTGTCCCATCCAGGGTTTTGATCTGCTCCACCACGAACAAGCCATAATTTGTACGAAGCTTTTCCACTGCATCGATTGGATTAGTTTTCAAATGTTCCAAATATCCTTTAGGACCGGAAATTCCATACGTGATATCAGGTTTTTTTGGGTGTTTGACATTGTACTTGTACTTGTCGAGAGCCCAGCGGATAAGTGTAGCCTCAAGGCATTCCATGTGATGTGTAGTCATTTTCCGTGGAACTACAACCAGGAGGTCGAAGTATTTTTTCCCATATCTGTGGATATCCTCGTCAATTGGTCTTGGCTCTTCCTCATTCCTGGGGTAACTCAGAATCCTTGCATAAGGAGTTCCTGACTGTCCATAGTAATACTTCCCAGTGACTTTACAATAGATAATGTAGGTTAGGTTCATGTCACGTAAAATAAACAACACAAGAAAACGGATCCACCAATTATTTAGATTGCCTAAAGGCAAACAGTTGTACACGACTAGTGAGCTATCGTCTTCGCAGATGTACTCAGTTTCGCCTCCATTGCTCATGTGAATCATACCAGTGTTCAAGCAAGACAGTTTCCGGTGCTCATAAGAGCCGATTTTGCCAGGAATTTTCTCATAAGTATCATAAACCACTTCCATATACCGTTTGGATAAGTCTTCCTCGTCTTCATTCCAAAACAGTGAGACATACTCAAGCGGCTTTTTATCTGACTTGGATTCAAAGTTGGGTATAGAGCTTTGCAGGTAGGTTAAAGTCGTTTGAAACCTCTCGCCCCCGAGGTATATAGGACTTGATTTGGGGAGTTCTTCATGTAGCGGTTGCAGTGACCATGACTGAGAAGAAGAAGGACGAGGAGGAGTAGAAGGGGGGCGCGTGCTTCGTGTTCTTCTTAGTTGTGGCATTTTAAATCTGGTTATGGAGATTCAAATGACGCCCAGTTGTGCTAAATTCCATGGTATTTATATGCCAGGGGGGAAGACCCCCAGTTTCATACACATGTATTGAGCTTGTCTGATAGTTGCAACATCTTTGTTTCAGGGCTGCCGAAAGAAGTAAGGCTGCGAAATTTTTTTCATTGGGCTGCAAACTGAAACACGAAAGTGGTAACTTTTTTTTGTTTCAGGGCTGCCGAAAGAAGTAAGGCTGCGAAATTTTTTCTCATTGGGCTGCAAACTGAAACACGAAAGTGGCAACTTTTTTTTGTTTCAGAGTGCTAGACTGCATGTAGTTGCTTCGGCTTGTTCTTACGAGCAGTCCGATTGGCAAATTTTGGGGGCTTTGGAGCTCCCGATAAGAAAGGCTTGCAACAATATTAGACAGGCATCGAAGTGTCGCCGCAGATATCAAGACGATAATACTCATCGGGAACAGGTGCTACGCAGAGGTGCTAGGCAGTTGCGACCGGGTCGCCGGGTCGCCGGTGGTGGGTTGCTGGGCGCAATGGGCTGCAAATGATCCACACCCAGGGAAGTATATGGTAGCACCAAGGAACCGAAGAAGCACTGAGCTCTGCACGCCGCTCAACTGGCGCCTGCCCGGCGAGGGCGACTGCGTCGAGCCTGGCTCCCCTACGGGGAGGAACAGCCCCACGCTAGTGGCCTCCACGGAGTGGCCAGCGGAGCGGTGCAGTGTGCCCCCCCCACCCCGTTGGCCCGATGTTTTGCATAAGATTATGAACGGAAGTTTCACAGATAACATTACTGAGAACCATATGCTATATGAACCGTGTGATGAATGCTATTAAGATATCAAATACGAGGGCTGGAAGTGAAGTGCTGCGTGGTGGCCAGAATTCTAAAGAAATTGAAGATATTAGAACATGGAACGTATTCGGGACATAGTGAAATGGGCTTGATATAATTTGACCACTCAATTTACGTCCTCAATACTATCAAGTTGTGGAAGTGAAAGCAATACAAAAATCATTTCGTAGAAGATTGGTAGAGCATTATTATATCGTATACCTATATTATTTAGTGCACAATTGGTACATACAATTAGTCAATGTCAATTTTGTGTTTGTCGTGTATTTCAAAGCGGACTTTGCTGTTTACACCTCTTTGTACTCGTAAGGACCTGGTTTCTGCTCGGCGGTGAACTCAATTGTAGCGTCGTCGATAATCTTACCGTTTGAGGAGATGGTTGCCTTGACGTGGTCTCCTGGGTTGATCTGGCCCACACCCTTTGGAGTTCCGGTCAAGATCAAATCGCCCTTTTGCAAAGTCATGATGGCGGACATGTGCGACAAAATCCTGTGGATAGGGAAGATCATGAGGTTGGTGAAATCCTTCTGCTTGACCTCGCCGTTGATGCTGAGCGACAACTCGACGTTGTATGGGTCAGGGATCTGCTCCTTGGGGATGTAATTGGACAATGGGAGGAAAGTGTCGAAACCCTTGCCGATGGACCATGGCAATCCCTTCTTCTTGGCCTCGTCCTGGACGTTTCTGGCGGTCATGTCGATGGACAAGGCGTAGCCGTCAATGCACTCCAACGCTTCTTCGGCGGAGAAAGAAGTGGGCAAATCTTTGAGATCACGGTTCAAGATGAATGCCAATTCCACTTCGTGGTGCACGACAACACCCTTGGGCACTAAAAAGGGTCCGCTGTTTGGCTTCAAGATGGACGACGAGGGCTTCAAGAAGAAGAAGGGCTGCTGGGGAGCGACGTTGTTCAACTCCTTGATGTGCGCGGCGTAGTTACGGCCGATACAAAGGATCTTTCTAGCGTTATCTATGTAGCGAAGTGACATTTTGGATTAATTGTAGGATTAGGTCGACTGGTACTTCAAATCATTCACTTAACGGAGAAGAAACGGCTAGGGTGGGGTCTTGGGATTTTCGATTCGTGAGATTCCCCATACGAACTTTAATTTTTCAGTGGGGGAGCGCGCAGTGACTCAGGCCCGGACCCGGGGCAGCTCCGAGCTTTGGCGCCAGATGGAGAAGCTAGCTAGGAACACCACTCGGGGTGATTGTGATGGTAAATGAGTGATTCAATTGCACAGTTGGTTCTCTCTTCGCCACAGCATCTTTTTCGAGCATGGTGGTTTTGAAATGGTTGCTTAAGGTGTTGTTTCGGCATTTTTGTACCTAATCCCGCAATCCGTTGCGAGCTTAGTTGAAGGACCCTCACAAACGGTGATTGACATAGTGTTTACCACACCTACATTACTGACCAGATCTACTGTTGCTATGTACTTGCTTTTAGCCTCAATTGAATCTAAGGTGTTTCTATTCCTCCCTCTATAATCTTCTACTTCTACTGTACAGTTTCTGTCCTAATCAAGCTAATCGTGATTCAAGTGTATCATTTGCTCAACTTTCGGTCGTAGACAATATAACAACTTGGTTCAATGGTCTATCGTTCTTATCTGTCTCTTCAGCTTCAATACTTCTAACCGCTTCTTTGCCCTCAACTACTTCCCCAAATATAGTATGTTTCCCATCTAGCCAGGGAGCTTTTTCCGTAGTTATGAAAAACTGTGATCCGTTGGTGTTAGGTCCTGAGTTTGCCATACTTACCAAGAATGGCTTGTTGTGCCTCAAAATGGGGTTGAATTCGTCCTTGAAGTAGCCACCCCAGGCACTTTCTCCACCCGTTCCGTCGCCTAATGGATCCCCCGTCTGTAGCATAAATTTCTTGATGACTCTATGGAATACTACGTGGTCGTAGTATTTTTTCTGGCAAAGGAGGAGGAAGTTTTCAACTGTTTTAGGAGTTTGACTGTTGAATAACTTGATCTTGATGTCCCCCGAGGTTGTGTGAAGCGTAACGTGGTTGTATTGTGAAAGTAGAGCTGAATTTCTTCCATTAGTGGTGCTATGGGTACTCTTGGAGACCTTGTTGTCTTCAATGGAAAAATCTCTCAGTTCACCCTCTTTCTCCTTCCCATCCTCATTGGCAAAGACGAATATTTTATTGGAGTTTTGGGCAAGACTAACAAGTATAGGGTTTCTTTGTAGTTTTGACTTCAAAAGCGTATTGTCTGATGAGATCATATCAATGTTAAAGTTGGAAACCTCCGAGGTGTTGTTCAACAAATTGTAGCCTTCGAATTGGTAGTGGTAGTCTTTCGCATCCTGCTCTCCCAATGTGTATGTGACTGAATTAGTAGCCAATGAAATGATACGAATGGAGCCTGTTTCTGAGTCCCCTACAATCAAATATTGGCCCGTTGGGTCGAAAGACACAGAAGAAAACTCCCTAGCAATCTCTTTCCCTATCTTGTTCATTATCTTTCCCGTCGTGACGTCCCAGACCCTAACACCATCGCTAGAGCTTGTAGCAAACTTTTCAAAGTCTTTTGAGAACACCAATAACTTGCTCGTGGTCTTGCTCTTTGTAAGGTCGAACAACTGAGTTTCCGTCTTGAACTTGAACTTCACTTTGTCCTCTGGGAATTGGAATGAGCCACCAGGCACCCAGTACTCTATGAACCCCTTACTGTCAGTAGAAATGACAAACCCATACTTAGAGTTGTAAGCGAGAGCAGTGACAGGGAATTTATGAACGTTAACCGACGAGATTGCACCGTTCTCCTTGTCTTCACTGTCTTCGCTTGCTTCTGGATCAATTATTCTGATGGTCTTACCCTCTGCAAGTGCTAGCTTATCTACATTATCGTACTTGCACCATACGGCGCAGTCAACCTCACCATCGCCACTGTCACTTGTCGCCTTCTTGATTTGCACCAGTTGCACCATGTCGAGGGTGCTCAAGTCGAAAATCTTAACCATCTCATCGCCCTTTGCGAAGGATGCCAACTTCTTACCATCATCTGTCAACACCAACAGCGTTATTGACTTCTTAGGATGGGCTACAAACTGCCGGAGGTTCTCCAATGAGCTGCCCTTTTTCTTCCAGAAAGTTACGACCCCGCTCTTAGTGCCAGTAACTACAATTTCGTCGCTGCTGGCCACACTGGTGACCACACTATCATGGCCGAATGATTTACTGTATCTTGGGCTTGCCTTGGGTATGAACGAAGTATCGGAGTGCTGTTCGTTTTTCCTCGCCCTTTTCGAGTCCGACTCAGTTGGCACTGCCTTAGCCGCCTCGTCTTGTTTTCGCTTAGCAGGAGGTTCAGCCATTAGCCACAAAAACACTACAAATAGAAGAAAAGAAAAAGAAAAATCTCACTGCTAAAATCTCAGAACTGCAAGTTTATGTGTATTTCCATATTGAGACTGTATATATTAACCTGAATATAGTGCTCGCTCACTCAATGAGCTGCTGCAAAGCAGGCATGCTAGGAAGTAATTTTTGGCTCATTAGACCCACTAACACGCCAGCATCGCCTGACTCTCTGTAGTCTGAATACGGTTTAGAACACCTTAATGCTAACAAAAAAAAAGAAAAAAAAAAGTTGTAAATGAAAAATGCAATCTGTAAGTGTAATTAGTGTGGTACCTCCATGGTGGTACTCGTTTTTATTCCTCTTCACTGCTGACGTCACCGCCCATTAATTCGTTCAAACTCATTGGTTTCTTCTTCTCGTTGAAAGATCCAATGGAGAACTTTGGAGTGTTCTTTTGCGGCCGGTCACCTTCGTCTACCTCGATTGTAATTGGCGCGCCGCCGCCAAATCTGTATCCGTCGTCGTCACTGTCATCGTCGTCGTCGTCCCCTAATACTTCTTGTAGTTGGTCTTCGAGGTCCTTAAAATCATCGTCCGCGTTGGAGACATCTGCGGTCTCTGGCGCTGCCGGAACAGGTATGGTTGGCGTGCTGATTCTGTCCATCTTCTTCTTCTTTGGTGGCTCCTCCTTCTTACTGCTTTCCGCCAATTCTCGGTTGAGCTCCTGCTCAAACGAGAATTCAGGGAACTCCGTGTCCTCCTCTAGATCGTCAAAGTCGGATTCGCTGATGATTGGAGATTCCTTTTTGGGTGGCCGCTTGGAGGCTGGCCTTTTAGATGCTCTTTTGGGTGGGGCAGCAACAGTCAAGTTCCTTTGCGCGTTCTTTTGTGTTGGCGTTATGGCTGGCGTTGCTGGTAATGATTTTGGTGTAGGGGTGGGTCTTGAGGCAGGCCTGGAGTTGGGCTGTCTGGAGGAGGAGGAAGATGCAGAGGTTCGGTTTAGGCTGATGGTGGGGATCTCCACGGCCTTGGGCTCTATCTTATTCCACTCCTCGATCTTGGAGCTCCATTTGGCCATATTTCGTGATTTGTTGACCCTGATAGTGTTATTCAATTTGTTGAGCTTGACGCCCCCGTCGTGGTACGACAAGAAGAAGGAGTCCGAGTATGTGGAGGATGCGTTTGCCGAAGCGCCATTGCCGTGAGTAGCTCCCCTGCCTATGCCCTCAAAGATAATCAGGCCGTCCTTATCAATCGACGAGGCCTTGAGGATGAGCTCCTGGCCCGCCTGGTATAGCGTGATGGGTTTGGACTGGTCCATTGAGTCCGGAACGAAACCGTATCGTATCGCGAACGACCGCTCAGAGGCGGTGTCGTCATTTAGTATGGTGAGATCAATGTCGTATTCACCATCAGGGATACTCATAGTCATTGTGGGGGGTCTTGTGGTGGTGGTAGTGGGAGTATAGAGATCCTGAGTTATGCTTTGCTGTGTTAAGACTAATGATCCAAGAGAAAGAGAAAGATAAGGAAAAGTTCTTGACCACAGGCAAGAAAAAGAATTAGAATATGGCGTACTAAAAGAGCCCTAGTGATTTCTAATACTGAAAACTCCTACTTTTGAATTTCCTAGTAATACTGAGTCTCCAAGAAATGCCTGGGCAGATTCCCGAATCACGCCAAAAAAAGAAAAAATCCGCTAAATCGCACCGGCCCAGACGATTTCACAGGCCCAAATTAACGCCTTTTCTTTTTTTTTTTTTTTTTTTTTGGCAGGAAAAGTGGCTGCGTTGCAGGGTTGATATGGCAGCAAAAAGGATTTTTAGTGGCTCATGATCGCCGGTGGGGATGTGATGGCGCGCACAAATGCCGCTCAACCAGGAGTCAGCGGGGGACGCGAATTCGGTGGGGGCTAGTGGCTGCAAAAGGAGCACAATGAGAGGTGGTGGGAGGGTACGCAAGGCAAGGGTGATGGGAAGAGGAAAGGCGATGGAAAGTGGATGCAACTTCATTGCATTACACTGTCTACTTTTCGTTTGGAACTTGGAAAATCCCGAAGTGGGGCAACTGGGGACCTTCGAGCTTCAGAACCAAAGGGCTATCTCTCGTGGCCCAACTACGCAAATGAATAGCAGATGCAATGATATATCAGCATATATCATCCACATGATCTCATTCCCCCCTTCCTTGTGGCTATTAAGTAAAGTCTTTTGTCTGTCTTGCTAGGGTATATGTTCTGCCTACATTCCTCTCGTCTCTTTTCGCAGCAACTGCCTGGCGCCCACCACGCTAAGCGCACAAGACCGCGCTAAAAACTGCCCCAGTTAGCGAGGGCCCTTAACTTTGCGAGGTGTTTGTTTACCCCAAATCAAAAGCGTATTTCGATTTTCTTGCTGGAGATTTGAGTTTGATTTGGCACTGATTTTTTCCACGGCAGAAGCCATACACTTCTTTCCCTTCTTATCTCCCCTATATAATGTCCTCGGAGTCTGAAGTTGGTCTCTTACACCCGCAGGTGCTTCTCCTCTCAGCGGGCATCTCAGGCTCGGCCATCTTTGGCTACCGCTTCTACGGCAGATACGTCCGCAGAATACGAACGTACCTCGACCTCACGCCCAAGTACCTCGACGGCCGCAGAACCTTGTTCGGAAAGGTCACGAGGGTCGGCGACGGTGACAACTTCAGGTTCTACCATACCCCTGGCGGCGTGTGGCTCGGCTGGGGCTGGCTCAGAACGATCCCCACCACCCGGCAAGACCTCAAGGACGAGACGCTCATGATCCGCTTGTGTGGGGTGGACGCTCCCGAGAGGGCCCATTTCGGCAAGCCAGCACAACCGTACTCGGAGGAGGCTCTAGAGTGGCTCACCCACTACACCATGGGCAAGAGCGTCAGGGTCACGCCGTACCTGATCGACCAGTACAAGAGAGTCGTGGCGCGAGCACAGCTCTGGAAGTGGACCGGGAAGAAGGACGTTAGCGCAGAAATGATCCGCAACGGGATCGGCATCGTCTACGAGGCGAGAACCGGCGCAGAGTTTGGCGACAATGAGGCCTGGTACAGGGGCTTGGAGGCCAGGGCCAAGAAGTCAAAGAAGGGTGTCTGGGCGTTGAAGAACATGACGACGCCCGGCGAGTACAAAAAGACCCACTACAAGTGACCGGAAGGCACCAGAAGGGACCAGAAGGGACCGGAAGGGACCAGAAGGGACCAGAAGGGCCCTCTTCTGCCGCCCATCAGCATAACACACACTTAGCACACTTAGCATTCACAACAGTCAACTATCATTTTAGTTCAGTTTAATCACAGACACGTTCAGTTAAATCACATTTTTATTTGTATTGATCTCTATATACGTTTTTTGTTTTTGTAGACTAAAGGCTGGCCCTGGCGGGACGGCTGAGTCATTTCACTAAATCTCCAACCGCCTTGACCAACTCCTCGGTGTTGGCGGCAGTGTCCGCTTCAGCGTACACTCTGACGGCGTCCTCGGTACCGGAGGCTCTCACAAACGATCTGCCCTTGGGGTACTTCTGCACCAAGGCGTCGATCTTGTCCTGTAAGCCTGCTGGCTCCACCAAGGTTCTCTCTGCATTGGTGGTCTTGAAGATCAGTCTGTCGGGGACGATCACCTTGATCAAGCGGTTGGGCAAGTCGGTGTACGACTTGTCCCAGTCCGAGGGCGTGAAGTTCAAGTACCTGAGGACGATCAAGATCGACAAGAGATCGGAGATGGCGTCACCCACGGTCTGGTTGATGAGCTTGGTGAAGTCCTGCAAGATGGCGATGGCACGCTTTTCCTCGGCCGAGCTGGCGCTGTAGCTGAAGATCTTGGCCTCGGCCTCCGGTTTGAACACGACGGTACCGTGACCGTTGGCCTCGAAGTAGACACCGATGTCGAACTCAACGGCAGCGTGGTGCAAGTGCTTGACACCGGTGGGGGTGCATTCGACCGGGAGCTTCAACACCTCCTCGACGTATCTGGTGGACGAGCCGTTGGCGTAGGCGGTCTGCACGACTCCAATGTTCAACTTCAACTGGGGCAAGCTCTCGAACAAGTGCTGGAAGAAGGCGGCCAACAACGTGGCCTGCTTGTCTCCGTCCAAGAGCCTGAACTCGCCGGCCTCGGTGACGTAGTAGCAGATCAAACGGTCCGCGTCCCCGTCGTAGGAGGCGTACAACTTGTTTGCGGCTGGGGTCTCCACGTTCTTGGGCAATTTCTGGTTGGTCTTGACAAAGTCGGCACCGCAGTCCCAGTTCAAGGAGGCGGGGGTCTTGTAGTCGTCGTTGACCAAGTCGAAGGAGATCACCTCGGAGAGGTACTTGGAGAAGAGATCCTGCGTGATGGGGGCACCCACACCGTTGGCAGCGTCGATGGTGATGGAGATGGCGGCGCTGTCGCTGCTGCCGGTCTTGCCGTGGATGTCCTTGAACGCCTTGGACATCTTTTCGTAGTAGCCCTCGGCGGTGGGTGCTCCGAAGGCAGGGTCGTTCAACGTTCTGGTGACGTAGTGCAACTGGGGGGTGGTGAACAACCCAAAGTCCTTCACGGAGCCGCCAAAGACCTTGGCCCCCTCGATGGAGGCAGCGGCCAAGCGTGGCGACGATTCACGCGAGTCTCTGGCGACAGCGACGCTGCTGCCAGTTCCAGTGCTGGCAATGGCAGCCAAGTCCAAGCCCAACTCGCCGGCAAGACTGTCGATGGTGGCGGCCAATTGCTCGTGGGAGGAGTTGGCCAACCTGGTGGCATGGGCCTCCCAGCTGGACTCCAACATGTTGCCGTTGGGGTCGACCACCTTGACCCCGTTGTCCAAAGGAGGGTTGTGGGAGGCGGTCACCATGACACCGATGGTCTTGCCTTTGAAGTACGCGGAGCGGAGGGACGCCAAGATACCCGTGGTGAAATTGACGTAGTCAAGCACCTCGGCCTTTGTCCGGAACCCAGCCGTACCGTAGGCGAAGGTTATGTCTGGTCTAGGGTAGTTAGAGATTTGCTTGGATAAGGTATCTTTCCAGGACATGGTGGTGTAGTGGCAGAGAATAGAGAAGAAGCTTCAGGGGGGAAGGAGGGCGGTTGTATGTGTGTTGGAGAAAGAAGAAGAGAGAGAGGTGGTGGTGCACTTTTCAGATCACCGCAGGCTGATCTACGCAATTTCGTGCAACTGCGGAGCGTGTAGACCGATCCAAAAATAGACATAATGAAAATATGAAAAATGCGAGCGGTGAGGGAAAAAAAAAAGAATGGACGAGTCCGGAGTCGAACCGGAGACCTTTCGCATGCTAAGCGAACGCGCTACCAACTACGCCACACGCCCTTTTCTTGAAGGTGAAGACCGCTGGGAAGAAGGGCCTGCGCTTGCAATCAGTTGCAACTTATGGTGACTGACTGGAGCTTTAGATTCTGGGAGCATAAGTAAAGAATACTAGAAGTGGTAGGATTTGTATGTAAAACGGCTTGAAAAGTTTATACGGGGTGTTGAAACTATATTTGGTGCTCTTCCCAATAAAGAAGAGGATGTAACCTCCTCTTCCTTCATCTTAAATAGCACCAGTGCAACCCATATACAATATTATTCTGCTAAACAGCACTTCCAGTCATAAAATATGAAAAAATAGTACTTATCTTCCCGCTTCTTCAACGGTACAGAATACCGCCACACCTATCTTTCAGCCGAATGAAACCATAAACCAGTTCTTGGTTAGGACATGCTCAATACTTGTCCCCTTGCTTGTATTGCAACAAGCACCCGCTCTTGAGTGAAGATTATCTATCCTGCATATTACCACCCAATATGATTCTCCGCTAAAAGCGGCACCGAGACACTCATGTTGAAAGCTTTTCCTTCCTACCCACACTGTGCTCCAGCCATCTCTTCATACCCTCCAGCATGTCTAAAAATAACGTCCAGAACTCCCCCTTTCTCAGAGAAAAGGGGTCTGGGCCTAATGCGCTCAAACCGAGACCCAAACCGAAAGTGAATGATGAGTTCCGTAATAGCTATAAAGAAACAGGTAAGCTAAACTGGAAGAAGGCGCCAAAGGAAATCAAAGTGAGATACTGGGGTATATACGCCGTCTTATTTTCGATTCCCCTCATATTCATATCCTCGTATGAGATGTACCGTAGGCTAGAGGGGAAATCTACTAAGAAAGTGCAAGAGGGAGAACTCCTTGAAGACCGGTCCGTCAGAAAGTTTAGTGAGGCAGAAAAGTGGAAAGTTGAGAAGGATAGTATCATGTACAGAATTTTCGGTAAGGATTTTTTCTTAGACGGATTCACCAGTAGGACCATGAAGAAGGAGATGGAAAAAAACGAGACAAATAAGTCGGATGGTGACAAATAACTACACTACAATGGAAGGTGCCCAAAAAATTGCATGTATTTATAGTATCTAGAAGGCTGGCGTGCCTATTGCATACGTAAACTAATAATAGAAGAACGAATTAAACGATTTGATACTTTTGTGTATTCAATCTAGTTGATTTACGTGGTAATTCAAATCTAGGAAATTAAATGAGTTTTGGTGTCTAGCAATATGACTTGGTTGAATTATATCTCAACGTTATAGCAGATCAAATATCACGTCTAAGTCTATACAACTACGCATTACTTGCATTAGGAAATGGGCTGTTTAGTGGATATGGCTGCGAAAAAGTAGATTCCCTATTCACAACAATCTGATGACTAGGGTGAGTAGAAGAAGTTTCATCATTTGGTAGATACTGGCTCTGCTCATGAGTTTGAGCTTGTGGTTGGTTTGAGATTTCAGGCTGAGAGTACGGTTGCTGAGGGTATGGCTGTTGGATTGGAGGCTGTTGTTGCTGGGCCAGAGGGTATTGGCCAGGGAGATATGCTTGTTGTGGGTTGTGCGGTTGGTTTTCAAGCAGTGGCTGGATTGGTGGGTATAATTGTTGCGCGTGTAACTGGCGGGCCGGACCGAACTGTGGTTCAAAGATCTTGATGTCAAATCTTGCATCATACACATATGGATACGAAAATATTGCGAAGCGTTTGAGCGGTGTACGGGAACCACTCAGAAAGGTAAAACGCAAAATAATCGTTACCAAGAAGAGGAACCCACTAAGGGCGCAAAGCGTACCAGAACCATATTCATGACTACATGTATTGAAGCTGTTGTAGTCGTCGTAAAAGTCACAACCAAAGGCAAGACTACTAAAAGAAAATACACATGGTACTGTCCATGCTCCCAAGTAGAGGAATTCCAAAATTGAACACATCAATGTGTCGTACAAGGTGCGGGAAACAACAGTTGAGATCAAGAAAATGATCGTTAGTAGTGAAATACCAAGGGGAATAAACTCAAATTCAGAGTAGTCGTGTAGAAGAATGCTTGCATCAATTCCAATTATACAGATAGCGAATACAAACTGCAATGCGCGAATAGCGAACGCAATCACTTCATCTCCTGGCTTTCCAAAAATCTTGAACTTTATTGTAGGCATTTTTGACGAATTTAATCTTGTGGGTTTTGCAAGCAAATGGAATAGTCAGAGTAGAGCTGAAAAGTTGCAACCTTCACTCAGTAGCGAAATGGGGGCACCATATATAAGTTGGATTCACGCGTCCACATATTAGATCAGCGATTGGTTATCAATTCACTCCTGAAACCCCAACTGTTTACTTTCCTATAAATAAGCTCAGTGAGCTACAAAACTAGCTACACGCGATAACAAATATTTGCAAAGTTAAAAATATGCAACATTGGACTCGCAAGTGGTGACCTTAGTACATGAAAATGTTATGAACTTACAATTTAAACTTCAAGAAATAGAGTGGCACCTCTCACCATGCAGCCGTTCAACTGCATATTATGTTTTAGGGTTTGTATCAAATGATGAGCTCTCCCATGACCACCAGTGGTTCCAACAGTAGGGTATTCTCAACAATGTTTGAGCCCCCCCAGGATTCAGCCGTGCAATGCGCCTTAATTAGACTTCATACCAAAACGCGAGCCTGAACCATGCACGAGAGCTGGCACTACAAAACTTGAAGTACTTGGGGTGCCGCAATGGATATGCAAGCCTTCGTATTTTTACATTGGTGTATAAAAGTAGAGGAGGGGGGTTGGATATATATGAGGTGATTCAGTCCATCTGACACAAAAGTTTCGAAGGGAAACGTATAACAATTTAATAATAAATTGGATCAATTAGTGAATATGAATTTGATTCAGTAGGTCCTCTGACTCTGGAATTAGGCTGATCTGCGAATGGAAAATTTCACCTTGAGGAGTTGTTGCTGGCTCGATATAGGAGTCAAATTTTGTTGTTGGTTTGAAGATTTAGGATTCTGTTTGACAAATTCTCCCAACGAGGTGACGACATCTTTCAGATAGATGAAACCCATAACAATTTTTGTACAAAGAGTATCGCACTGAGGAGCGATAGCAAATTTAGTGACGACGCATTGATGTCAATAGATCGATGAAGAATATCGATACATTGTATTGACAATACATATTGTGCTTTTTTTTCAGCACATAATGTTCGTTTGCAAAACTCAGCCGTACCTCTTCTTTGTCTTGAGCTGCATGAAACCCCATGATTACGAGCCCTCACTATGAAAAAAGACTAGACTGGATCAAATTACTTTAGGGAAGCATTTAGGTTTAGCTTATCTCTTGGGGATCACAAACTTGTATTTTCAATTTCTACTATAATCCTATATAAAAAAATCAAGAGCAAAGATATTTGTTACACATGATGAATTTAAGTTCACAGGCCTAGATATTTCCTCAATGAATGAGCCTCCTTGTGTGCTATTATGCAACATTAGCACTAGGGAGCGAACTGTCTAGTGGATACGTACGAGAGGCAGCAGATTCCCTGCGTACTAGAATCTGCTGGACGGGACTAGATTGATTGCTTAATGAAATCTCCTCCTCCTTTGGGAGTTGTTGCTCGCTATCCTCCGCAGCAGTTGTAGTTTGCTCTTGGTTGGGAGGTGGTTGTTGATTTTGAGGGTATGGCACTTGCGTTGCGTGGTATGGCTGTTGACTGTTTGGAGGGTATGGTTGTTGACTGCTTGGAGGGTATGGTTGTTGACTGTTTGGAGGGTACGGTTGTTGGCTGTTTGGAGGGTATGGCTGCTGGCTAATTGGAGGGTATGGTTGTCGCATGGTTTTAGAATACAGGCTGGCCGGAGGAAACGCTTGTTGTGGGTATCGATGGTTTGGGTCGTACTGATAAACTTTAATTGGATGTGGGAAATATACCCATCCAGTTTGATATATATATGGAAATGAATATATGGCACCGCGAGTGAGTGGTGTACTGCCGCCAGTCAGGTAGATGAAACGCAAAGTGAGAGTTACCAAGAGGAAGAAGCAACTGAGCAGGGAAATAATAGCAGCTGAAAGTACTACAGCTTCTGTATAGGCGGTATCGTAATAGTCGTAGTAGTAGTAGTCACTTCCATAATAATTGATAAAATTAAACGTAGCCGAGGTTACCCATGTTCCCAAGAGAAGGAACTCAAAAAGAGTACTCACCCATGTGTTGTATAACTTGTCGAACGCAACAGTTGTGATCAAAAAAATAGCTGAAACTACTCCAGCAGTCAACGGGACAACTATGATGATATCATATGAAACTTTTGAAAGTACTCTACCTCCGATTGCAACCAGTGCAATAGCTAATCCAAGCTGCACAAAACGTAAAGAGACTGCAAACACTTCGTCCCCTTTCATCTCAAAGATCTATTAGTTAATTGAAGACAAGGTTTTTCAAGCACTCTTTCAGAATGACTATAAAGATCAATCTAAATAAACAATAATCGAGTCAAAAGAAAAGGAACCCAGGCAATTCAAGCAAAAGAATGATAGCTCTTCCAAGCTGAAACCGCCCACATAATATACCAGGGAATTGGACAAGTGAACCCTTCAACTATTAATAACCCCATCGAGCAATGCAACCTACAACGCACGATAGCAATAACTAACAAAGCTTAAAACTGGACTGGAGGATTCCGAGTTGTGACCTCGCTACATGAAAAGGCAATAAAATATTTCGTATTAAAGTTAAAAATAGCGAACAAGTTCTCACGATGCAGCCGTTCATATGCACCTTGTACCTAATTTCAGGCGTAGCTGAGCCGCCCACTGCGAACTCTGGATCAAAGAACAAGACTATAGTGGGGCGTATTCAAAATCTTGGCACATGCAGCACTATTTTTTCGACTCGATTCTCTTCATGTTCTTAGCCTCGTAAAAGCGCTACAAGGAAATCTGAAGGGCCAACCTTGAAATTCATTCATTACGTAGCGAGTAAGTTGGGTGCAATCGTTTTGTATTTAGAATATTCAGACGCTAAGCCGGCGCCAAAAAAGAAGTTAAGAAGACAAGAAGGATAAGTAGGGTAATGAATGTGTTGCTACTATTATCTGAACGGTAATTTAATAGAAATTACATTAAAAGCAAAATTGGTGAAACAGTATATATATATATGTAATTAAAATTGAACTAATATTACGTGGTATCCCATATCTATGAAATTGCATGCGGTCAACTTGGTACTAAAAATAAAGAGAAGAGAATCGCTTCCCCACAGATTTGAAGCTTTTCAATCATTGTTGCAAAATGCGTGAAATGCGTAGGCACTGTGATACAACTACACAATGCTTGCATTGGGGAGTGGGCTATTTGGTGGGTATTGGAGTGTAGATTCCCTATTCACAACAACATGTTGACTGGGACTCGATTGATCGGTCGAAGAAATTTCATCCTTTGGAAGGTTTCCCTGGCTATGCTCTGGAATTGGAGTTTGTTGCTGGTGTGGAGGCAATGCTTGAGAGTCTGGCAGTTGGATTGGAGGATATGGTTGCTGAGAATGAGGACCAGGCAGTTGAACTGGAGGATACGCTTGCTGGTTCTGAGGATATTGGCCAGGAAGATACGGCTGTTGTGCGCTGTAAGATTGTTGTTGTGGGTATTGAGGATATTGTGGAAATTGCGGATACTGTTGAGTAGCAGGATACTGTTGACCATATACCTTAACAACACCCGCGTTATAACCTGTTTCATATCCATACGGATGTGGAAAAATGGCGCCTCTGTTCAAAGCTGTTTGGCCACCGCCCAGAAAGATGAAACGCAAGGTAATTGTTATGAAGAAGAGTATGTCCATAACGAGGCAGAACGCAGTACGACAAATTACTTGCTGACAAAGTTTGTTAGATTTGAAATGTAAGCATTGCCTATATGAATAATCTCTAAAAGCAAATGCAGTGGCCGTCGTCCATAATCCCAAGTAAAGGACTTCCAAAATTGTACAAATCAAAGTGTCGTACAAATTGCTAGAGGCAACAGTTGTGATCAAATAAATCAAGGTTAGCCCTGCACTACCAACTGGGAATATAAATGGTATGTTATACCACATGAACTCTGAAAGAAGGTTGCCTCCAATCCCAAGGAGGCAAAAGACAAAGACAAATTGTAAACAGCGGATGGTGATGGCAATGAAAGTGTCAGCCGGCTGCCCGAATATCTTGAATTTGATTGAAGGCATTCTTGGGATTTGCTTTAAATACAGGCTAAGTCAATACAAATTAATGGAGTGCAAGTGAACGAGGAACTTGATGGAAATTATATCTTTATATGTGGCAAATAACTCTTCACATATTACATCAGCAAGCTTACATTGGCGAGTTTAACATTGGCGACTTGGCTGAGCAATTCAGTTCTGAAACTGAAATCTGTGTGTCTCCCCAATATTACAGTGTATTAAGTACCATAACCAACCAACAGTGCAAACAAACACTATCAAAGTTTAAACTCTAGCGTGGAGTGCTTGCAAGTCGTGACTTCAATACATGAAGAAATTATGAACTTTTTCAAATTAAACTCCCGAATAAAGTTTCCATGCTCACGACTCAGCCGTTCATCTGCACGTTGTACCTTATTTTAGTATGGAAGCACGAGCAAGTTACGAGCCCTCCTTGTGAGAGAAGACTACTTTACTATAGAAACAAAGAACTAAACTGAAGGTATTTTACTAAAAGGCGAAGTCTCGTTGGCCCAGTGTTCGTAACAAAAGTTTCCAAGAAAATCAATATATGCAATGCAGCTGTACGTTGGAACCATTTCCTAGTCTGGATTGGGATGAGCGTGCTGACCCCCACAGGAACGGTTGTAAGATGGTGTCCAGACAAAATGTACGCGTCTTGCCCCTCTTAACTAGCAAACGTCTGCAATCCGGTCAGGAGAACTACTTATACACTCCGTTGGCTGACGAATTGGAGCCAAAGAGGCAGTATCATCCGTATTTTTCATTGACAAGCGGGGCGGCTGGAGTGGTTTAGCTTTGCATTTAGCTTTTTTTAGCGGTGTACTTTACATTTGGACATACTCTAATGCAGCCGTTCCCTTGCGTCATATTTAATTGGGGAGCCTGCTCAACTCATGACTAGTTTACGGCATGCCAAGGGCCTCAATTGCTACTGTAGGGCGGGCTCAAGGGTCAGACTTTTTTTTTTTGCTGGAGCGACTGGCTAGATATTTTTTCGTAGAGCTTTGATCACACACTCTCTCCCCAGGTTTTTTCCTTGGGCTACATGCAGACTCTTTTGAGTTAGCAGATTCTGTGGAGAAGCTTGGAGCTACAATCCACTTGGATAGTGATTTTTGCCCTTTCATTTCCATGGTAAGACCGCTGTTGCCGCCTCTTGTGCCAAAGTGAATACCAATGCAAACCTAAATTTTCTGGACGATCCACTGATTCCAGAATCTTGTTATCTAAAATTTAAGATTTATAACCATAAAGCCACATTAGCTTACATAATATTTCGCTTCGAGTAAATTTTATCTATTATATTACAGTTTGAATGTTTAGACTATTCCCAGAATCACCCATGTGACGGAACGATAGTTTAATTTCCCTATTTTTACACTTCTATTTCTGCTTCTCGATCATGATGCTCTGGTGCCGTTATGTGTCCCACATTTGCAGCGTGAGACGTAGATTCGTGTGGATCGGACACATTGGCTATGGCTTCTTCTCTTTCTGATACTTGTCCCTCGTCGTCAATTATTTCGTACTGGTTGGTTGGTGCAGGACTGGCGCTGACAGCTTTGTTAGCAGCCTCAGCTTCCGCTTCGGTCTGTATGTTTGCCTCGAGATCTGTTCCAGCGGCAAGTTCTGTAGGATCCGTGGCGTCTGTTTGGAACTGCTCGCCTCCGTTCAACGGGAAAATTCCTCCAATAGTTAACGCTCTCCGGCGGATAGCTGCTCCCTTGATTTTGCTGTAAGGAGCTAAAGTATATTCCACATGCAAGGCAAAGGTAGCAAGGAATAAGAGGAAACACACAGCGGCAACTGCAAAGGTGGCCACCTTTTCTTCACGAGCAGGACACCAAGCTGGGAAGCCGTGCTCTAACTCTTCTTGTGTGATAAAGTCAGTCTCGCAGTTTTGTAACCCAAACTCGAACCCCCAAAACACTGCGTCCGCCAACGAAATAACCAACATTATCCCTTCGAAGATCGTCACCACAACCGTGTTGACATACGGGTAAATGAAAAACATCGGGAAGTCGTAAATGATGATCAACCCACCCACTATTATACCTACTAAATCTATTTTAGCGATGGAGAGACCCAACAAGGCACCTGCAAAGAGTATCTGCAAAGAACGCAATATTATCGAGAGTACATATTCGCCTGGCTTACCAAAGGCCCCGAGCTTGGCTATCCTAGACATCGCTATCAGTATAAAGTTTCAGCAACTCAGAAGAAGAAAGTCAGACAGATGGGACCCGTTGGATTTTTCTTGTTTATTATACACGGCGAAAAAACGTCAAACCTGACAAATATTTAGATGAGGGTAAAAAATAAATCGCGGTTGTTTTGACACTTTCTATAAATAGTTCGAGACGGCTCCGGAAACGAATGGCTTATTTCCAGTGGTAGTGTATGCTGCGTAGATGGATGAGACCGCAGGTGGGTCGTGGGAGCGAAGCGAATGATGCGGGTGCTCGATGAGGGACCGCCTTGAGCTCTGTAGTGGTCATACAATACAGCTCGACGCGAAGGCTGAGGAAAACGCTGGCTTCAGTAGATGCGATGAGGCGCAGGATTCAAAGCCACAAGCTATACAAAACAAAAGATAGTCGGGGAATTTTTTGGGTTACAGCACCTAGCAGCGCACCGTTTGTCCCTGTCGTAAGCGAGATGTAGTGAGATGTAGTGAGATGTAATCAATTTAGAGTTTTAGCGTCGTACAGTTAGGGATCTGCAGTGTAGTGAAATCGAAGCAGCAGGCGCGGCTGTATACTGGGCAGCTATTTTACTAATAAGCGCACAGCATACACTATAAAAAAGAATTGGATTGAGATCGCGTTGATAAGCATATAAAGAAGCTGATACACGATCAGAATTGAAAGCTCTTCCAATGCTCGGTTGCAGCTACTATCTACGGGAATGGTATGAATAATAATTATGCGTATTTGAGTTAGTAATTATTTAGGGCGACCTGCCACAACTTGGTAACTGAACACATATGCTGCTCAATCCTGATATGCGTCCTCGGAACATTTCGGTGTTTCCTGTTGAGTATTACCAAGCAAGCCTCTCTCATCTTCTTCAATTGACCAAGTTCTCGCAGGTGGAATGTATGGGTGTTCATCTCCGAGGTCTTCCTGATATTTTGGAAGCTTCCCCTCAGTTATAAAGATAGCACCAACAGAAAATACCCCTCCCAGGACCAAACCTCTCTTGACTTTACTCATGGGCACGATGGTGTAAATCCAGAGCAATACCAAAGTAGCGAGGGTGAACAAGAAGCAAATAATTGCCAACAGTAGTCGCAAAAATTTGGAGCCAATAAGGTCATAAGTTATTGCGTCATAAATGACCTTGTCCAATATAGGAATCCAGATGGAAAAATTCATGCTCTCTACTGAGAATATTAGCATCACGGGAAGGTACCTGTATAATGTTAAAGTTGAAAGGATGTATACTGAAGAACAGCAAATAAGTGTTTCCTTCGCTTCGTCACTATTAATCTCTTGTATATAAAATAAGAGTATTAATGACAAGGATAGTTGCATTATGCGAAATGTCACCGCTAGCACAATGAATATGTTGCTTTGTGGGGACATATTGAGACGCCAATTAGCTCCACTCATTAAAAAGTCTTTGAACGAGAAAAAGTCGAAGATGTTAAAAGTACTGATTCATAATGAGAAGGTTTTATAAAGAATTGCTTTCAGCACCTATTACGCAGCCTTAGCATTTCGGTACATGAAGTGTTTGATATGGAAATGTCAAACTGCAAATAAGCTTATGCGACAATAAGATATAAAGCGCGTAAAAGAAGATCAAGGTTGCGAACGCACAAACATTGATAAGACAAATCCATTAACGAGATGTATTATATATTGTCAGAGCTAAAAAAGAGAGCTACATTGAATTTGTCCAAAAGAGACAAATTCGAGTATTGTTTATATGAGAGTTTTATTAGATATAGTTAGTTATACAGATTGTGTTCATTTGAGTTGTATGGGTGCGTACAAAAATCACTCTGCATTACAAGTGTACATACCAACTCATTTCTGAATCGAGCTCCCTTATGACTTTTGTGTACTTTTCAGTGTCCTGAATTCTCTTCGACTCGCCCGGTTTGAAGGGGAATGTATACATAATGATTTCCGGTATTTTCTTGAAATTCCAATAACTTGTCATCAGCCACAAAGGTAGCACCAACTGAAAGTACTCCTCGCAGCACCATGCCATTCTCAACTTCGCTCAATGGTAGTATAGTGTACATCCAAAATAGTATCAAATTAGCGCAAATAAGTACACATTGTATACTCAACAACGGAATATAAAAAGTCTTTACAATGAGCCATCCAGGGGATCTTACTGCTGTTACAATTTCATACGTCAAAATAATTAGCCAAATTGGCAAGGTTATGCTCTCCACTGAAAAGATTACTGCAGGGTAGAAGTATTTGAATAATGTTAGCGTGAGGATGGCATAAATCATTGACAAGCCAATTATCAATAGCCCCCAATCATTTATAATACCACGACTAATATCTATCTTCATTGCCAAGATTAGTATATATGTGGTTAACTGAATAATACGGTATGATACTCCAATTAGAACACTTCCCGGTATTCCAAAGATTTTTGGGATTGGGTTGGGCATTTTAGATGATGTAAAGCTCAATGACTTGAAAACTGCAAAAGGATAAATTTGAACATTATCTATCACATTTATAATAGAAATAACTTTTACTATGAAGAGATGACTTTAAGCAGTTTTGATTTAAAATCATATACCAAAAAACTTCTTTCCTGCTCTTTGACGCCGTAGAAACCCTCATAAGTAATCAAAGCTGTGATGTTTGATAAGGTAATTTCGAAGTTTTGAGCATCCACATATCTTGATGCGACATCCAAAAATACGAACTATTTTAGCGCGGATCAATGTGGTTGCAAACCACTATTTGAAACGCAGATATACCACTCGTCATTGCTGTCAGCGCCTCTTGGTTCGCACAAGCATTCATGGTAAGCAAAGATGAGAGGTTTGGCGTAAAATTGGCTTGCCATCTACATAACTTCATGCAACCTACGCATGTTTACGCGCCGTACTTAAAAAATAGAAAGAGACCGTTATATACGAGTATAGACGAACACCTACACATCTATGTACGGCTACGTGTCCAATGGTTCTGAAATGACGTAGCATTGGCATGGCTGCCTAACCTTATATCACTTTCTCTTCATAAGATCGAAATCACTGTAACTATACACACGATTTTTTTCGCTATTGCTTACAGGGACGAGTATGAAGTAAATGGGGGCATAATTATTAAGAGTAGCATGAAATAGACGTTTTCGTAGGCTGAATCCTGTTTTTTGGTGGCATATCACCTCAATGCTCAACATGGAGAGTCTAGACAGAATTAAACATACAGCTCCTTATTGCCTTAGAAGGTTGGAGCCGAGCTTGTATTGTCAGAGTGAGGTGCGGCGTGGCCATCTGCAAAAGGGTTGTTGCCCACTTCCGGATCAGCAGACCCGTTGGCCTTCACCTCTTCATTGACAAGGAAGATACCACCAAACGATAAGGTTCGAGTAGCAGTGTATGCACCATTGACCTTGTATAGTACGGAAAATGCAAAGATAAGGTGCAAAAGGTACGTCATCCAGAACAGCGCCATACTCAAAACGGAAAAGGCGAGCGCAGCCTGACCAGTGCTTCCAAGAACACCGAGTTCACCAGCCAAAAGAGAAACGGCAGATATCCAAAGGCCCGCCAAGCTACTATCGCACATTATGACAGTAAACGAGGTGAAATATTGATAACTGGTAACACTGAATATGATATAGATGACAGACAATATGCTTGAAACTATACCTATGATGGGGCCGGCCCTGGTCCTCAGTTTGAGAGCATGAGCGCTTGTACCCAAGACAATAATTGAAAATATGAGCTGGGCCGAGCGGAACCCTGTCGATATCACCAATGAACCTGGCTGACCGAGAATTTCTCGTGGGGGGAAAGTTGATGGCATTATGACTGTGTGTGGTGTGTGGTATTGAAGATTAGATGTCTTATTGTTCAGAAGACGGGGTGATAATATACAAATAAATAGAATTGAACTTTCACATCACAAAAAAAATTAACAATTGTGGTATACAATGATATATATATATATGTATTTTGTGTGTGTATACATATGTTTGTTCAAAAGGATATCATTTTACTTTCCGTTTTCGATTGGGATCCCCCTGGAATGACACAATGTACTAAGAGCCCCAGGCAATAGATAAGATCTTAGCTACCCACGTCATAGTCAAGTCAGCAGTTTTGATACCTTAAATGTATGGCAAACCTTAATCATGGGGATAAAGTTTGGAAAACGCAGCGCTCATAACTTCAAGTGATGCTATTGTTCAGATCGAGCCTGTGCCACACGGCCATGACAGCAAGGAAATGGGTGCAAAACATCGTCACTACAGTTGGCTACGGCGGTGCCAACTAGAGGTCTGAGAGGTGCCATAGCATACTATTGAATATAGACTATATCATGAGTGGTCCCGCGTCGCTTGCTCTACCTCCAGCGCTGAGGGCTCTTGAGCGGCTGAACCAAATGCTCCTCATCATACCGTGACCCAATCGATGATGGTGGCCTCTGTGGCGAAGTCGATCTCCACGTTGGTGACTGGGATGGCTGGTATGGTAATGGCGGCGTGCGTGGGATGGAGGACATGGACTTGGCAGACCTGAGACCCTTTGCTGCGCCTATGAGAGACGGTTTTCTGGAAGGTTTGCGAAACAGGTAGGAGCCCTCGTCCTCGTCCCCATGGGGAATTTCACCTTTCCCATCTTCGATCCCTCTGCTTGGCGTTGGCGAGTGGTTTCTCCGTTTGGAGGCGCTGCTTCTGGTCCCGTTTGCTCCTTTCGCTCTAATCAAGACTACTGGCGGCTTAAGTTGAAGTTTCTGCTCCAATGTCGGCAATGCAGCTCTTCCTGAGGCAACGCCAGTCCCGTATATCGAGACCGAGTACCCGATGACACCCGAAGAGTGGAAAACCGGGTGGTTAGGGCTGATCACTGGGATCTTGCTTTTCTTTGCTTTCTTCTTCAAAATGGGCCGCAACCCTCTCTCTGTGTAGTCCAAGACGATGATAGGAATGCGTGTTTTCACATCCAGCTTGTGGTTCCGTAAATAATCCCACTTCTCTCTCTTTGCCTGCTCCTCTTCCATTTTCATGCGGATGAGTCCCTGGCTCACTTCCTTTTCTTCTATTGAGAGGAACCGCTTGGAAGTGACCAATGTAGAGGTGTCATCATCATCGTCGTCGTCTTCGTCGTCGTCGTTGCTGTCCCTCTCATCCTCCTCGTCTGAGTTTAACGACCGAAGATTGAGCTTTTGTAAGGGTAACGGCGCCGACTTGGGCACCTTGAAGAAGTCTCTGACCTTGTCCTTCTGCTGGATACTGAAGGGCAACTCCACGTTTTGGACCCCGAATCCCAAATCTATGCCGTACCCGTTCTCGGTGGCTCCGTTCTCAGGCGAGGGGCTCTTCTTCAGAATACGGTAGGGCCGGAGACTGAGACCGATGCCGTCGATCGATCTACGGTTGTTATGCGTTTGTTGTTGCTGGGACTGGAACTGCGACTGCGAGGGCGACTGCGTGGCCGCCGACAACTCGTCGTTGAGCATGTGCCATTTGGGCAACAAGTCCTCGTTGAACGAGATGATGAGCGAGGTGTCCACGGCCACCTGCTCCACGAATGCTTTGTTTATTATTTTGATGGTGGTGGAGCAGAGCTTGTACAGACTGGCAAAGGCAGGCTCGCTGGTGTGCTGGGTCTTGGGGCTCTTCTTGACCTGCAAGAAGAGCTTGTTGCACGTCCTGGCCACCTCGTGGATTAGATAGATGAACACTTCGTTCCACTTCGAGGTGATGGTGTTGTACTTGATTTGCTCGAGCTGGGTGTTGGCCTGCTTCCACTTGCGCTGGAGCTCGGCGTACTTGCCGTCGAGGTGCTGCTTCACGCCCGTGAACTGGAACTTGTTCTTGCTGCAGATCATCTCGAACTCGCCGAGCCGCATGGGGAGAAACTCCAAGGATACGCGCAAGGGCTGCACTTTCGCTTGCAAGTCTAACCAGGCGGCGTACAGCTCCTCTTCGTTGCTGTTGAACGTGGGCAACTGGAGCGCGGTGCGCCCGCTGTGTCCGCTGATCTTGCCCACGACGCCCTCCAAGCCCAACTGGGCGAGCGCCGCCGCAGAAGAGACGGTGTTGTTGGTCAACTGGAGCTCCAGGAGCATTCGCACAATGAGGCGCTCGCACAGCTCCACCTCCTGGATGAGGCTCTCGATCACGCCCTCGATGTCCTTGTAGTTGATGGCGATGTCGAGGCGCTTCTTGCTGATGATGGAGTACTTCTTCACGTCGAGAAGCAAGTCGCTGGTCTGCTCGAACTTGTCGAGGAGCCCGGCGCCGGGCCGGGAGTCGGGCGACTCGTCGAGCGCCTGGAGAAGCTGCCCGAGGATGGTGTCTATGCTGTCGATGTTTTTGACCACCTCGTGGAGGCCGTCTTTGCCCTCGTAGTACCACTCGATGTCGGAGATGAGCGTGCTGGGGCTGGGCGCCGCGGCGGTGCCGCTGTACGAGAACAAGACGCTGGCGCGGTGGTTCGGGCGGTTGTGGAGCTGCTTGGACAGCTCGAACTGCCGTAGCACCTGGAGGAGGTAGCCTATGATGTCATCGATGATTTTGTTGATTTTGAAGAGGTCGTGCTGCAGCACGGGCGGTGTGGGGATGGCGATGAGTTCGTCGAAGAAGGAGAACCGGGGGGTGTCTCCGAGAATGGACGAGAGTGAGCTCATGCTGGGCGGTGGGTGCTAGTGGCGGTGGGTGCTAGTGGCGGTGGGTGTGTCTCAGGGGTATGTGGCTGGTGATGATACAGCCGGTCTGTCTGGCGATGCTTCCGTCCCTTCTGGCCTTTGGTGGTTGGCTCGCCGTGTGTGTGTGTGTGTGTGTGTGTGTGTGTGTGTGTGTGTGTGCCTGGCCCTCACTGTCTGTGCACGGTTGTTTATGTGGTGCGCCTGTTTTGGTGATTTGCAGTGCGCAGGAGGCCGGAGTTTGCGGCGTGTAGTCCGGGGTAGTTGCAAAGTCTCGTGCTGGGGGCCACTGTTGCAGTACCGTGGGTGCTCTGGGGAGTCGTCCGTGCTAGCGGGAGGAGCGTCTGGGGTGGTTTATAGGGCTCTGGTGGGTTTCTCCTGACGTGTTGTAGAATCCCCAGCACTGTCTTGACAACAAAAAACGTTACGCTATTTTTTTGGCGTGGAGGGACGCGGGTATGCAGGAAACGCGTCTGAAACATGTTGCAAAATGGCTGCATGCAGTTTAACTGCTTTGGTACGGGGCGAGTGTAGTAGCGGAGAATGTGAGCGGGCGTGTGTCCGCTATTGGCAGCGTAAACCTGTGTGGTGCATGAAGGGTTAGATGCTTGGAACGCAAAAGTGTTCTAGTCCTCTGGGTGCGCAGGGGACGGTGGCAGGCGGCGGGGCGGGAGATGGGCTCGCGATGGGAAGCAGGTTCCACAGTTGAGTCTCAGGGTCCCCCAGTCTCGACTTTTTTAGGGTGTTTACGGTATCGGTGGTCTGGCGGGCTGCCAGGCACTTAAAGTTTCGGTTGCAAGATCTGGCCGCACCATCGATCGAGTGGTTCCATTTCAGTGGGTGCGTACCCACCGATAAGCAGACATGCGGATGAATGGAGTGCGACGATTAGCGAGTGGGATTTCAAGCTGGGGAGCATTGTGTAAACAAATGAGCGGTGTGTGAATTGGTGTGTGAGTCGGTATGTATGGGTGTGTGTGTGGGTGTGCTAGACGAGCCGACGAGCAGCTTACCGAGACAATAGCCCACCACTGGCGCGCTACTCCCCGGTGACGACGCTACGCTCTCTGAGTCGATGCCCCGTAAATGCTCGGTAAATAGTCGAGCAAGGGTGCGCATTCTGCCGGCGTTATTGTTTCCCAGCGGCCGATCGCGCCATGCCGCCCGCTGCGATGTCTCGCTAGCGAGCGATGCGCCGGAATTAGCACTGGCGGCTTTATGACTGGTCTGCACACAGTCACCGGACCCCAAGGGAAGCAGCACAGCAGCACAGCAGCACAACAGCAGGACGCAATTGCAGCCATTATGGCATCCCACGCCATAACTACACCCAGCAGAGAGTAGAGCGCTCTTTGGGAGGTGCTAGCAGTGATAGCCTGCTGGTGCTGGTGGGCCCGCCGGCGGCTCGCTACACGCCTACCCGGCGAGGGCGACTGCGTCGAGCTTAGCTCCCTTCGGGAGAGACCATGCGTGTGCCCCGAGCGCAGCGAGCAGAGCACCACGCTAGTGGCCCCCACGGAGTGGCCAGCGGAGCGTCTCCCCACCCCACCTTTTCCTGGTGGTGGGCTCCCCCACAGTGTGCGGGTGCGAGGGTGTGTGGTGAGGATCCTGCATGCACCACCACCACCATCGCATCGCATAAATTTTTCAGATCTGCTCATCGCTGCCTGGGGGTGCTCTTGCGGCCCCACAGACCACGACACACACGCCCCGCACCATGGCCAAAGCTCCCCCTAAGAAGTTCTCGACCAAGCCCAACCCGACCGGGGCCACCGTCTCCGCGGAGAAGCACTTGAACTCCGTGTTCAAGTTCAACACCAACTTGGGCCAGCACATCTTGAAGAACCCGTTGGTCGCGCAGGGGATCGTCGACAAGGCCGGCATCAAGCCCTCGGACATCGTGTTGGAGGTCGGGCCCGGTACCGGTAACTTGACCGTGCGGATCCTCGAACAGGCGCGTAAGGTGGTGGCGGTCGAGATGGACCCGCGTATGGCCGCCGAGTTGACCAAGCGTGTGCACGGCACGCCGCAGCAGAAGAAGCTCGAGATCCTCCTCGGGGACTTCATGAAGACCGAGTTGCCCTACTTCGACGTGTGCATCTCCAACACGCCGTACCAGATCTCGTCGCCGCTCGTGTTCAAGTTGTTGAACCAGCCGCGCCCGCCGCGGGTGCTGATCCTCATGTTCCAGCGTGAGTTTGCGCTCCGCTTGTTGGCGCGCCCGGGCGACTCCTTGTACTGCCGGCTCTCCGCCAACGTCCAGATGTGGGCCAACGTGACGCACATCATGAAGGTGGGGAAGAACAACTTCCGCCCGCCACCGCAGGTCGAGTCCTCCGTGGTCCGCATCGAGGTCAAGCAGCCGCGCCCGAACGTGGACTTCAACGAGTGGGACGGGCTCCTCCGCATCTGCTTCGTCAGAAAGAACAAAACCATCGCCGCGGGCTTCAAGTCCAACAACGTGTTGGACATCTTGGAGAAGAACTACAAGACCTGGCTCGCCACCAACGGCGCGGCCTCCGCGGACGGCGACGCCATGATGGCCGACGCCGCCGCCTCCTTGCAGGACACCGTCAAGGCCAAGATCGACTTGGTCTTGCGCGAGACCGGCTTCGCCGAGCAGAGATCCTCCAAAATGGACCAAACAGACTTCTTGAAGCTCCTCTATGCATTCCACCAGGTGGGCATCCACTTTGCCTGAGCGCGCCGCCGCCAGCAACCCGCCGGGGCGCTCGCGCATCAGCTCCGCTCGGGCCACTCCGTGGGGGCCACTAGCGTGGGGCTCCTCCCCGGAGGGGAGCCAGGCTCGACGCAGTCGCCCTCGCCGGGGAGGCGTGTAGCGTGCCGCCGGCAGGACCACCCAGCTAGCAGCCCTGCCGGGGCACGCCCATCCGCTCCGCTCGGGCCACTCCATGGAGGCCACTAGCGTGGAGCACCGCCCACACGGGCCCTCTCATTTCCAGTGTACAATAGACGGCGCAGCCGACAATATATTTCCTCATACAACCCCCATACAGTACTGTAGTGACGCGTTGAATTCTCTATTTAAATAATGTAGTCTATGTATCTCCACCGGGGTGGAACAGCCCCACGCCAGTGGCCTCCACGGAGTGGCCCGAGCGGAGCGGATGGGCGTGCCCCCGGCAGGGCTGCCAGTAAGATAGGGTGGTCCTGCCGGCGGCACTCTCCTTCGCCTCCCCGGCGAGGGCGACTGCGTCGAGCCTGGCTCCCCTGCGGGGAGTAACAGCCCCACGCTAGTGGCCACCACGGAGTGGCCCGAGCGGAGCGGATGGGTGGGCCCCCGGCAGGGCTGCTGGCGGGGGTGGTCCTGCTGGCCTATCTTCTCTTGGTGGTCTTGGAGGTGTCCTTCTCGACAACCTCGCCGACGCCGCCGAGCTCCTCCAAGTTGTCCTCGGCGATGCTCACGGCTTCTCTTCTCTCCCAGAATCTGTCCTCGCACAAGTCGAACGAGGCCTTCTTCAAGTGCTTGCCCCTGGCGTCTCTGTTGGACGAGATGGCCCACTCGAGGAACTGTGCGCCGGTCCGCACGTAGAAGGCGCGCAAGGACTCGAACGGCTTGGGCTGTGGCAACCATGGGCGCGGGTCGGGGATCTCCTCCTCCTCTTCGTCGCGCTCCTCTTCCTCTTCTTCCTCCTCTTCTTCTTCCTCTTCGTCCGCGCCGTCCGCGCCGTCTCTCGACTCTTCGTCGTCGCCCTCGTCGTCGTCCTCGTCGTCCTCATCGTCGTCGTCGTCGTCGGAGTTCTCCGCCTCCTTGTCCAACTCGCTCAAGTCCTCCCAGAGCACCTTGACCCCGTCGAGCCGGCCGAGGTCGATCGCGTACATCGAGTCCAAGTTGAACTCCTGCTCGCCGCGCTCAAAGATCCCGCCAAAGATGTAGAGCGTGTCGTCCACCACGCACGTGGTGGCGTTGAACCGCGCGTGCGGGAGCTGGTTCACCACGGGGTACACCACCGCGGCCTCGCGCTCCTCCTCCTCCTCCAACCGCTTCAACTCCTCGATCCGCGAGAGCTCGTCGCGGTGGGCCGCGTCGGCGCCTCCGCTGCCGCTGCCGCTGCCGGCGGCGCCGTCGCTCTCGCTATCCTCATCGTCATCCTGCAACTTGGCCTTGGCCAAAATGCTGTTCAAGATCTCCTCCAAGTCGTCGTCTCTGTTGGACGCATCCTTCTTGGCCACGCGCTGCTGCTGCTGCGCGCGCACGGGCTTCAACGACAAGTTGTACCAGCGGTTGTTCTCGATCTGGTACGAGTACAAGTTGTTGTAGAACTCCAGGTCCAACTGCTCCTCGCTCTCCTCGTAGTCGTACACGCCGCCAAAGAGGATCCCTCTGTTCTTGTGGTACACCAACAGGCACCCGACCCGCGGCGAGGGCACAAACCCTTGCTTCTTGCGCCGCTCGAACCGGATCGCCAGCGGGTCCGCCTTCATCTTCAAGATCCAGCTGTCCGTCAACACCTTCCCCTTCTGGAGGCCCTTCTTGGCCTTCACCTTGGTGTACCCGCCGTACAACACGGCCCCGTCGTTGCACGCCACGAACGAGTGGCCCGACCGCGCGTCCGGCACCGGGTGGTTGGGCGGGAACTCCACCTGGTGCCACTTGTAGCTGGTGATGTCGAACAACCACACGTCGTTCAAGTACGTCGACAGCGTGCCCAAGTCCCGGAACCCGCCGTGCATCACGATGTAGTTCTTCCAGCACGCCATGCGGTGGCCCGAGCGCGCGCTGGGGCCCCCGCGCTTGATCTCCACCTTGGTCCACTCCTTGGTGTCCGCGTCCAAGATCCACGTGTCCCCGTAGTGGTAGAACGTCAGCTGCTTGGGCGACGAGAACTCCCCGCCAAACATCAACACCACCCCCGACGGGTGCGCGCACATCGCGTGCGACGACCGCGGGAGCGGCGCGTTCTTGGACGTCACCTTCCGCCACGTGTCGTTGTCCACCGCGTACGTGTACAACTCGTTGTAGAACTGCGCCTTGCCGGAGAACTCATTGACGGTCTCCCCGCCAAACAAGATGAGCTCGCGCTTGTTGTGCAACGGGTTCGACACCATCGTCGGGTTGAGCCGCTTGGACGGGTGCGTCTTGCACACGTCGATGTGCACCGCCTCGAACGCCTCCTGCTCCCGGGCAAACTGCTGCAAGAGCTCGTCGATGTCGACGTCCTCCTCCTCCTCGAGCCCGGTCTTCTTGGCGAGCTTCTTGTTCTTCTGCTCGGCCTTCAGCGTGTTCTTCTTCTGCTTCTCGGCGCTGCGCGCCTTCTTGGCCTCCTTGGACTTCTTATCCTTCTTGGCCATCCTAGTGTCTGCTGGCGCTGTACTGGGAGTCCCACCAGCTGCAACCACCGCCGTGATGAGCAGCAGCAATTTTTTCCACCCACCCATATCGGGCCACATGCAGGATTTGCAACACTTCTCTTTTGGGGGGACACTTGCAGCACCGCGAGGGCACGCCAGGGGGCACGCCCAGGGGAGGAGGCTAGGGGGTGGGCGGTACCGCTCCGCTCGGGCCACTCCGTGGGGGCCACTAGCGTGGGGCTGTTACTCCCCGGAGGGGAGCCAGGCTCGACGCAGTCGCCCTCGCCGGGGAGGCGTGTAGCGTGCCGCCGGCGGGCAGACCCTGGTCCATGGGTGCTGGTGCTGGTGGCCTTCGCCGGGGAGGTGTGCAGCGTGCCGCCGGCGGGCCAACCCCTGGTCCATGGGTGCTGGTGCTGGTGGCCCTGCCGGGGGCACGCGCATTCGCTCCGCTCGGGCCACTCCGTGGAGGCCACTGGCGTGGGGCTGTAACTCCCCGGAGGGGAGCCAGGCTCGACGCAGTCGCCCTCGCCGGGGAGGCGTGCAGCGTGCCGCCGGCGGGCCTACCCCTGGTCCATGGGTGCTGGTGCTGGTGGCCCTGCCGGGGGCACTCCGTGGGGGCCACTGGCGTGGCGCTGTGTGCTACAGGGTGTGGGTGATCTAAACTAGTGTACACATTGAGCTATATAAGTCTAAGCGGCGCGGGGCTGCTCACACGGAAATGGTCTTCCACACGTTCAAGCCGTCGCCCCCGGTGGACACTAAACACCCGGGGATCTGCTTGTGCCACCTGACGTCCTTGACGTCGCGCTGCCAGTGGACGAACAAGAGCTGTGGCGGGATGTCGTGGAGCTCCTGGGCCTCCTTGCGCTGCTGGGAGATCTCCTCGTCGTCGGCCTCGACGGCCAAGTCCCACAAAGTGACGGTGTTGTCCTCGGAGGAGACCGCCACGATGGACTCGTCGAGCGGGTTGAACGAGATGGAGGTGATGGCCAGCTTGTGGAAGTCGTAGTGCGCCACGGGCGAGGGCTTCTGCTTGGCGTTGAAGTTCCGCAAGTCCCACACGCCCCAGGTGCCGTCGTCGTGGCCCAGCGCCAACAAGTAGTTGATCTTGTCGCACCACGAGATCACGTTCACGTCGGTGGCGGAGGCCACCACCGAGATGGCGGGCTTGTGCTTCTTCAGCCGGGTGTCCCAGATGCGCACGTAGCCGTCCGTGCCCGCGGTGGCGAACACGGTCTGCTCCGCGGTGGACCACTGGATGTCCTCGATGGAGGCTTGAGATGCAAAGAAGGGCGTCTTGTCGGTGGCCCAGGCCGAGGTGGTGCGCGTGGTGAGGTGCACGCGCCCGGTGCAGTCACCGGACAAGAGCGCGCCCGTGTTGATGAGCGGCGACCAGTCCAACCCGTACCCCTCCACGTTGCCGTGGTTGCGCACGGTGTGCACGGGCCGCTTGGCGGTCTTGGGGATCATGTAGCCGGGGGTGTCGAACGCCTTGTACTGCGCCAGCAAGTCGTAGATGAGCACCTCGCCGCTCTCGCTCATTGTGGCGGTCAAGTACTCGCCCGTGGCGGCCGCGTGCGGCGACACGCGGATGCGGTTGGTGGTGTGCTTGAGCGGCACGGTCTCGGACTCCATGACGGGGTCCACGTCCTCGGCGTCCGAGTCCTCCGAGTCGTTGCCCTCGTCGTCCTCGTCCTCGTCCTTGACCAACGTCTTGGCCAACGACAGCAACTTCATGGTTATGATCTCGTTGTCCTTGTTCTTCTGCGCCTGCGTGGCGGTGGTGAGGTACATCGACGCCGGGTAGCTCCGTCTCTCGTTGCCGAGCGCGTCCGGGAGGATGTCCACCGTCAAGCACGGCCAGGGCAAGTTCACGTTGTGGAGCATCTCGTACACGGACGGGTCCGCCTCGAGCACCTCGTCCGGGCCCAAGGGCTTGGACTTGTGTGGGAGGTAGATCGTGGACTGGGCCTCCTTGGCCGCGGCGGCGGCCTCTCTCTGCTCCAATTCCTCGACGGTCTGTGGTGCGGCGGACTCGTCGTCGTCCTCCTCGGCGGAGTCGAGCTCAATGATCTCCCCGTCGGACTCGAAATCGTCGCCGTAGGGGTCCTCGAACTCGCCCATGTCGATATCATCGCCGTCTGCGGCAGACTGTGTGGTGGGGGGCAACGCGGAGGCGGCCGTCTTGGCGGCCGAGCTCCCGCTGCTGATTTGCTCTTCAGCGGCTCTCTTGGACATTGTGGATAGCAGGGCGGTGTACACGGGGGGTTTACTGCCTGCTGGTTGTGGGGGAGCAGAAGAAGGCCAGGCAGCCCCAAGCGGTGCAGTGAAATTTTTTTTAATAGTACCACCATCGCGGTATATGCAGGATGCGATGGATCAGGCCGCGAGCTCATCACGCCAGCCAGCTGGGCCCTCCAGCTGGGGGCCCAAGTGTTGGCTTCGTGGGCCGGAGGGCACACCGCTCATGAGGGAGCAATAAATAAAGTTGATTCCTTCCAATTGGATCAACATCTCTGTTTCAGAGGCTAGCTTCTTGTGTATGGGGATTGGCGTTGTAGAGTGCTTAGTAGGCTGACCGTGAGTGGCAGTGAAATATGCAGCACTTCCAGAAATTCACGTGACTACCAGTCAAATCCCACTCTTGCTCCCAGCACGGGGTATACGACGCTCCGCTGGCGCCTGCCCGGCGAGGGCGACTGCGTCGAGCTTTGCTCCCTACGGGAGGGGTGGTAGAGGGCTGTACTTGTCACATACTAGTGTACGGGGACCTGGAGGTACCCATCTCTTCGCCTGCTCTTATCTCAACGCAACATAGAGAGAGTAGCTAGTCTGAGCTAACGCTACGCCCATTACTATCTACGTGGTTAGTGGGTCACCTGCAGCACAAGCTCCCGAAGGGAGCTTCCAAGCTCGACGCAGTCGCCCCCGCCGGGTAGGCGGTGTAGAAGGATCGTCAGGGTGTTTTTGCAGCAATTGAATGTGCTGGAAAATCACGTGACGGGGTACATTCGCGAGATATGGCAGGGCCAAAATCGATGCCCTCTGGCTGGTTGTAGCTTGTTATTGTGTAGAGAAGTCTACAAGGAAAGGTCAAATCGTGCAGACCTGTTGACTAGAGGTTATATGGATCGTAAGGCTTTTTTAGACCAGGAGGCCCCGGCAGGATACGTTGCTGGGATCGGAAGGGGTGCCGTAGGCTTCACCACCTCTGCTGATGTAGGAAGCGCTTCGCGGATCGTCCCCAACGGCGCCACCGGCGAGTCTGACGACGAAGACGACGATGAAGGTGGTGCTTATGACGAAAACAGCGACCGCGGGCTCTTCTCCAAGAAGAGTGGCGCGCGGGATGACGACGATAATGAGGCAGACAAGATCTACGAGGAAGTCGAGAGGCGGTTAACTAGGCGGCAACGAGAAAACAATAGCACGTCTGTAGATGTAGCCACCAAGGAGGAGAACGGGTCCTCCGTGGCGTCTGCCTTCTCGGACTTGAAGCGAGCATTATCGGGTGTAAGCGACGACCAATGGGCTAATTTGCCCGAGGTTGGGGACTTGACCAAGCGGAACAAGCGCTTGCGGTTGCTCGAAAAGCTGCAGCAGCGGTTTTACGCCGTGCCCGATAGTGTTTTGGCTGCATCTGCCGGTGGCGGCTTGGGAGGCGGCAAGACCGATTTCCAATCCATTTCGAGGACGAAGGATAAACTTTTGAGCCAGCAATTGGACGGGGTGCTAGGAGGCAGTGGCAGCGGCATAAGCGACGGTGCTGCTGGCGGTGCTGGTGAATTGGACGAGCGTGACTTTGCAGATTCCGGAATGGACTCGAGGATCGAGGATTTGAAGAAGGAGAGACTCATCCTTGCATCTCTCCGGAAGACGGACCCTTTCAATGCAAACGCATGGATTGCTGCTGCTAAGCTTGAAGTGCGGGCGAAGAAGTTCAGCGCTGCCAAGTCCATCATCACGGAAGGGTGCCAAAAGATACCGAAGAACGAGAATCTTTGGTTGGAAAGCGCACGGATCCATCAGTCTGAGGGCACCCGGGAGTGCAAGATCATCTGCAGCGAAGGGTTGAGGTTCAACCCGAGATCGGAGAGCCTTTGGTTGAAAGCGGTGGAATTGGAGCACCCAGACGACCTTTTGTCACACAGAAGGATTCTTATGCGTGCCTTGGAGAGCATCCCGTCGAGCGTCATCATATGGAAGCGGCTCATTGAGATCGAAGGGCAGGACGACGGGTCGGACGCCGATGTCAAAAAGTTGCTTACCAAGGCTGTGGAGCTCTGCCCCAAGGAGTGGGCCTTCTGGTTGTCGCTCATCAACTTGTCTGAGTACAGCGAGGCCAAGTCGCTCATAAACAAGGCGAGAAAGGCCATGAACGATAACTACCAGGTCTGGATCACTGCAGTTAAGCTAGAGGAGCGTGAAAATCCGAACATCCATGAAGCAAAATTGGAAAAGATGATGGTCAAGGGAGCACTGGAGCTTGCGAAGCACACAGCGGACACATCCATGGCTATGACCCGAGACGGATGGCTCAAAGAGGCATCCGTGGCGGAACTGGAAAGGTTTTCCATGACGTGCAAAGCGGTGGCTAGCGTGGCATTACAGACAGACACGGAGACCGCAAGTCTCGACGAAGACGAGAGACTCTCTGTGTGGTTGGCGGAGGCCGAACGCTGGAAATCGTTCCCGGAAACCTCCAACAGCATATTCCAATTCATTATCAAAGCATTCCCTGAGAGCTCGAGCATCTGGTTCAAGGTGCTCCGTATCATCAAGGACAACCACAAGAACCTCGACAGGTTATTCTCTTACTACGACCAGGCGATTAAGCTCCACCCAGACATCTACCAGCTCCAAATAGACTACGCTCTAGATCTCTGGGAAGCAAACAAACGCGACAGCGCCATCCGTGTCATAGAAGCATGCACCACTAGTCACCCACTGAACGAGAAGGCTTGGGACTTGAGGATCCAGTATGCCCAGCTCACCTCCGGCACTGAATGGATAGCCCCAGCTGTCAAGATTTCCAAGCTCATGGTGACAGCCATGGACACTGCAAATGCCTGGTGCAAGTACATCCACCTTTTGCGGTGCCAATACCGAGACTCTCCCTCCTCCACGGATGAGTTAGTCCCATACTGTGAGCTGGCGTTGGAGAAGTACCCAACGTGTGACAAACTATACTACGAAAAGTCACAGATCTTGGGTGCAGCCAAGGGCGTAGATACGCTCTCAATTGGGGTACGTAAGTGCCCGAAATCCATCCTTTTGTGGAGCGCCTACGCCGACTCTGTGTCTCTGAGTAATCCTGTCAGAGCCAGAGCCATTCTCGACAACTCCATCACGCAGAACCCAGACTCGCCAGAACTTTTGGTCAAGAAAATCCAATTCGAGAGATCGTTGAACAGTTTCGACATTGCGAGACAGTTGTGCAGCCGGGCGCTCCAAAAGTTCCCGCTGGACCCTCAGGTGTGGACTGAGTATCTCCTCCTAATCACCAAGCTGTCCCAGAGAAAGAACTCGTTTGTTGACGCGCTCAAGAAGACGGAAAACTCGCCGCTCATCTTGCTTCAGATCGGCTTGTTCTTCTGGATCGATGGGAAGTTCACAAAGGTGAAAGCATGGATAGACAGAGCGTTGGCAACGAAAGAAGGCGGCGTGAACGGAGACTGCTGGGCCTGGATGTTCAAGTACTTGCAGACTTACGGGTCCAAGGAAGATTTGGACAAGTTCTTAGTGAACTACAGAAAGAAGTACCTCGCGTTAACGGAAGGGGAAGGCTGGAACAAGCTCGCCCAGTCCATAGACCGAGTCCGGTACGACGACGAGGACGGATTCTTAGCCCAAGTTGCCGAGTACCTCGTACAGAACACGCCCCAGCTTGACATCAAGCGCTAGATAAATTGATTCTATCGAGGTTATGCATTAGGTTTGTAATATACATATATATATAGTGGTATACATTTTGGTACCTTGTAGGTATGGTCGCCCTGCCGGGGGAACGCCCATCCGCTCCGCTCGGGCCACTCCGTGGGGGCCACTGGCGTGGGCTGTTAATCCCCGCAGCGGAGCCAGGCTCCACGCAGTCGCCCTCGCCGGGCAGGCGCCAGCGGAGCGTGAATGGTGAGTTTAGTTCAAGTCGTACAACTGCAAGTTCAAGGCACCCAAGAAACATGGGATCTGGTCCTTCTGGTTGACCCAGCGCTTGACTAGTTCTTCGCAGAGGCTCTTGAACTCGGTGGACCCGTTCGCCTTGAGCAGCCTTGAGTGCACGTCGATGACCAAGTACGGTTTGTCTTTGGTGTCGTGCTTGGTGTATTTGGAGACCAACTTGATCCGCGACGACGTCAAGTCCTCTGGGTTCATGGGGCTCGGGAGGAACTCTACAGAGTAGCCGAAAAACTTGGATATGATGGTCAAGATGTCGCAGCTCTTCTTGGAGTACACTTCCCGAAGACGAGAGATTCGTTTCGTGAGCTGGTCGATCTTTGTCTGGAGTATCTGCTTGTCGTTCTCCTGGCGCTCAAACACGGAGCGTGGGACCGTTTCTACCGCTCTAGTGGAGGATGCTAGAAGGTCGCTGTTCTCCTTGCGGAGAAGGTCGAGTGTTTCCTGCTTGACCACCTGATCCTTGGTTATGTAGTTGGAGCGGAGCTGGAGCACCTTGAGCTGCTCCTTCTTGTGCTGCACTTGCTGGAGCTGGAGAATCTGCTGGCGGAGCGAGGATGTTTCGCCCTGGAGCGACTTTATAGTGGCGAGGAGCTCAGTATTTTCCTTCTCGAGCTTAAGGTGGGCCGTATGGATGGTGTCGTCGTCGTCGTTGCTTCTTGGGCGTTTATGGGTGGATCCGAAGGGAGATGTGCTGGAAGCACCGCCAAAACCGAAGCCTGTGGTGGAAGTTGAAGCCCCAAAGGCACCGGAGCTGCCACGGGCAGCGGCGGACGCAGCCGCCCTTTCCTGTGCCCTTTCCTGTTCAACCTGCCTGAGCCTCTCCTCGAGGGAGTCCCTGGCTCCCTTATGCAATTCGACGAGTTTCTGGAGCCTGTCGATCTCGTTTTTGGCGGCGGTTTCCGCAGACTGCTGCTGGGCGCCGCCCGTTGGGGCGCTGCCGCTCAAATTGTCGAAACCCTTGAGCAGCTCGCGCAAAAACTCAATCTCCTTCACGTTGAGGAGCTTCTGCTTCTCCAACTTCTCAATGAGCGTCTGCCTGTCCTTGAGCACTTCATTTAGGGACTGGATTTTCGGTATGAGGTCGGAGGTCTTCTCGTCGTTGGCGCGCTCCACCTCTGCGTTGGCCTGGTCTAGCTGGATGCACACCAGGTTGAATTTGTCCTGGAGCACCAAGTTGTTGTTCTGGAGCGTTTTGTAGCGGGCAAGGAACTCCTTGACCGAAAAGGACCCGCTGCTGCCGCTGCCATTGGCGTCGCTGGGGGCGCTGGCATCTACAAACTCGCGGAACTCCTCAAACTTGCGCTGGAGATCGATGTTTTCAATCTCCAACTCGTAGCACCGCTCCTGCACGGCCTCCATCGTCTGCACCTTTGCCTGGAGCGTCAAGTTCTTCTGCTTGAGGATCTCCACCGAGGTCTTGTGCTGGAGGAGCAGGTCCACCTTCAACTGGAGCTCGGTGTTTGTCTTCTGGAGCTGCTCCTTCTGGCTCTTCAACGAGGCGGCGTACGACGAGACCGACCCGGCGGCCGCCGTGCGGTCGTGCTCCTGCTGCTGCTGCTGCTGCTGGCGCTCGATCAACTCGCCGTTCACGCGCTCCAACTCCTCCATGCGCTCGTGGAGCTGCACGTTCTCGTCCTCCAAGTACTGGATCGAGTTCTGCTCCTGCTCGCGGCGGCACGCCAGCCGGCTGAGCTCCGACTGCAACTCGTGGTTCTCGCGCTCCAACCGCGCCACGGTGCTCTTCTGGTCCCGGTGCGCAGCCTCGAGCGCCCGCACAGACTTGCTCAGGATCTGCTCGCTGTTCTCCAACTTGGACTTGAGCGCCTCGCGCTGCCCGTACACAAACTCAAAGTTCGTCTTGAGCGCCTCCAACTCGTCGTTCTTCGCCTTGAGGAGCGCCTCGTACTTGCTGGCCTGCTCCTTCTTGCTCTCCACGAGAAGCTGCTGCTCGGTGCGCGCCAGGGCCACCTGGAACTGGAGCTTCAGCACGATCTGCCGCGTGGAGTCGTCGGCATTGAAATCGTCCGGGTGCTCTACGAAGGGGGACGACATGTCGATGGCCATGCGTCTGTCTGTTTGGCGGTTTGTGTGTGTGTGTGTGTGTGCCTATCGCTACGCAGAGACTAATGGCTGCGCTTGTGGCTCTTTGGACAGTCGCGGGCCCTGCTGCTCGCGAGCAGCCGCTGCTGTTTTGATTTTCTGCGAGCAGATCATATCGCGGGTCGTGCGCTTCTCAATATCACCAACCGTCAGGCTCCCACAAAAGCGGGCCCTCCCTGCCCCCCTCCAGCAATCACCCCACAAACCAACAGCTCGCCCGTCACGCCCTCAGAGCCACACACTAACCACACAAACTTAACAATGTCCAAGGTGTATGTATACAAACCCACTGCCGCGGCGCGCCTCCTGTCGAGCGCCCGCTAACGGCCCCAGCCCAGTGCGGGTGCCCGCACCAGCGCAGCTACCGCCAGAGCTCTGCAGAGCGGCCGCAACTGTCGCCGAGCCGCCCACCGTTCATCCTCCAGCGTCCTTATACTCCCACCCTGGTGTCCTCCTGGGCCCCTGGGCGGCAGCCCCGGACCTTCAGGGCCCAGAGGCGCCAGGATGGTGGGCAGCTGCCACAATGGCCCGCCAGGGTGCGGCGAGGTTGCTGCGCTGATCACCGCCGCGCTGCGGACGCTCCGCTGGCCCCTGCCCGGGGAGGGCGACTGCGTCGAGCCTGGCTCCCCTACGGGGAGGTGCAGCCCCACGCTAGTGGCCTCCACGGAGTGGCCCGAGCGGAGCGGATGGGCGTGCCCCCGGCAGGGCTACCAGGTAAGATACGGTGGTCCTGCCGGCGGCGCGCTACACGCCTGCCCGGCGAGGGCGACTGCGTCGAGCCTGGCTCCCCTACGGGGAGATACAGCCCCACGCTAGTGGCCTCCACGGAGTGGCCCGAGCGGAGCGGATGGGCGTGCCCCCGGCAGGGCTACCAGGTAAGATACGGTGGTCCTGCCGGCGGCGCGCTACACGCCTGCCCGGCGAGGGCGACTGCGTCGAGCCTGGCTTCCCTACGGGGAGATACAGCCCCATGCCAGTGGCCTCCACGGAGTGGCCCGAGCGGAGCGGTAGAGCGTGCCCCGGGCAAGGCACCGCCGGGTCTCTACAGTTCTCTACAAACTCTTAGCTACGGCGTCCATTACTAACCTGCGCAGTCCTAGAAACTTCAAGCTCCTCGAGGAGTTGGAAAAGGGAGAAAAGGGGCTCGGTGCCGAGTCCATCTCGTACGGGTTGTCCAACCAGGACGACATCACCATGACGTACTGGAACGGCACCATTCTCGGGCCTCCACACTCGACCCACGAGAACAGAATCTACTCATTGACCATCATATGCGACGAAACGTACCCCGACAAGCCTCCGCAGGTGAGATTTGTGTCCAAGATCAACTTGCCCTGCGTGGACGACGGCGGGCGTGTCGTTGTCGACCAGTTCGACACCTTGAAGAACTGGAAGCGCTCCTACACCATGGAGACCGTGTTGTTGGAGTTGCGCAAGAACATGGCCGCCGCCTCCAACAAGAAGTTGCTGCAGCCAACGGAGGGCTCGACCTACGTGGTCTAGCGCCCGCCTCGCACCGCAGCGGCGCGGCCTGGGGCCCTCAACGGCGCCCCCGCCGCCCAGCCGCCGCCATCTATCGTCATGGATTGCCATGTAGTCATTACCTCGATAAGTATCTGTAAATGCATATTAAATAACCATCTGTTTGTAGTGCCCGACGGCAGAGGCCTCCACGGGGTGGTCCCAGCGGGAGCGGTGTGGCGTGCCCGCGGCAGAGCTACCGGTTGGCCCCGACGGCTACTTTGGTACGCTCCGCTGGCGCCTGCCCGGCGAGGGCGACTGCGTCGAGCTTGGCTCCCTGCGGGAGGGGCCGAGCGTAGCGAGCAGAGCACCACGCTAGTGGCCTCCACGGAGTGGCCCGAGCGGAGCGGATGGGCGTGCCCCCGGCAGGGCTACCAGGTAAGATGACGTGGTCCAGCCGGCGACACGCTACACGCCTACCCGGCGAGGGCGACTGCGTCGAGCCTGGCTCCCTACGGGAATGGTCCAGCGCAGCGAGCAGAGCACCACGCCAGTGGCCCCCACGGAGTGGCCCGAGCGGAGCGGGGTGGAGTGGTGCCCTGGCGCCCAGGAGATTGTGTAGCCGTGGCGGCCGGGGGTGAGACGGGAGGCTCACTCTCTGAGTTCTCGCTCCATGAGCTTCTTGAGCTCCTTCTCGGCGCTCATGAACTCCTGCACTGCGCTGGCGTACTTGGGCTCGGTCAAGAGGTCGTCGTTGGTGTCGGCGGAGGTGATCTCGTAGTTGACCCACTTGTCCACGGTCTTCTTGGCGCCCGTGGCGGGGTCCTTGACAACTACGGACTCGAGACACCGCTGGAACACCCGCTTGAATGGGAAGCAGATGATCTCCGGCGGGTGTGTTTCAGACACCTTGAAGGTGCACTCGTGCTGCGTGAGCGACTTGAGCAGGCAGTTCTCGGGCGCCGGCGCTGCAAGCTGCCGGTGGTGGCGGGCGAAGATCTCGCCCCGCGTGTACACGAGGGTGGGCGGAGCCATTGGGGTGGGGTGGGGTGGTGGTTGTGGAAAGTACGGGGGTTTAGAGGCTCGTTTTGTATGGCGCGGGCGCTTTTGTATGGAGAATTTGTATGGAGGTTTTGTATGGCGCACTGAAGGTGCAGCACCGCGCTGAGCTGGCGGGCCACCACCAGCTGGACCTTCCAGCCAAACCACGCCAGTACCGCCAATTGAGGGCGGTGGTGGCCACAGCCGGTACCTTTGGGTCCTCCAGACACCCAAAATCCGCACAGGCGGCTACTTGGAGGGCCCAGGTGGCCCCCCACATGCCAGTTGAGTCTCTCCTTGGTGTTGTGATTATATGCAGTCCGTTTGGGTGCAAATCAGGCTGGCCACACAGGCAGCTGCTACGGTCTCTACAGGGCCACAACGCCGGCATTGTTTCGTCATAAATCGTATTAACGTAGTATATGTACACAGTTATCACTAAGGGTCGACCCCGCTCCGCTCGGGCCACTCCGTGGGGGCCACTAGCATGGGGCTGTACCTCCCCGTAGGGGAGCCAGGCTCGACGCAGTCGCCCTCGCCGGGGAGGCGGGCAGCGTGCCGCCGGCGGGCCTACCCCTGGTTCATGGGTGGGTGCTGGTAGCCCTGCCGGGGGCACGCCACACCGCTCCGCTCGGGCCACTCCGTGGAGTACCTCCCCGTAGGGGAGCCAGGCTCGACGCAGTCGCCTCGCCGGGGAGGCGGGCAGCGTGCCGCCGGCGGGCCCACCCCTGGTCCATGAGTGGGTGCTGGTAGCCCTGCCGGGGGCACGCCACACCGCTCCGCTCGGGCCACTCCGTGGAGGCCACTAGCGTGGGGCTGGCGGCGCTAGCACCTGACGTTGATACCGCGTCTCATCTCGCCCTCTCTCAACTCGTACATGACCTGGGAGCCGACAAAGAGACACGCCAGCGAGAGCACAAAGAACTCGAGGCCGCGGAAGGTGGAGAACATCTCGGCGAGGAGCGCGAGGGTGCCGTCCTTGCCCAAGCAGAAGCCAAAGAGATTGGCGATCATCATCATCCAGATGTTGAGCACGGCGCCGAGCGAGCACAAGTACTTGTACCACCAGAAGTGCTCGAAGCGCTTGAAGTAGAAGGTGGCGAAGATCTCCGGGAGCAAGAACAACACCACGAGCCACCCCCAGAGCAACAACTTGAGCTCGATGTCGTGCCAGATGGCCACAAACAGGAACACGCAGAGCGAGTTGACGAAGCGGTACTTGCCGCCGCCGCCGAGCGGGATGTAGATGTAGCGCGTGACCCACTTGTTGAAGGAGCGGTGCCAGGCGCGCCAGAAGGCGAGCGCGCTGAAGTTGTTGTCCATGCAGCGGATCATGTTTTCCGGCGGGTCGATGCCGTCGAGGAGCGCCCAGAAGCGCAAGATGCGCCACGGGATGAGCAACTTGAGCCAGATGATGTTCAAGTTGAACATGCCCACCATGGAGATCTGGAACGGCGTGTCGCCGTCCCACGCCTTGGTCTTCGACACCGCCACCACGTACATGAAGTGGAGGAGGAACTCCATCACGAGGATGCAGAACACGAGCCGGAGGAAGTAGACGAACGTGCGCTTGTAGTTCTTGACGGACGCGCACGGCTGGTAGTTCGACTGGTAGACGTAGTCGTTGAACGTGACGATGGGGCCCGCGATGAAGAGCGGCGTGTAGAACGTGTACGCGAGGTAGTTGGCCGCCGAGTAGTCGCTGGCGGGGAGCGGTGCGGTGAGTCTGGCGCGGTCGTCGAGCGGCGGGCCGTTGGCGAGGTCCTTTTCGTAGGGGAGTTGTGGTGTCGTTGCTGCGGCGGCAGCAGCAGCAGCAGTGCCTGCCACTGGGCGGCTAGCGGCGGCGCCGTCTTTGTGCTCCAAGTAGTCCAAGTTGAACGACAACATGCGCAAGAGCGTAAAATTGAAGAACACGTCCCAGCGGTTGATGATGCCCTTCCAGCCGTTGTCGATGAGGGCGAGCCCGATGGGCTCGTTGCGGAGCCGGTCGTTGAAGAAGAGCGTCAGCAACCCGTACACCCAGGTGGCGGCGACGGTGAGCTTCTTGTTGTGGCCGGAGTACTCGTACAAGTAGCGCCCGATGGCGTAGTTGACGCCGACGTGGAACAAGATCTTGACGCAGTTGACGCCGTGGGCGGCAAACAAGAAGAGAAGGCCGTAGACGAGGTCAAACCGCGTGCGGGGCTCGTAGGGGAGCACGGACTGGAACCCGCGTCTGCAGAAGAAGTGGATGGTGATCATGCCGGCGAGCATGGGCAAGTTGTCTCTGAAGAACTTGTACTGCACGTCCGAGTTGTCGACCTTTCTGCCGAAGAGCCAGCCCGGGCTGAGCAAGTGCTCGAACTTGGGGTAGTTCGGGTTGGTCTCGTTGGACGCGTCCATGGCGGTTTTGAACATGAGCGGCACCGCTATGAGGAACACCAACCCGTAGATCTTGTACTCGAGCGTGTGCCAGAGGGAGTTGGGGTTGGCCCGCGCGATGACGGCGTTCTTTCTCTCGACGGACGCGGGGGCGCTGAGACGCGTGTCGAGCGTCTCCAACGAGAAGAACGTCTTGAGGCCGGAGAGGATTGCAGACATACCGGTGGATGCGAGGGTTGTGCGGAGTGGTTGTGAATGGGTACTGTTAATTGGGGACGTGTACTATTGGTGAGTGACTAGCTTGGTACTGCTCGGTCCTGTGCTTCAATGGACTCGTGCGTGCTGGCGGGTGCTCTGACGCGTACTCTGGTGTCGCTGAGTGCCTTCTGGGGTCTATGCGGGCGAATTGTGTCCTTGTGGCAGACTCTTGCTTCTCTTTTGCGGAGACGTGTAAGCTCGATTTTTTAGCGTTTGTATGGCCAGATTTTGTATGGCGGATTGTAGGGGAAAAAAATGTATGCAAACCTCCAGCTATCGAGATTTTCGATTTTGGTGATGGTGGTGATTTGAAACTCAAACTCAAATTTGCTGATCGCCAGCTCCTCCTCCGCCAGCACCCACACGCTCATATACAGAATCGGCAGCACCACCGGTGATTGTGTAAAAGTCGCGAAACCTAAACGAGCGCGAGCATCCCCGTCGCACGCACTCAGCAAAGACAGCAGACAGACAGCTCAACCACAGACTGACCAGCAGACTGACCAGCAGACTGCGACCCACTTAACTCCACTACACCTGCTCTTCGCTTCGCTCATCGCATCGCATCGCATCGCATCGAATCGCATCGCATCCATGTCTGATATCCCCAGAAGACCCAACCCAAAGGGCTGGACCCCGCCAAAGGCGCCCTACAACCCGTACGACCCTACAGACGCAAGACCAGCGGGCGGGTACCCATCTGAATACAAGATCCCCGGCAACCTGCCCTCTGGGTTCTCGTCGCTCCCACGAGACCCCACCCAGTACAAGAAGGTGAACGAAACCATGAAACGATTAAACTACACGCCGCGGCCAGCGTCAAGTCTCTACCCTGGCCAGTACAAGGTGCTTCGTAAGATCAACACCAACCAGAAGGTCCAGGTCGGGTCCAGATGGTTTGCATCTGCCCTCGGCGGGTCCATCATAGTGTACTTTGCCTTCTTCTACCGTTGGAACGACGGGAAGGAGAATGTGTTCAGTGACTTCTACAGAGCCAGATTGAGCATGAAGGAGAAGATCTTTGGCGGGTTGACCGCGCAAGAGTACGACGACTTGTACCACCCACTGCAGAACGTGGTGGTGGTCAAGAAGGTGAGAGACGCCGAGTACATCCCCGAGGAGTTGAGAAAGAACGTGGAGAGCGACATGATCATGAACAAGCCCTCAGACAGGCACTACTTGGAGGCCGAGAGAATCAGGCAAGACCAAGAAGAGGCCATGTTGAGAGAGTTGGACGAGCACAGGAAGTTTGCCTTGCTGATGCTAGAGACCGAAGAGGGCCACAAGATCTTGGACGGCACTCTTCCCGAGCCCAAGAAGACCAAGAAGTGGTGGATATTCTAAGCAGGCAGATCCCACAATGTACATAGTGAACTATAGAAGCAAATAAACAGGCTAAGCAAAATAAGAATCGAAAGGGCCCGATACGCGGCGGACGTAGAGATGGAAACAGGCGCCCTAAGGCGCCTGGGATGTCCATGTTCGTCTGCCATCCCCTAATCGTACTAAATATCCATTTAAATACTGCATTGTCGTTTTGGTGTTTGTGCATCCCCTCGTTTGTGTGTGCTTATCTGAGAAGCCTCGAAACGCGAGCATCTCCACTTTTGGTGCTACCCTCTTCTTCTCCACAAAACCACTGATGTTCACGCTCCTACGTACCGGACTCACCCTCGTGTCGTTCATTGTGCGCGTGGTGGTCATCTCGCTCTTTGAGACCTCGCGCAAGTGGCTCCTCAAGCTAGATGAGCGCACTCACGTCAAGTTGCCTCGACTCCTCTCCGTCGAGAACTTGGCCTACGCCAAAGACATCTCGGAAATAGCAGCCGCAAACGGCTACATCATCAGAGAACACGTGGTGGCCACGAGAGACGACTACTTGTTGGTCGTCCACAAGCTCGAAAAGAGCGATACAACCAAGTCTAGACGCCCCACCAACACCAGCTACTCGGGCGGCGCGTCAGGCGGGCCCACCAAGATCGCGTACTTCCACCATGGGTTGTTGACAAACTCGGAATTGTTCCTCCTCGGCCTGACGAAAAACAAAAACTTGCCCTATTTGCTCGTGGACTTGGGCTACGAGGTGTGGTTGGGCAATAATCGCGGCAACAAGTACTCGAGAAAGCACCTCAAGTTGTCTGTCTCGGACAAGAAGTACTGGAACTACTCTCTCGATGAGTTTGCCCTATACGACATCCCGGACACGCTAAACTACATCCGGACCTTCTACGATCCTCTTTGTAAAATCGTATATATCGGGTTCAGCCAGGGCTGCTCGCAGTTGTTTGCTAGTCTTAGCTTGAACCCCGCGCTCAACGACTGCCTCAGCTTGTTTGTCGGGTTGTCTCCAGCCATCATCCCCAGAGACTTGAACCACACGTTGCTTAGAGTGATTGTTAACCAAACTGCCAACGACAACCTGTTTTTGTACAGTTTGTTTGGGGAAAGGGCTATCCTCCCGTCGGTGTCGTTCTGGTGCTGGATCATGGGTCCGCACCTCTACGAGATTGTGGTTGACAAGTCGCTCAAGTTCCTATTTGGCTGGAGCGGTAACAACATCTCGTCGCAGCAGAAGAAGGTTGGCTACAGGCACATGTTCTCCAACTCGTCGGTGAAGTCGATTATCCACTGGTTCCAGATCATCTCGTCGAGAAGGTTCCAGATGTTTGATGAAACGTGCAACATCGGGCTTTCAGGGTTGTCCACGCTATCGCACGACCTGAAGCTCACGACCAGCAGAGTGGCACCTTTCCCCATCTCGCACCATCTAGACGTTGACATGGTGTTGGCCTATGGAGACAGCGATATCTTGGTGGATATCGAGAGCACAAAGGAGTTGATCTTGGCGCAAAACGGCAACATGAAGACAAAGATGTTGGAGGTGATAAAGTGCCCCACCTACGAGCACATGGACACCCTTTGGGGCAACAATGTCTACGAGGATGTATTCAAGAAGGTGATCGAGCACATGGAGAGAGCGCTGCTGCCGCAGCCCGAAGCGGTAGTTGAAGAAGTCGAAGATGTTGTGCCAAATGGCAAGTTGAACGGATTCTACAACGGGAAGCATAGCAGATTACTCCGGGACCTGGTGATGATCCCCGACAACATTGCAAGAAACATACCTTAAGTAGGTGCTACAATAGAATAGACAATATATAGATAGATGTACAGTAAAGATTTGGACTGCATTTGTATGGGGATACTCCCGCTTCCACCCAGAGTGTAAATTTTCGACTCACTAGCGTGAAGGACACGATTTTGGCCTCGTACTCACTTCATACACGCCTATGTCTGGCATGGAGGACCCTCTAGGTGGTTGCAAGTTTAGATGTGTTGCAAATAGTCTGGTACCGTCCTGCATATTTACCCTGACTTTTTCTATACGCAAAAGTTACCCGGATTCTCTGCCAGTATATAAAGGTCTTCGCATCTGCCAATTTTTCCACTGTTTTAGACTTTTCTTCTTTAACGCAAAACCACAGACATTCGCAACGCTAATGCATTCCCTTGAGGTTGAACCCTTTCGGCGTTCCTGACCCATGACCATCGGAATATAGTTGTGTATTTATTACTTTGGATGTACTGGAGACTAACTAGTTGATCTTGGGTGCAGCACTCCATCTGAGTATTTTCATACTCTAAGGGATTACCTTCGTGTGCCCGGATGAGGAGTGGTGCAATGATCAGCAATACATTTGACCTTTTTTTATTATTTTAGTGTAACTATAGACCTATGTAACTAATTTAGCGTGAGAAAATGTTGGAGGAAACCTCGAGGTACTTTTCAGCTTTCCTACAAATTGATTCTTTTTTTTCTCTATAAATCCATATATTTGGTACTTAGTTTATCCCGGGTGGCACTATAAACTTCTGATAATCAATCTAAACTTGTTCAACGAATTAGGGCCATCTCTCTCGGCCTGTCTCCTTATCCTTCTAGCATCTTCCTTGTTTGACGTACCCATGAGTTGGTTGTACTCATTCTGGACATCATTGGGGAACTTGAGCTGCACGTGTATGCATCTGCTGTTGAAGAACATCTCGTTCCACTTTTCAATGAAATCCGTTAAAGCGCTGTGGCTGTCTTCAATGCTCTGCGTATAAAATTGGTCTCCGTTGGTTCCTTGAGATAAGAATGATGGCTGGGAGGTTTCCATGCCTCTTCTGGTTTGCTTTTCGTAGCTCTTGGCGTCGATGTACTGGGCACCCAACTTCAAGGCCAGTCCAATAAGACCAACTCTCTTTTTACCTCTGCGTCCGTTGTGCAAGCGGTCGTCGACGACCTGGGAGAATTTACCGTAGCCTGGATCGCCTGGACCCTTAGTGTCGTGATCACCTAACCAAACACTACCGAGCAAGGACGAGGATCCGTTTCTGTTGGCGATTCTGCCGCAGTTTCTATTGCTGCTGCCGCCAAGGGTAACACAGCTGGAAGAGTTCATCTGCATCTCGAGTCTTTCCAAGTCTAAAAGGAATCTTTGCCAGTCGCTCAGGGTGATGTCGTGGGAGCCCAACTGGTCTGGGAAGTAGACCTTGGGGAACCCTTCGGCCAACCTCTGAGAATTTGCAACCATTACAATTGGTCTGAATGGAGTATAGTAATTCCTGGTGTTGACCTGTTTGTGGAACTGTGGTGGGTATGGCAGCAAGGGGTTGCTGTACCTCTGCAACCTGTTGTCGGGGACTCGGGGCACGGGGAGATTGACCGAGTTGTAGCTTTCGACTCTATCAACCTCTGGTCCAAACACTGGAGCTGGGTCGTGCATATAAGAGTCGTCATAGTCCGAAGTGACAGTAGCGGGGGATGGAGACGAAGAGGAGTCCGAAACATCTGAGTAGATGGAACTTCCCAAGGATTCCGAGTAGCTGAGGGACGAGCCTGCGTACATGGATTCCTCTCTTCTTTCAGGAATTGGCTCAAAGCGTCTCACACCAGAGATTGTGTGCAACAGCTGGTTTGCGGCTGCGTGGTAAGGTGGAGGAGCTGAAAATTGTTGGTCCTGCATGGTGGCAGAGCGTGGAGTGGATTCAATATATCCCATTATGAGTTTTACTGTTCTTGTTCTTGTTGTTCTTGATAGAGAAAGGGATATGATTATGGTGTATTTGAGCGGGAATTGAGTGCTACTTATACCTTTTTGGTTTAAGTTGTGGTTTCAACTACTGTGTCTATCTTTTGCAGTAATAGCCTATATCTTGTTGATTACTGGAACCCTTGCACAGCCACCAATGGTACATTTACTCTGCCGCTTACATAAGCTCTTAAAACATGCTTTGCAATTAGACTTTGCGCTGACATAAGAATCGAATAGCGCTTACTCAATTTTACTTCCACTATCGTAAAGTTCCAGAAAATAAAGTTAAAAAAGGCTCTGAAAAAATAAACTTAAAGCTTATGTGCATTTAGTTAGCCAGATGAGAATGCCGTTCCTACCCCTTATGGTCGCAATGTGTCACGACTCCTCTGTGGAAAAACTGGAGAAACGCAAGCCTCGTTTGACGTTTCTTTTTATTTTCGTTAGCCGGTCCACACGCAGTCGGAGTTGACTATAGAAACCACTTTAGGAACCGCTTACATGAGACAGACGGGGCCAGTTGGAGTTGGTGGTTATGAATGCGTCAAACGTGACTCTTCACTCCAGTTCCATGAGTATGTGGTGAAACGAGCTACACAGCCATTATAGCCCCTAGCTCCACCTCCCGCTGTTGTTGCTTCTCTCACATCAAGTTGATGCAAAGGAACTGGGAAAATTGTCACACTAGTATCCTCTTCATATTATGACGTATTTGCCTCTTATTTTCTGAGACCTTGATACCCACAAGAAGTCTAAATCTCAGTAACGCCCAAAAATGCAACCGTCTCATTCTTCCGAATCCAGTATGATGATCCGCAAACGGTTTCCCAGAAAATATCGACTTCGCCGGCTCCATGTCGCCTAATCTCTTGGTCTTGATAGAATCTTATTGCAGATCGTTTCCCCTCTTAATTAGCTTTGGCGGCAGGTTAAAGGGCACTTCATTTAAGATTCTGACTAATTGTCGAAGTTAGAGTTTTGGCATTGAAAAAGTTGCCTGATAGACAAGAATGTTACCTCAAGATCGACACGGCACTGGCCTATCTATCGTGGCTCTCTCTCCACAGGGCACTCTACAATCTTCCCACAGCTGCCTTTTAAGCTTCACACTCACATTTCTTTTTCTTTCTCCATCTGTGTTCTCAAAGTTCTTCCTTACATCAGTGGGTTAAGATCGCTGTGTTCTCTTACATTTACGGAAGAATCTTCGTCACGTGTAAATAATGCTGGGGTCAATTACAGTTCTAGCTGGGAAATGTGTACACTCGGAACGGATCCCTGAATAGTGGGATTTATCCGCATCCACTTCTGATCGGCCCGCATTGCTAAAGCGTATCCGACCCCATCGCCAGGTAGCAGTTCCAGAGAGGTTAGTGGTAGGCTGCTTTTTCAATGGAGTGAAATTGTCGGCCCGATCCACCACTTCTCACAGCTGCCAGCAAAATCGGCAGCAACTAGCTGATCGGCAGCGCTAGCGATCGGCGGGCCACCCCCCATACTGCTCTCAATTGTCCCAGTATCCTCTAAATTTGTAAACCGTCCCTCTTTACCCACTCCCACTTGCCTCTGGAAGCAGCTAGCTATCTTTTCCACCACCAGAGTCTCCCCAAAACTCGCCTTCTTGCACTCTCATCTTCTTCAGTCTCTGCTGGTGTCTGCGAAATTTTTCACTGCAGCCTCCCCCAAAATAGCCGCACAACCCGCCAAGTCGGCCCACTGATATTTTTTTCACAGCGCGCCCTTACATATGAAATGTACTGCACACAGGCTCGTGTTTCTCCATTACTAAATCGTTGCAAATGCTGCTGCTTGTGTTGCCATTGAGCTGTCACTGAGTCTTCTTCCTCTATATATCGTGTACAAACTCCCCCGTCGCTCGTTATATATAGTTTGGTAGTCCCGTACAGTCCATAAAACCTCCCTGCTGCCACTTTAGGGAATATCACCGCCTACGGAAGCTGCGAGTACACAAAAAACCCTCCAGCCCGTCCCCCTGTGAAATCCTCCCCCCAGTACCAGCCACCACTTGCGCCATCACACTGTGCTGCCACCACCACCACCACCACCACCCCGGTTTTTCCCCCAGCACATACGGCGCACACCCAGTAGATGCCTCGCTAGCACTCGCCACAGCTCTCAATCATGCGTAAGTACTCCCTAGTGCTACCCTTGTGCTGCTGCCTCCTAGCGTGCGCTCCAGCACTCGTTGCTGCCCTATCACACCCTCCAATTGCCACCACCTACTCACCCACAGTCCGTGCGTTGGACGTCTTTGACGAGGCAGACGACCCTCCGCCCATGCCCAACGCCTCCTCCCAGAAATGTAACGCCGTCTACGAGATCCCCAAGGAGAACCGCTGCTCGTTCGTCAAGGCAGAGTGCTCCGAGTACAACCTCGGGTTCATCAGCTACTTGCAGCTCTACTACTGCTCGTTCCTGTTCTTGAACTCGTTCGCCTTCATCCCGCTCATCTTCAGTCTCTGTGTGCTCTTCTTGAGCTTGGGCTTGACCGCCTCGGAGTACCTCTGCCCCAACTTGTACACCATCTCCAAGTTCTTGAAGCTCTCGGACAACTTGGCCGGGCTCACGTTGTTGGCGTTGGGGAACGGAGCTCCTGACGTGCTCAGCACATACACCGCCATGGACTTTGACTCCAGCGACTTGGCCATCTCCGAGTTGGTGGGCGCTGCGTTCTTCATAACCACAATCGTGGTGGGGTCCATGGGGATCATCCACCCGTTCAAGGTGCCGCAGGTGCCCTTTCTCAGAGACGTGAGCTTCTTTATCGTGATCTTGCTCATTGTCGGCTACGCCATTGTCTTTGTGGAGGAGTTGACCTTGTTCCACTGCGTGGTGCTCGTGGGCATGTATATAGTGTACGTCATCGTGGTGGTGTCCTCACACTCGATAACCACGTACCGGACCCGCAAGCGGAAGCGAGAGCAGCGGTCCCGAGGCAATTTCACGGCTCGGTACCAGCAGCTGCGTGCGCCCAGCTTCAGCGGTGCTGTCAGCGCACTCCCAGACGAAGAAGAGGCCGTGGGAGACGGTCTCGAGGACGATGTCGATGCAGAGAACGACGACGACCAGGATGCGGACGCCATTTACATGGACGACTTGGACCATTTGCCCACCATTGAGGAATTGCTCAGCTCGTCCGTACCCATTAATAATTCACACAGGACCGGTGGAGGAGGAGGAGGAGCACAAGACTCGATACTCTCCCTCCCCACCACTGCCACATACGGCTTGAGCAGGCTATTGAAGAGCTTGCAGAGGCACTCGAGCCACCGCATTCAATTACCAGGAGAAGACTACATTCGGCTGGTGTCAGCTCCAGTACCAGGCAGCCCCAAACTCGACCTGGCGGAGAGGGGGCTCAGTACTGAAGGTAACGACGGCGTGGTGCCGCCCACCGCCGAACTCGTTGACAGAGAGGTCGACTACGATGTTGATGACGACGCCTCGCCGTACCGCTACAACAACACGGTGCCGAACTCAAGCATAAACTACCAAACGCAGCTCCTCACCACGCTCTTCTTCCCCAACTACCTCGGCTTCGGTGAGCTCCCCGTATCGGCCAAAGTCACCACGGTCTTGCTCACTCCAATCTTGTTCCTCCTCAGAGTCTCGGTGCCCGTGAGAGACCAGTCGTGCATCGAAATGCTTGAGGGCAGGAAGAGAGAAAGCCTCAACGTGCACTTGGGCATTGGCGAGAACTTTGACGGAGCGGACGACGAGACCAGCGCAGACCTGGAGGAGCCTCCGTTCAACTACGAAGTCGACAAGCTCCTCCTCCCTGTCCAGGCATTCTTTTCCGTGCTATTTATCGCCCATACGTGGCTCAACGAGTACCCGAACTTTTTCACGGTAACCTTCCCCGTCTCCTTGCTTTTGGGGGCCGGTCTTGCATTCCTCACCCACACCTTTTACAGCAATCTCGACTCTTCCGCCGTGCGGGTGATGTACCACGCTGCGGCGTTCTTGGGGTTCGTCTCGGCAATCTCCTGGATTTCGGTGTTTGCTACAGAAATCATCAGTATCCTCAAGATGGTCTCCCTTGTGTACAACATTAGTGACGAGATCTTGGGGGTCACAATCTTTGCGTTGGGTAACTCTGTGGGCGACTTCATCTCGAACTTCACCATCGCCAAAATGGGCATGCCCTTGATGGCGTTTGGCGCCTGCTTCGGTGGCCCGCTCTTGACCTTCAGCTCCATGGGGTTGAGCGGGTTGCTCATCTACCCAGGTCTCAAGAACAAGGAGCACCTTCTCCAGTCTGGGTTCCCCTTGGGGAACTCGCAAACGCTCACCACCACCTTTTTCGGCTTGTTCATCAACCTGATCTTCCTCTTTGTGGCCGTCCCACGAAACGAGTGGATGGTGGACAAGAAAATCGGGGTGGTCTCGATGGTGATCTGGTTCTTGACCACTGCCTTCTGCGTGGCCCTGGAGCTCTCGGCAGCTCCTTGAGGCAGCTACTTATTTATACTCATGTCAAAGGCACATCATATATTCATATCATATCCTACTAAAACCTACATCTCATAGTTTGTATATAAAACTTATAATCCATTTATTTTTAATATTTAAACCAACAATTTAAAACTCTGTGAGAGGAGATATATATAAAAAAACCACTATCTCTCTCTCTGTGTATTAACCTTCATAAACCCTTTTTAATTCATTTAATCAACTTCCTCGACAGTTGGGCCAGAGTCTCCACCAGCAGCTCCTCCTGGAGCACCACCTGGGAAGCCACCTGGAGCACCGCCTGGGAATCCACCGGCTGCGTCTCCGCCTGGAGCACCACCGGCGGCCTGGTAGGCACCGGAAATGATAGGGTTGGCAACACTCTCTAATTCCTTGTGTCTGTCCTTGTATTCCTCGGTGGAGGCGGCGTGGGAGTCGTCTAACCATTGGATGGTTTCATCGATGGCCTTGGATAACTTCTCCTTGTCGTCGCCGCTGATCTTGTCCTTCATTTCTCCGTCGTTGATGGAGTTCTTTAAGGAGTAGGCGTAGGATTCCAAGCCGTTCTTGGCTCCTATTCTCTCAGCTTCCTTTTCGTCCTCCTCCTTGTACTTTTCAGCTTCGTTCACCATTCTTTCGATATCCTCCTTGGATAATCTGCCCTTGTCGTTGGTGATGGTGATCTTTTGGGTCTTACCGGTACCCTTTTCTAAGGCAGAAACGTTCAAGATACCGTTGGCGTCGATATCGAATGTGACTTCAACTTGTGGCACACCTCTTGGAGCTGGTGGAATGCCAGACAACTCGAACTTACCTAACAAGTTGTTGTCCTTGGTTCTGGCTCTTTCACCTTCAAACACTTGAATCAAGACACCTGGTTGGTTGTCTGCGTAGGTGGAGAAGGTCTCGGACTTCTTGGCTGGGATGGTGGCGTTTCTTGGGATCAACTTGGTCATGACACCACCGGCAGTCTCGATACCGAGCGATAATGGAGCGACATCTAACAAGAGCAAGTCTTGGGTCTTGGACGAGGTGTCACCGGTCAAGATGGCGGCTTGCACAGCGGCACCGTAGGCGACGGCTTCGTCTGGGTTGATGGACTTGTTTGGTTCCTTCCCGTTGAAAAAGTCAGAGACCAACTTCTGGATCTTGGGGATTCTGGTGGAACCACCGACAAGCACAATTTCGTTCACCTGGGACTTGTCGAGCTTGGCGTCCTTGAGCACCTTTTCGACTGGGTCCAATGTGGTTCTGAAGAGGTCGGCACAGAGCTCTTCGAATCTGGCTCTGGTGATGGAGGTGTAGAAGTCCACACCTTCGTAGAGGGAGTCGATCTCGATCGAGGTTTGTGCGGACGAGGACAAGGTTCTCTTGGCTCTTTCACAGGCGGTTCTCAATCTTCTCAAGGACCTCTGGTTGGTGGACAAGTCCTTCTTGTTCTTTCTCTTGAATTCCTGGACAAAGTGGTTGACCAATCTGTTGTCGAAATCTTCACCACCCAAGTGAGTGTCACCAGCGGTGGCCTTGACCTCGAAGATACCCTCGTCAATGGCCAAGAGCGAGACATCGAAGGTACCACCACCCAAGTCGAAGATAAGCACATTCTTCTCTCCGGCTCCCGAGGCGGTGCCCTTCTTGTCTAACCCGTAGGCGATGGCGGCGGCGGTGGGCTCGTTGATGATTCTCAACACGTTCAAGCCGGCAATCAAACCGGCGTCCTTGGTGGCCTGTCTCTGGGAGTCGTTGAAGTAGGCTGGAACGGTCACCACAGCGTCAGTCACCTTGGTGCCAAGGAACCCTTCGGCGGTGTCTCTCATCTTGGTCAAGATGAAGGACGAGATTTCTTCGGGCGTAAACACCTTGGTCTCGCCCTTGAACTCAACCTGGATGTTGGGCTTGCCGCCCTTGTCGATGATCTTGAAGGGGAAGTGCTTCAAGTCTTCCTGCACTTCCGAGTCGTTGAACTTTCTACCGATCAATCTCTTGGCGTCAAAGACGGTGTTGTGAGGGTTCATGGCGGCCTGGTTCTTAGCAGCATCACCGATCAACCTCTCGGTGTCGGTGAAGGCAACGTATGAGGGGGTCGTTCTGTTACCCTGGTCGTTGGCAATGATCTCAACTCTGTCGTTGGCAAAGTGTGCCACACACGAGTAGGTTGTACCTAAATCAATACCAATAGCTTTAGACATTATGGATATTTGCAGTTACTGTTGTGTCTTTGTGTAATTTGTGGGGTATATAGTAAAATATACTATGGTGTAATATATTAAAAAAAGATACTAGTAGTAGTAATACAGAAAGAAAAGAGTAAAAAAAAGTAAAAAGAATCCAATACCCAAACCTAAATAATCCAGCTTCCTTATATATGGCCAGACTGTGTCTTGTGGTCAGGCCCCCTCAATTGAGTTTGCTAGCAAAGTAGAGGTTCCAGAACTTTCTTGTACGGATATGGAAGGTTGTGGAAAATTGCGCGGGAAAATTCCAGTAGGTGCTAGAACGGGAGGGTTGTGTGCAGGATCGGGATCGGACTAAGTCAGGGGTACCCTGTGTGTGCCCCTGTAGGTGCGATGAGACAGAGAGACGTGAGAGAGGGAAGGTTAGAGATGTGGGCTGGCGGAAGGGTGTGCTTTTACGAGTTTGCTTGCGTAGGTAAATTTCCTTTTGGGCTACATTGGCCTTATTCTTCCAGAAAAGGCTTGTATTACCACCATCCACCTCTCCTATCCGGGTTCGTGGTACACAAGTGAAAAATTAAAAATAGTATTAGAATGGGCTATCTGCAGTACCGGAAGCGGATCGTGGGGAATTTAATGAATCGGGCGATTCAATTAGGTTGCTGGGTTATATGCCGGAGAAGTGGCTCCATAGTAGCGGGCTAGCGAAGAGATGATTGGACAGAGGAAATGGCTTCGGAGATGTAGGGGAAGGGGAGGGGGAAGAGTATTTACGAAGAAGAGAGAGAGGGTAGAGTAGAAAGGGTGTGAGTAGATATGAGTTCTTTTGGGAGGCAATGGAGATGGCAGGGTGTGTGATGGTGCATTTAAGAATGCAAGTGAAAACAGGTGGATAGAGGAAGAGGAAGAGGAGGAGGAAGGAAGCAGTTTATTTGCAGCTGGTGGTGCAATTGGTTCTAACATGCTCTTAAGTGAGCGAAGAGGGCTTGTCTGGCTGATCAGCAGACGATACCACCCAAATGCTTGGTGTTGCACATTGGGACTGAAAAATATGAAAAAGTCACGTGCCTGGTTGGGCTGAGCTTATGAGAAAATGGCTGCAATTGGAGAACCCGTGAGTGCAGTTTCATAGGGGTGGGGTGAAGTCGAATTTGACTAAGAGAAACTCTATGGATGTTGAAGCAGTGATTCGTGCTCATTAAGCTGGTTGGTCATCATTGGTTCAAACATAGGGGGGACAATGCAGTGAAACCTCCCCCGACCTCTTTCGCCATCGACTTTTCAGGAAAACATGGGTTGCTTCGCTCAACCCTCGATCGACCCTCGATCTCCTAGACAGTCGTTCAGTGAGAACACGGAGCCATGCGTTCTTCTTCCCCCTACCATACACTTCAATTGATAGTTTTATCCTGAAGTCTTTGAGTATTTCTTCTTACTCCTGCAGATAGCGCGAGTTCCACCAACTTTCTATGCATTCTGCTGGAACTTCTCCAGACTAGCTAGCAGACTGCCAAACACGAGGTACCTCGACTCCACCCAAACCAATCCCATACTTCCCATTGAGACATCGTCGTGGCCCTCGCACGAGTGCCTCTCCCCCAACCCAAAACTAGACATCGCCGTGCTGGTGGGCAGGCAAAAAAATTTTCATCTGCTTCCTCTGCTCGTCCACGGCTCAATCCTGACTCCATCCCCCCACGACAGAGTCAAAAAGCAGCTACTGATTTTTATAAAACGCGATAGGCCCCCATCAACAAACCAAAAAAAAAAAAAGCCACCTGCTGCCACCAGTGTTGCTGTTTCCTCTCTATTTATTAGCCAACTGACTCCATATCCACAAACATGCTTGCCACATTAATCAGAGCCCCAAGATTGGCCGCCAGAATTGCCGTGCCAAAGGCCTTCCCCTCCGTTGTTGCCTCGAGATTCAACTACTCCACTCTCCACAAAATCAACACAGACTCCTTCGTCCAGAAGTACACCGAGGAGGGCCCCAAGGTCGTCAAGTACACCGCCGAACACGAATGGTTGGCTGTCCACTCCGACGACTCCGCCTTCATAGGTATCACCAAGTACGCTGCTGAGGCCTTGGGTGACGCCACCTTCATCGAGTTGCCAGAAGTCGGTGTCACTGTTGAGGCCGGCGAGTCCATCGGTTCCGTCGAGAGTGTCAAGTCTGCCTCCGAAATCTACTCCCCAGTTGCCGGTGAAATCGTCGCCATCAACGAAAACTTGGAGTCCACCCCAGGTTTGATCAACGAAGACCCCATGGGTGAAGCCTGGATCGCCCAAATCAAGTTGAGCGACCCGGCTGCTGTTGAGGCCAGCGAAGAGTTGTTGGACGAAGCTACCTACGAGAGCTCTTTAGAAGAGCACTAAGCAGGCAGGGAGTTCAAAAGAAAGAAAGAAAAAAATCATGCCTAGGAGAAGCGGTGCGTGTGTAGCATACATAGTGTAAACTGGCTAGTATTTCGGTAGATATTAGAGGTTATAATAAGATACGCATAGTATAGAGCTGTCGGGTTGTAGGTAGGGGGCGCGCGCTGCTCCGCTCCGCTCGGGCCACTCCGTGGAGGCCACTAGCGTGGGGCTGTTCCTCCCCGTAGGGGAGCCAAGCTCGACGCAGTCGCCCTCCCCGGGCAGGGGCCAGCGGAGCGTCAGATGGCCATGACAGTGCGCAGCTGCAAGGGCTGCATCTGCGACCGCTCAGTGCCGTTTTCAGCCAATCAGATCGTCCCGTAGGGTACAGGCAGACGAGGCCACGCCAGTTTTTGCAGCCGTCTGTGGTGGTCGCCCACTGGCCAACTCCGTCGCCGTGGGCGGTCCTGCCTTACCCCTACAGTGTCACATTTCCCAATAAACATATATTATATCTTTATAAATAAATATTTAACAGATAATCATTCGTTTTCTCTCTTTTTTTACTTTTTAAGTTTTCATTTCATTTCTTCAGACGTCCCAGCCAGCGACTCTACTTGAAGTGCACGGCAATAGGAACAATAATAACAATCAACACAATAATGACACCCAAGATAAGACACATTCTCATCTTCATGTCCTTCCACCACATGTCCTTACGGACTCTGTTGGCGCCACGACGGAACCCCTGGGCGGAAATGGCCAAGTTGTCTGTCTTGTTTTCGATGGAGTCTAAACGTTCACCACGCTCGGCGACCTTGTTGATGTTATCTCTCATGATTCCGACGGTGTCGTCGATTTGCTAGAGGCTGTTAGTAACGGTGTTCAGAATTGAGCCCCACTGGGAGGCTAATTAATTAGTTAATTTTTTTTCGGTGGCTTCCCACCAGATGAATAAGACGTATAACCATCTCAAGCGATCGCGGGTGTTTGCTAGCCCTGTGGGCGCGCTTGTGGTTGGCCCCTCAGGATGGCAATTGGGGGCAACCGAGTATCTCAAAGAGACGTATGTGGCCAGATCAACAGAAAGGCAACAACTGCCCTTTAGGTGCCCCTGCCCAGACGAACTCTCCCCACTGCCGCATGTCTTTACGGCAGACCAAAACCTGGCGCCGAAGCACCTTGCCGGGGTGGGTCTTGCCCTCTAGAGCCCATCTGTGTGTTCGCTTCTCGCTCCTCCTCTATTAATAGAATGGCATCAAAAAATACTTACAGCTTGAATGGCAGCTGTCCTTGAGTTGGACTCGTCTGTACTTTGATTAGGTACATATGGATCGTATGGCACGGATGACGACATTTTGTATGTAAATGTATGGGGTTGTTATAGAAACAGTGTGGTAAAAACTGACTAGAAGCTGCTTGACTCTCTGCTTCTGTGGTCTTGTAGGCTCAATATTTTTAAATTTCTCCTTTTTGCCCTTTCCGTGCAGTTCAGAATTTGTGTGTGCGATAAGTCGTGCAGGAGCGAAAGTCATGGATTATGCGGAGTGGCAGGAAAGCGAGTGTAGCGAGACGCTCAACACCGAAGAGCCGAACCTGTCCAGCGAGGCAGACTGAAGGCGCCACTACGGACAGGAAGTTTGGGTTCCAGGGTCACGGAATCGCATTGTAGGACGTACTGGGCTCCATCTGGAGCTTGAAATCCACGAAAAGATGCCCTCTTTGTCGCTATTACTGCGCCTTTCGCTTAGGTTGCCTCAATAGCTAGTTTTGGCTACTGCTTTGGACAGCGTCACTCGACTAGCGCACGTGACACACAACTCTAAACTTTTTCACCTGTGTAAGTAAGCGTGTTGTGTGCAGTGCCAACATGGTTTCTGTATGGTCGCTCAAAGGATGCCCACAGTACTCTCTTCTGCTTCTGGGTAACTTCGGCAGGATACGACGTCAGCCCATCCCTTCCCCTGCCCCGCCAACATTGAAGGTGTGCCTCCCTACCGCTGATGCTTAGACAACTCCGCAGATTGATGAGTACCTCCATACACATGTCCAGCAGCGCTGGACCCATCGAGACCAAAATGGTGCACAAGTTGACCAAGGAGTTCGAGCCAGTATACCTCTCGATCCAGAACGACTCGCACAAGCACGCCCACCATGCCGGGATCAGAAACGCCGAAAACAAGACGGAGTCTCACTTCAACTTGGAAATAGTCAGCAATGCTTTCGTGGGCAAGAACCAGCCTACCCGTCACAGATTGATCTACTCGCTCTTGAAGGACGAGATAGACAACGACGGCGTTCACGCCTTGCTGATGAGAACAAGAACTCCAGAGGAGTACGAGAAGCTACAGGCCAAGCAGCAAGAGTAAGACCCCCCGGATAGCAAGTGTATATAAGATTTCAATAAACAGGGGTGGTGTGGCTGCACCTGTCAGTGACTTACGTTTTGTTTTGTACTACGCCCGTCTCAAAACTTATCTCTTTATCTCGTTTATTTATTTACGTATTTAATTATTATAACTTATGAGCTCACTCTCGTTTCTAAGCCAAAACGGCTTGTCCCTGTTCGTCAGCATCATTACCCTTTGACTCTTGTGCTGCGGCGTTCTTGGCCACTAATTCTACAATTCTTCTGATGATTGGTAAACTCAACCAGGCTGGAACGTAAGCTTCAACCCTCAGGAAAGGTCTCAAGTTGACGGTTCTGAATGGATCGTCAAAGTGGCCATCGGTGGAAACCATCTCGAACAAATCATCATTGTTACCGCTGTCCAGCGCCTTGACCCTGTCAGCAACGGCCTGCAAGACATCTGGAGCAATTGGGGTTTCGTAATCAGCAATGTAGTACTGCAGGATCAACTTTTGAATCTGGATTGGCTTCAAGGCGTAACAAATTTCGTATATTATGCCAATGTCTTCAGGTGTACCCTTTCTCAATTGCAACAACTTTGCGGCCTGCAACAAGTGACTCAAGTAGCCGGAACCTTCTTGAATTTCGTGACCCTTGCACCATTCTTCCAATCTGGTGACGTTGTAGTTCAACTGTAAACCTCTCTTCCATGAAAGGAAGTTTCTTCTCATGATCAAGTCGTTGAAACAAAGTGCATCCACAAATCTTAACAATTCGATAATGACTTCGTTCATAACTTCATGTTCAATGAAATAGGACTTCATTGACCAGTAAACGGAGTTGAAGAAGGACAAGATATCATCCATCTTGTATTGGACACCTTGCAGGAAAACTTTAGCCAAGAATGGAGATGCTTCTGGTGCCATGAATCCGGGCAAGGATTGTGATAACACAACGGCACTGACTGCCTTTCTTTCCAAGTCCTTCTCCATCTTCTTCATCCACATGTTGTAGATGTTGTAAGACAAACTTTCGAAATCCTCCTTGACAACAGCTACAAGCTTCAAGTATTCTTCAAATTCTTCTTCACTCATCTCGTGCGATAAGGTATCATTGGCAATAATGGTTTGCTGTGCGTAGGAAACGAATGAGAATAATTCATGAGTGTTGGATAACCAGAAGGCACCGTTTGGAATAACGTCGTCGTCCTTCAATGAGGCGACCATTTGTTGAATGGCAGCCAAGACTTCACCGAGGAAATCTTCAGATTCCTTGGTTAAACCTAATCTCCACATATCACTAAGGATGATGATGATGATTCTGGCTGGGAAGAGAACTTCCTTTCTGGTCAAGTCGGCGGCAACTCCAGATGGTGGGATCTTCAAGCCCTTCAATAAACCTTCGACGATTTCTCTGTGTAATTGTCTTGAGTCTCTTAAGAGTCTGAAAAGTTCGTCGTTAATGTCATCGATGTTGGCTTCTTCATTGTTAGAAACGGCAATGACACTGACTGGTCTGTTCAGTTCACCATTGTTCAAAGGAACGTTGTTGTACATAACAGCACTGCTGTGTCTGTTGTTACTCTTAGATAAACCTCTAACCTTAGGGTTATGTATCATGTTAGCTTGGTTCTGTTGTAAGGTGGATAACTCGCTCTTCAATTGTTCAATGTGAGCCTTCAAGTCAACTTCAATGGTGTCTCTCTTGATCAAATCATCCTTCAAGCCGTTCAATTCTTCGATATTCTTTTGGACTTCCAACTTCAATTCACTTTGTTCCTTGATTAAGACTTCAATTCTCTTTTCAGCAGCAACGTACTCGCCCTTGATGCTTTCCAATTCCTTGTTCAAGTTTTCAACTTCTTGTTGATGTTCTTGACTTTGAGAATCGTACTTTTCGTTGAACTCTAATTCTCTGGTCTTCAAAGTTTCATGAGCACTTGATGATTGTTCCAAAAGTTGCTTCAAGTTGGAAATCTCGGTGATCAACTTCTTGTTGTCTTGAATCTTTGAAGTCAAGGATTGCGTTAATTCAATAACCTTGTTCTCAAGCTTGTAAGAAACTTCCTTCAAGTGAACGACGGACTTGGCATCCTCCTTCAATTCTCTGAGGGTCTGGTAAGCCATCTTTCTTCTTATAGTCGATTGAATAACAACGGTAGCCTTTCTTTGTCTGTTGTATTCTCTTCTTTCTTGTAAACCTCTCCAAGACTTTTGCAACACAATGGCCAGTCTTTCGCTTCTCAAACCGACAAAAGATCTTCTTGCCTGTAAACCTCTGATGTGTCTTTGTAATGTGATAACACTTTCCAAGCCTTCTCTCAATTGCTTCTTGGCCAAGTAGCTTCTGATCAAAGTTTGGATCAAGGTGGCAGCTTCTCTTTCTCTTTCTCTCTTGATTCTTAATCTGACCAATCCACCTCTTAACAAAGTCTGTAACTTCATATGAGATTCCCGTATTTCCAAATACTTCTTTCTGTAATGAACCTTTCTCATGTTCTTTTGGATCATAACAGCAGACTTGTACAACTTGTCACTTCTCAACTTTTCGAAATGAGCCAACATACCAGCCTTGAAGAAGATTTTGGTGTTACCAGATTGGTACTTGCTCTTGTCTTCAATGGTAGACTCCAAGATTTGATTACACAACTTGATCACACTGGAGATATCTGAGGTGTTTGTACCCAATACACTGAGCCACTGGCTAGATGGGACTAAGATGTGGTATCTATCAGCGAATTCAACATAAGACCATCTGGATGGGAACCCAGCACACGAAATTCTGATGGTTTCCAAGACACCACAAGCTCTCAATTGACTCAAAACCATTAACGAGTCGAATTCCCAAGCTTTCTTTAACTCATTAGGCTTGATACATCTAATGTAGTGAACATTGGTAGAATTTATGGTCTTCATCAATTCAATAAGAGAGTTCTTGAACATGGAACCAAGAGTTGGCTTTCTGTTGACTGTCTTACTCTTGGATGGAGCAGCACTTTGGGTCTTTGCCTCTAATGCTTCGGCATTCTTTTCGATGATTGATAGCACATCTTGTAAGAGCTCGTTCTTAGTGTTCTTCATAACGTCCAAGTGGCCCTCACCAACGGTATCTCTGTTCTTTTCAATGAAACCGTCGATATCGTAAGCAACGTCCAAAGCATAATGGCTGACAATGAACTTGGTTTGACCGAATCTAGGCTTCTTGAACACCTTGTTGGTTGGAGCTTTGTCCAAAGTTTGATACATCTTTTCGATCCAACTTTCATCGTTACCAGAAGGCAATCTGGATTCTTCGTCTAAAAGACTCAAGATTCCTAGTCTGTTTTCGATAAGGTTGATACATGGTTGGTTATCAGCGAAATCAATGAACGACCATTCAATTTCTTCCTTGATATATTCTTCTTGTTCCAATTTGAAAACATGCTGGTTGAATTCTTGTTGAAGCTTTTCATTGGCGTAATTAATACAGAACTGTTCGAAGGAGTTGACTTCGAAATGCTCGAACCCATAGATATCCAAAACACCAATAAATGAGGAGATCTTGGCTTCCACTTCAGCAGGACATAAATCTTCATTGACGTAACTGACCAACCAGTCGAAAAGCGCAGAGTAGATGTACTTGGCAAACGAATCCCTGGCAACTATAGCTTGCTTGTGGTTCAAGTTCAGGACAATCTTTTCGTTTCTGGTGGTGATTTGCTTCTTTACAGTCCACTTGGAGAAGTTCAACGCGTCTATGCCCAACAATTCACACGCCTTGACCAAGTTTGGTTCGTCGGAAGACAAGTGTGCATCGTTTCTGGTGGCTGCTATGTCGATATTACCGATATGAAGCAAGGCGGCAAGAATCTTGTATATTTCGAATTGCTTGGACTCGTTGATTCCAATCAACGAGAGGGCATCCCTGGTGATTCCAAATTCTTCAGCGTCGTCCAAACCGTCGATAACTGGGTTACCACCTTGGTTGGTGTACTTGAAGTCTTCAGCTTTGGTCAAACCCAACTGGGACTTTTCGTCGGCGGTCATACCAGCCAACAATTGGTAGAAAATGTGGTAGTTTCTTTCTGTGGCTGGCTGGAACACCAATCTCGATCTCTCCAATAAATAGGTTCTAATTCTGGCACCGATAATGGAGGTTTCCTTGTCGAACAAGATTTCCAAGTACTTACCGAATCTGGAGGAGTTATCGTTTCTGGTGGTCTTGGCGTTACCAAAGGCTTCCATGATAGGGTTGGTGGCCAAGATTTGCTTTTCAACGTCGGACATGTCCAGCTTGTGGTCTGTACCTATCTGTGTAGTCAATTCACCGTTATTGCTGTTGCCACTTTCCTCTTCCACGGACGCGAAGTATCTCATGATGTACTTGGCACTGACGGTCTTACCAGCACCGGACTCACCACTGACAACGATGGTTTGGTTGGCACCGTCGCTCTTCATGCATCTGTACGCGTCTTCTGCGATAGCGAACAAATGGGGCTCGGAGTCCTCTCTTCTCTTGCCCGCGTACGCCTGGATGATGTCCTGCGAGTATAGCTGGTCTATTCTCTGGAACGGATTCGTGGCGATAAGCACGATCCCGGAGTATGTGTAGATGTTTAATTGCGAGTATCTCACCTTGATCGCGTGCAACACGGCCGGCTCGTTCAAGTATGAGAGCGAGGTCAAGTCTTCCGCGGCCTCCAAGATCGGAGGGTTTCTCAAGGGCGGCAACTTTTCGTTATCCTCGTCGAAGTTTGCCGTTTCCACGTTGAACTTGGTGTCCTCGTTCAGTTCCGAGGTCAATTCAAGGTGGTACTTGTCGCCCTCCTTTTTGTTTTTGGTGACGGAGACGCCGATCCAGCCAAGTTTCTCGTCAGGGTACCAACATCTGGTACCGACATCGTAGGAGGATACCATGCTGGGGGAGGTGGGGCGCGGCGAGATCGTGTGGTGGTGCTGCTGCTGCTGAGTGGCGGGTACGTGTAGACTAGCGGCTTATCTGATTTGGCGTCAGGGAAAGCGTGGTGGTCTGGGTGTGATTTGCACTAAACTCGGCGCGGTTTCTATCTCTAATGGCTCCTCTGTCAATCAGCTGATCAAGTATTCAAACTTACGGTATCAGTTGGTCGTAGAAGAAATCCCAGGCTAAAAAAAAAGAGTCTGGCGTGAAAATGGGCTCTAAAAAAAATTCACTACCAAAGAAAACGTGAAACAAAAATAAAACAACACGACACAAAAAGCGAAGCGGTTCGTGTTTTCAGCGGCCAGAGGGAGAGAGAAATGGCAGAAAAAAAAAAAGAAAAAAAAAAAAAAGAAAAAAAGGCTACGTAAGGGGAGGTGTGTGAATCAAAACCGCTCTACAGAATTGGCCCGTGGTGCACGAGATTGGCGCTGTTGTGGCCGTGCTGGCCTCACTGATCGGCGCTCCAGCGGTGTCTGTTGAGGGTCGCTCCAGTATGGCCAGAAAATTTTTGAGTCGTGTTTACTTGACGACGATTTGATCGGAAAAAATTTTTGCGGATCGCTCCCACAGTGGAGTTGGGGGACAGACGCAGTCTGTTACGAGACTCACGTGAACTGGGCAGGCTGCTGCTAGACCACTCAGGAAACGGGCTCTGTGGTAGCGGTACAGCGCGAGTGGACGCGCAGGAGAGTTGGACCGCGATTGTGAGCGTGAGCCTGCTCTCTGGGTCTTCTCCTTGTGTATGGCGCTTTGTGGGTGGTCTTTGTACGGGGGCCGTTGTCTCTGTTGGTGGCCTCTTCTTGTTACTGCCGAATCATGCAGTAGCCTCGCAGAAAACGCGTCAAGCCTCCAGAACTCGCTTATTGTGTGGTGTGCCTTGATCCCCCAACGCGCCTGCATGCAACTTGTGAAGGTTTTTTTTTTGGGTGCTGCAGGTATGTCACGTGCAGAGTGTAAGAGAAAATTCCCATTCGAGGTTAAATCAGAGGGCACCAAGACGAAGCGCAGTGTGATTGGTCTGCTGGGGCGAATCTACGTGTGTGGCATCTTTTCTGCTGTCCACTAGCCCCTTCTTCCCCTCTGTTGGGGCCCTTTCGTTTCTATTGGCCCAGGTGACTTTCCCGGTGCTTGGGTTGTTTTCTCCCTTTCCGGGGCCCGTAGGATCCACACTATGCAGTCGCCGTCCTCAATCGGGTCGGTTTTTTCATGTGCAGCATTTGCCAGAATTGGGGCAATGGAGCACTTTTCCCGCCACTGGAGCCAACGGTGCTACTGTTGCTGCTTTACTGCGGAATGTGGACGCTAAACACACTCCTCTCTCCTCTCCTCTCGAAGCGACTAACGGTCGGGATAGCTACAAGTGCCACTCCTTTATATAAACCGGCGGATATAAATTTTGCTTATCATTTTGCAAATCTCAGCCAAATCTCCAGACAAAACCTCTATTTGTCCCTCTTGCGCCCTCTTTACGTGTATCTTGTGTATTTTGCGTCTACTTAGTCACATATCTACGTCCATCAGTATTCCCCTCTCAAAAGATGGTGAACCGACCAGCCGATCGCCCACCTCTATCCAGCAGCCTCATGCTGCATTTCGGGTTCCTGTACCTGCGCTTAAAATATGTGCTTCCTGCACATAAACGGACTATCTCAAGTTTGCACCCATTTCGCTAGCAGTGGCCCGTAGAGGTCAACAGTGACCCAGTACGCTCGCCCCGTGAGTATATTCTGGCCGGAATGGCCAGAATGGCCTTTCTGACCATTTTTGGGCTTCATCTCCCTAAATCTTTGTGTCTCTGAACTTGGGGGTGGCCAAAGGCTCGTAAACACCCTCAAACAACCGGTCAGCAGGGAGGAATCTCTGGCCAATGCCGCTAGCGTCAACGTACGAGTCGTTCAACTGGTCAATCGACGTGACTCCCAACAATCTCATGCTCATGATCATCTCGTCAATCAAGATATTGACGAGCTTGGTGACCCCGTCGTCCCCATACGTGGACATGGCGTACAAGAATGGTCTGCCAATTCCAACCCCCTTGGCACCCAAGCAGACGGCCTTCAAGATGTCGGTGGCTCTGCGGATACCCCCATCGATGAAAACCTCGAACTTGTTCAAATCGACGCCCTTGGCACGCAAGATCGGCATCGTCTCGGCGAGAACTTCGATTGGAGGCTTGGAGAACTCCAACTGTCTTCCCCCGTGGTTGGACAACACAATTCCGTCGACGCCGTGCTCGACGGCCAAAAGCGCGTCCTCGACACACTGGATCCCCTTCAAGATGATGGGCATCTTGGTGATCAGGCGGAACCACTTGATGTCCTTCCAGCTCAAGCTGGTGTCGATGAAGGACAGAATGGCGCGGGCGGCACCCTGGGACCGGTCGGCGTTGTCGTCGTCGTCTTGCACGTGCGACAAGTCCTCGATGTTCTTCAGTCTCATGTCCTTTTCTCTTCTGCCCAACTGCGGAGCATCGACGGTGATGAACAACCCCTTGACCCCGCGCTTCTCGGCGTGCTGCACGATCTTTTTGCAGATCTCGCGGTCCGCGTTCACGTAGAGCTGCATCCACTGGGTCTGCTTGTCGGTGGCGGCGTCGACGATCTCGTCAAACGAGCACGAGGCCAACGTGGGGATCATCTGGATAATGCCGGTCTTGCCGGCCACTCTGGTCAAGACAACTTCCCCGTCAGGGTGGCCCAACTTACCCAAGGCGGTGGCCGTGATGTAGAAGGGCGCACTGGTCTTGGTTCCGAGCATGGTGGTGGAGGTGTCGATGGAGGAGACGTCAATAAGGACCCGTGGCTTGAAGAAGATCCGGTGGTAGGCAAGATGGTTAGCCCTGAGCGTGATTTCGTCGTCGGATCCGGACGAGTAGTAACCCCAGGCGATCTTCTTCATGGTGTGTCTGGCGACGAACTCGAAGTCGCTCAAGTTGTAGATTTGCGAGATATCGGGCTTCCTGGCGATCATGTCTTTAGTTCTGGCGGAGTCTTCGTCGTCGTCGTCGTCGTCATCGTCGTCGTCATCGTCGTCATCATCATCGGCGTTATTGGCAGAGGAGGAGGACGATCCCGCATGGGAGCCGGCGGCAATGGAATCGGCGTTGTAGCTTCCTGAAGCCTTGGCCGCACCGCCCTTGGCGCTCTTACTGGGGGTGGATCCGATGGGCAACTTGTCGTCTTGCTCGTCGTACTCCACATCGAACTCGTCCACGACTTGGCCCTTAGCAGAACTGTTGGGTTCCTGGGCTGGGGCTGCGGCTGGGGCTGCGGATGCGGCCGGTGCCGCCTTCAGCTTCAGCTTCTTGGGTTTCTCCCCCGTGACCTCGCCCAAATGGTTGTCCGAGGACAAGTATTTGGTCAAGGTGTCGCCCGGGTGGATGGGATCAAAGGCCTTGGTGGCGTCCTTGCCGGCGTACTTCAAGATGATGGCGCTGCCACCGGGGTGCTCATCGATGAACGAGCTTACGTCGTAGGCCTTGCCGTGTATGATGACCCAGCAGTCTTTCTTGGTGTTGTGCTTCAGGACTTCTTCAAACAGAGGCATTGTGTGTGGCTGTGGGAAGGGAAGCGTAAAGGATGGAGAGGAAAGGAGCAGAAAGAGCAGAAAGAAAGCCAAAAACTAAAATGACTGCGATCGCTTCCTCCGGTATACGAAGGGTCTACATGGTGCTACAAATGTGGGGATCGGCAGTCGAGCTGCCATTTCCGCCAGAGTTTCGCACACCCACGCCCAATCATTTAGTTAGCAAAGATAAGCGCAGCTGGAGCTGCGCTCCCCCACACCTCCACGAATTGCGTGCAGGGGGGATCAGTTGCTGCGAAATTCAGGCTGCGGCTCGGCGTTAGCGCGAGGCCCGAGTCAAAGTTTGATGGTGGGCCAGAGGACCAAACAGCGGCTAACTGGCCACTTTTCCGGGAGAAATAGAAGAGAAACAGAGAGATGGCGAAGCTGAGGCTGCTGTGATCGAGCGCAGCGAGCAGAGCACCACGCCAGTGGCCTCCACGGAGTGGCCCGAGCGGAGCGGTGTAGCGTGGCCCCCGGCAGGGCCACCAGGTAGGATACGTGGGTCCTGCCGGCGGCACGCTGCACGCCTACCCGGCGAGGGCGACTGCGTCGAGCCTGGCTCCCCTACGGGGAGAAACAGCACCACGCTAGTGGCCCCCACGGAGTGGTCCTAGCGAAGCAGTGAGTAGCTGGCAGCCAAGTTGTGGCGCACGTGATATGCTCATCAGGTGATTCAGGTACAGCATGCAGGTGGTGGTGATTTTCCGCGCCTAGTTGATCGATGTGATCAAAAAAACGGCCGATCGAGTCGAGAAAAAGAGGGAACAGCTGGGGTTGCGAAAGGATATATTATGTTGTAAATGAATAGAAGGGTCGACGAGACGAAGGAGAAGATCAAGAGCGAAGTTCGGAGGACAGGAACCCCTTTTCTCTCCTGGGATCGACCTGGCTCACTTGCTCGTGCTAGGTAATTAATTAATTGTTCGCATTCCCTATCCAGCGATATTTTTAAGCTTTACGAGGTGCTAAAATTATTTTTTCACACAGCCTTTTCGTTCTGGCAAATCAAAAATCAAAGATGGACAGAAAAACCCTCAAAACAATGCTCAGGACGTTTCGAAGACGTGAGAGAAAATCGCTCATGTGGGTAGAAGTACGCGGGAGCAGCTGATATGTAGAGTGTTAGACGGTATTGGGGATGTAAAGAGGAGAGTGCGTTCTCAAGTTGCGTGTGGAAATGGTGCAAGAGCAGCGAGTAACAAAAAAAAAAAAAAAAGTAAAAAAAAAATAGAAGAACTAAATACGTCAATAATAGTCACTACGAGCTCCAAAATGGGTGTAAAAAGACCAGAAAACCTTCCAAATTCTCCCTGTGGCACCATAAGGAACTAAAGAAGAAACCCACCAGCCCAGTATTGGAACTGGTGGGGGCCGTGTGGGTATAAATGGGCCATGGTCTCCCGCTCACCCAACCACCCGATGATCAATATTTTTTGACAATCATCGAGAATTACCGCAAACGCACAAAAAATAATCAAAACAATCGCAAGCCAGAATCAAATTCCAGCGAAACAAGTGTGCAGCGAGGAATCACAAGGAGCGGAAATCAGGGCAGAAAATGACATCACTGCCTGTTGATGTGTCAAGGAGCGGGTTTTTTACCTTTTTTAGTGTGTTTACAGGCTGGAGCCGTGTGTAAAAACACTCTGAAACTGGAATAGCGCTTGTCCACTGAAAAATCTCGCATTTCTGCCGACTACGTCATGTTGGATGGAGGGTGCATACAGCATGAGCGGCTTTATTATGAGTGGAGGAAGAGGTGATGAGGTCTCTGATCCGCACGAATCAAGTACCTTTTTTGTGGGTAGTGACTGTAGTAACGATGGTTGCAACGGCGGTCGCTTTTCTTGGTCGGTTGCCCTGTTGCTACTGAGCTTTTTCCAGTAGAGCTGGGTGGGCCGCGGGCGCTCGGTACCTCTCGCTGTACGAGATTTTCGTTAAATATGCACTACGCACGAGCTTGTGCGTAATAATGATCGCATTGGGGTGTGTTCCAAAGGTACCACCACTGCAACCTGGTGGTAGCGACGAAAGTGCTGCAGATGGAGCTGGTGTAGCAGGAGTGGGTTGTGCTCCACCGCCGCCAAAAAAAACAACACTCTGGGTTGTTAGTACGTGTCTAAGCTCTCCTCGCGCCCTTCGAACCGCTCTGGTGGCCCGATCTTTTTTTAGATCTAGAAGACGTCAAACTTTTATTTTCTGCAGTGCGTGCACCATTACGTAGACAGGCCAAATAGACTCTAGCGAAAAGGGGCCAGAGGGAGCACACCAATAGAACGTGTGGGTTTCAGCACAGGCATCCACCAAATTCTGGAGACGAGGTTGCTATCCGCTAGATGGGGAGGGGAGGGGAGCGGCGGCAGCGGCGTTTTGCTGCTGTTGCAGGACCCACTGGGGAAGTACTAGTGGGTTAGCGGTGGGTAGCATGCTGAATCGGACTTTGTTGATCCAGCCAAAAGTCAATTTTCTGGTTCCTCACTGCCTTGCCGCTAAGCCTTCCGAGTGGCAGGTCCAAAAGCTTAACTGGCCATGGTGGGAACTGGCCCACTGGGCCCCCTTGTAGCAGTATTGGCTCTGTAGTAGCCACTCACGAAGGAACCTGCTTCCCCCGGTGTGCTCCTCGCTGCTCTCTCAGCCCTGAGCCCTAGCCCTAACCCAGCTGGTGGCTCACATCGCTCACCTCTGCATCTCATTAGCCGTACTTTATTTTTTAACGAAATTTTTTTCAACCTTCCATTTACGGGCACTTCAAAAAATAATCGCAGGCAAATTTCTGAGTACTCGCCATGCCCCCCGAGAAATTGGGTCGGCCTCTCCCCAGTAATTTTAGCGAGGCACGCGGCCCTCCAGGTGTCGGTAGCTGAAGGGAGCAGGAAAGAGTGCGGCAAAGAGACGTCAAAAGGGAGCACTGTTCCCTTGAAACTTCCCTAACCTGAACGCTCGGCGCCGTCTCTGTAGACTCTGTAGACTCTGTAGATCTTGACGACAAAATTAGCCCCGATAAGTCCCTGTTTCAGAGTGTGGATTGCGTTCCCTTGCGAATCCTGGGTGGCTCCCTAGCAGTGCCCTCGCCCGAGAAATCAACGGTAATCGAGCAATTTCCCCCGCCAAAATTACGGTGCGGAAAAAAAAAAAACTTTTTTGGTGGTAGCCCCCGAGTCTGGCCCAGCCCAGTCCAGCCCTGCCCAGACCAGCAGGGCCAAATCAAAAGCATACCACACCAACGAAGCGGGCCACACTCGATCCCGCCACGCCTGCAGTCCCACTACTGCCCCCCCCCTCCAGTCCGCTCTCTCGCTCACTGCGACCACCAACCACCACCCACTCGCCCCATACCGCTCGCTGCCTGCTCGCAACCTGCCCCGACTGCGAGTGCAGCATTCGCTCCAGGCCGCAATTCCTCGAGTCTCGCGCCGCCAAATTTCCCACACTATAGGGCCCTGCCATATAAGTAGCAGGAAATCTTTTTTTTTTTTTTAGGCGATTCAAATTTTTTTGGAAACTGGAAAGTGAACTCCACAAGCCACCAGAACACCACCAAACACCTGTCCTATCACGCCCGTCTTGCCTTCAAGCGGACCAGTTTACGCCAGGTAACACCGCCAGATCGATCGTGATTTTTGTTTGACCCAACCACCCACCTTCCCGGAGAAAAGGAGGTACGAGAGATCCCCCTAGCCCAAATCCACTCCTCCGTGTCCACCCACCACCCACTCCCAGTCGATCCTTCCACCCCACCCCCTCACCTACCTACCCCCCCTCAAACACACAAATGGTCCTCATCAACGGCGTCAAGTACGCCTGCGAAAGGTGCATCAGGGGCCACAGAGTCACCTCGTGCACCCACACAGACCAACCGCTAACCATGATCAAGCCCAAGGGGAGACCGGCCTCGCAGTGCCAGCACTGCAGAGATCAGCGTAAAAACAAAAATCTTCACGTCAGCTGCACCTGCGGCAAGAAGGGCAAGTCGCCCGGCATGCACTTGGCGCTGTGTGCCTGCCACAAGAACACCCACTGCACCTGTCTGTCTGGCGCCAACGGCGTCGGTGCGGGCAACATAGCGCTGCACAACGGGGCCGGCGGTGCGGTCAGCGCCAAGGGCCGCCCCATGGGCTCGTCCAAGTTGGACCTCTCCAGGCGCCGGTCGTTGCTTGAGCGCAGTGTCTCTGACTTGAGCTTGCCCTTGCTCGGCGACCACAAGCCCAACGGCGGCGGCCTTGGCCCCCTTGGCGGCGAGCTTGCCCACGGCCAAGGGTTCTCGTCCTCGGGCAACTTGCCCTACACGCCAGACCACTCGTCTGGAGGCGAGGGCGGCAGCAGCAGCGGCGGCGGGCCCTCGGGCAAAAACGGCGGCGGCGGCCCCACCACCACCGTGTTGGACCCCAACTACGTGATCGAGGACGTGGTGGTGCCCTTCGAGCCGGGGCTCGGGCTCTTTGACTTGTTCCTGCCCTCGCCCGACCTCTCGGTGAGCAACTCCAACTCCAACTCCAAGACCAACATCAACGATTTGAGGCACCAGCAGCTCCAGTACCAGCACCAGCTCCAGCAGCAACAGCAGCAGCTCCACCACCAGAACCACCACCAAAACCACCACCAGCACCAGCAGCACCTCCAGTCCAAGAACGGGGCCGCTGTGCACGACACTGCGCTCGGAGACTCGTCCTCGATCGGGTTGAGCCGCAACAACTCCACCGCCACCAGCTCCACTGCCAACGGTGGCGGCGGCGGCGGGGCCGGCGGCGGCTTGGGCGCCAACGCCAAGCACATGTCGTCGTCGCCCTCGCACATCCCTGCCGACGAGCAGCTCGAGCTCGCTGACAACATGTTCCCATTGTTTCCCCTCGTGGGCAGCGCCAGCTTCGATACCACCAACAAGCCGTTGAGCAAGACCCCCCAGCCCAGCAATACCACCACCACCACCACCACCACCACCACCACCACCACGAATAACTCGACGCACTACCAGCCAATACGACCAAAGAGACCCGAAAGCGTGCTCTCGGTCACCTCCAACTCGTCCACCACCACCTCCATGAGCAAAAACATCGACACGCACGGCGGGTTGATGGCGGCCACGTCGTCGGCGTACCCGCCCGTGTCGTACTCGCAGTCGTCGTTCGACCTCAACACCCTCAGCAGCCAGCAGACAAACATACCGCAGCCGCCACAGCAGGGCGGCCAGGACCAGTACGCGTCCGCGCAGAGGGACATCGACTTGGACTTGCTCGGCGACTTTGCGCAGAGCACGCGCGACTCGAGCACCAGCGACTCCATTCTCTTTGAGCCCAGCTCGCAGCTCAACTTCACCGACTTGAACAACATGTTCAACGAGGAGAACGACATCCGCATGGCCGAGTACGAGCAGTTCATGGCCAGCGCCAACGCCGGCATCGGCGCCAGCGACAAGCGCAGCTCGGTGTCGCTGCTCCAGCACCAGCACCAGCAGCCGCAGCACCAGCTCCACCACCACAACTTGCAGCGCCAGCTGCTGCAGCAGTTCCAGGCGGCACAGGCCCAGGCCCAGGCTCAGGCCCAGGCCAACAGCGGCAGCGGCAGCGGCAGCCAGGGCGTCCAGTCACCGCTCTCGCCCATCTCCAGCTACAACGCCATGCCGCAGCGCCACCTGCTGCTCCAGCTGAGACAAAGACAGCTCCTGCAGCTGCTGCACCACCTGACCCACCTGCTCCAACAGCAGCCCCCACACCCGCAGCTGCAACGGCTGCTGCTGCTCCAGCGGGGCCAGACGAAACTGCCCCCGGTGCAGACCCCCCAGGACACCGCGTACGACTTTGGCTTACCTCCGTTGTTCGCAGACCTCCTGGACCGCATCAAGTTCACCCAGCAGGAAAAGCAAGACTTCGACTTCTGACCGCCGCGGGCGCCTGCCCGGCGGGGGCGACTGCGTCGAGCCTGGCTCCCTACGGGAGAAACAGCCCCACGCTGGCGGGGCACTACACGAAAGAACACGAAGTAGACTGGTCGAACGACCAGCACGGATTAACTACTATTTATGTATAAGGATATAGGCACTGTAAAATTATAAGAAATGAAAAGTTTTGCGCCCCAGGGCGTCTGTAGCACCCACCAGGCGGTGCCCCGCCGGGGGCACGCTGCACCGCTCCGCTCGGGCCACTCCGTGGAAGCCACTAGCGTGGGGCTGTTCCTCCCCGAAGGGGAGCCAGGCTCGACGCAGTCGCCCTCGCCGGGGAGGCGTGCAGCGTGCCGCCGGCAGGACCACCTTATTTACCTGGTAGCCCTGCCGGGGGCATGCTGCACCGCTCCGCTCGGGCTCCGTGGAGGCCACTAGCGTGGAGCTGTTCCTTCCCGGAGGGGAGCCAGGCTCGATGCAGTCGCCCTCGCCGGGCAGGCGTGTAGCGTGCCGCCGGCGGGTCTGGGACAATGCTACTTGGATGCAAGCTTCAAGGACTCCAAGCGCTTGACGTTGGACTCCAAGTCGAGGGCGTCCGTGTTCTTGGCGTCCTGGTGGGCGCGGAGGTAGGCCGTGTTGAGGGTGTAGTTCTCGTCGCGGAGGTAGAGGGCGAGGCGCTCGTCCGTGGCCGCGAGGATGGACTGGCGGTGGTTCACCTGGAGCGAGAGGAGGCGGATGATGTACTCGAGGAGGGAGAGCTTGTTCTCCTTGGCGACCGGCGGCTCGGCTGACGCGTCCTCGTACTCGTCGTCGCTGTCGTTGCCCTCTTCGTTTTCTTCGTCCTCGTCGTCCTCGTCGAAGCGGCGGCCCGTTTCGCCAAAGGCGACCCACGAGTCCTCGCCGTTGGTGGTGAGCTTCAAGATGAGCACGGGCGAGCTGTTGCCCTCCAACTTGAGGAGCTGGCCCGACGCGCTGAAGAAGAGCCGTGCGATGTCCAGGACCGCCACCACATGTTTCCGGGGCTTGTCTGTGTCCTCGTGGTACCGTTCGTCGTTGAAGTCCTCGCGGATCTCGAGGTGGTAGGCGTACGCGCCGCTCTGCACGATCTGGACGGTGGCCCGCGCAAAGTCCTCCTTCCACGAGAGCGCCAGCGTCAGCGTCTCGTCGACGTACTTGAGCCTGCTGGGATTGTAGAAGATGGAGTAGAGGATGCAGTCGAAGGGCGGGCCCACGGGTGTGCCCGCAGACGCTGTGCTGGCAGTCTCCGTGCTGGCGCCAGCGGCGCCGCCACCGCTGCCCTTCGCGGCCAATTCCGCCGTGGCTATCACATTGGACGCCTGGAGCAACCGCCCGGGAGACACCTGCGCCGGTAGCGAGCTGGACGCCTGGATGCCGCTGGTGGATATGGAGAGCTGCAAAAACGGGAGGGCGCGCTCTATGGTGGCGATGAGCGCCCGCATGGAGGCCAACACGGACTCCACCGACTGGCCCTCGTTGGCGGCGGAGAGCCCCTGCAACACGGCGTTCACCGAGACGTCGAGCTTCTCGATTTCCTGCTGGATGGAGTCGACGAGCGCGAGCGTGGGGGTGAGGATGGTGTTGCCCCTGGCGGCTGCCAACCGGATCAAGTCCATGGAGTTGGAGACGATGGAGATTTTGGTTTGGATCTCGGTGTACAACTTCTCGATGCGCTTCTTGTCCTGCTGCGGGAGCTTCTCGATGAACTTGACGACCGTTTTGATGGCGTAGCCGGAGGCAAACGAGATCCCGGACCGGATAGCGAACGTGACAGCCTGGCTGCCGGCTTTAGCGAGGATATCGTCCATGGTGGTTGTAGTACAACAAAAAGCGGCGATATTGTAGCTTCGGGGGGGCGTTATGTAGGGGTCCTGAGAGAATTGAAGTGGTGCTGGGGCGCAAAGGGGTGTTTTGTAGGGGTAAGGCAGCAGCAGTCGCCCCAGCTCTGGCAGACCTGTGGATCGAGCGGTGGTTGCTGTTGCGGCTGCCTCATCGCGGGAGGGTGCGCGCAATTCTGGCGGGCAGAGCCGCTGAAACTGGCAGCTGGAGCAACCCTAAATGGTCCCGCACTAGGGCTACCAGGATAGAGAAGGTGGTCCTGCCGGCGGCACGCTACACGCCTACCCGGCGAGGGCGACTGCGTCGAGCCTGGCTCCCCTACGGGGAGGAAGAGCCCCACGCTAGTGGCCTCCACGGAGTGGCCAGCGGAGCGTCACCAATGCCGGCTAGCCAGAGTGATTTGCAGCCGAACTGCTCGCTGCGCGCGCGCCTCCGCACGCTAATTTTTAGCGAGGGTTGCCGCTGGGAGCTGCGCGCGCGCACGCTCCGCTACTGTTTTGGTTTTGGCGGTGTTTGTTTACTTTTCACGCGCAGTGGGATCTGCGGTCTTACTCAGCGGTTTGTGTGCTACAACAAACTGGGCAGCACACTCTTTAGGTTACAAAGCAGCCACTGACTGCCTTTTTAGTGTCTATTTTCGGAAGCTTGAGTGGTTTATTTATCAATACTCGCGTGTTTCAATATGCTGTTAGACTCGTCGGAACGGCTCCGTAAGCCCTTTAAGATCCCCTTTGCCACAAGAAAGGGCAACGAGCACTCGGTGAGAGCGTCCGCCCGGAAAGTCAAGTCCTACAGCGAGTTGGCCGAGGGTGAAAACGCAGACATGGATCTCTACTTCCAGGACAAGAAGCGTAAGATCGGCGCCTTGTTGCCCAGACAGGTGCTCAAGTCGCTCGATCTGAATGAGGTGACGATGCGCAAGGCGTTTGCAGTCCCCTTCAGCGACAAGAAGAAGCTCGACACGGCAGCGCCCCCGCCGCCATTGGGCACCCGTAGAAAGCCAATCCTCCCTCCGCGGTCGCTACATGACCCAACGAGCGAGTTTGCCATCGTGTTGTACGACCCCACTGTAGACGTGATACCCAAAGTGGAAGACTTGGATGTTACGGCCGAGAAGGATCTGGCAGACGCCAAACTGCCCGAGGAGGAGGCTGCTGCTGAAGGGTCTGCCTCTGAGGATGCCAAATCGGCGTCCGCTTCTCCGCCACCGCGTAAGGTGCACAGGTCGCTAGCCGAGATCCTTGGGATCTGCAAGAACCCGGAGGAGGCGTACAACAAGTTCCCCGACGTCCCCGTGGTGATCGACCCGAGACTCTCGAAGATTTTGCGTCCGCATCAGATCGCCGGGGTCAAGTTTTTGTACAGGTGCACCGCCGGGCTCATCGACCCCAGAGCCAAGGGGTGCATCATGGCAGACGAGATGGGGCTCGGAAAGACGCTTCAGTGCATCGCGCTCATGTGGACTTTGCTCAAACAAAGCCCGCGCGGGAAGAGAACCATCGAGAAGTGTGTCATCGTGTGCCCTTCGTCGTTGGTCAGGAACTGGGCCAACGAAATCGTCAAGTGGTTGGGTGAGGGCGTCTTGACGCCGCTTGCCGTGGACGGGAAGTCCGTCAAGTCGAACGACTTGGGCCAGGCATTGCTGCAGTGGTCTGTGGCCACCGGGAGAAACATTGTGCGGCCCGTGTTGATCATTTCGTACGAAACCCTTCGTAGAAACGTAGACAAGTTGGCAGGCACAGAGGTGGGTCTCTTGTTGGCAGACGAGGGCCACAGATTGAAGAACGGTGATTCGCTCACTTTCACCGCGCTAAACGCCTTGCGGTGTGAAAGAAGAGTTATCTTGTCTGGTACTCCGATCCAAAACGATCTTTCCGAGTACTTTTCATTGCTTAACTTTGCCAATCCTGGATACCTTGGTTCCAGATTGGACTTTAAGAAGAATTTCGAAAACGCAATCTTGAGAGGTAGAGATGCAGACGCCACCGACGACGAGAGAGTCAAGGGAGACGCCAAGTTGGGAGAGTTGTCCACCTTGGTCAGCAAGTTTATCATTCGTAGAACCAACGATATTCTTTCGAAGTATCTTCCCGTTAAGTACGAGCATGTGGTGTTTGTTGGCTTGGCGCCCATGCAGCACCAGCTCTACAACCATTTCATCACTTCCCCGGAAATCAAGAAACTTATAAAGGGTACAGGCTCGCAGCCATTGAAGGCCATCGGTCTTTTGAAGAAGTTGTGCAACCACCCCGATTTGCTTAATTTACCGGATGATCTCGAGGGAAGTGGCCCCTTCATCCCTGAAGACTACCAGCCCTCTATCGGAGGCTACAGCGGCAGAAACAAAGAGGTGCAGACCTGGTATTCCGGGAAGTTCCAGATCTTGACCAGATTCCTTCACAAGATCCGTACTGAAACCGACGACAAGATTGTGCTTATCTCTAACTACACACAAACGCTTGATCTCATTGAAAAGATGTGCCGTTACAACAAGTATGGCTGCTTGAGGTTGGATGGTACCATGAACATAAATAAGCGTCAGAAATTGGTTGACAAGTTCAATGACCCCGAGGGCCCCGAATTCATTTTCCTCTTATCGTCCAAGGCTGGAGGATGTGGTATCAATCTCATTGGAGCCAATAGATTGATCCTCATCGATCCAGATTGGAACCCGGCCGCTGATCAACAAGCCTTGGCCAGAGTTTGGAGAGATGGACAGACCAAGGATTGTTTCATTTATAGATTTGTTTCCAGAGGTACTATCGAAGAGAAGATCTTCCAGAGGCAGTCCATGAAGTTGCAGTTATCCTCGTGTGTCGTTGATGAAATGGAGGATGTGGAGAGATTCTTCCTGGGGGCAAGTCTCAAGCAATTGTTCAAGTACAATCCAGAAACTATCTGCGAGACGCACGAAACGTACAGATGCAAGAGATGCACTGAGGATGGTCACCAGCATATCAAGGCGCCAGCCATGCTCTATGGTGATGCCACCACGTGGAACCATTTGAACCACAGTGCCTTGGCCAAGACGGAAGACATCTTGCTTCAGAACGAGTCTAACTTCAACGATGTGACGTTTGCTTTCCAGTATGTGTCGCATTAGTCATAGAGGGCACTAGCGGACTCTATGCTTTTCGTTGCCTACAGGTAGGTGATTGGACATCCTGAGTTCCAAGAAACAGGAGAAGGTGTTAAGAATAGAGTGCCAGGGTAAATAGGAATATATGCATACTATAGAAGAGTTAGCACTAAAACGTAATGGATTTTCCGAGTATTAGGCTCAGAGAATACATGGAAGGTATGTCGCAATCAGTGAATGGCTGCAAATGCCATTAAGGACCTACAGCCGGCAAGGGTCCTGGTCGCCGCGCAGCCCTTTTTGCACCCATCGGCTACCGCTCCGCTCGGGCCACTCCGTGGAGGCCACTGGCGTGGTGCTCTGCTCGCTACGCTCGGACGCTCCCGCAGGGAGCTGAGCTCGACGCAGTCGCCCTCGCCGGGCAGGCGCCAGCGGAGCGTCCGCCAGGGGGCACATCTTGCACTGCCAGTCGTAGCACTGCTTGCACGTGACAATCTTCAACAAGGCTGTCAAAGTTACCAACACGGCCTGACGCTTCTTCCCGCAGGAGCCTCCACGATACCTGCAAGCGTCCCAGTACCCCCCGTGCAGCCCCAGCGCCCTCTTCGTGGGGAAGCGTGCGTTCCCGCGGAACACACGGACAGCCAACCAGAGTGTTAGCAATCGTAAGTTGCAAATTGAGGAGTGTATCTAAACCCCGGCTGGAGTCAGAAAAAAGTTCCCCCCGCAAATCGCCTCGGTGGGGGAAGCAGGGCCGGCAGATTCACGGAGATTTGCTGCGCTATTCCAGCGGCCTCTTATTGTAGGGGCAGGTTGATTCCAGAGCAGAATATTTTCTACTTGTTGCCTTCTTTTGACACTTTTGTACGTTTCTGGCTACTTAGAGGTTCTTACGTAGCTACATAGATACTCACACTCACACTCACACCTACACACACACACACACACACACACCCAAAGCTAGCGAGCTTCCCCCACACACACAAATACAATCACACCACTCTAAATGTCTACCCCTGTTAACCCCATTATTATCGTGGGCGGCGGATTGGCGGGACTCTCTGCTGCGCACCAATGCTACCTTAGAGGCGCCAACGTCGTTCTCCTTGATAAGCAAGGGTTTCTTTCGGGAAACAGCGGCAAGGCCACCTCCGGTATCAACGGTGCCCTCACGCGTACCCAGGTGGACTTGAAGATTGCCGATCTGGTGCAGCAGTTCTACGACGATACGCTCAAGACCGCCAAGGACAGGGCCAACCCGGACCTCATCAGGGTGTTGACGTACAACTCCGCCGACGCCGTGCACTGGTTGCAGGAGGTGTTCAACCTTGACTTGACCGTGGTGTCCCGGCTCGGGGGCCACTCGCAGCCCAGAACCCACAGGGGCAAGGACGCCAAGTTCCCCGGCATGGCCATCACGTACGCGCTTTTGGAGAAGTTGGAGAACTTGGCCGAGGAGGAGCCCGACCGGGTCCAGATCCTCAAGAAGAGCCAAGTGATCGACCTCCTCAAGGCCGGCGACGACGACTTTGACATTGTGGGCGTCAAGTACAAGTCGCTCGAGGACAAGTCCAAGCACGAGCTCCGGGGCCCCGTGATCATGGCCACGGGCGGGTACGCTGCGGACTTCACCAAGAACTCGCTCTTGCGCAAGTACCGGCCGGACATCATCGACTTGCCCTCCACCAACGGCAACCACGCCACCGGGGACGGGCAGAAGATCATGTTGAAGAACAAGGGGGTCGGCGTCGACTTGGACAAGGTGCAGGTGCACCCCACCGGGTTGATCAACCTCAACGACCACGATGTGATCAGCGGCAAGGCCACGCAGCGGTTCCTCTTCTTGGGCGCCGAGGCCCTCAGGGGCGAGGGAGGCATCTTGCTCAACAAGCACGGCGAGCGGTTCTGCGACGAGTTGGGCACGAGAGACTACGTCAGCGGCAAAATGGAGGAGCAGTACAAGCAGGGCAACGGGCCCATCCGGTTGGTGTTGAACCAGAAGGCCGAGGCCAAGTTGGACTTCCACATCAAGCACTACACGCTGCGGAACTTGATGAAGAAGGTGAGCGGCAAGCAGTTGGTGGACGAGTTTGGCGGCGACAGAAAGACGCTTGAGCGCGTGCTTGACGCGTACAACAAGGCCGCTGAAGCCGGCGACAGCGAGGGCGCCAACGACGGCGGAGCCGACAAGTACGGCAAGAAGTACTTCCCGGCCACCCCGTTCACCCTCGGCGACGACAGCACCTACTACGTCTCGTTCGTAGCCAGAGTGTTGCACTTCACCATGGGGGGCATCAAGATCAACGACAAGTCGGAGGTGCTCTACCAGGCCAGCGAAAACGAGTACAAGCCGTTCGAGGGCTTGTACGCGTGCGGCGAAGTCGCCGGCGGGATCCACGGCCACAACAGGCTCGGGGGCTCGTCCTTGCTTGCCTGCGTCGTCTATGGCAGAGTCGCTGCAGACTCCGCTACCAAGCACGTGCTTGAGAAGTTGTCCCAGAATAGAGCTGGCTCTGGCGCCTTGGACAGATTGAAGCAGATCAGCGTACACCTTGAGGGTAACAACCGCGTCGTGATCGACTTGAGCGGCGAAGGAGGCTCCAGCTCTGGCGCCAGCAGCGGCCCTGCACAGCAGCAGCAGCAGCAGCAGCTGGCCAAGCCCAAGCAGAAATCAAACCCTTACCAGCAATTCGAGATCCCTGCGAAGGAATTCACCGCAGAAGAGGTCGCCAAGCACAACAAGCCCGACGACTGCTGGTGCATCGTGAAGAACGTCGTGCTCGACCTCACCCACTTCTTGAAGGACCACCCGGGCGGCGAGCAGTCCATTCTCAACTTTGCCGGTAAGGACGCTACCGAGTCCTTCGACATGCTCCACGAAGACAACGTCATCGTCAGATACGCCAAGGAGTGCGTCCTTGGAAGATTGAAGGGCAAGACCCCTGCCTTGCAGTTGTAAGCTCAAATACACAACCACATAAGTAACCCGTCCATCTGTAGCAACACGTCGCTGTCCGCCTACCCGGCGAGGGCGACTGCGTCGAGCTTGGCTCCCTTCGGGAGGAACAGCCCCACGCCAGTGGCCTCCACGGAGTGGCCCGAGCGGAGCGGTGTAGCGGCGGGGTTGCTTGTGGTCCTGCCGGCGGCACGCTGCACGCCTGCCCGGCGAGGGCGACTGCGTCGAGCCTGGCTCCCTGGCGGGAGGGGCCTACAAGGGAGTTCAATTCATCATTTATAAACTAAACAGAATAGAAAATATATATAATAGTTTTCAAGAGCAAACAAGAATACAAACATTTTTTAATCACGTGGTTTTTTAAGTTTTTAAGAATCCTTCTAGTAGGGGCCAGACAAGTGAGCGGCGTAAGCAGCACAGGGCGGCATAACAGCACCAGGCGCTTAGAAACACTTGTGGTGGACGATAGATGGTCCAGATTCGTCGTATTCTTGCTTTGAGATCCACATTTGTTGGAAAGTGGATAAGGAGGCCAAGATGGAACCACCGATCCAGACGGAGTACTTTCTTTCAGGTGGAGCGATGATCTTAACCTTCATAGAAGATGGAGCCAAAGCGGTAATTTCCTTTTGCATACGTTCAGCAATACCTGGGAACATGGTGGTACCACCGGACATAACAATGTTACCGTATAATTCCTTTCTAACATCGACATCACACTTCATGATGGAGTTGTAGGTGGTTTGGTCGATACCAGCGGCTTCTAAACCTAATTCAGATGGTCTGAAAAGGGCTTCGGAGGCTCTGAATCTTTCGTTACCGATGGTGATAACTTGACCATCTGGTAATTCGTAAGACTTTTCAATGGCAGAAGATTGAGAAGAGGTTTGCATTTCTTGTTCGAAATCTAAAGCAACGTAACATAATTTTTCCTTGATGTCTCTAACGATTTCTCTTTCAGCAGAGGTGGTGAAAGCGTAACCACGTTCGGAAAGAATCTTCATTAAGTAGTCGGTCAAGTCACGACCAGCCAAGTCGATTCTCAAGATACCGTGAGGTAAGGAGAAACCGGCGTAGATTGGGACAACGTGAGTGACACCATCACCGGAATCTAAAACGATACCGGTGGTTCTACCAGAGGAGTATAAAGATAAGACAGCTTGAATAGAAACGTAGAAGGCTGGAACGTTGAAAGTTTCAAACATGATTTGGGTCATCTTTTCTCTGTTAGATTTAGGGTTCATTGGAGCTTCAGTCAATAAAACTGGGTGTTCTTCCGGAGCAACACGCAATTCATTGTAGAAAGTATGGTGCCAGATCTTTTCCATATCGTCCCAGTTGGTGACGATACCGTGCTCAATTGGGTATCTTAAGGTTAAGATACCTCTCTTGGATTGAGCTTCGTCTCCGACGTAGGAGTCCTTTTGGCCCATACCGACCATAATACCTTGATGTCTTGGTCTACCAACGATAGATGGGAACACAGCACGTGGGGCGTCATCACCGGCGAAACCGGCTTTACACATACCAGAACCGTTGTCGATAACTAAAGCAGCTACTTCTTCTGCAGGGGATTATTGTTAGTACAAAGCTTGTGAAAGGCATAGGGAGCCCGACTCCAGGAGCAGCAGAGCCCTCGGCTCTCCACTCCAATCCGAGCTACAGGAGCGAGACTCGCCCAAATTTCCAAATCGGCCTCGACAGGTCGACTGTGACCAAGCTGGTGCGTCTGTGTGTGTGTGATCCCCGAGTGTTTCAACGCTTATCGCGAAGACTAATCGAAAATTTTTCACTTTTACCAGCCAGCGGCATGCGGCCAACAGCCCACGGTAGGCGTTGGGGGAGAATTGGCCATATGCAATAGCAGGTGCTCGGTATATTCAGGGAAGTGTGCTCGCCTGTGCTGGATTTACGGTGCCCAGAGAAGGGTGGGGTGGGGAAGCGCTGGAGCAACCTGATTGGATGGATTGGGGCGCCACTGACTAAAAAAAGAAACCTATCGAATCCACGAGAACCGCGCCGGATCGAGTGGGATCTAGCCAGCGGTCGACAAATCGCTCCCCAGTAGTAATCTGGAGGCAATTTGCGCGGTGCTCGTCGATGCTGCTTCGATGGATGGCGAGCGCTCGGCACGAAAGCGGGCAGATCCGCTCGCTATCGGGCAAGCAGGCCGCCCGCCCATCAAAGAGCAATCGCCCACCACCAACGCAGTACAGCCGTCTGTCTCGCACCAATGCGCCGCCGACTCCAATCGCTTCACCCTCGCTGGTCGCCTCGCTCGCTCCGATGGATTGGCACTGGCAATTCGCAGTGCAAACCTCGGGAGGCACACCGCTCGAAGTCGAGCCGACACCGTCGCACCACCGCTGGTGCAGACGGCCAGAACGCCCGCTTTTGGGCTCAATCCGCCGCCAGCGTGCCCGCAGCCGCCCCCTGGACTCCGTTACAACTTCGTATACATACCTCCGTCCATTTTGTCTATTATTATTTAATATACTGTTACAATTAAAAAAAAACTCTCTAAAGGGTTTGTGGAATTTTTTTCGCTGAAATTCCAAAATCTGAACACTCTTGACGATTGAAAGGGGGCAATGTGTACAGCGAGGCAAGGAGGTTGCGAGTTACCCGGCCAAACGCGTGACGAAGCGGCGTGTGTGCAGGAAATAGTGCGCAGCACCATTTCCGCGCACCAATTAGGCTAGGCGGGAGGTGAACGTGAGCGGGAGAGCGAGCGCTACAATTGGCGATACAATAGTGATACGGACGGAGCGGCACAAGATAGGAGCGGGCAAGAGGCGAGAGGAGGCTGAAAACGAGGTGGAGGCTAATTTTGGTGCGGGACAGCGACGCTCGAGCACCGCTCGGGTGGGAGCGCTAGCTTCGACCGACAAGTGCTTGGGATGGAGTGATGGTGGTGGTGGTGGTTGCTTAGTGCTTGCGTGGGTGCCCCGATCTGGTCACTCTCGGGTCCCACCGCTATCTCTGGCCACTGGGTGCACACGCTTATTTTGATTTTTCATAACTTTAAATTTTTCACGCCCACCCGTAAATTTTTCATTACTGCCTATTTCGGCGGCTACCGCAGTAGAAAAAAAAAAACAGTTGGCGAGCTTTAGTGAGCGCGGCCGGTCCCCAGGCCGTTTCAGTGGTGGAAGCGTAGCATAATTCGATGTAGGATGTCGTATGTGGACTCGCAATGACCTTCGTTTTGCCATCCAGGTCACCCTGGACGCTCCGAAGCTCCCTATCCTCGCACAGCCTTACCCCTATCTCTTCGCTGGCGCCCATCTCTGGCATGGTCGGCAGCGTTCTTCGCAGCAATAGGAGTCGCACGGTCGCTAAATTTGGAAGTTTCCGTGAATTTCTTTTTTTGCCGTTAGACTTTGCACCCACCGGATTGGGACGGGCGCCTGACTGCTGGCTGTGCAACCACGCGAGCGCAGCGAGCAGAGCACCACGCCAGTGGCCCCCACGGAGTGGATGGGCGTGCCCCCCGGCGGGGGTTACCAGGATCAAGTTGGTCCTGCCGGCGGCTCGCTACACGCCTACCCTGCGAGGGCGACTGCGTCGAGCTCAGCTCCCTGCGGGAGAGTCCAGACGGGCCGCCCCGAGCGCAGCGAGCAGAGCACCACGCCAGTGGCCCCCCACGGAGTGGAGTATCGGTCTCCAGAAGCTGGAGCCACCACCTACCCTCTCTGCCAGGCTACATTTGCTGCGGACTCTTATGCGCTTACTTAACCTCTGTATCTCTCGTTATATTGACTATTTACGCGATTAGAGAATCATGTGATCTACACTCTAAAGCTAAAGTTTATATGAAATCATGGTAAGGTTGCGGCCGCAACGGCTCAGACCAAGCCAAGCTGTCTAAGCACATGGCAGGAGCCTGTACATTCTGGTATGGGTCAGACTGTTGCTCGCAGGGCTGCTACCCAGCGAGCGCTCACCTGTAGCGAACCTGCTGCTTTTGGCCCCTGGCCTGCAACTTTTGCTGCCTCTTGCTAGGCTCGTCCTTCTTCTTGCCGCCCTCGGCCGCTTCCCCATCGGCGCCCGTCTTGGCTCCACCCTTGCCCAACAGCAAGAACGGCTTCACAAACCCAAACAACTTGTACAGAGCGTACCCGGGGATGACTGCATACAACCACCAGACCTTGTTGCTGCCAAACACAATCATCAAAACGTCCAAAATCCACGTGACGTAGTTGATGTCAAACATGTACTCGTACAACCCTTCGCCCTTGATCTCGTCGCCCGAGGAGATCAACCTGGTGTTGCCGAACTCGTCCTTGCCGGACTTGGGTCTGCCGGACTTTTCAAGCGTGTACTGGCAGAAGAATGCTGGGAGCGAAAAAATCACGTACGGTATGAACGAAGCGGGTCTGTGGAACACAAAGATCACAAGCAACGCTACGGCATTGACACCCAACGCAATGAGGTGGAGTTCCTTGAGCGTGTTGGCGTTGGCAGCGGCGATCTTCTTGTCTCTATTCGAAGCCATGGTCGGTTTTTCTCTGCTTCTATCGAACAATCGGTAGCACTCAGCGTAAAAAAAAAGAAGAAGATACCTGTAACGGAAAGTTGCTGCTATGAGACGACGGCCCTCTGTAGAACTCCGCTGGGGTGGTCACAGCAATTTGGGTGTTTTTTTTTCACCATACTAATTGGTACTGCAGGTAGCGCTCTAAGGGCTCATTATGCTCCACATTGTAGGGGCACCACTGGCAGTCTCCTTCTCCAGAAAACAGGGCCCAAATGGAACTCTTATGCCCAGCTTTGGCCCATCTTGACCCTGCTGTCCCATTGTAACCGTCTGGACTGCTAGAAGCACCAAATCATGCCTCTCTGGTGGCGGCTGCTCCCCTTGCCCCAACTTAGCAGTCGCGCGACCATACAAACCTCACTCTAAGGGCAGATCACACCCACCACACTTTAGATACTTAAGCACCACCTCTGTCGCCTTCTCTGCTACTACCTGCGTCTGCTCTCTTGGATGTCTCCTTTTCGGCCAATTCCGTCTCTCTGCCGCATGGTCACCCCCGCCGGGGGCACGCCACACCGCTCCGCTCTGGCCACTCCGTGGAGGCCACTAGCGTGGGGCTGTTCCTCCCGAAGGGAGCCGAGCTCGACGCAGTCGCCCTCGCCGGGCAGGCGCCAGCGGAGCGTCCCTGTAGCCGTCCTGGGAGGTGCACAGCGCCGCAGCCATCAGTGCAGCCACCGCTCCCCATCTTTTGTTTTGGTCCCGTGATTTTCCTGCATACGCCGCGATAAGAGTCCCTGTCACCATTTTTTCGTTGCCACTTCTGTAGGGAGGGCAGAGGCAGCCGTAATAAGACCACACAATTGCTAGATACCCCCGGTAAAACCACCCCTAGAAGCTGTTTGTGCGCCTGTGTCATGAACTCAGACGATAACAACCCCTTCGGCGATATCGAGCAGGATAACAACCCTTCCTTCTACGGCAATCCGTCCGTGCTCCACGACCCCTACGGGCGCAACACTGTTGAGTCCACAGACGAGGATGAGGACGACCTGACGTTGTTTGACCGGTCTGTTGGTGCTGTGGGAGCCGCGCATACTGCGCACTCTGGAGAGGGCGCTCACAGAGAGACTCACGGCAGCAGCACGGCGGCGGCGCCAGGAGCGGCAGCCACAGCGCTGCACCCCCTGCCCGGTGTGGGGAGCAACCACCCCAAGAGGAAGCCCAACCACGCCAAGGGTGCCTCCCACGGCGCGCACCAGAGCAACGGCGGGCTCAGCATCAACGACTCGCTCGTCATCTCCTCCAAAATCGCCTCACTCATCAACCAGGGCAAGCCTGAGGTGTCCGTGGCCATACTATCGACAGAGAAGCTCGTGAGCTCGTCGTCTGTCGTTGTCTACTGCATAGAGCTCCGCTTGGCGTCCACCTCTGTCGGACAGGGCATCATCGTGAAGAGGCGATACTCCGAGTTCAAGTCGTTGCGCGACAACCTCATGCGGTTGTTCCCCACGCTCATCATCCCGCCGATCCCCCAGAAGCACTCGTTGCTCACGTACCTCATCACATCGATCAACAACAACGAGGAGATCTCGATCATCGAGACGCGGAAGCGTCTCTTCGAGCTCTTTCTCAAGGACTTGATCTTCCACTCCAACGAGCGTGTGCGCAACTGTGTCTTGTTGCACAAGTTCCTCGACCCCAACTACGAGCTGAGCTGGGAGAACGCCATCAACGAGCCGCCCATGACCTTGGTGCCCGACAACTTGCTCTTGGGGAACCCCGTGGACCCCACAAATCAAAACGGCTTATACAGTTTGCTACCCGTGTTGAACGGCTACGAGCCAGGCAGCACGGGCTCCGATAACTTGGCCAGCTTGAAACGGTTGAACGAGGACTTGCAAAAGATCAGAGTGAGCGAGAGGGCAGAAATGCTCATAGAGGAAGACGAACTGGTGAAGGGCTCAGCGGGCGCGGAAGCCAACGGCGAGAACGCAACAGGAGCAGCAACGCTCGAGTTTAAGGAGGTGCCTGCGTCGCTCATCCACTTTGAGGCGAGGTTCAACCACTCGATCAAGACTATCGCTGACTTGGACAAGCTCAACGGGAAGACGTCTGCGCACCTCAAGGCGCTCATTGGCACGCTCATAGAGCTTGGCTCCAACTTGAACAACTTCTCGCTCCAGGTTCACTCTCCGCACATGGAAACAGAGCCCAGCTTGGCGGCCCAAATAGAAAAGTTTGGGTCCACGATTGACTCGGTGTACCTCAACTACGAGTCGTTCACCATGGCCTCCTTTGTGCCCACCTGGCAAGAACCAGTGCACCAACTCATACAGCATTACCTCACTGCAGTACACCTTCTCAGGTTCTACAAGTTGAAGCTCATCCAGTTCAAGCTTTTGAAGAAGGCCAAGCTCCGCAAGACCGTAGAACTCGAGTCGATCACGTCCTCCCTCGACAGCCAGCAGAATATCAACGAGGCTCTCCGCACCGGGCTCGAGCTCAACAGTCCGTCCATCACCGAGGCGGTCAAGAAGTTTGAACAGAAGCAACGAAAATACAAGAAGCTGCTTCTGGTGAGGCAGAAAAAGAGCTGGTACGGGCTCTTTGGCGGCAAGGGCGTCTCCAACTTGAACTACGAAACGCTCAAACAGGCCAACGACCAGAACGGCGGCGACTCCGCAGCCGGATCAACTCAAGCATCAAACACCACCAACAATAGCAATAACAACGACGGGCTCTATGCCACCACCGAAATCTCCAACGCCCAGCAATTTCAATTCAAGAACAAAATAGAGCAAATAGATAGAGAAATAGCGAAGCTCGACCAGCTCATCCAGTTGACCAACAGCGACATGGTCGAGTTGACCGAGGAGTTGGAGAGAAACTTCCAAGAGTTCACAAAGCTATTGGAGAAGAGATGGTTGAAGATCATCTTGGAGTTCATTCGCGGCGGCAAGAAGTTGTTTGAAGAGAACTTACAGGCATGGGAAGGTTTCAAGGCCGATGTGCCCAGCAAGACGTAGAGCTGTCTCGCCACGGACAGTACGAGTATATATTTAATATGAATTTTGCATCTATAGAATCACATTGTGGTTGTAGGAACAGCCCCACGCTAGTGGCCTCCACGGAGTGGCCAGCGGAGCGTCCCCATGGACCCCGCCGGGGCTACGAGTACCCAATGGTGGCTCTTCCGGCGGCACGCTGCACGCCTGCCCGGCGAGGGCGACTGCGTCGAGCTTGGCTCCCTTCGGGAGGGGCAGCCCCACGCAAGTGGCCACCACGGAGTGGCCAGCGAGCTGCAACTGAAGCGCTACACCCGTGCACCGAAAAATGGGTGCGAAAAGCTTGGGTGAGGGACCGCGACCGCCATACCATACCCCTAGTTGAGTGGGTAGACAAAGTGGAAGATAAGAGCGATTGTCGGGTATTTGCACTCAGAATATCTACTGAGTATACCTGTGCCCTGTTTTGTTAACGTGTTTCCTAAGGATATATATTTGTAATTGCAGGAAACTATATGTTCCAGAAAAACTGAAGATCTTGTAAAAAAGTATAGTAGGACGACAGTAGTAACAGATGAATGGTAGGCACCTATATTCAGAATTGTAGCTAAATGAAGCCATTTTCTTGTCTCTTCAAGACTCCCTAGATGCTTCCACAAGTATCGCTGTGTGTATCGCCGTCCTGGCGATTTGGAGGACACGGATGTCCGTACAACTGCCTTGCAACCCTCCCCTGCTGCAACCGTCCCCTACTGAAAATCGATAAGTTCACGTGACCGACCTCCTTGCACCCGTCACCCGCGCACTTCACTCCGGATTAGGAAGTCTACGAGGTGGCAACGCACTAGCCCATATGGATAATCCACACAGTGCGCAATAGGCGGGCTCCATAAAAGCGACTGCTCCACTAGCACACCCAACACACCCACTCAACCCACACCATCCACAACACATCACATCACAAACACACACAATGAGTGCAATGGAATTAGACTCGGACGTGTCCACCGTATTGGCCACCTTGAGACTGGAGGTGGAAAGCGCCGACTTGATCAACTTGTTCTACGAATTGGAGGACTACTACGAGAGAAAGTTGTGGCACCAGTTGACGCTTAAGCTCGAAGAATTCTACCAGTCGAAGGAGTCGCGCAGCCAGGCCGGCGCTGGCACAGGCAGGGGCGTGCGCACACGCATCTACGACTTGTTCGTGTCGCAGTTTGCCCTGAAGTTGAACCAGATCCAGGTGGTGGACTTCCTCTTGGCGTCGATCGAGGACTTGGACTTGTCGAAGGAGGAGAACGTGGAGCGCGGGATCGAGAAGCTCCAGGCGCTCCAGACCGACATCAGAACCAACTTCTTGAAGAAGAACCTGAACCAGCACCAGCTCGAGGACTTGGACAGGCTCGTGGAGGACGACGAGGCCGTGGTGTACGTGTCGTTGCAGTTGGCGCGCTTCTACTTGTACTCCAAGCTGAAGGAGACGCAGACCAAGGCCTCCGACGAGATCTTGGAGCTGCTCAACAAGAAGTTTGAGCACGACACCGAGGACTTGGAGTTCCAGCCCAAGGTGAACGCGGCCTTCTACTTGACCAAGTGCCAGCTCTACAAGATCCGCGAGGACTACAACCAGTACTACACCAACGGGTTGCTCTACTTGTCTGCCGTGTCCACCACGGTCGGCGGCAGCGCGCAGCTCGACCTCGTCGAGCAGCAAAAGCTCTGCTACGACTTGGCCATCTCCGCCCTCTTGGGCGACAAGATCTACAACTTTGGGGAGTTGATCCTCCACGACATCCTCAAGCTGCTCCAGGACTCGCAGTGGGACTGGTTGTACAACTTGATCCAGACCTTGAACGCAGGCAACTTGGAGGGCTTCAACAAGTGGTTGGCCGTGGGCAAGGAGCACGCGCCGCTCTTGAGCGGCAGCAACGAGGTGTTCCTCAAGCAGAAAATCATCATCATGTCGCTCTTGGAGTTGATTTCGCTCAAGCCGGCCTCGTCCAAGGTGTTGAAGTTCCAGGAGATCTCCGACTTCACCGGCGCCTCCATCAACGACGTGGAACATCTCATCATAAAGTGCTTCCTGTTGGGCTTGATCAAGGGCTACATCAACCAGATCGAGAGCTCCTTGATCGTCACCTGGTTGCAGCCAAGAATCTTGAACTTGGACCAGGTCAAGGTCTTGTACGACCACTTGGTCAAGTGGGACAACGGAGTGGAGAAGCTCGGAAAGGAGATGTTGCAGAACGGAGGAAGCATCTGGGCTGCCAACTAAAGCAGCCAGGGAGGCAGCTAGGGAGATAGAAGAGGATGAGGGAGGACCAGGCCACACCGCGCGCTGGCTTCCCAAGGGAGGGAAGGGCCCACGGCTCACCAGATCATTCCCTGGGCACGCTCGGTGCCGCTCCAGGGTATTTCATGCTCAAGCGTTACGAAAACTCTATAAATAGATCGTTATAGAATAAACAAATCAAAGAAAAAAAACTACACACTCCGCGCTACTTCTATAGCCATACTATTTTCTTAAAGTTTATACATACCCCCCCGTAGGGGGGCCAAGCTCGACGCAGTCGCCCTCGCCGGGCAGGCGTGTAGCGTGCCCCCGGCGGGGCTACCAGGTCAGTCAAGGTTTGGTCCTGCCGGCGGCACGCCCATCCACTCCGTGGCGGCCACTGGCGTGGTGCTCTGCTCGCTGCGCTCGTCCTCTCTTTGTTCTATGTAGTGATTATGGGGCCGTCTATTTCAAACGGTCGTCATGCCTGTCGCCTTCGTCGTCCTCGCCGTCGCTGACCTCGCCCAACTCGAAAAGGGTGTTGCCGTCGTCGCCCTCGAGGTCCTCTGGCGCGTTCTCCTTCTTCTTGAGGTCGCTCTTGGTGTCCAACTCCTCGTAGTTTGGCGGTGGTGGTGCAGCCGTGGAGCTGGTGGGCTCTCTTTCCAACTCGAAGGAGTCGTCGTCGCCGCCGCCGAGGCCGTGGGCGTTGTTTTCGGTGTCGCTGTGGCTCAACAACGACAAGTCGTCCAACTCAAACTCTGTGCCCTGCTGGTGGTAGCCGTTGGCGCCCTCTTCGCCCTCGCCCTCTTCCTCGTCGCCTCCCTGCGACAACTGCTGCGAAATGGCCAACATGTAGCTGGTCTCGGTGGGTCTCCACAACCAGCTGACGCCCATAAAGACAACAAAGAAGATGATACTGGGCCAGAAGTCGAAGAGGAAGTACGCGGCCTTCCAGTAGTGCTCGATGGTGTCTGTGCTGGACATGCCCAAGTAGATCACCGAGGAGAACGACAAGCCCAACACGGTGATTACGACGGAGAGGAAGATGATGCGGAAGAGGTTCTCGTAGAGCTTCAACTTGATGATCTGGCGCTGCGCGTGGAGCTTGGCCGTGGTCTGCTTGATGGAGATCAACACGGCGAGGTAGTAGATGGTCAAGGTGATGGTGACCGGGATGATGGGGAGGATGAACAAGACGCCGCCAAAGTTGGAGTGCAGCGGCGTGGCCGTCGACGTGGACGACGAGTGGCCCGTGAGGTAGGTGGAGATGAGGTAGATGCACGAGGCGACAAAGTGCGCCGCGGCCAAGATCTTGCAGCGGAGCATCACCTTCTTCTTCAACTTCAACACCACCACGCCGTAGCCCAAACTGATGCAGAGCAAGAGGAAGAACGAAAAGGTGATCTTGGCCGCGTTCAAGATACTCAACAACACCATGTAGATGGTGACGAACGTGGACGAGGGGTTGGCGGTGCGGTTGACGAGGTCGTAGTACGACCACACCACCAAGGTGTCGAAGGTCAAGAAGCCCAAGATGGCCAAGAGGTAGCGCTGGAGGGGCAAGATCTGGTTCTTGTTGCGCTTCTTGAAGAACTGGAACCCGTACAAGGCGAGCGCAATCACGTAGCAGATGCACAAGATGCCGTACGCGGGGAGCTTGGGGATCTCGCTGGCCGGGAGGTAGCCGAACGCGTTCTGGAAGTTGACGTAGCCGTTGTACTTTTTGTCGGCGCTGATGAAGGTGGAGACGCAGTAGTAGCCGGTCTTGGAGATGTTGTAGTTGATGTGCGCGTTGCCGAAATGGCTCAACTGCGACGTGAGGATGGTGCTGTTGGGCGAGTTCGCGGTGCTGACGATGAAGTTGCCCTTCTGGCTCTCGTTGCACGCCTTGAGCTTGTTGATGGCGAGATCGTCGCAGATGTACTTGACGTCGCCGTTGGGCATCACGTACCCGATCTTGTCCAAGTCCTTGATCTCAAACACAACGTAGCTGATCAGCGTGGAGAACGGGTCGTGCTCCTCGTCGCCCGCCTTGGGGTTGCTGTTCTTCTCGCCGTCGTAGCCGGTCACTTGGATGCCGATGTGCGGTCTGTGCGCTCCGCCCCAGTCCTGCTTGGCGTACATCCCCGCGCACACCTGGCGGTTCTCGCGGTCGAACTTGGCCTTGTTGGCCACGACGCTCAGCGCTAGCAAGACGGCCAGCACGAGGGCGCTAATGGGTGTTTTCATTTTGGTGGTGGTGTGTGGTGTGTGGTGGCCGGAAAGTCGATGATGGCTTGGGTAGAAGCTGGTAAATTAGGTGGGTGGGAGGGTGGGTGGGTCGGCCGGTCGATTCGGAGTTGTGCTGTTTGCTCTGCTGCTACGGAGAGAGGGTTTTCTTTCGATGCTGGGCACGCTGCGTAGGTGGCTGGAAAATGACAGTCGATCCGTGGTTGTGTGTGTGCGCACGCTCAATTGACTGGTACAGCAGAATCCGGATGCTTGGATTCTAAAATGCCGGAGAACGTGATCGGGAAAGCTCGCGTAGATGCTGTGGCCGTTTCCGTTGGTTCTCGCACTTTGTGGTTTACTTGGCGTATTAGAGCGCAGGTGCAGGATCCCCGGACGAGTGAAAAAATGGCACGTGACGTAAAGCGCGTGACCTCCAGCCGGGAAGAGCTCAGAGGCAAGTGGAGAGGGTATGGCGGGTTGGTGGCTACGGAGAGAAGTTTTTGCTTTGGTAGCGATTGAGAGGAGAAGATGGTGGTTTCTGTGAGAAAAAGACCTATAGGGAAGCACGGGCTGAATGGAGGGTCAGCAGTAGAAAGGTATGCATAGACGTAGGTAGATGGGTTGTGGGGCTCCCCTGTAGCTGCAAATTGTAGAGTGGTGCTGCACTTGAAGCTCACCAAATCAGGTGAAACAGCGAGGTGGTGACGCTCCGCTGGGCCACTCCGTGGGGGCCACTAGCGTGGGGCTGTTCCTCCCCGTAGGGGAGCCAGGCTCGACGCAGTCGCCCCCGCCGGGCAGGCGTGCAGCGTGCCCCCCGGCAGGGCTACCAGGTGAGATAAGGTGGTCCTGCCGGCGGCTCGCTACACCGCTCCGCTGGGCCACTCCGTGGGGGCCACTAGCGTGGGGCTGTTCCTCCCTGTAGGGGAGCCAGGCTCGACGCAGTCGCCCTCGCCGGGTAGGCGTGCAGCGTGCCCCCCGGGAGGGCTACCAGGTAAGATAAGGTGGTCCTGCCGGCGGCTCGCTACACCGCTCCGCTGGGCCACTCCGTGGGGGCCACTAGCGTGGGGCTGTTCCTCCCTGTAGGGGAGCCAGGCTCGACGCAGTCGCCCTCGCCGGGTTGGCGTGAGACATGCTCCCATTCGCAGGAAGCTGGAACTCTCTGCCGATACTTCTTGCGATACAATGAGAGTTTCACTTCACTAGTGAAATAGCGCACTAGGATTGAAACGAGCGCTACCCATGTAAGCACACAGTTTGATAAAGCAAACAGTGGTAATTGGACCACCAAAGGAGACCTTGAAACACCAGCTGCCCTTTTAGTAACTCTGATAATACGTGTGAATGCGCAATAATGGGGCACATCAGCTTCACAATGAACAGAGTTAGAAGAGGTGAGCCGTGGTTTACTGCCTTTCCTGCCTACCTGGGAATTTCTTCTTCAGTTTTTCTAGCAGCGCCCTCTTTCTCCGTGGGATCCGCCCACTTGACTTCCCTAGCTCCAGGAATTGCTCCAGGACGGACCAATGTGGCTCGTGGCTATCAGAGGTTTTGTATGGCGGCAGTCTCTCGCACGCGCTCATTGTTCCATACAGCTGCAGAGACCCACAGATAGCACTCAAAGGTAAATAATAGAAAGTACTCCTACGTGGTAACTCCCCCACTACCGCCTTCTAGACCGTTGCCAACAGAAAGTCCCCCACGGACCCGACCTGTTACTGAACAAAGCCTCTACCTTAACTTCGTATCGTCTACGGTGTTGCTGCTCGTTTCAGTTACCCAACGCTCGTCTAAAGTTGTGGGGATCCACATTTTCTTTCTTTTGTTTACCTGAATCTTTCACCTCCAGCTCAATAGACAAGGGCAGAGGTCAGCGGATACCGCTGCCTTTCTCAGACCCGCTCGCCAGCATGGGGGTGGGCGGGTAGGACTTCGCCTGCAGCCCTCTCGTCCGGCCTTTGCGCCAAAACTCACGTTGGCTAAAAAGGCATAAAAAATAATCTTTTTTTTCTTTTCGAGCCAGAAAAAATATTCGTTCTAAGCTTTCTTGATGGCTTGGCTGGTAGTCAGCATTTAGAGCCCAAGCGAAGGGTCTTCGTACCAATACTCATAACTGAACAACAAACAAAAGAGCCCGCATCCATTCCAGTGTGAATTTATCCCAATCCATAACCTTGTTATTGTATAAACACATCTCGTATTGGTCTCAAGCACCTTCGCGTCTCCCTCGCCCATTGAAAAATAAGGTTACAATTGGGTTGTTTGGATACACAATCATGCAGCCGTCTGAGGAACAATGCCTGCAGATTCCATTTTCGTTTGCTTATGCAAGAAAATTCTTTATTCACAAAAAGACTTCCCTTTCATGTAACAGCGAGGACGTTTCCCTATGCCTTGGCTGATTGGTTCTTTAGTCACTGGCCGTGCATCTGGTACATGAAGCCCTTATTATTTCTAGCATTACGAGCTTGTGAATATATGCACATGATGTGTCTGTATGATCTAGCAGGTTGCAAGGATCTGGCTTTTGATCTGGGTGGTCAGGAGCACCATGTAGTTAATTTCACCCTTTCGACATGAGTTTACGAATTCATAGCTGCAGCGACTCAAATTTTCTCTTCCCCCCTGAGCTTAACGATACTGAATCCATCGTTTCAGTTACTTGTCAAAGTTTGATGGTGGGACTTTTCCCAAATATTATTTAGCCTCTCATTATCACACGCTACTTGATTTTGCTTTAACGAGCCCATTACGCAAAACCCCGCTCCCACTAGAGCGCAAGTGGATGCTCTCCCACCCGAAATAGGGCTGCATGTTTACGAGAAAAGCCAGTAGAATTTCAGCAGCCTAAATATGCATGTTCGCGTGCGGCTTCGGTATTGTCCGTTAAAAAATTAAAAATACATAAGCTTTTGACTTTTACAGAACCACACCCATTATGTCCCGTGTGACCCATGAACCTATTGTATTGAGTGAAGTTGCAATAAAAATACACTATAGTAGTTGCGTGGAAAGCTTAGAGGAGGCATGGTAAACAAATGACTACGTAAATATAAATCTTTTTGTTATTGACAAATTACGCTAGCCTCACTCTCTGCTATTATGGTTGAATGGATACAATGCGATGGATTGGCTGCCCTTGTCTTATTTGGATTTCAGTCTCTTAGGGCAAGTTAAAAATAAACTATCGCCTTTACTACACTTTAAGGTTGCATGGAGAGCCAATATTTACGTTGGGGGCGTTGTGGGAAAGTTGGACGGAAATCCCGAAGTTGGATCAATCTAATTTACAAATTCGCCTCTATTGTTGCTAGCTTCCAACCAATGAGACGAATTCACCTACTAGAAATACCCCAATTTTGTTGATGATGTATCATCCATGCTTAGCTAAGTTTCTGGCTGATGGTGTATACATGTGAAAAAAGGCAACCGAAGCGTCCGAAACGTACATGTTCAAGCAGTCGAAAACCTAATGGCGCTTTTGCTGTTAGTGCCTGAAAGCAACCCTTACAAAAAAATAAAACCCAGTGAGTCGCGTTGTAGGAGATCCGAAAGATGCACCAGAAACCCCCTACTTACTGGGGTTAGAAAGGAGAAGCAGCTGCAGAAATTTGCTCCAATTCGGGAACGAATTTGTCCCTTAGAAGAAACTGACGTCGAAAATTCGTGTCTCTCTCTTCTTGTTCCTAGGGCCCGGAAATATGGACAATAAGACATCGAATGCATCCTTCTCCTGAAATTGCAGCACTAGCGTCTTCTTGTTGCAAAATGAGGAGACAGGCGGAGGGACAGGCGCCCTCAGCATGTCTTTGTTTCCAGAACTGATATTTTTGTTGTCCTTTTTTCGCGTTACCTAGAGAATATTCCCCTTTTTGAAAGCAATCTTCGACATTCACCGTATATTACAATAGCCGTTTAATATTTATTTTTGTAAAAACCTTAGCACAATGTAAAACCTACATAGAACAACAATACCCTTGGGTTCGGCTTCTTTGTTGCATAAATTCCCATTTTGGGAATTTTTTTCTTTGTTGCGCAATCGCAGCCGCATGTAACTTTTAACTAAAAATATTCTCGAAAATATTTCAATCGAGGCTATTTTGTCACTTAAATGGAAATATTATTTTGGTCTAGTGATGATATCACAGCTTGTGAATAATAAATCTCGATATCCATGTACATAAAACACGATCTGAGTATCAAAAAATATATGTGAAAATGTGGTATTTAAACTGCACTGAGACTTGTCAGATGCAATTGCAGCATTTGTCATCTGGGCTCCAGCGAGAAAATTGATTTTAGAGAGCCCATTTTCGGAAGCCCTATACATTTACAATAAATCATAGCCCCATCATTGTTACACAAATCTTGGTCTTTCAATATTACATTAAGTCCTTAAGGTCATTGTGCTTTGCATGACTAGAGTGCAAGCTCAATTTACGATGGCCCCATGGCGTCAGTACTAAGGTGAGCGGGATGTGGAGACTAACCTCCAAAAGCTCTTACGTCAATTTAACCAATTTCAGAAAATTGTGATGTAGATTTGTATAAGGAATAGTCAGCATCGCATTTCAGAAGATTATTGAAATAGACGAGTTCTATGTTCTCGAAAGGATTGCAAAAATGAAATCCATACTGTTGAAACCTTTGCCTTCAGGTACTGTTTACACCCTGCACGTAGACCTGGATTTATGCAAGTTACACGACGTGCGTGATGCAACAATGCAAGCCAAATTTGTACCATTTGGCACCCAAAATTGCACATGAATAGAGAAATATCAACAGAAGAATCTTGTTGACTATTACTACTACTATTGTTCTTAATCTTTACAATTGAACAATTCGTACTATTGTAAGCACACGCTCATGGACAAGCCCAAGACTAAGTCCGAAATTCTAAGACGTCTTCGAGTCCAAAAAAAAAGACTCGTTCGACTCAATTGTAATTTTTTACACGATGAAGAGGTGGAGATTCTCAACCCCCAAGTGCTGCTAGAAAATATGTTCAAGCACCAAATTGAAATGAAAATGCCATGTGCTTTCTTTAGAAGTAGCAAAAACGGACTCGTTCGGTAGATTTCAAGATGCAAAAAACGATTTTTAAGCATCTAGGTGTTATACCACATTTCAATACGAAGACTTTTTTATGCTAATGAAATTTGAACAATACGTCGTGGTTGAAATCTCGGAAATCAGCCATTGAGTGTAGACAGACTCACAAACTGGTTCTAATTGATTTCTTAATTATTTAATTTCACCCAGTAGAGGTTTAAAAAATAATTCAAACAATAGAAGCATTATAATAATAAAAAATTCAAATGCGTGAATATGCACCTTTTTGTATGCAGCTGAGGAGGAAAAGCAGCAGCACAAATCAATTTGGTAAGTAAATTTATTTGCGAATGCAAAACATCTTCGTACTAGCCTTTCAGTCAATGACATATAAAAAGAAAGGTAAATCCCTTTACTTGGTATGATGTTTTATATCTTCTCATCATCCAAACTTTCTTCACTACTCTCGTTAATCCAAGCAACTAGTCAGTATGCTTTTGAAGAACTCGTTTGTTTTCATCACGACCGCATTACTTGCATTGGTCGCTCCTAATTATGCACAAACCATTCACGACAACACCATTTCTCGTGGTTCAATCTTATTCTTAGGTGACACTAACATCGACAAGGGTGCATACTGGTCGATCTTTGACTCAGCTATTGATACATTTGTCGGTGACCTTAACGTCGATGGTAGTTTTTACGTTAGCATTGAAGACAGATTCCTTTCCTTGAGTATCTCTTTCTCGGGAATCTTAAACAACCTTAAGAACACTGGTCTCATTTCCTTTGAATCTGTTAACGGTTTCACTTCTCCAATCTACTCGCTTTTCGTTCACGACTTCTACAACAGTGGTCAAATCTTTTTCAACGGTATTGGTAATGTTCTCGATTCTGTCTACACTATTTCAGGTGCAAACTGGAAGAACGATGTTGGCGGAGAAATCAACCTTTACCTGAGTTCAAGAGGTAAGAACTGTGCCACCTTGGGCAACCTTCTTGGTCTGATTACTAACGATGGTCAAATTTGTTTGCATAACCAAGTTTGGAAGCAAAGTACTTCTGTTCACGGTAGCGGTTGTATTAACGTTGGTCACGACTCAAACTTCTGGATTGCAAACTGTGTTCTTCCAATTGATAAGGAACAAGTCATTTACCTTGCTGATTCTACTTCTGCTATTAGAGTTGATGCTATCGGTAGCACTCAAACTTTCACCGTCGCAGGTTTCGGTAACGGAAACACTATTGGTGTCAACTTACCAATTTCCGAATCTTCTTACGACCCAGTTGAAGGTGTCTTAACATTAACCATTTTCGGCATTGTCCCACTCAAGCAAAAGTACTTAATCGGTACTGGATACACTGGCAAGTTCAACATTGTCACCTACAACTTCGGTGGTATCCTTGGAACCGTCATTAACGGTGGTGTTCAATACGAAGGTCCAGTTCCAGACGGTGCCACCAAGCCAACAGGATGCACTCAATGTAAGTCTGTTCCACCTCCACCAGGTGAAGGCCAAAGCTCTTCTGCTTCATCCTCTGCTACTGGTGCTCCATCTTCTGGATCTGGTTCTTCAGGTGCCTCTTCCACCGGAACTGGTGCTTCCAACACTGGTGCTTCTTCTACTGGTAGTGGATCTGGCTCTTCTGGTGCTTCCAACACTGGTGCTTCTAACACTGGTGCTTCCTCTACTGGTACTGGTGCTTCTAACACCGGTGCTTCCTCTACTGGTACTGGTGCTTCTAACACTGGAGCTTCAAACACTGGCGCTTCATCTACCGGTAACGGATCTGGTTCTTCCGGTGCTTCCAACACTGGTGCTTCATCTACCGGTACTGGTAACGGATCTGGTTCTTCTGGTGCTTCATCTACTGGTACTGGTGCTTCTAACACTGGCGCTTCATCTACCGGTACTGGTAACGGATCTGGTTCTTCTGGTGCTTCATCTACTGGTACTGGTGCTTCTAACACTGGCGCTTCATCTACCGGTACTGGTAACGGATCTGGCTCTTCTGGTGCTTCTAACACTGGTGCTCCATCCTCTAGCTTTGTCTTCCTGAACTCTTCATCAACTGCACCACCAAACACTTCCGGTTCCGCTACTGGCTCAGGCAGCTTAACTTCCGGATCCGGATCTTCTGCTACTGGTTCTGGATCTTCTGGTTCTGGATCTTCTGCTACTGGCTCCGGATCTTCTGGTTCTGGATCTTCTGCTACTGGCTCTTCTTCAGGCAGCTCTTCCGCTCCTGCATCCACTGTCACTCCATTTGCTTGTCCTACCCCACTCGGTGGTAACACTCAACCAGGTTTCGTTGCTAAGTTCTACGCTTATGCCTTAGGGGACGAAGCTACTTTCGATGATGCCACTTACTTCGACACTGGATACAAGAGCCACGAATTGATCCACACCGTTCAACCTGTTACTGATGTTGATTTCCTGCTCACTGCCAATGTTCCTGCAAATGCCCCACAAACTGGTGTTATTTACGACTTCGGTGTTACCTTCACAAACTTTACATTGGAATTAACTGGTTACCTCAACCCTACCGTCTCAGGTGATTACGTTGTTCAATTGGGTAACATCCAACAAGGTGCCGCTTTATTCCTTGGTAACAACAACGCTTTCACTTGTGGCTCCCCATTAACCAAGAGATCATACTTGGCCAAGAGAGCTACCGACAATGAATTATTTGTTGGCCCTGGTCAAACTGGTCAAACAACGGTTTCCCTCACTGCCGGTGATGTTGTTCCAATTAGAATCGTTTTTGCCAACACTCAAGGCTCTGCTTCTTTCAACTTGGAAATTACTGCTCCAGATGGATCATCTCCACCAACTATTGTTATTATCCCAACAACCCCAGGTGGTTCAAGCAGCTCTGCCTCCTCTTCTGCTACTTCCTCTGCCACTTCTTCAGCTTCAAGCACCTTGAGCACCGTTACTACTTCTAGCACCTCATCTGGCTCTTCTTCATCCAGCTCTGCTCCAACTGGATCTGGTTCCAACGGATCTGGTTCTAACGGTTCAGGCTCTAACGGCTCTGGTTCTAACGGATCTGGTTCTAACGGCTCTGGTTCTAACGGATCTGGATCTAACGGCTCTGGCTCTAACGGCTCTGGCTCTAACGGTTCCGGTTCTAACGGCTCTGGTTCTAACGGCTCTGGCTCTAACGGTTCCGGTTCTAACGGATCTGGTTCTAACGGCTCTGGCTCTGGTTCTGACAATGGTTCAGGATCCAACGGTTCTGGCAACGGCTCTGGTTCTAACGGCTCCGGCTCCGGCTCTGACAACGGTTCAGGTTCAGGATCCAACGGTTCAGGCTCCGGCTCTAACGGTTCTGGTTCTGGTTCCAATGGTTCTGGCTCTGGCTCTAACGGCTCTGGTTCTTCAGGTTCCGGCTCTGACAACGGTTCCGGATCTGGATCAAACGGTTCCGGCTCTAATGGCTCTGGATCTGCAGGCTCAGGTTCTGGATCATCTGGCTCTGGTTCCTCTGGCTCTGGTTCTTCAGGTTCCGGCTCCACAGGTTCCGGCTCCTCAGGTTCTGGTTCTTCAGGTTCTGGTTCTTCCGGATCAGGTTCCGGTTCAAGCTCTGGTTCAGGCTCAGGCAGTTCTGGATCTGGCTCTGGTTCCAGTGGTTCAGCTACCGGTTCCGGCTCTGGCTCTCCATCAGGTGTAGCAGAAGCCAACGGTGCTATCAACGTCAGCATTCCAAAAGCATTATCAATTATTTCTGCCTTACTGATCATCCTCTTCTGTTAGGCGAATAACCTCAAAACACTATTTCAATAGGAAATCTTTCACAAATTTTAATTTTCAATATGGAAGCAGATAAAAAATTAGTCTTCTAATTAATACGGATAATATTATCTAAGTATAAACTATCATTATATTTTACTTTCGAATTCTTCTAATACCCATTAACCTTTATAGATTTTCATAATAAATGGTTTGAAATTGGCTACAAATATAGCATCGTGTAGATAACACCTAACCTTACACATACCCCAACAACACAGATGTTATATATAAACCTTCAAACAACTCCGCATGATACTAGCATTGAGCTTTAATAGTTATTTTAGGTCGAAGACAGGTCTCACGAGGACGTTATCTGCCAATTCTAGTAAAGGAGGGGTGAAGGAGGCAGAGAGGACTATTCATATCCCCCAAAAAATGGCACGTGACAATTGTGCACACTCTGCAAAAGAGTCTAAGTTACTAGGGCGTTGTACCGTGGTGACGCTTGAGCTATAATTTGACCTGGACGATCCTTCTTCGAGATTTAACTGCTTCGACTCGAGTTGCCCGAATGGCACACAATTTTTCACTGGATATTTTTTTGGTAGTCAAGTGTGACTTGCAAAATTTGTTCTCTGAGGTAGTTTAGAGGTGACACTGCGCCATACATTTCAGGTACTACATATCCCTTATGGAACAGAAAAGTAGGAAATGGCCAGTATTTGTACTGAAGATGCAATTAAGTCACTTGGGTCCAATTACAATCTAACTCCACTGACCATCTGCAATTTTTCATTTCTCTTTTGAGGGCAATTGGTCTTAGGGAGACTTATGCCATCAATTGCGCCTGTTAGATTATGTGCGGACAGGATCCTGTTCCGGCTCTTCCTCAAAGTAAACAGAATGTTGTAAGGCACCAATTAAAGTTTGAAAAGAGCTCCATGCCAACTACCCAAATCCCTACCCCCCTCCCCCAACCAAGCTTTGATGTCGTGATGTAACCAAGAAACTTGCTGCAATGAAAAATGGATAACCCAAAAAAACAACTGAAATATGCATACGTAGTGCAAAGACCGCCTCAAGATATGATTTCGTTTTGTATAGGGATTGTATTCCAATTGAGCTAGCTCTATTCAATTGAGGCTGGCAACAAACAGTAAATACTTGTCTATTTCCAATTAGTCAGGGCTGAGTTCAACTGATTCTCAAGTAAGCTTTGGGGTTTCCTCTTGCCCTAATTCTGTCGATGTTCATGACTAATTTTCAGAATATTTTTTGCAGATTTAAGCAGCCTTACATGAAGACAGCTGAACCCCAATCCAGCGGACTCTGCACACAGAGTATTTACGATGAAAATAAAATTATACGTGTGGAGTTGAGGAACTCAAAATCGAGAAAGGAAAAGCCACACGTGCATAGTGGCACTTCTGTATACCCTGCTATGTACCTCGTTTCTCGATCGACGTCACATGTACACCCCTAGGATCCTAGGGCAAATTTTGTAGTTTAGACGGATGAAACATGCCCTGTAGAATAAACCGAATATTATAATGTGGCTAATGCAGAAGAACGATTGACATATACGAAAAAATCAAGGAATGAAAAGAAATCAGTGACCCTTGTGAATTTCAACTTGCAATTGTTACCAGATGTATTCCCTTGTAGTTTATGCCAATAATTAATTTTCTTGTCCCGTATATTTCTCCACTCTTTTGTTCCGTGGAACGATTTGAAAAATTTGGAAATGGTCGTATTGTGATTGAAGCCCAGCCACGTAGAGGTACGACAAGTGTAGGTGTGCTCTATTCTTAAGACTCAGTACCGGTACGCCCTGCTGTCTTCTTTGTTTTTCAGATACAATAGGAAACATCTCACCCATATAATTAAAAAAAGAAATGTAAATACACTTTAAGGTTTATTTTTTGATCTCGCGCAGGCATATGCATGCAGGGATTATCGATTTTAGCAGCACCCTTTATTCTTCAGCGAGAAATTGTTGAAACTACTGCAACTGTTTACAGACGCAATTTTCAAGAAAAAGGAAAACCAAATGCATATACCTTATAACCAAAAGCCAAACCGCATAGTTTCATAGATAACTAATCAATCAGTTGTATCAATTGATGGCAACCATGATCCAAAATCAGACTACCATGCCATTGCTATTCAACGAACAACAAGACTAAAACGAGTGAACGATTTTGAAAGCTTATTGCATAATTGGAAAGAGGAAGTAGTACCAGATAATTCAGCTAACCAGGCAGACTTGGACATCGCAGGATCTGCAGACCTTCTTAAGAGTACGTGAGCCGCCTGTATAGTTGGTCGTTTGGGTCAGGTAAATAAGAAGAAAGAGAGAAGTTTAATGGAGTCTTTTTGTCTTCTATCGCTTCAAATAAGGCAACTGGCTAACCCATATTAGGAAAGGCAAGAGGGGTATACGGTTTCTGATATACTTAACTCCATACATTGGTTTACAGGTTTATTTCATGCCACATTCGTATTTACAGCTCATCTCCGATGACTCAAGGCATTTCCATTCATGTTGAGTTCGCAACGGAAACAATTTCTTTGTCTTCGGCTCCAGGCTCCGAGAACACATCCCGAAAACGTTTAACTATGGTGAAAAATTCGCCAGAGATCTAGGTAAATGAGTCCACAGTTTCCGATAATGCGATCAATGTCTGTTTTGCACCACTTTTTAACCATGTCTAAAAGTTTTCACTACCACTAGCCTTTGACAATTGCAAGCAAATCGTTTATAGTTGTATAATTCTTAGATCCAAAAAAAAACAAGCACGAAACAGCCAAGGTACGAATCTGTACTAGAGACCAATCCAGCCGCATACAATACGTAAATGTTGAGCCACCTACACACCTGATATGTTTCTTACATTATCTGTCAAAGATGTTTTGATTAATATCAAGCTAGTTAGAGCATACTTGCACTCACAGTCACTCTCAGGCGTTCTGGCATGGCGGCTAAATGTTGCAGCTCAAGAAATGATTGTTTGTAAAAGCTTTAAGATTACGCCGCCAAACCTTAATCAAAATTCTTGCCATGATCTCGATGATGCTCGAGGTTCATTCATAAGGCACATATTAATAGTTGACTTTGAGTAAATCCATCGGATGCAGTTGCAACTGTTTCTCAATACATACATCCTAAATGTATTTTTCAGACTAGTTGAAAGAACTGTAGGACCGCGCAGATAACAGAGCATTAGTCTTTCGCTAAGTACAATTGGAAGCAAAATACAATTGTCTTTGAATTCTAGGTTGTATAATCTAGTTTACTCCAACGGAAACCCTGATTTGACTTTTTTATTGTTCGTTTTTACGACGTATATGTTTTTTTACTTCAATAATCGTAGAATTCATTGTTCGACTCATTAGTTATATCTCACTTGTGACCATCGGTTCAGTAAAAGAAGTAGACAAACAATACTTAAACTCAGTATATTTTCAGTTTAAAAGAGCATATTTACGTAGCATGAGAAGTATATTGTCACTATAGCAAGAAAATATCCATAGCAGACAATAGAGTTATGCTTCTATAGGGTTCTCATTAGGCGTTGAAAGCGTCTTTGTTTCGCTTCTTTCAGATGATTGGGGTCCAGTTTCAAATTATTTTTTAAGAAAGGTCTCGCAAATATGCAACTACTACGTAACAGAATAGTTTGTAACATCATCATGCTGTAACCGAAGTCTGACGTACTTTAAAGCACCTTCAGTGTTAACATACAGCTTCAAGTACCTGAAAACAAACCTGGTACTGGTACGAAGCTCTCCTTCAAGCAAGTCGAGTCAAAAAACGTAGAGCTCACGGTGGTTGCATTTTAACAATTATTCGCGTACATGCAGAATGGGGAAGTTTGAACTAAAGTGATGCAAAGGGCTAAAATGAATACTGGGAGAGAAGAAAAGTGTATTTTTTCGACAAGATATCCATTTATTCTGAAGTTTAATCGTTATTGTTTAGTAATGCCTCTTATTGTATCAAGGGAAAAAAATAAATAGAGCCTAGACATTAAAAGGTGGCAGTCATGTAATTTCTTGGTATTTCAAGATGGAAGAACAAAAAAAAGATCCATTGAGTCCCATCACTCACAAGTTGTACGACAAATATATTCCAGTATAGGCGGGGCCATAATTGCATTTGTTAATAAAACAACTATTGGAAACCCAAAATGACTGAAATTTTAGGACTTGCTTTAGCTTCCCTATTCCATATTCATGCTTTCGGAACTGGAAAATACCCAAATCCCGGCGATTATGGTTTCGAAATCTATGCATTGTTACTTTAAAGCCATACATTGTTTAACCCCACATGAATAAAGACCACCATTTCGTAAGTATCATGCAATCAAAAAATAAACTTCTAAACTAAATTTGTAGTCACAAACATGAAACTCATTGAGCCCAATATCTGGATATATGCAAATAAATCCTTTGTTCAAATTTCTGTAAACTGACTAGTTTTGTTTGCACCTAGTCAAAAAATAAAAATCAATGGAAAAACGTACATGCACTAAATGCAAGACCCTTTAATGTAACCCAAAAAATATAGAGCGCCGTAATGTCTTGAGTTCGAGCTGGTAGTAATCTGCACCTAGAGGATATGTATTACTTCTCCTGCCTCAGCATAAAACACGGCTATATAACCTGGCTCCTTTCCTCTCATGTAGAAATTCGAATTAGGAACTGAAATAAAATCGTATATCAAAAAACCCTCTAACACTTCCAAGTACAGCAAGAACGATGCTTGCTAAGAATATGCTAGTGTGGGTTGCAGCCACTCTTTTGACTTTGGTTGCACCAATCTCTGGTCAAACAATCTCGTCCAATACTGTTACTAATGGGGCAGTCATCTTTATCGGAGATGTAGTCATTGACCCAGGTGTGTATTGGTCTATCTTCAATTCTGCAACTGATGCTTTTGTCGGAAATCTTGACGTTCAAGGTGCCTTCTATATCACCCTTAATGATCCTCTACTCTCATTGAGTGTTACTTTCACTGGCGCTTTGAATACATTCACCAATACTGGACTTGTCGTTTTTAACTCGCTCAATGGTGTTACACCTCCAATTTATTCGCTTATAGTAACCCAATTCTATAATAGCGGGGATATTTTCTTCAACGCTGTCGGTACGGTGCTTAGTTCGGTGTATACTATCCTGGCGCCAAATTGGAAAAATGATGTGGGAGGAGCAATTAACTTATACCTGAGTTCAAGAGGTAATGGTAATGCCATTTTGGGAACGGCTGCAGGCTCTATCACCAACGATGGTCAAATTTGTTTAATTAATCAGGCTTGGAAACAAAGTACTTCAATCACTGGTAGTGGTTGTATCACCGTTGGTGCCAACTCAAATTTCTGGATTGCAAATGCTTTACTTCCAATTGACCAAACTCAAACAATTTTCCTTTCAACCTCAACTTCTTCGATCAGAACTGATGCGATTTTGACTTCTCAAACGTTCCTTGTTGCTGGTTTCGGTGGGGGTAACACAATCGGTGCTAGTTTGCCAATTGGATCAACCAACTATGATCCAGTTACCGGAATCTTGAAAATAAACATTCTCTTTTCACCAATTTCACAAAATTACAAAATTGGACAAGGGTACACTGGGACTTTCAATATAGTGACCTTCAACTTTGGTGGTTTGATTGGAACAGTTATCAACGGTGGTGTTCAATACAGTGGACCAGTACCAGTTGGAAGTACACTGTCTGCAGTTTGTCAACCATGCGCTGCTCTTCCTGCTGCTCCTAGTAGTGCCGCAAGCTCATCTGCTGCTTCATCTTCCACTAGTGCTCCATCATCATCTGCTTCCTCTTCCGAAGCTTCTTCTACTGGCGCATCATCTAGTGAAGCTTCATCCACTGGCGCTTCTTCTGCAGCATCGTCCACTGGTGCTTCTTCTTCCGAGGCTTCTTCTACCGGTGCCTCTTCAAGTGAAGCTTCCTCAACTGGTGCTTCATCTAGCGAGGCTTCGTCCACAGGTGCATCCTCTTCTGAGGCTTCTTCTACCGGTGCCTCTTCAAGTGAAGCTTCCTCAACTGGTGCTTCATCTAGCGAGGCTTCGTCCACAGGTGCATCCTCTTCCGAGGCTTCATCAACAGGTGCTTCATCTAGTGAAGCATCATCCACTGGTGCTTCATCAACTGGTGCTTCATCTTCAGAGGCTTCCTCCACAGGTGCATCCTCTTCCGAGGCTTCATCAACAGGTGCTTCATCTAGTGAAGCATCATCCACTGGTGCTTCATCAACTGGTGCTTCATCTAGTGAAGCATCATCCACTGGTGCCTCGTCTTCTGAAGCCTCTTCCACTGGCGCTTCATCTTCAGAGGCTTCCTCCACCGGTGCCTCTTCAAGTGAAGCTTCTTCCACAGGTGCATCCTCTTCCGAGGCTTCCTCAACTGGTGCTTCATCTAGTGAGGCTTCATCTACTGGTGCTTCCTCTTCTGAAGCTACCTCCACTGGCGCATCATCTAGTGAAGCTTCATCTACTGGTGCTTCATCTAGCGAGGCTTCGTCCACAGGTGCATCCTCTTCTGAGGCTTCTTCTACCGGTGCCTCTTCAAGTGAAGCTTCATCTACTGGTGCTTCATCTAGTGAGGCTTCATCTACTGGTGCTTCATCTAGTGAGGCTTCATCTTCAGAGGCTTCCTCCACCGGTGCCTCTTCAAGTGAAGCTTCCTCAACTGGTGCTTCATCTAGCGAGGCTTCGTCCACAGGTGCATCCTCTTCTGAGGCTTCTTCTACCGGTGCCTCTTCAAGTGAAGCTTCATCTACTGGTGCATCCTCTTCCGAGGCTTCATCAACTGGTGCTTCATCTAGTGAGGCTTCATCTACTGGTGCTTCATCTAGTGAGGCTTCATCTTCAGAGGCTTCCTCCACCGGTGCCTCTTCAAGTGAAGCTTCCTCAACTGGTGCTTCATCTAGCGAGGCTTCGTCCACAGGTGCATCCTCTTCTGAGGCTTCTTCTACCGGTGCCTCTTCAAGTGAAGCTTCCTCAACGGGTGCATCCTCTAGCGAAGCATCGTCCACTGGCGCATCATCAAGCGAGGCGTCATCTACAGGTGCTTCCTCTTCTGAGGCCACGTCCACAGGCGCTTCGTCTTCTGAGGCTTCTTCCACCGGAGCCTCTTCAAGTGAAGCTTCCTCCACTGGTGCATCCTCTAGCGAAGCATCGTCCACCGGTGCTTCCTCTTCTGAGGCTTCATCCACTGGTGCTTCGTCAAGTGAAGCTTCCTCAGCTGGCGCTTCATCTTCTGAGGCTTCTTCCACTGGTGCATCTTCTAGCGAAGCGTCCTCTACGGGCGCTTCCTCAACTGTTGCTTCTTCATCTGAAGTTTCGTCAACTGGCGCTTCGTCTAGTGGAGCCTCGTCAACTGGAGGTTCATCTTCCGCTGTTCCTTCGACTGGCAGCTCATCCTCTTCGAGTGTTGTGACTTCAACTGGCTCTTCTTCAAGTGCTTCGTCTTCAACTGTTGCATCCAGCGTATCCACGGCTAGTCCAACATCTTGTCCTATCACACCGGGCGGTGCAAAGCAGCCTGGATTGGTGGCAAAGTTCTTCACTTACGTCCTTGGCGATCTACTCTCGGTGGGCGATGCCACGTACTTTGATACCGGCTACCAATCCCACGGATTAATTCAAACTATATTCCCAGTTGAAAATATCAACTTCCATATTGATGCAACACAAGGTCCAGCTATTCCAGAAATTGGCTCGATTTATGGATTCAGTGTCACGTTTACTAATTTCACCTTAGAATTAACAGGTTACGTTCTGCCCCCTGTGACTGGTGACTATACCTTCAAGTTAGAAGGTATTCAGGATGGAGCAGCTTTGTTCCTTGGCAATGGAGATGCATTTGGGTGCGGAGTTCCTTTGACAAAGAGAGCAACAGACTATGTGCTAATTTTGGGCCCCGGCGGAAGCGCACAGACTACCGTGACCCTCACCGCAGGCACATACACCCCAATTAGAATTGTCTACGTCAATTCTCAACTGACTGCAAGCTTCAACTTGGTACTTGTGAATCCAGACGGGTCCGTTGCTAACCTCGCCGATACTTTAGTCATATTTAACGAATCTGGAACTAGCTCAAGCTCCGTTACAGGCACTAGTACTGCTAGTTCTTCTTTGGTTACCACTTTGACCACAGTTTCTACATCGAGTTCCGTAGCAGCTTCCTCAACTGTTGATGGCGCTGGCCCTGGTACTCCTGGAACTCCTGGTACTCCTGGTACTCCTGGTACTCCTGGCACTCCTGGTACTCCTGGTTCCCCTGGCTCTGGTGGTACTCCTGGTTCCCCTGGCTCTGGTGGTTCTCCTGGCTCTAGCGGTCCACCTGGCTCTAGTGGTTCGCCTGGCTCGAGTGGTTCGCCTGGCACTGGAGGTGTAGCAGGTAGTTCTGGCTCTGTTTCCGGTTCTGGTACCTCACCTGGTACTGGCTCTGGTAGCTCCGGCTCTGGTGGTTCACCTGGTTCTGGCTCTGGTAGCTCCGGTTCTGGTGGCTCCTCTGGCTCTGGCCCTGGCTCTGGCTCTCCTGGATCTGTTGGTGGCTCTAGTGGAGCTGCCAGTGGCTCCGGCTCCAGTTCTGGTGGATCTCCTGGCTCTGGCGCTGGCGGTTCTAGTGGTGCTGCCGGCGGCTCTCCTGGCTCTAGTGGAGCTGCCAGTGGCTCCGGCTCCGGTTCTGGTAGCTCTCCTGGCTCTGGTGCTGGTGGCTCTAGTGGTGCTACCGGTGGCTCTGGCTCAGGTTCCGGTGGTGCTGGATCTGGTGGCTCCATTTCTGGTTCATCTGGCTCAATTAGTGATGGTGGTGCCGGATCTGGTGGTGCCGGATCTGGCTCTGGTGCTGGTTCTGGTTCTGGAGGTGCTGGATCAGGTGGATCTATTTCCGGTTCATCTGGTTCTATTACCGGTGGTGGTTCAGGATCTGCGTCAACACCTCAAGTTGTGCCCGCTTCAAACAGCGCTAGCCACAAGTACGTTCCATCGACAATTGCAATGGTGACTTCATCCATGCTTTATTTCCTCCTTTTCTAAATCGTCTGCTAGAGTACAGGTACTCTACCAAATTTGAGTAATACTATTCTTTTCTCCTCGCTTTATTTAGTTTCGTTTATGATATCCTTTTAATGATTTCGACTTCTTCTACCCATTTCATCAACTAGATTCTTTAATAAATGGTTTTTTAAAACTTTTCTAACGAATAGAGAAATTGCACCAAACATTAGTAGCGGCCATCTAGTCTGGGTCTGTGTGAATTTCAGAGTAGATAACTATCCGTCACCTCTTCTAACGTTACCACTGATGGGTGCTTCATTTACATGGGCACACTTTGTAGTCACCCTGAATAGTTTTTGGCAGGCAAAGCCACCCAATCTCATATTGTAGCAGCAGATGGAGATACCTTTACCTTGCTTGTCATGCTGGGCAGGTGAACCCTGTGTTTTCCAGAACGATAACTAGCACCTAGTCAATTAACAGGGTAGTATCGCAGCAAAGCTGCGTTTCTTACAAAAACCTCTCCACGGAGAGAACTCACAATGAACATTATCATACATTAAAATAAAAACTCCAGAAAGACACGCTTTCGTAAAAACAAGTAAGTACTTGCTGCTTGCCTAACTCAATTCCTTCAACCTATTCATTAATGCAATCTCTGCTTCTCCCCACTTGTCAACTAGTCCCGAGTAAAATGTGATCTGCTGGTCGCATAACCCGAGCATGGCCAGCTTGAGCTCTGATTTGTTGAATCTGTCCCAGAAAGGGTATTCTTCGTGTATTATTCTGCTAGTCAAATCATTCACTATGGCAGATTGCTTCTGTATTTCGCTTTCGAGCTCTTCTATTCTTGCTTGAAGCTTAAGCTTCTTGTTCTCCGTGTGGCTGGAGCCTATCGAGCCCGATGAGTTCGTGGAGAGTGTGTCCTTGATAAGCTGCGTGGTGTTGTTAACGATTCCGCCTCCGCTAGAAGAGTGCACCCCCATGACTGGAATTGGAGGCTCGTGGTGCTGGTTGTGGGCGCCAGAGGCGCCAGAGGCGCCTCCCAAGTTGCCCAACTCCGCTCTGGTCTTGACGAGGTAGTCCTGGAGCACCTGGAGATCGATTTTCTTGTTATGCTGCAACTCGATGAGATTGGTGAGTTGAATGACGTACTTGGCGCAGTCCTTGAGTGCCACCAAGAAGGTTTCGTCGATGTATTTGTGGAGATTGGACCAGTTTTCCGAGAAGTAGGAGAGGGACGAGGCAAAGAGCTTGAAGTTGTTGGTGACTATGGAGTCGCCCGAGGCGCTGTGCGCGGCGGCAGTGCTGTCGTCTGCTCCGCCGTTGATGTCCTTCTGGCCGTCTGCGCCAGCGGTCAGGCCGACTTCCTGCGCCTGGCTCTCCTGCTGGGCAGCCGCGCCGGACAACTTTGTGATCTGGTTCAGGAACTGCTCGTAGTCGAACGACAAGTCGTAGTTTTTCTTGTTCAACTTGGCGAATATTCGGTCCAATTTGATCAAGTTTTCGTACAACTTCTTGAGCTTGTCGCTGATCTCCAAGATCTCCTTGTTGCTCTCGCGCTTATGCTTGGATGGGGTCAAAAAGTTCATAATTGTCTCCGTGAGGAGCTCCTCGTTGACCACCTTGTTCACCACCGAGGGGAAGTCGTTGCTGCTGCCGCCGCTCCCGCTCCCGGCGCCACTGGGCCCGTCGTCGGTGATCCCGCGGCTGATCTTCAAGTTCTTCTGGAACGTGGACCAGTCGCTCGAGTCGCTCACAAACAAGTGGAAAATCTTCAGCTGGCTCAAGTTCTTGTGCTGCGCTATGAACGAGATGAATCTGTTCAACGAGTTGAGCCTCTTGTGCACAAACTCGGTGCTGAACGTGTCGCCGGTCAAGTACTTGAAATTCAGCTTGGAGGGCAACGGAGGCACAAGAAGCTGCGGGTAGTCGTTGCAGAGGCAGTCGTAGAGGAAGTTGAAGTCGCCGTAACGTCTTCTGATCTTGAAAACGAGCGACTCGCCCTCGTCGCTGGCGCCCACATTGGCCGCGGCTGCCAGGGTGGTGGTGGTGGTGCTCCGCTTGGAGAGTCTGGCGATTGAGGGGCTGTTGGTCACCGTCGTGAGGAGGTACGAGATGTACGGCTTGCCCGCGGCGTCCGTCTCGCGCTGTGCTTCCGTCACGCTCGTCACGATCGAGTAGTGGGCGGCGTCCTCGTGGAGCGTAGACGCACCACCACCCACCGCTTGGTGGAGGTCGCCTCCGCTACCGCCAGCGACAGCACTGCTGTCTGCGGCTGCTACTGCACCGCCAACGGCGGCCCCGTGGTCGCCCAAGCCAAGTCCGCCAAGCCCGGCGTCCAACTCGTCCTCCACCGTGCGCCGCTTGCTGCTCAACGAGCTGATGCTGGCGGCGCCGCCGTCCTCGTCCCGCACGTCCTTGGAGAGGAGCAAGCTGTTCGAGGGGTCGTCGCCGTCGGAGCCAGCGGCAGGCTCGTCTGCAGATATGCCACCCGCCTTACCAGCGCTGGCCTCGTCGCTGCCGCTCTTGTGGTCGCCGCTCTTGCTGTCGCCAGAGGCGGTCGCCTCAGCGTCCTCCTCGCCCTCCTCGTCTATCGGCGTGTACACCGGCGGAGCGGGCTGCTGCGGCTCCACGTCCTCTCTGTCCCACTGAATTGATGTAAATTGATCCTCGGATGACATCTCAGCTATCGTTGCTTCCGAGTATTTGTGGCTAGAAGGAGTCCCTCCACCGCCAGAGTTTGTGCGGGAGGGGCGTCCTTTTGAGTTTATCGCTATCGCACAGATTGCCACAGATTACATGCAGGAACATCAACAAACCCCCCTGCCTATATGAAGGATGGGCCTAGTGCCCCACGCTAGTGGCCACCACGGAGTGGCCCGAGCGGAGCGTAGCTGCTGTAGGAGCTGGTTGGCCCGCCGGCGGCACGCTACACGCCTGCCCGGCGAGGGCGACTGCGTCGAGCCTGGCTCCCTGCGGGAGGCGCGTGTGCTGTGTGGATGGTAAAACTATTTCATTTTGTTTTCTATACAAACTATTAGACTATTCAAAATACAAATGTGGATGCAGCAACCGGAGAGCACTGCAGGAGTGAAGGCGGCGTCCGACGCCCCTCGTCTCCATTGGCGTCTCCGTTGCCGCTAGAAGTTGGATCCCGTGATCTGGGGCTGGCGCGCTGGCTGGCGTTGGGGGGTGGGAACCTCTCCCAGGAGAAATTTTGGCAGCCCTCCCATGCCTGCCGTGCGGTGCAACCCCTGTCGGCGGAAAACCCCCGATCAAAGAAGTAACCAGACGGCAGATCCGACCAAGGATACACCGATGATGGCAGTGATAACACCGGCTCCAGCCTTGTCTCCAGTGCTCAAGATGAGTGGGGAGGCGTCAGTCTGGGTGGTGGCGTATCCACCAGCTGGGTTACCAATGGAGGTACCACCGGTTTCTGCGGTCAATGGAGCTGGCGATTGCTCTACAAGAAGATTTTGTATGACTTCAAGTGCACTGATTTGCTCACCGAGACCGTACATTCCGTCCCAGCCAGTGGCGTTCCACATGAGACCACAGGTGTGGCCATCCGTACCACCGGAACACGACTGGGCGGCGGCGTTGGCACTGTCAACCAACCAGCCTCTGATGGTGGGGGCGGTTTCTGGCACCATGATGGAGGTCAACCCAAGGAAACGCGAAAAGTACGCCTTGAACGAACGCTGATCGTTGTTACAGTTACCGGAGCCCTGGCACGCAGCCTCGTACATGATGGAGTTGTTCATGAAGAAAACGGAGGAGCCACGCAAGAGCCCGGCGGTTCTGTTGAACCACTTCTCGTCCTTGGTGAAGTTGTACAAGTAGGCGCATCCGGAGATGTACAAACCAAAGTTGTACGACCAGACCAATTTGGTGATGTTGGTACAGTTACCGGTACTTACTCCAACACCATCGTAGAGGAGGTAGTATGGCTCGCCCTCAATCAAAAGACCGCCTTCGTTCTGCCAGTATCCACCTGGGCTGACAATCAAGTTGGCGGTTTCAGTCCAGTCCCAGACCTTTTCGGCCCAGTCCACGTACGACTGGTTGCCCGTGTAACGGGCCAATCTGGCGCCCAAGTGGAACAAACACCCGTTGGAGACGGTGTTCTTGTAGTCGTAACCGGAGTTCCACTGGAAAATCTGCCATCTCAAGCCTCCGCCACAGTCAGCCGCGTCCCATCTGGCGGTCATGGTGTTGAACACGGCCTGGGTGAGGGTCAACCAGCCCTTCTTGGGGTCGTCTGGGTTGGAGAAGTTTCTCTCGGCGGCGCCCATCACGGCGATCCCCCAGAAACCTTGATCATCGTTACCCTCGGTGGTGGACTGGTTCAAGGGGATGTAGTTGTTGTCGTCACCGGTTTGGTACAAGAGCGCCTGCTTGATGAGGGGCACGTAGGTGTCGTTTTTCATGAAGAAGGAGTAGTCGATGAGCGAGCCGAACGCTCCACCGGCTTCCCACCAATAGTAGGGGAATGTGAACATACCGATGGTGCCGCCAAACTTGGTACCTTCGTAGTAATCCAACACCCCGTCTGCGATCAACGCGGTGGCTTCATGGATGCTGGTCACGTTGTTTGTGTCGAGGAAGAGGGCGGACGTGAAAGATGCGAGCGACACCAAGGGGACAACCAAGTTGGAGATGTGCATGGTGCGGTGTGGTAATTAATTGGGGAGCACGGGAAAAAAAAATGCAATTAATTAATTAGATAGCAAGGAGACCAAAAAATGATAAACAATCAACAATTGGGTGGAAAGTTAATTATTTAACCAGGAGATCGGAATTAATTAATTAACTAACTAATTAATTAATTAATTTAACGAACTCAAAAACTTTCGAGGGGTTTGCTCGAGCAACCGTATGGCTGAATAGAGTGGGGGGATAAAGGGGGGGTGGTGTGGTACTTAGCAGCGCCAATACGTCCCTAGTGTGTGAGTGTTGTGATTCCCAGCGAGCGAGCGTGAGCGATGCGTGGTGATCCGTGCAAGTACTAGTGGGCAGCCGCAGGGGGGTGTCGAGATGCTGTGCACGTGTCGAGCGGTCCGGTGCGATGCGGTGGGGTGTGTGCTATGTGGCCTTTGCGGGTAGTCCAGTCTGTGCCTAGCGCGTGTGGTTCAGTAATTTCAAGAAGAGCCTGAACTAAGGGGGGGGTCTTTGATTTTCAATTTTTTTTAAGATTTTATTTTTTTTTCATTGCGGATCGACCCGCGCGTTTTGCAGCCCCAGATTCTTTCTTATTTTAGCCCGTGTGGTATGCGCACGCTGCGCGGGGCTCCCAACGCGCAAGGCTTTGCGTAGGCTGCAAACAGCGCCTTGGCCCTGCCCGTAGGGTCCCACCCACGAGCGTGCCGCCGGCGGGCCAACCAGCTCCTACAGTAGCGACGCTCCGCTGGCCACTCCGTGGAGGCCACTAGCGTGGTGCTCTGCTCGACGCAGTCGCCCTCGCCGGGCAGGCGTGTAGCGTGCCGCCGGCGGGCCAACCAGCTCCTACAGTAGCGACGCTCCGCTGGCCACTCCGTGGGGGCCACTGGCGTGGTGCTCTGCTCGCTGTGCTCGGGGCACTCCCGCAGGGAGCCAGGCTCGACGCAGTCGCCCTCGCCGGGCAGGCGTGCCGCCGGTGGGCACGGTGTAGCTGTCGGTGCTGGTAGCCCTGCCGGGGGCACGCCCATACGCTCCGCTGGCCACTCCGTGAAGGCCACTGGCGTGGTGCTCTGCTCGCTGCGCTCGGGGCTACAGGGTGTGCGAGTGTTTCTATTAGATGTATATTACAATTTTTTATGTAGCCATGCTTAGGCGCCGAAGACAGGGTCCACGGCGCCTGCAGCGACAGGAGGGGCGACCTTGGCGCCCTCTGCCGTGCCGGCGGGCGCTGGGGACGCGTCCGCGGCAGACTCTTGGTCTCCGTTCTGTGCAGCCTCAGGAACACCGGCGGCCACGGCCGCAAGGCCGCTGCCGTTGGCAGCAGCGTCGGCGGGTCGTATCTCGTCGCCGGCGGCGGTGGCGCTCTTGAAGTTCACAAACTTGTCGGCGAAGTCGCTGGCGCCGCTGAACGAGTCCACGAGCGCGCGGATCTCCTCGGGGTACTCGTCCCTTCTGGCGATCAACGTGCTGTAGACGACCAAGCCGCTGGCGGTATCGTAGCCGAGCTTGGCGTCCGGATGTGTGCTCTCGTCGCTGAGCGACTTGAGCGTGCGGTCGACGAGATTGACGAACTTGAGGGGGTACAGCGTGGGGCCGGCGGCCGCGGGTTCGGCGTCGCCCGCGTTGTTTTCAGCAATTGCGTCGCCCTCGCCCACGGACGACGCGATCGTAGGCGCGGACGCATCATCGCTGCTGCTGCTGCTGCTGCCACTGGCAGCCACGGCGGCGGCGGCGGCATCTGTGGCACCAGGCGCACCTTCGGTTGTGGTGGTGGTGGCAGCCTCAGCGACAGCTTCAGCGGCATCCTCGCCAGCGGCCTCGCCAGCGGCGGCGGTCTCGCCGTCGCTCTCCTTGGGCTTGCGTGCCTCCAAAATCACCTTGATCTCGTCCACGTCACGCGTCACACGGATCACAATCACGTTCGTCAGCAAGCTGTACGACACAAACAACTCGATGTTGGGGATGAGGGCGCCGGCCGCGTCGTCGCCGGCCTTGCACTTGAAGATGGCCTTGATGGGCTGCGCGGCGTTCTTGAACGTGTTGGCGGACCCGGACGCCACGGACGAGGCGGCGGCGAGGTTGGACGACACGCGCGTGAACTTGAACCCGCTGGCGGCCATCACCGGGTTGAGGTAGATCTGCTTGATGCTGCTGAGCACCAACTCTCTATACTGTCTCTCGTTTTGCGGGTTGACGTTGTTGGTGTCCAAGTTTTCGTTGAAGTCTGTGGCGGCCACCACCTCCTTGATGAACGTGAGCGTGGCGGCGTCCGCCTCGAGGTTGCTCTCGGGCGCGATCTCCTGGAGAAACGTGGTGAAGTCGGAGTACACGTGCGGGAGCACGTACGGGTTGGCCTGGCAGTGGTCGCAGAGCGACGTGGTGTCGAACTTGGCGGAGCACACGTCGCAGGATCCCGTGAGCGGGCTTGCGGACGCGGCGGCGGCGGCTGCTGCGGCGGCTGCTATCGTGGCGGCGGACGCAGCGCCCGAGCCGGCCCCGCCAGGGACACCGGCTGCTATGCTTGGGTTGTGGCCCGCAATGCCTCCCGCGGACCTGGTGCCGCCGTTGGGGTCGGGAGTCGAGGGCGCAGGTGTGTATTCGTAGCTGGCCGAGGGCAGCTGCTGGCGGCCGACAAATTGCTGCTGCTGGTTTTGCTGGTGCTGTTGGTGTTGCTGTTGGTGTTGGTTTTGGTGCTGCTGCTGGTACTGGTGCTGCTGGTACTGCTGGTGCTGCTGTTGCTGGTGCTGCTGCTGCTGCTCTCGCTGCTGCTGCTCGTAGTGGTAGCTCAGCGGGTCCACCTCGTACCCGTACATCAGGTACGCGTCCTGGGCGCCTCCGGCGCCGGTGGCTGCAGACACGGCAGCGGCTGCAGTGGCCACCAACGACAGGTGGTTGACCGCAGCGGCGGCGGCGGCGGCCGCCGTGGGCGACGAGGACCCGGCGCCCGTCCTCTTGCGGGGCCTGACGGCGTCCTCCATGTATATGTCGTCCTGGAAGAAGTCTTCGGACCACGAGCCGGGCTGCTGCTCCTGGAGCTGTCTCAACCCGTACACCATGGTCTCTTCCGCCAAGGGCTTCTTCAGTTTCTTCTTCTGTCTCTCGATGATTCTGCACTTGGCGCAGGTTTTGTACTGGCGGACCTCGGGCGGCTCGTCGTCGAGTCTCTTCCTTTTGCAACGACGGCAGCGTCTTGATTCGGGGGAGATGTAGTACGACATGCTGCGGGGGGTGGGGTCTATGGGGCAGGGTGGGTGGTATTCAGGGGGTGCACTCGAGTCGTCTCAGTGGGGGTGCTGGTGTGGTGGGCAGCGTGTGGTTGGGTGCGAGTCGGTAGCTGGTGGTGAGTCTGTGTGTGGGCAGTCTGTGCAGCAGTTATCTTTGTGGTTTGACAGGGCCGTTAGGTCGGTGTGTGGCCTGTTGCGGTCGCTGAAAGGCTCTGGAGGTTTGTGGAGTGGTAGCTCTGCGGTATTTCAGCCTTGAATGTGCCAAAAGTCTCGATTCTTGCAGCTAATTCGACGTGTTTGGCTCCGTTGGGGTGTCACAGCGTGTGGTTCGAGTGTGTGTGTGTGTGTTTTGTTGTGGTGCCCTCTGGAAATTTTTCTTATTAATACTTTTCGGGCAGCACACGACCAGCCCCTTTTTTCCTGTATATATCGCTACGGGACCGTCCTGGCAGTACAAAAAGACGTGGGCAGCGTGCTGGCCGGAGGGCCGCCAGGACGGAGCGCTCGTGGGTCGCACCAAAATTGGCCTGCCAGGTGCTCACCGGCGTGGTTCGTGAGAGTGTCGCTTTTCGCGCGGTGGTGCGCTTTTTTTGGCCTGCGTAGTGGGCGCCCTGCCAGAGGAGGGGCCGGCCGGGCGGCACCTTCTAGAAAAAAAAAATTGCTGCAAATTTGCAGCAAAACCACCGCTGTGTGCGCAGGCGCCTGGGAGACCAACGAGGGAACTGAGGAGTACGAAGCTGGAGAGCTGGTAGATTGCCTCTCTGTTCGTCCTGCACAGGCACAGGGCAGCCAGGAGGTGTTTTGAATTTGGAAATGTTGAAAAATATAAAATGGTCACGTGGTACGGTCACCTGAGCTGACTGCCGCCCACTGTGGAGTAGTGGGTAGTGGAGGAGAGAGCAGAGCGGCGGGTGGTGGAGACGCTCCGCTGGCGCCTGCCCGGCGAGGGCGACTGCGTCGAGCCTGGCTCCCTTCGGGAGGGGAGGGCCCCGTGGGTAGAGCTCGAGCGCAGCGAGCAGAGCACCACGCTAGTGGCCCCCACGGAGTGGCCCGAGCGGAGCGGTTGCTACACTGCCTGGTAAGAGACTTGGGGAGGTGTAGGGAGCAGTGGGTTTGAGTTTAGGATGCTTGTAGAGTGGTGGAATGAGCTGTAGTTGGGGAGAGGTCGTAGAGGCATGATCTGGTGTAAGGGTTTATTGGCTTTATATGATACTTGTGAATTGAATTTGGTAATTTCCAGGAAAAGAGGAGACATGAGAGTTTTAGGGAAGATACGAGAAGCCATGCATATACGCATATGTAGTTGCCGGCGACTCTACACTAACAGGCTAGCAGCTTAGAAGGCTTGCTAGATGCGTAGCTAGCAGTGCAGTCGTTTTGGCAGGACCGCAATTCGCAGCCAAACCGGGAGACCCCAGTTGCAACTCCGCGCGAATATGCGGTTGAATGCATCTGGCCGCAGAGAAACGGGGGACGGAAAGGACTGAGGGAGCGCCGAACGGAGCAGCAGAAACGGCCTACACCTCGCATATTGGTTTGGTGGCACCCAATTGCCAGACATGGCGACATAATTGGTGTCGTCCTGCGGCCCGAGCAGGCTGGCATCTCGTCACCGGGCACACCAGTCAAGTCCGGAATTCTACACTTACGATTACATCCTTACACCCACGTGCGCACCGGTCGGATTACGTGCTTGCAGATCCACCGCCCCACCAACCACTCCATCTCTACGAATACCCGCTTGACCACTCCATATCCGACCTCACCAGCCCTTATGCTACACCACCCCACAAAAAGCAGTCGCTGCTCTTTTTTTGTTGCACGTCTCCCTGGGGGTGGTCTTCCCAGCAGGGGTGGTCTTCCCAGCAGGGCCGGATTTTTGCCCTGCTCCGTTATTTTCGGCGCAGCCGCAACGGTGACCGTCCCAATGTGTGACATATTAGCCGCGTCAAACCCTAATTGTTACTAATCACTTTGTAATGAGACGGTCCAGCCAGGGTGCTAGGCTATACGCAGCCAGGCCAAAGCGAGAGCGGCATTCAGCTCAATTGCACCAGCAGTCCGTATAAGACAAACCACGTAGGGCCAGACGACGAGATTCCGCAAAAAAAAGCAAAGCAGACCAAACCCGTTTTCTCTCTCGTGCTGCTCGTCTCTTCTTTTTTTTTTTTTTTTCACCGCCCACCCCCGGTACTTCTCCCGCAACAACTACCGGAGTGCATTGAATTTCGAGGTTAGCCATCCCAGCCGCCTGCATACACGCCGTGAACGTGACACAAAATCTCCTATCTTGAGCCATCCTCGCTCACCCCCAATCGCAACTTCTGCTGCCCGAGAGCTCCCAGCCCGCCTGGAGTCTGCTGCGCTTTCCGATCCCTCTAGCAGTTACCATCTCGCCAATCTTGCCAATTTGCCAGTTTCCAGCAGCGTTTTTGCAGTGCTAGCATATTTCGGTTCTTGATCCGACCTGCCCCGTAACTTTTTTTTTTTTTTTGGCCCCCGAATTTCCGGAAGTCAATCCCAGATACCACCGGCCACCCCCAAGCATTGCCTGATAAAAACGGCACCCACAGAAACCGGCCCCCATCCACCCCATCCAGTCCCCGTACCAGTCCACCAACAGACCGACTGCACGGCCTCATTGAACCCGTTAGAGATAGACAGACCAACCGGCAAGCAAGCCTTCCCCCGAATTATCCCACTCACCACCCCCCGGATCTCCCACACACCCCTAAGTGCCCACGATGTCCAAATCCTTCGTGAGGTCCATCAAAAACGTAGCCAACGGCTACTCGTCCGTGCAGGTGCTCGTCAGAAACGCCACCCTGAACGACGCCTCCGGGCCCACCAAATACGACATGGAGGAGATCTCCGCCCTCACCTACCAGTCGCAAACCGACTTCCTTGAGATCATGGACATGCTCGACCGCCGACTCAACGACAAGGGCAAGAACTGGCGGCACGTGGCCAAGTCCTTGACCGTGTTGGACTACCTCGTTCGGTTCGGGTCCGAGAAGTGCGTGCTCTGGGCCCGCGACAACTTGTACATCGTCAAGACGCTCCGTGAGTTCATACACATCGACGAGGGCGACAACGACCAGGGCGCGCTCATCCGGGTCAAGGCCAAGGAGCTCGTGTCGCTCTTGCGTGACGACGAGCGGTTGAAGCACGAGCGTGAGTTGGCCGCCAAGTCGCAGGACCCCTCCGCCCGTCGCGGCGGCAAGCGCGAGCGCAGCAGCACCAACTCCAGAAGAGACCGCGAGCGCGACAGAAGCGAGCCCTACGACGACGACTTGCAGCAGGCGCTCGAGTTGTCGCGGCTCACCGCCGAGGAGGAGCAGCGCCGGCTCCGCGAGGCCGAGGCCGCCGCCGACCCGGACTTGGAGGCCGCGCTCAGGCTCTCGATGGAGGAGGAGGAGATGCGCAGACAGAAGAAGCTCCAGAACGAGAACTTGTTAGACTTGAGCGACGAGCCGCCCCAGCAGCAGTACTACATGGTCACGGGGTACCAGCAGCAGCCGCAGCAGCAGCAGCAGTACGACATGTTCGGCAACCCCATACTGAACCCCTACTACCAGCAGCAGCAGCAGCAGCTCCTCTACCAGCAGCAGCAACAGCAGCAACAGCAGCAGCAGCTTCTCTACCAGCAGCAGCTCGCCGCCCAGCAGCAGCAGTACGGCCAGCCGCAGTTCACCGGCTTCAACTACCAGCCCGCCCAGCAGCAGCAGCCGCTCCAGCCGCTCAAGACCGGCTCCAACAACCCGTTCGCCCTCCAGTCGGAGCAGCAGGCCGCGCCTGCGCCACAGCAGCCCTCGCTCAGCGCGCTCGCCGAAGAGCAGCAGCAGCAGCAGCAGCAGCAGCCACAGTTCTTCACGCAGCCGCAGCAGGCCGCGTCGCCGCTCAAGCAGCAAAACACGTCGCTGTCGAAGTTCAACGACTCCACGCACTCCGAGTTGAACAACTTGCTCGCCCAGGGCACGGGCATCGACACGTTCGGAAACACCGGCGCGTCCAGAATCCCCCACCAGCACACAAAGACCCAGCAGTTCATAAGCTCCAGCGGGACCGGCATCAAGCCCTCGTACGGCGACGTGCGGTTGACCACCAACGCCACGGGCAACCCGTTCCTCAACACGGGAATCGGCTACCAGGGCACCCAGCAACCACAGCAGCAGGCGCAGCCCGCCATCAACCCGGCCTACACGGGCTACGGGTTCGGCAACGCTCCACCGCAGCAGCAGCAGCAGCAGCGAAGAAACGGCGACGGCGGGCCCAGCTTGATAGACATCTAGACATAGACTCCTCCCCCTCTTCCCGGGGGCCACCGCTCCTCCCGCCAGGGAGCCAGGCCCGCCAGAACCCACCCCGGGGCGACGCTCCGCTGGGCCACTCCGTGGGGGCCACTAGCGTGGGGCTGCTACCTCCCCGTAGGGGAGCCAGGCTCGACGCAGTCGCCCTCACCGGGCGGGCGTGCAGCGTGCCGCCGGCGGGCCCACCAGAACCCGAAAAGGCGGCGCTCCGCCGGGCCACTCCGTGGGGGCCACTGGCGTGGGGCCGTTTGCCCCCGCCACGCCGGGCCGCTCTACAAAATTACTAAATGGCAAAAAAATACATATATATATTGTTTTACAGGGCATTACTGTAGCGTCTCTATGAGTAGTCCGGGGGCCGCCGCCGCTAGAGGCGGTACTTCTTGTAGTCCTCGAGGTGCATTTTGAAGATGGACTTGACGCACCAGTCCCAGTCGAGCACCACGCCGCGGGCGCACTGCTTCTTGAAGAGGATGATGGCCTTGGCGTCCTTTACGCGGTGCGCGATGAGGATCACCTCGTCGCCCGACGGCACGAGCGCCTTGATGGTGCTGCTGCTGATGGTCTTGACCACCTTGATCTCCTCGCTGCCGTGCGCCTCCAAGATCTTCGAGATCACGTCCGCACCGCCGTTGACGTTGCCGCTGAGGTTGAACCTGATGCCGCCAAACACCTTGCCCTTGAGCGGCGAGGCGAGGAGCTTCGCGAGCCCGCTGCCCGCGCCGCTGCCGCTGAGCCCGAGCTCCTGGTTGACGGCTTTGGCGCCGAGGATCTTGTCCAACGTGTAGTCGGCGGTGTTGAACTCCTTGGCGAGCGCATCCGCGGACGCGCCGCCCGCCGTGGCGAGCCGCTTGAGCACGTCCGAGATGTACGTGGGGTGCACGATCTGGTCCGCCTGGCTGAGGCACTTGAGGAACTTTTCCGTGCGCATGATCCGCGGCGCGATGAGCGTGTTGATGGGCTTCTTGTAGGAGAAGTCGCTGAGGATGGAGATGCCCGCGTGCTCGAGCGCCGCCAAGTCCTTGGCCGAGAGGTTGAGGTCGTCGCAGCCGGTGGTGACGGCCACAACGGTCGGGGCTGCGGGGGCAGCAGTCGAAGCAGCAGCAGCAGCAGCAGCGGTGGAGGCGGCGGCGGCGCTCGGAGAAGACGCGGCGCCGGAGCTGCCCTTCTGCTTCTTGGACGGTGTTGCCGGCGCGCCGGCGTCCTCGAGCGTCTCCATGTAGTGCTTCATCTTGGTGACGCTCTTGCTCATCTGCTGGTAGTCGTTGAGGTCTGCCATGTCCGAGTGGAGCTTGGCTGCCGCCTTCTGCTTGGCGGACCGGCCCCCTCTGGCGGGCGGCGTGGGCACATTCTCCTTGTCCGCGGCAGCGGCAGCAGCGGCAGCAGCGACAGCGTCTGCATCTGCTGCTTCGTCGGTGGTAGGAGACGCCGTCGTCTCTGTAGCTGCTGCTGGTTCTGCCAGTTTCGCCAGCGGTTTGGCTTTGGTGGCGCCGCGCTTCGCAGGCGCGGTCTTTTCCTTCTTTGGTTGCTTGGCCGGGGTGACGGCAGTAGTGATGGTGGCCGCTGCCTTGACGGACTCGTCCTCGCTCATGCTGTCGTCTATACCGTCGGCGCTCTCCTCGCGCCACCACTTCTTGAGCACGCCCTGGTCCAAGCGAACGCGCCCGATCAAGCGGTCCACGCCGGAGTCGTCGGTGCCACTCTTGAAAGTCTGGTAATGCGGAGCGGCGGAGTCCAAGAGCGCCCACTTGCTGTAGCACTCCTCCAACCACAAGTGGTTGACCACCTTGATGTCCGTGGACGAGTCGCCGGGGCCGTCGCTGCCCGCGCCGCTACGCCACTTGTGGACCGCGGCGTCGTACTTCTTCCCCGTGGCCGCCGCCGACACCAAGTAGTCGTTCTCCCGCGTCAACGTCTTGGTGAACTCGCCGCCCATCGTCGTGATGAGCTTGCTGAGGTAGAACCGGGCCTCCCCGGTGTAGTTTGTGATGCACACCTTGAGGCCCTTGAACCCAGGCACGTGCTGCCGGGGCACCGGGTAGTGGAGGAGATTCGAGTTGTAGGGCAACACCCAGCGGCCCGTGATCACAATGAAGTAGAGCCACTGCAACGTGCCGACAATAATGCGGTTGGACTGCGAGCATGCCACGTACTGGGCGCCCGCGCGGTACGCGCCGATGTACACGTCGATCAGCTCGAGCGGCACGGGCACGGCCAGCAGCAGCGGTGCTGCCAGAGCGGCAGCGGCCACTTCAGCGTCCTCAGGGCCCTCAGGACCCTCAGGGTCGCCACCGCCAACCACTTGGCCGCCGTTATTCGCGATGAGGGCGCCTATGGTGGCGCGCAACCGCGGCGAGATGTTGCAGTCGGGCGCGATGTAGAACGCCTTGCCTGCGAGGAAGGTCGACGAGAAGGACGCGTCGACGCGGTCCGGCGAGAAGGTCAAGCTGGAGGGCACGGGCGGCGAGGACGGAGGAGCGCCGCCAGCGCCAGCGCCAGGGTCCACGCTGTCGCCGCCGCCCACCGCGAGGAGGTACGGCCGCTCGTCCACCTTGCGGCCCAACTGCAAGCACTCGTCGAGCCACGCGGGCGTGACGATCTTGATGTCGATGTCGCCCACCGCGCTGGCCGCAATCACGCTCTTGTCGTTCCGCATGTCCACCGCCACCAAGTGCGTGGTGTACCGCGTGAGGTCGTCCAAGTACTGGCCGCCAAACGCGCGCACCCCGCCGTAGAGGGTCTCCTTGTCGCCCGCGGGGAGGTTGTCCGCCACGCACACAAACACGTCCTTCAAGAAGTACTTGGGGTCCGGGTTGTACGCCTTGGCGTTGAGCAACCGGCCCGCCAGCGCGGAGTCCCACACCCACTGCGCCGTCATCACGGGGATCATCGACGCGCACGCCAATGGGTACTCGATGAACTCGGTGGTGTCCGCCACAATGTGCGTGGGGAACCCGGCGATCAGCAGCAGCAGCGCGTGCGCCGCCAGCGCGGGCAGCTCGAGGTAGTTTACATCGTTAGCGTGGGCGTCCTTCGCGATGACCTGGGCGTCTAGCTCGATGAGCTTGGCCACCAACGCGGGGTAGTCCGGCGGCGCCACGCCGGCCGCCCTGGCGTCTGCCGAACTGGACTGCACCACGAGCACAATACAGCCTTGTAACATTAGTGTAGCAGCAATATGGGGTTTTCTAGCACGCTAGTGTGTGTCTTTGCTGCCCTCTCCGTCCTGCTAAGTACACCGGCGGCGGGCCCGCCAGAAATCCATGCCTCGCGAGACGCGCCGCGCTCCATGCAGGAAAATCAACAAACTGGCTGCAAACCATCCACCGGGGGGAGGGGGCCACAGGACGGAGGAGGGGGACGCTCCGCTGGCGCCTTCCCGGCGAGGGCGACTGCGTCGAGCCTGGCTCCCTGCGGGAGGGTCCGAGCGCAGCGAGCTGAGCACCACGCCAGTGGCCCCCACGGAGTGGATGGGCGTGCCCCCGGCAGGGCAACCCATGATCTCAGGTGGTCCTGCCGGCGGCACGCTGCACGCCTGCCCGGCGAGGGCGACTGCGTCGGGCTTGGCTCCCTGCGGGAGTGCTCCCCGCGGGGTGGCCCCACGGAGTGGCCAGCGGAGCGGCTACGGCTATCTAGGTCAAATTATGTATTGGACGCGGCCCGGGCGGGCGGCGAGCACTCTCTGAGTATATACGAATAACTATGATACGAGATGGGGGCATGAATTGCAATAAAAGTAGAAAGAAAGAAGGCTGCGGCGGCAGCGGAGGGCCGGCGCGAGCGAGCCCAGCGTCCTCTGGGGGGTATTGTGTTTGTGAGTGGGGGGTATGCTATGCTATAAGAAATCGATGCTAAAGTGTAGGCTGGGGGAGCGGCCCGAGCGCAGCGAGCAGAGCCCCACGCCAGTGGCCGCCACGGAGTGGCCCGAGCGGAGCGGGCGTAGGGGGTGACTTGGCGGAGGCGAGCTGCGCGGCGCGGAGGCGCCCTAGGGGAGCTCGAAGATGTCGCGGTTCTCCTGGACAACCTTCTTGGCCCAGTTCCTACACAATATGCTGGCCTTCATGAACTTCCTGCTGGCGTACTTCTTGAAGAACTCGTCGTGCTCGACCGGCGCCACGAGGAACGCAATTATCTTTTCAATGCAGTCCCTCATGTCGGCGACGCGGTAGCCGCCGGAGTAGTGGATCAAGTTGCCGTTCCACACGGGCAGCTTGGCGAGGATGGCGCGCGCAATGTACATGGCCAGCGCCAGGCACAACAGCGGCAACATGCCGATGAATTTGTAGTCGATGATGGAGATCTCGAGCAAGTATTTCCCCAAGGTTCTGGACTGCACGTCGTAGTCGTCCGCCTTGGAGATGCGCCGCAAAAAGTTCATGGGGTTCGGGTAGCTCAAGTCGTAGTTTAGCACCTTGAGCATGTACTTCTCGGCCTGGAGGATCTCGTCCTCGGTGTAGCTGCCGTCGGTGAAGTACGCGTAGTTCTTGACCGAGGGCAGGAACACCTCCTCGTACTTGGCCGCGATGAAGAGCGAGCCCGTGGCGAGGAGCTGGAGCTTGTCGATCTGCACAACCTCGAGCGACATGAACCGGTCCATGATGTTGATGGCGAGGAAGAGCGTCTCGGGGAGCAAGCGGAAGCGCAAGTGCATCTCCACGAGCCAGTCCACGAGGATCAGGCGCATCTTGGGCTTGAGGTGCTTCTGCTTGAAGAGGTACTGCGCGTCGGGCAACGACTTGATCTCGAGCTCGCGGAGGTACGGGAAGATGTCGTTGACGTACTCGCTCACCATGAGCGGGTCGTCCATGTCCTCCTCGTCCAAGTCTTCCCACTCGTAGTCCGTGAGCTTGGACTTCTTGTACGGCGCGTTCAACGCGTGCGTGGCGGCGAGCCCCGGCGCCTCCCTGGCGGCGGCGCCGGCCGCGTACGCGCTGGAGCTGGTGGTTGTGGTGGTGAGGTGGTTGTTGTGCGGGTGGTGGCCGTGCGATATGTGGAGCTTTTCGACGAGGTTGGTGGACGACTCGGTGGCCTGGCGTTTCTGGGGCATTCTGGGGGGTATGACGGAGGAGGAGGAGGTGCTGGTGTTGGAGGTGGCGGCGGAGCCGGCAGCGGCAGAGTTGGACGCGCCGCTAGCAGCAGCGCCAGAGCCGGCGCCCGTGGCGCCGGACGCTCCAGCGGCAGTGGAGGCACCGGAGGACTTGGACGCGTGCGCGCCGCCTACAGGGGCACTGGCGTCTGCGCCGGCGCCATTGGCCGCGCTGGCTGTGCTCTTGGCGGCGGCGGTGCCCGCCGTGGGGACTTTGGTGGCCGAGTTTCTCTGCTGGAGCGGCTGGATGTCGCCGCCCAAGGGCCGTCTCTTGGCGGCCGGGTGGCCCTTGCTGTGGGAGAGCTTGTCTGTGTGGTTGGAGAGGTCGCCGAGGTACTCGCGGGTGTTGACCTGGATGGACTCGTCGGTTATGGGCGGCGCGGGGGGCGCGTGGGGGCCATTTTGGTGTTTGGAGCGGGTTAGCCTGTAGTCGTTTTCGTTATTGATAGTCTGAGGCATTGTGGGGAGGGGGGAGGGGGTGGGGAGTTAATTAAATGCTAATGCGAATGCAGTGGAGGGTGTAGCGAGTGGCTGGGGGAAGGGTGTGGGAACTTAATGAACGATCGTGGGGGGTCGCTAGGGGGTGGCAGCGTGGCGTCTAGTGGACTCGGGTGTCGGTGGAGTGGTCAACGGTGCGCAGTGGTAGGGCAGAGGACGGCACGGCGAATTGGGCAGCGGTGCGGGCAGACGGGTCACTAGTGAGACGGTGCTGGCCGGGCGCTATGGTGGTGCTTGGTGGTGCTTGCCTGGTGGTGGGCGCTCGGGTTCTCCTTGATAAAGCAGCGGATCCTGATCTGTCCTGTATTTGTGGACGTAGAGGGAGAGAGGGGGGGGGAACTAAAAAGCAGTGCTGGGGGGTGGGGGCGAGTGAGCAGGTGCTTTCAAGTCTTGGGGGATGGAGGGCAGCAGGAGGACGGTGCTGTGCGAGAAAATGGGTGCTCAGCGGCGGGTTACTGGCAAAACAATCAAAGAATCCGTGGTGGTAGGCGGAGAGGAAGATGAAGGAGGTGACTAAAATTTTTTTTGTGTATTTTTGAGAGTCCGCAAACAGAAATAACAATAATAAAGCGGGTGCGGTAGGGGAGTGTGTAGGGAGCAGCGGTGCGGTGCGGTTTGTGCGTGGAGGGGCTGCGAGCGAAGTGAGCGACGAACGAGCGAACGAGTGAGCGGAGCGAGTGAGTGAGGGAGGGAGGGTGGAGGAGGCAGAGAGAGGGTAGAGGGTGTAGAGATCCTGGGGCTATAGAGGTGCTACTGAGAGGTAGAGAGGTCGGTGCTTACATGGTCGCTAGCTGGTCGCTAGCTGGTCTCTGGTGGCCCAGGGCAGCGGTCGCTGCGCTGCCGCTGGGTGCGCCAATTCGAGCGATTGTTGCTGCGATGCGCCCACGGCGCGTGAAATTCGCTGGAACACAAACATTGGCAGTTTCACCGCAACAAGCGCCGCTTGGTGCTTCTTTCAGCCCAGCGGGTGCCGTGCGAGCAACCTGGCACTACTACACGGTTCCGCACCTGCCAGGGTGGTTGCTGGACGCCTACCTACCCTACCTCCTGGCGGCCCTCTGCTGACGGCCTGGCAGCTGCTCGCTAGGGGAGCCTGGCGGCCACTGCGCGCTTCCCGCTGCTTGCTCTATTTATTTATATGACAAGTCTGGAAAAATTGCCTGTTTGGGCGGCGCGCGCGCCGCACACGCTATTTTGTAGCTCCATTTTGGCAAGAGCTGCAGCACGAAACGTAAACAGACTGCACACGGGCAACCTAAATCACGAACTGGGAGCGCTCTTGCAGCAATTTTTGTTCGATCACGCTAGTTGCCTCGATTTTAGCACTGCAAAGCAAACCGCTAAACAATAGCCCAAACAAAACATACAACCGCACCTTTGACGTTGGAATGGGCACCGGCGACGGTGGGAAAAGTAAGAGAACGTTGGAAGCATGCAGCCTTTGCAAAAAAGCACCACCACCGCCAATTTTTTCTACCCAGCGACGTCTCCGAGCGGAATGGAAGACGGCGCTAAGCGAGCCATCACACATCTACGCTCCACGCTCGCGTGCAGTGGCACCCGCATGGAGGGAGGTTTTTTGATTACTCTGCGAGTGCGTCCGCCCACCACTACCACAACCACCACCAACACCAACACCTCCACCGTCACCATCACCACCACCACCACTAGAGTCTTTGTTTCGCCCCCTGGCCCATTATCACCGGCTTTCTACGCTGCATAACACCAAACGCTCGTTTGCATCGTCCCCTTGCTCCGCCAATAACGTGCCAGTAAAAATACTTCATACACGCCTAAGAACAATCTAACAATATATTGCATTTAGCCCTTTGTGCACCCCTCAAAAGGCATATACGGACAATTCAAGCACCTGTGCGCTACAGTGAATAGAGAAAAAAAGAAAATACTCGGGGGTACTGCTATGCTGCCTATTGCCCAAGATTACGTTGGCTTGCTCCTGCCACCAGAGAAAAAGGGTTTCAGAGACGGTTTCAGTACGGTTTCAGTACGGGTTTCAGTACGGGTTTCACAACAGCATCACTCGGTTTCATGAAAAATTTTCACATTTCTCTATTTTACAGTTTAAGAGTGAAATTTAGTCCTCTAATGATGTGGTGATGAGATGCAACCTCCCGTTAATTCTTGAACTAGCCACGGTGGGACCCGAGTCACACCACTCACAAGACCCACACTCTCTCCCAACTGGTCGACGGGTGTACACCGTTTGGCCAAACGGTGAGGCGTGCTTCACGGACTTCGCGGGCTCCACTGAGCACCGGCGAGGGCTCGATCGGATGCCGAACTATCACACTTTCGGAATATCTTCTTACAAACCCCCCCCTTTTCCCACCACCGCCCACTGGGCCACCACCCAGCGCTGCGCTCTGCCATATTCTGCGATTTAGCCCCGTATACATCTTTCCATGACTCCCAAGCCGTGTTTACATTTCCGCTGCTTCGTCCTAAAACAAGATTAACTTTCCAAATGCATCTCCCAATTTCTTCGATAAGGCTACCACGCAATTATTTTTTATGCTTGTTTATGTGTCGCGACGCATCGGGGCCCGTAACTGCAAAATTTGATTACGCTCGTGCTTGAGGCTCTCGACTTGGCAGCAGCTGCCTGGGAATAGCGTTTGCGTGCGCGTGGGCGTCGGGTCAGTGCCTACACAGAATTGACTCAGGCTAGTGTTAGTAGCAGGAGAGAGGGTGCTTGGCCCCCTGGGGGGCAGTAACTCGATTGGGCCCTTGTCTCTGCTGCTTCGTATACTCTCCAACGCTGTGAAACATGCAGGTTGTTTGTTGTTGTTTCCCCCGTTGTCTTCTGCCAAACACGACATGTCCTATTATTGGTAGACCCCCCATATGTTAGGGGCCCACCTTCTCCAATTGTTTATTTATTTTTTTTTCTGGGTTAGTATGGCCAGTATTGTTGCTGCTTCTGTTCGGAGATTTCATCTGCACCGCTGCCTTTCTCGGGAAATCATCCATAGTATACTGGATGTAGGCATGATTCCCGTGGGTGCCCTTTTACCGCGCTACACACACACCCTGCTAGCCCTACAACGCAAAGCTGAATCGCTTCGAGCCACCATCCCTTCCTGGCCATGTGGCTCATCTAGGGAAGCGGGCGGACTTTCTCAGTGTTTTACCGTTATTCTCGTTAATTTCTCCTATTTACTCTATAGTTCCCATTTGTACTCCCCCATCAAGTTGATCGTGTCTCCATTGTCCACCACCACCTGCGGATCAGCCTTGTGTGTTTCCCCTGATCCCTCTCCCCTCTTCTTATTGTTACAGTAGACGCATTTTTCCTTGTGATTCGCAGCCTTCGAGGGGGACTCCGGATAGTGGATAAAACACTTGACTATTACGTCACCGGGGCGTGCTCCAGACGGCCCTGAATCACTAGTATGCGACAGCAGCTCATCTTCCGAGCCCGAGACGGAAACTTCACTCTCGAGGACTTTCTCGTCGAAAGACTCGTTCTTCACGCTTACGCTGCTGCTGCTCCCAGTCTGCTTTGGGGACTCGGGAGCGGGCTGTACTTCGTGGTTTGATGCAGCAAGTTTCTGCACTATAGCTTCCACTGCCCTCAAAATATCACTCTCCCTAACCTTATCTTCAAACCGCACCTCCTTTTTGGGTGTATCATTCTCTTCGTTTACTTTGCTCGGGGAGTTTTCCCGCACAAGCTGCAAGACAAACGCCTTCAAAGCGTCCTGATCTACACTCTTCAGTATAGGCTCCGATTTGGGAGCTGGTGCTGGCGCTGGCGCTGGCGCCTGTACCTGCACCTTTTGTTTCTGCTCCACTTCTTGCTTCCGCACCTCCTGCTCGTACAAATTCTTGTATTTCACCAATTTGGAGCGAAGTAGGTCCCTCTCCTTCAAGCTGGCTGCGCTGTCGGCGGCCACTTGTTTCCGAAGAGCATCTTTACTTTCTTTCACTCTTTCCGTCTCCTCCTTGGCCCGTGCGGCCTCGCGCTTGTACTGCACCACTTGCTCCTTTAGCTGCCTCTTTTGGTCTTTGTTTAACGTGCACTGCTTCTGTAGCTCGCGATTTTCTCTCCGCACACCTTCCAACTGGACCGTCAACTTGTTGATGGACGACGCAAGCAAGTTCTGGTAGTTCTCGCCCTGCTTGCTGCCAACGATATCCAGCGGCAACCCGTTGATAATATTGTGAGTTTCCCGTATAATGAAGTCGGTCTTTTCGGGGTCAAGTCCTCCAGCACCTCCTCCACCTCTCACGCGTCCTGAAGAAGCAGCCTCTGCTAGTAACCGGTCGATGGTGTCGTCGCCAACAACGCCCACCAGCTTACTCCTTTTTCTACTACTAGTCTTATCTTTGCCTATATGAAAGTCGCTATATACGCTCAAGTCGTCGTACTTCTTGTTTTTGTACGGACTCTCTGGGTACCGCTTGCTGCCCAAGTCGAAGAGCGAGTCATCGTCATCGATCCCGCCGTAGCTCACGTCAAAGTCCTCGTCGTCCGAGAAGCCCAACGACCGGGCCGGCGACCCGGGGTACTCCCGGAGGAGATCTTCTGTAGATTGTATCATTCGAACGCTATTGACCCGCTTAAGACTCTGTGTATATACTAGTCCTTCAGTGATTCTCAAGTAGGTATCGATTTACCGTTAACTCTGTGTGACACAAAAATGAAAATACAAACAAACAAAAATAAAAAAAAATACGCGCGTGTGGGCAGGCTGCGCGGGTGGTGGCTGCAAAATGCAGCACACCCCCGCTAAGCACTACAAGCTAGACGGTACAGTGACAACTATATGCGATTTATCATACAAAACTATACAACAAAACAACGAGCTCAGTCTTCTACTTCGATGTGCACAAGGTAGTCCAAGGTCTTCGAAACTGCTGCAATGTGCCAGGGAATCAAGCCCTGGATCGAATAGTCTAGGGCCTCCTCCTCGGCGTAGTCTCCGCTCGCAGCGCTGCTGCTGGTGTTCTTCTCTCTCACTCCCAAAATATCATTCAAGGTGATCAAATTCTTGTACTGCTTCAAGATGATCTGCATGATCGAGTTCAAGTTCCAGTAGTTCGAACAGCTGAGCAAGTTCACCTCGTAAACCAACAAGTCCGTGCGGTTGAGCTCTTTCATGAGGTACCCGATCTTCATGCCCAGTCTACTGGGTGAGTTGAATGAGGGCAAGGCGATCCGTGGGATAACAGCATGGATCGTGTCGCGTGGATCACTGAGCACGAGGGCGTTCTTGTTGACCACCGCAGAAAGCCCTGGCGTGCCATGAGAAAGCGAATTCTTATGTCCGCTGGGGCCGCCAGGGATACCCTTGAGCGCATTGTTTGGAGTTTTGCTATTGCTAGTGGTGATCTTGCCAGATTCAGAATTGGCATTATTCGAAGATGGTGTTCCTGCTGTGGCTGCAGAATTGCTGTTCCCACCACCACCGCCACCGGACGAAATGAAATCTTGTGGCGAGAGGAAGTTATTGGAGGAGTTCCCGAATTGTTGCGGGGAGTGGAAACTCAAGCCAGTGCCGTTGAACGGAGAAGCAGAAATCACCAAACCGCCGACTCCATTGGGCGACGAGTTGTTAGACTCTGGGAAGCCAGAATCAATGTCCACGATTGGAGGTACATTCAAGCCCACTGTGCCCGACTGGTCAAGATCTTGCAACGGATTTCCGTCATCAGGAATCTCTCTATGGAAAAGTAGTTTGGGTTCCTTATTAACACTCAAGACCACTAACGAGATATCCTTATTCTTGACACTCAATCTCTTCCAATGAATCAACTCTTCGTCTGGAATTATGCTATTGATTCTGGTCAACACCAAGAACCTTCTTCCTCCAAACCCTGACATTTCCCTTATAATATTTTGATTCAATTTTTTAAACAATTCAATGGAAATTTCCCAGATTTCATCACAGATTTTGGACAAATCATGAGAGCCTCCAACACCGCCTCCAATGCCGCTAGAGCCCGATCCAACCCCATTGTTGCCCGAGCCAGAAGCAGATCCAGCAGACTTGAATGAAGGTGAACAAAACCACGATTTTGTGTACGTGACTTGCCCCAATGGATCTGACCATGCAGCAACAAACCAGTTTCTATCGATAGATCTTTCACATGCCAAGTGCAAGAAAATCTCTCCGTTGAAACTGCCGCCACCAGCACCGGCACCATCTTTACCGCCAGTTAGCATTCTGAAATCAATCTTGGTAGGCAACTCTTTCACAAGCTGAGCATAACTTGATCTCAATTTAACCAGTGGGTGAATTTGAGGATGTCTGTTGATATCTGGGCATTGGTTGTACAAGCTCATAGAAATTTTGGACAATGCCACATTGGACATATACTTAAGTCTCTTACTTTGGAAACCATTGCCTCTTTTATAAATCTTTGACCATGGGATAACATAGTTGAACACCTCTACCAAAGGGACTTGGTGCTGATGTAAAGATTTTTGGAAGTTGCGGCACAACTTGGAAATTTTCACAAGCGAATTCATCGAGTCATCAAAATTAATAAACAAAAGCAATAGAGGCCTGTCAAACTCAAATCTATTCGTCTTGTTGATCAAATCAAGTTTAATCAGCTCGGCTAAGGAGGAGAGTTTCTTGTTGACTTGTCTATAAAAGTCTTCATAGCCGTGCACTTGCAGATCATGATGGATTTGAATCATTCCATTGAATGCGCCTTCCAATTCTGGTCTCCCATCTGTTGGCAAGTTCAACTGATTGATATTTCCAAACTGACATTCTCTATAGTTGTACACCAAAGAGCTAATGAATTGTCCGTTGCAGTCCAAGTACGTGTCGGTGACTTCAGTTATCATGACCATTTGGAAATCTTTAGGGCCGTTCAAGGGGTTAAGCTTCAAGTATGGCCAGAACTGGAGACCAATGCTATTCATATTGACGATTGTGGACTTGGACTGCTTGTGCACCTTGGCCTTTGTAGGTGGGAGTAAAAATAAATTGTCATGGTAATCTTGGCTAATATCATCAAAGTCTTCATCGAAATCCCCACCCAAGGGATTCTTTTTGCTCAAAGTGCTTGTCATGATGGATCTATACTCCAGACTGTTTTCAATGTTTCCAAGATCATGCGAATATATCGAGTCCCAATCCAAGGTCTTGAGCCTTCTCACCTTTGCTGTAGGGTTCAACATTATATCATTGGTGATATCATCAAGGAATGATAACTGGTTTTCGAGCTCCATATTGTCATTGTCAATCTCGTTTGACTTTTGATTTTGTTTATCGTTTTCAATTTGATCTTTCATGTCTTTATCGTTACCCTTCAAATCGCACACAAACTCGCTAAGAGAAACTCTGTAGGCAAGAGGGAATATCGATTCGAAATCCTTTTCAAATCCAACCAGCTGGCCATCAACTATTGGGAGCGAATCTTCTTGCTCAACAAGAGGTGCAGGTAAGCTCAACTCCAATTGCTGATCAAACTTTTCGGTGTTCATGCCCATGTCGAAAATAAGCGAGGGAGTAAGCCAGTACAAGAAATCATCCAAATTGGCCAATTTGACAACCATTTTATGATCAGATTTGAATTCGTCTTCACCCCATTCGTGGTCGTCTTCATCAACATACATGAAGTTGGTCGACGGTGGAGGGGCCGCAAGGTTGTTAAGAATAAAGATATCAGGGATTGTGCACACATTTATGCACCTGAGAATCAATGGTAGGCAATTATTCGCCTCAGACATTCCCCCGGGCGTACCAGCTTGAACAATGGCTCCCGACTGGCTGAAGTTAGCGTCAGTCATGGGAGCGGCGGCTGCGTTTCCAGGCTCTTCACTGCCCAGAGGGTCAGAATCCTTCGATTTTAGACCTGAAACATGGCTCTCTCCAATAATTTCAACGTCGTCCTCACTATCCACTTTCATCACAACATCGTCGTTATCCTTTTCGAATACCACAACAACATCGTCGCTTTCCACTCTCGCCTCGTCTATGAAGTCTCTCGAAAATGAGGTGTCGGGCAAGTCAACCGGTGACATGGATGTTATGTGGTTCCCACGAGACAGAAATGCGCTCGGGGCAGTGATGCCTAGAGCATTCACGTTTCCGAACGGAGAGTCGAGTTTAGGCAAATTGGTGGAAAGGTTTGGCAAGGCAAAGTAGTTGGACGTCGGCGAACTATAGTCCCCCGCGTTTCCGTAGTAAGCGTTGTTGTATGCGTTGACTTGATTGGCACCACCAGTCGGCCTTGACGTTCCTGTCCAGTTCTTTTGCACTCCGTAGTTGCCGCCAGCGAAAGACTCCGGTATAGTGTTGAGCTTTAACGGAGGCGAGTTCCCCACCTTCATTGAGGTGACTTCATTCTCCTCGTCTTCATCACTCTCAATTTCGTCCTTCATCGAGTCGTCGTCATCATCGTCACCGTCTTCGAAATCACTACCAGATACGCCGTGGTTGTGGCGGATCTTGTGAGAAGAAGCCCTAACATCTCCCTCTAGGAGCTCGATTTTAGGGTTGGGGAATTCAGAACCACTTCCATTACCCCCAATGCCGCCACTACCAGAACCAACAGTGCCCCCAGAAGCCGGAGCACCCACGGAGTCTTCTCTTTCGTACCCAATAACACTCGTGGCTCTGAGCGACCTTCTTTTCGGATCGTCGCCCGCCGCTTTGGAATCTTTCTCGACGTAAAACTTCCCACCGCGGCCGTACTTCGTGTCAATGTTACTCTTGATTATGGGGTTGAAGTGAAGCGGCAGGAAAATCGATTTGTTCAGCGTGTCCTCGGTGTCCGAGGCTGGGAACACAGAGCTTGGCGCAAAAGTCGACGATGGCGGTATGAACGGCGTGGGCATGAGCGCGGGGGGCGCTCCCGGGTCGTTGTATGGAGTTTTTAATGGCTTGGTGAAGCTTTTGATCGGGTTGATTGTCATCTGGTCTTTGGGGATATCAAGGTAGGTCGATGTGGCCAATGCAATGGAGTTCTTGTGGGAGCCCGAGCCCGAGCCCGAGCCCGAAGCGGATGTTGACGAGAGCCTACTGTTGGAGCCGACAGACGCTTCCTTGGGGTCGACTGGTTCTTCTTTTTCTGGCTTGTCGGCGTTGGCGGTTTTTTCAGTGCCTCCAATATCAGAATCGGCTCCGTCTGCCGCATCCGCAGCCTCCAGTTTGACTTTGGGAGAGGCAGATTCGCCTGGTTTCTCATCGTCTTCTGTCTTTTCTTCGGCTACAGACTCCAAGCCGCCGCTCTCTCCCTTTTCGTACCCTTCCAAATCTTCTCTTTCAATAATGGTGAAATCCTTTGTGATATCGAGCTCCTCTTCTTCCTCAGGCTTCGATTCGGTAGGCTGCTCCGTTTTTGCTTCTGGAGCCACCACCTCCTCCTCCTCCTTTTTCTGTTCTTCTTCATCGTCGCTGTCACCCTCACCAAACAAGTCGTCCATCTCGCTCTCATCGTCTTCGGCCGCAGGTGGAGCCGAAACCGCCTGGTCAGACTGCTGCTGCGGCTGCTGCTGCAGTTGCTGGTCGGAAATGGACCCGCCAGCTGGGAAGTCTGCATCGATATTGATGGGATCCTCGCCATCCTTGCCGGACTCGACGAGTGGGGGTTCTGGGGCGTGTGATTGTTGTTGCAGTTGTTGCAGTTGCTGCTGCAGTTGTTGCTGTTGCTGCTGGCTTCCTATGGATCCAACGCTGGGTACGCTGAACGCCGCGGGCTGCGGCTCCGTGGATCGTATGTGGGCATGTGCCGGCTGGTACACCAGATGCTGGCTGATTCCAAAGTCCATAAACTCCAGAATAAGCAGGAACGGGTCGCTCAAGCCCTGGCCAGCCGGGGTAGCGGCACTTAGACTTCCCGATGCCGAGATAGACGCAGCGGACGCAGCAGCGGCAGCGGCTGCGGCAGCAGCACTGGAGGAAGATGCTGCGCCCAACGTCAAGTCGACTGCCGCCACGCTCTCGCCGCCGCCAAGATGCGGACCGCTCTTGGCCCTGTGCCCAAACTGGATCAAGCACAACTCCCAGGGCCACAAGATGAACTTCCTGTTGTCGACGGAGTGGATGAACTTGGAGATGCGCGACGTCTGGTTGTTCAAGTGCTGCAAGTTGGGGATCAACTTGACCCAGAGGATCGGCCGGCTTGGCGGCTGGCTGCCGCCGTCGTTGGCGTTGTCGGTCTCCGCCGCCGTGGCGGGCAGTGGGGAGGCCAAGTCGAGCCCCGTGCTCAATTTGATCAAGTTGATGATGGCGTCGCTGTTCTTGGGCGGCGTGTACGTGAAGCTGTGCGTGGGGTCCTCGCTGTGGTACAAGTGGCATCGTATGCCCGAGGGGATGATGTAGATGGCGTAGGAGTTGCTCTGGAGCGCCGCGCTGTCCACCGGCGGCACGGGCAGCAGCGGGCTGCCCCCCGCTGCGTCGACGGTGTCGTGGAAGTGGGCCTCCGGGCCCCTCGTCTCCAAAATGCGCGAGTCAAAGAGGCTGATGTTGTTCCGCTGCGTGATGCACACGAGGAGGTCTCCGTTGGGGAGCAAGAGCGGGTCGATGTGCACGATGTAGCGCAAGAACGACCGGGCGTCGTGCGGGCCGGCGGCCCCCAGGACGCCTTGCGGCGCCACCGTCGAGTAGTTCCCGAACATTCTGAGCAGATTGGACCGCGAGAGGCGGTAGAGGAGGAGCTTCTTGACCGCCTTCAAGAACGTGAGTGACACAAACGGGAGGTACAAGTTGCGCTGGAGCTCGTCCTCGGCGCCGTGGCTGCCCGGCGGCGCGGATCCTCCAGCAGCACCAGCAGCAGCGGCGGCGGCGCCAGAGGCACCACCACCGCCCGCAGCAGACCCTCCAGGAGCCGACTTGGGCGGGTTGGCCAAGACGTCCACCTTGGCGGTGCTGCTGAACTTCAATTCCAAGCCCGGGTACTCCGCCTGGAGCTGCGCCAGCGCGTGTCGGTGCGCAAGGTGGCCAAACTCGAAGTAGTAGAGGCACTTGTTGTAGTAGGTGAGGAGGATGTCGGGCTTGGAGTGTCGTATGGCGAGCTCCAACTCGAGGAGCGATTGGTCGGACACCACGGCAGCTCCCGAGCTGCCTGGCGTGCCCGCCGCAGCGCCGCCGGCGCCGGAGCCCGGCGTGCCGCCCGCGGGGCCGAATATCGTGTACGATATCTCAGAGAGGTGTGCTAGCTTGTAGTAGTTTGTGGAGATCCTCGAGGGATCAATGGCCGTCGTCATGGCGTGCTGTGTGTGGGCCAGTGCGGGGGTGGGGGGATGCAGTGAGTTGTTTGTGTGAGTGGTGCTGAGTGCGGCCGTGTCTGAGCTGCAAGCAGACCTCAATTATGAGCGGCGTGGGGGTGTAGAGGAGAGCAGAGCGCAGGGAGGGTCCGCCAGCAGAGGTGGTCTGGGCTGAACCGCCAGTGGGTGCAGCGCAACCGCACAGCACAAAATGGGGGAGTGGAGTCACGTGACGCGCTCTGAAAATTTCCAGATCTGCTGCTGCAACTTGGTGGCTGCAATCACGGAGCGTCCACTAGAGACCTACGGGCCAGGCCTACGGTGAGAGGACTCCTACGGGTGACTGTGCTAGTGGTCATAAAAGGTTCATTTTAGCTATATAGGGTGTCGGGGTGCCGCTCCGCTGGCGCCTGCCCGGCGAGGGCGACTGCGTCGAGCCTGGCTCCCCTACGGGGAGGAACAGCCCCACGCTAGTGGCCTCCACGGAGTGGCCCGAGCGGAGCGGTGCAGCGTGCCCCCGGCAGGGCTACTGTATCTTTGTGCTGGTGGTCCTGCCGGCGGCACGCTACACGCCTCCCCGGCGAGGGCGACTGCGTCGAGCCTGGCTCCCCTCCGGGGAGGAACAGCCCCACGCTAGTGGCCCCCACGGAGTGGCCTGCGGAGCGCCCCCACTGGGCGGTCTAGATTTTGTAGCTCAAGGAGTTCTTCAACACGTCTTCTCTGAAATCAGGGACCCCCAACTGGGAGGTGTGGCCCCACGGTTTCTTGGTGTTCTCGTTGTCTATGGCCGCGGCGAAGCAGCCCAACCAGCCGTCTCTGGAGTACTTGGCGTTGACCTTGGCCAAGGTGGCCGGGTGGATGTACTGCAGGTTCTGGCCCACGTTGTCGAGGATGGTGGAGATCTGGATGATGAGCCCCAACGAGGTGATGTAGCCCTTGGACCCGAGGTTCTGGTGGCGGATGATGGCCTCGGCCACGGCCTCGGCGTAGTCCTGGTTGCCCGCGGTGTGCTGCAAGACTACGTCTCGCAGGAGGAGCCCGCCGTAGAACTCGAACGACAACTTGGTGGCCGCCATGTTCTTGTCGGTGGTGCCGATGTCGTGCAACAAGGCGGTGACAAACACCACCTCGGGGTCGAGGTCCCAGTCCGGGAACTGGTCCTTGATGATGGCCACGCTGTACTGGTACACTCTGAGCGAGTGGTTCAACACCTTGGCGGGCAACTCCTTCGTGGCGTACTCCAAGATGGCCGACGCGGTCTGCGACGAGGGCAACGGCTGGACGTCTTGTTCCGTGGGGGGAGAAACCTTTGGAATTGCAGCCTCCAAGTCTCTGGGGACCTTTACGAAGCCGTAGGTGGACATTGGGCGATTATTACGAAAAGTTGCAAATTAAGCGGCAGTGCAGCGGGGGAGATGTAGCAGCTCGAATTGAATAAAGTAGCAGTAGCACAGTGGTCCCAAGAGGCAGAGTAACTACAGATAGTGCCCGGCGCACTTGGCAGTGGGACCCTGCGAATGCCATCGCCTTTATACTCGATCGGGCGCCAATTTAGTTTTTCTCCGCACTTTAGGCTTATTAATGGCGGGCTCTGGGTGCCCAGGGCCCGCAGTGGGTCTAGAGCCGAGAGTTTTTATGGTTTGGGCAATATGCCGTCTGCGTGCGTGCGGGCCATGGGCGGCCCGCACGCTGCGCTGCAATTAACATGTGGCTTGGGCGCTGCCAGAGTGCTGCTGACGTATTTTTCTACACGCTGGGGGGTCCTTAGCGGCTCCTACACCACCGCCACGGCGGCGATAAGTGCACTCCACTCCGATCCGAGCGACCAAGTGACCAGCACAGGCGTGTGCCTGGCGCTCTACGCGCGCCGCCAGGGCGCCAGAGCGGCAAATCAGCACCATTTCTCCGTGCCTGGCCCTCTACCCTCTCGGGAGTTAAGAGTTCCCATGGGTAGCGAGCCGGATTTGAAGATTTTCACATGACACCCGCACCTGACCCCCATCACGTGCACACAGATCCACAAACACTACAAACTCCAACAACAATACAAGACGAGCCACCGCCAGGCCCGTCTGCTTCCACCACCGACTGCCCTACACCCACGCCAATCGCACAGCCAGAATGTCTGACATCAAGCCCGAAAACACACGTACGTAAACTCCCCACCGTTTCCCGCCGGCATCGCGGCGGGCCCGCCTCACACGCTGCCCCAGAGTCGCACAGGCAGGACCGCTGGTGACGCTCCGCTGGCCACTCCGTGGAGGCCACTAGCGTGGGGCTGTTCCTCCCCGTAGGGGAGCCAGGCTCGACGCAGTCGCCCTCGCCGGGGAGGCGGGCAGCGTGCCGCCGGCAGGACCAGCACCCACCTCCCCGGACACGGCAGCCCTGCCGGGGGCCCGCTGCACCGCTCCGCTCGGCCACTCCGTGGGGGCCATTAGCGTGGGGCTGTCCCTCCCCGTAGGAGAGCCAGGCTCGACGCAGTCGCCCTCGCCGGGAGGCGAAGGGCATGCCGCCGGTAGGACCACCAGTACCCACCTCGCCGGACACGGCAGCCCTGCCGGGGGCACGCTGCACCGCTCCGCTCGGGCCACTCCGTGGGGGCCACTAGCGTGGGGCTGTCCCTCCCCGTAGGGGAGCCAGGCTCGACGCAGTCGCCCTCGCCGGGCAGGCGTGTAGCCCCCTCCTCCGTGTCCCTCCGTGCCCCCCGTCCCCATCCCGTGAGGGCCGCCACCGTGCTCAGCTACTAACCCTCACACTCTAGCCGTCCTCAAGGCGTCCGACTTGCCCGAGGAGATCCAGACGAGGATCTTCGAGATCTCCGCCGAGGGCCTCAACAAGTACAAGGTCGAGAAGGACCTCGCCACGTTCCTCAAGAAGGAGCTCGACCAGCAGTACGGGCCCACCTGGCACGTGATTGTGGGCAAGAGCTTTGGGTCCTACGTCACCCACGAGCAGGGCTTCTTTATATACTACTACATAGGCGAGCTTGCCTTTTTGGCGTTCAAGAGCGGCTAGCGCGCCTGCCGCCCCGCCCCGCGAGTCCGAGTTGTACAGCATATAATGACATAACGATATAAATATATAGTACATATATAACCAGTAGACCACCCAGCGTGTCCGTAGCCCGCCGCCGCAGAGCGGCGGAGGGGCGGGGGCAGTGGTGGCCCGATTGTAGGAGTGTTTTGGGGCGCCTACTCAAGCTTTTTTTCCTGGCCGGAGAACAAGGTGAACACGGGCGCGTCCAACTTGTCTCTGCCGTGGAGGAAGTCCAACTCCATGACGAAGAAGTACTGGGCGACGGAGCCGCCGTTCTTCTTGACCAACTCGCCGGCGCCGTAGGCGCTGCCGCCGGTGGCCAAGATGTCGTCGACCACCAAGACGGAGGCGCCCTTGGGGATGACGCCCTCCTGCATCTCAAACTTGTCGCTGCCGTACTCCTTCTGGAACTCGACGGAGACGGTGGGGCCCGGCAACTTGCCGGGCTTTCTGACGGGGATGAAGCCGGCGTCGAGCTCGAGCGCGAGCGTGGGGCCAAAGAGGAACCCTCTGGACTCCAAGCCGACAACGTAGTCGACCTTCTTGTCGCCGATGTACAACTTGAACGCGCGGATGAGCTTCTTGAACAAGGCGGGCTTCTCGAAGATGGGCAAGAAGTCCTCAAAGAGAATCCCCTTGGAGGGGAAGTCGGGGAATTTTCTCAAGGCGGCGGACAATTCGGTGGCCAACGCTGAGATTTCAGCGGCGTGTTCGGAGGAGGAAGCCATGGCGTCGGTGTAGTGATAGCTGGGCTGGAGGGCAGGGGGTCACCGTGGGACCAGGGCCCCTCTTGTAGAAGAGCGGTGGGTGCCGACTGAGGGCAGGAGGTACTGCAGGCAGCGGCGCGGTCGTGTGCGGGCATGATGGGACGGCTGCAAATTGGCGCTGTGGAGGGTGGGCAGCAGTGGGAACCACGGGGTAGAAGTGGACCGCTAGGTCTGTGCAGACGAGATATTTTATTGGTTCTGGAGCTGTAGAGCGAGTGCTGCGCCGCTGAGCCGTTCTGGGGAGGCACAGCGCTGGGCCCTGTCGCTGGTATGGTGCAGCTTGTGGCTCGCTATAGTGCGATGGGCACGTTTTCGGTGCGCTGTATGCCGGAGCCCCAGCTGAATGGCTGCAAACTCCCTCCAGCAAGACGGCCATGGGGACGCTCCGCTGGCGCCTGCCCGGCGAGGGCGACTGCGTCGAGCTTGGTTCCCTCCGGGAAGAACAGCCCCACGCTAGTGGCCTCCACGGAGTGGCCCGAGCGGAGCGAATGGACGTGCCCCCGGCGGGGCCACCTGCACCAGCTCTGGGACCAGGAGCGGTCCTGCCGGCGGCACGCTACACGCCTCCCCGGCGAGGGCGACTGCGTCGAGCCTGGCTCCCCTACGGGGAGGAACAGCCCCACGCTAGTGGCCTCCACGGAGTGGCCCGAGCGGAGCGGTACAGCGGGCCCCCGGCGGGGCTATGTCGCGCCTAGAACCCACGAGTCGCCAAAAACCTCCTCGTCGCAGCGGAGGTACCGCGGGTCCACCACGCAGGTGACCACCGGCTTGGACTTGAAGTTGACGGTCTGGAAGTTGGCCGAGCTTGTCCAGTCGCCTAGGAGCACCTTTTGCGGGACGCTGACGAACGGGTTGTACCAGGGCCACCCAAACTCAACGCTCAACAGCCGGTAGGTCGGCTCGATGTAGTCGAGGTACGTGGGCTGGATGAAAAGCTGGCCCGTGGAGTTGGAGGGCACGGCGCACGAGAAGGTTGAAGAGAGAGAAACGGCCGAGTCGATGGTGAGCGTCGTGCCCACGCCGGCGGTGATGTTGAACAGGAAAGTGTAGCCGTAGCCCAAGTCGAACGCCGAGGTCTTGCCGAAAGTCTTGGAGAAGCCGCCCGTGATGGTGCCGCCCTCGCCCATCTCTGTGTTGAGGCACCCGGTGATGGGCTTCCTGTCCCCCGCGGCCGTCTTGAGCGCCTTGGTCTTGAACTCGAACCAGGAGTTGGAGTATTTGGGGTTCTCAACGTCAATGCTGTTCTTGTTGCTGTAGAGCTGGAACTGGAACGGTCTCGGGCCGTTTCCGTCTAGGGCCCGGGCAGCCGTGTTGAGGCTCGAGGCGTGCAAAATCGTGGACTTGTCCTTGTCTAGAATGATGGCGATGTTCTTCTCCTTGTAGGTGTGGAGGGGGATATCTGCAAAGCGGTCGAAGTGGAGGATAGTAATGGGCTTGAGCGTTTTGGCGGCGTTGAAGCTCAGAATGAACTCGGTGTCGAGGCAGAGCGCCACCGCTAGCACGGGGAGTAGCCAGTAGTTTCTGAAGAGCATGGAGGAGGGGGAGGTGCAGTTGGGTGGTCGAAAAGGAGAAGGGAAAGGTAATGAAAAATGATTGGGAGGGAAGAGGGGGAGAGGACCAGTTAAGTACCCCGTCCCTTCACACTTTCTCAGTATGGCACAGCATGGCAGCGTGGTGCTGGTGGTGCTGGTGGTATGCTGAGGGCATGTTCAAAATTTGCAGCCATGCGGCTGGGTCACCTGACCCAGTGGTGGTAGCAGCCATTTTGTTAGCATGCGGTAACTGGGCACCCACCAGCAAGCAATAATCACCTCGCTGCATCTTGGGTGCCTCCTGGAACCTCCAGCAGCCCAATTGCACCTAAATCATCAACATTCGCTACTCTTCTCACCAATTTTCAGTACCGATATTCTCTCTGCCTGTGCTGCAACACCGCTACATCCATTTTCTATGCGCTCACCCCACAGTAAAACGTAAACTATCCACGCCAACAACCACAATTCCCCCCCCAAAAAGCCAAAACCCAGTAGGTACCTCCGTGTATATCCACCAAGTGACCATTCCAGTCCCTTTTGAACCTTTTCACCTTCACTCTTCCTTCCCCTTCTTCCTATCTCCCCCCAGCTCCGTGCAGCACTTTCTGCAAAACTATCACCATTTTGGCCCTCGCACGACCCGCTCCCAAGGCCCACTGAAATCGAAAAAAAAATTGAAAAGCTGCCAGGCTTGCCCTCCCACTTCTCTCCACAATCCACCCACGAACCTTACCGTCAGAACAAGCATGTCTGATCCAAAGGTACCAATCAAGACCACCGGGTCTGATGACGAAGGATTAGCCGCAGCCTCGGCGCCCGCGAAGCCGGAGGACGCCAGCAGAGGAGAGAAGCGTGCCCGGGACGACTCTGGCCCAGCAGGCGCTGCAGGCGCCGACGAAGGCCAAGAGGACAACAACAACAACGACGACGACGAGGGCGAGGGCGAGGGCGACGAGGACGACGAGGACGACGACGAGGAGGAGGAGGAGGAAGAGCCGCTCGCCAAGAAGCGCAGACGGAGAGCCAACCAGTTTATCGATATCGAGGCCGAGGTGGACGACGAAGAGGAGGACGAGCTCGACGAGGACGACGAGGAGGCGGAGCTCCTCCGTGAGCAGTTCATCGCCGACGGCGCCGACGGCCACGACCAGGACGGCGGCGCCGTGGGCGACCCCTCCGACGACAGGCTCCACAGGCAGTTTGACCGGAGACGGCAGGAGGCCGAGGACCAGGACGCGGAGAAGTTGGCAGAGACATTGAAGCAGCGGTACCGTAAGACACACACCGTGTACCGCGGGGACACCACCGCGAGCGGCACCGTGTCGCAGAAGCTCCTCATGCCCTCCATCAACGACCCGGCCATCTACGGGGTGAGGTGTCTCCCCGGCAGAGAGAAGGACCTTGTGCGCAAGTTGTACGAGAAGAAGCGCACGTTGGCGCGGCTGCCCAACCCGTTGGAGATCTTGACGGTTTTCCAGCGTGACTCGTTCAAGGGGTACATCTACATCGAGGCGCGCAAGCCCGAGGCCATCGAGCGCGCGCTCGCCGGGATGGTCAACGTGTACGTGAAGCAGAGGATCTTGGTGCCCGTGCGCGAGTACCCGGACTTGTTGAAGCAGATCAAGACCACCGACGTGGAGATTGTGCCGGGGCTCTACGTGAGAATCACCAGGGGCAAGTACAAGGGCGACTTGGCGGTCGTGGACAACTTGTCCGAGAACGGGTTGGACGTGAGGGTCAAGTTGGTGCCCCGTCTCGACTACGGCAAGAACGACGAGGTGGGCCCCGACGGGCGCAAGATCAAGCTGAAGTTGCGCCCGCTCGCCCGGCTCTTCAACGAGCAGGAGGCGCGCATGTACGACGGCGAGCACGTGTCGCCCGGCTACGGCCTGTTGCTGATCATGTACCGCGGCGACGAGTACAACGCCGGGTTCTTGTTCAAGGACTTCAAGTTGAACTTCATCCAGACCAAGGATGTGAATCCGCGCTTGGAGGAGTTGGAGGTGTTGGAGAGAAACAACATTTCCAACGCGGAGACCGGCGACGGCGAGGCCGGCATCGGCTTGGGCGAGATTGCCGCCTCGTTGAAGAAGAAGAGAGACGGCGAGGACTCGCTGGCCACGTTCCAACCGGAGGACAAGGTGGAGATCCGCCGCGGTGAGCAGGCCAAGACCATCGGTAAGGTGCTCAGCACGTCGCTTAACGAGGTGACGATCATCGTGACGGACTCGGGCGACTCGCAGTTTGTCAACCAGCGGTTGACCGTCCCCGCCAACGACTTGCGCAAGGTGTTCAGCCCCGGTGACCACGTGAGAATCATCGAGGGGAAGCACTCGGACGAGACCGGGTTGGTGATCAAGATTGACGGTGACTCGGTGGTGTTGTTGAGTGACCAGACCAAGGAGGATGTGCGTGTTTTCGCCAACTACTTAATCAAGGCCACCGACGCGCTGTCGACAGGCGCCGCGGGCGTTCTGGGCGACGTCACGGGCGGCCGCTACGAGTTGAAGGATCTCGTGCAGATCAACGCCTCCAACGTCGGGTGTATCGTGAAGTTGGAGAGAGGCATCTTCCAGGTGATACTGCAGGACGGCAGATTGTTGTCGATCAGACCCTCCGGGATTGTGGGCAAGTTGGAGCTCCTGAAGCGTGAGCAAATCGCCGTGGACAGAAGCGGATCCACGATCAAGGTGGGCGACACCGTCAAGGAGGCGCTCGGCGGAGACAAGGACAGAGAGGGGGCCATCATACATATCTACAAAAACTACCTTTTCATCAAGCTGAACGACATTATCGAAAACTTGGGTATATTCGTGAGCCACTCACAGAACGTGCTGACGGTGACCACCAAGGGGTCGATGATCTCAAGATCGTTGGGCCCAGACTTGAACAAGATGAACCCCAACCTCAAGTTGCCCGCAGCCATTGCGGGCGCCGCGTCCCAGGCCGGGTTGCGCACGAGGGTCGGCGGCCGCGACAAGTTGATCAACCAGAACGTGGTGGTCACCCAGGGCAACTACAAGGGGCTCATGGGGAAGGTGACGGACGCAGACGACGTGTACGCCAGAATCGAGTTGCACACCAAGTCCAAGAAGATCAAGGTCAGAAAGGACATGTTGAGTGTGATGGTCAGGGGAGAAAGTATTCCATACTTGCGTTTCGTCGGAGGCGGCAGCAGAGCTCCCGGCGGCGGCCCACAGGGAGGAGCACCAAATAGAGCTGGTCCATCATTTGGTGGCATCACCGCGGGTGGCGGCGCAAGCTCCTGGGGCGGCGGCTCGTCCTCGTGGAACAACACCAATAGAGGCGGCGCCTCGGCCATTGGCGCCGGTGGTGCTGGTTCCACCTGGGGCGGCGGCAACGGCGGCATGACTCCATCTGTCGGAGGCGGTGCCTCGTCCTGGGGCGGGGGCAAGACTCCAGCTGTCGGTGCTGGTTCCACATGGGGCAAGACTCCTGGAGGAGGCGCCTCGACGTGGGGCGCCGGCGGCGGCAACTCGACGTGGGGAGGCAACTCCGGCGCCACGGGTGGAGGAAACTCTACCTGGGGCAGAAACAACGCATCAGGCGGATCCGCCTGGGGAGGCGCCAATAACGACGCCCACGAGGAGCCCAACAACGGAGGCGCTGGTGGTAACAGTGCTTGGGGCGGAGGCAACGGAGGCAATTCTGCATGGGGAAGCGGTAACGGTGGTAATTCTGCTTGGGGTAAAAGCGGAAAGAACAACTGGGGAGGCAACTCTGCCTGGGGATCCAAGTAGGCGGAGGGAACAGCACCACGCTAGTGGCCACCACGGAGTGGCCCGAGCGGAGCGGTGCAGCGTGCCCCCGGCAGGGCCACCAGCACCTAGGCGAAGCCCACCGGCGGCACGCTACTTCGCCTGCCCGGCGAGGGCGACTGCGTCGAGCTTGGCTCCCTTCGGGAGGCCAGTGACCCACACTATTCGTTCATAAGCAAACCAAGAAAAACCTTGAAAACACCAAAAAAAAAATCTTAATCACAAATGAACGTTCTCTGTACAAATAGGAATATACAAAACTTACAATTTTCAAGCGGCCGGGACGGCGTCTCTGTAGTGCTATCTCGTGTATTATGTGTATGTAGGTGTCGGCTCCGGGCGGTCAGCGCTTGTTGTTCTCACAGCCGGGGCAGTTGTGCAACGTTTCGTGGATGAAAACGTCGCAGTCTATGCAAAAATCGTTCTTGCACTTGGGGCAGCGGTACCTCGACGAAGTGTACTGCTCCAAGGTGCTTGGGTTCTTCCCGCTGGTGCCCTCGGGGAACCGGAGGAGACACCCGTAGCAGTGCGTGCTCGGGTACGTCTCGGCCACGGGCACCTCCTTGTAGTCCACCAAGGGGACAAGGTGGTGGTACGAGCGCGCCAAATGCGTCGAGAGGATGAGCATCAAGTCGCACACGGGGCACACGGTGGGCAAGTGGGACACCCGGTTGCCGCACTGCGGGCACTCGTACGACGTGAACTGAGCAGGACCGCCCAAAACAGACGTGACCGTGCTGCCTGCGATGCCTGTGCCCCCGGCCCCGCCGCCGCCGCTGGCCTGTTCCTTGATGGCGCCAGCGGCGCCCGGGCCGCCCAATTCAGAGCCTAGCCCGCCGTACTGCTCGTCCTCCTGCGCGCTCGCAGAGAGCTGCGGGAGCCCCATGGTGATGGGCGTAGGCTTGAGTTTCAGCGGGAACCCCACCTTGATGAGCGGCACGCCGCTCCCAGAGTCTGCCACCGCACCAGCACCGGCAGCGCCCGTAGCGTCGGTCTCGTCCGTTTCCTCCTCCGCCACGGGCAACGGCACCACGCAGTCCATGAGCAACTCGCGGAAGTGCTGCTCGTTCATAATGATGCCGTAGTTGTTGCCCCCGGTCCCGTTCGCCACCGGGATGATCTTCTTGCCCATCGGCGTCTGCTTCACAAAGTGGTTGGTTCTGTTGACCAACTCCTGGCAGATGGCCACCTGCGCGGACAACCCAATAACACGGCACTTGATCTCCTCGCGCACAAGACTGTCGATGGTCCTGTGGATGTCGCCCGGGTCCGACGTGAAAAGCGCCCCCAAGATGATCAAGATCTCCTTGGAGTTCTTGTTGTTGCTGCCGCTGCTGCCAAAGCTCACCTTGAGGAGCGAGCGGGCCATCTCGAGCGCGTTCTGGAGCGACGGGTCGCCCTTGGGCTCGTACCGGTTGTGCTGGCGGGCGCGGAGCTGGCGCAACTTCTCCAAGTGGTTCTGCGGCAGCCCGCTCACCTCGCTGACCAAGTACGCTATCCCGTTCCGCATCATCACTATCCCCATCTGCGAGATCGGGTTCTGGTCGAAAAACTCTACAATGAAGTCCGCTAGCAACAGGAGCATCGCCGAGAACCGCGTCGGCCGCAAGTCCTTCTCCAGCATCGTCAGCGACGCGTCAATGACTACAATTACCGTCCGGATGATCCCACGCTGGAACGGCGTGGACGAGTTCTTCATGATTTTCTTCTTCCTGTTCTCCACCATCTGCTGGATGAGCCGGTCCAACGACCGCTCGTCGTCCTCGCCGTCCTTGACTACATCCCACGACCGCTGGTACACATCTTCCCAGGAGTAGCCCCCGTTTGCAGACTTGAGGTCGGCAATGGCGCCGCCCGCGCCCCCGGCGGGCTTGGAGGCACCCCCAGAGGGGCCGCTTTGGCCCCTCGTTCTTCTAGATACGCCGTCGCCAGCGGCGGGAGCAGCCAGAGCGCTGCCGGCACCGTGCGACTTTCCGGAGTGGTCAGCGTCCATAGCCACGTCCTCCCGGTCCACGGTTCCGGCCCGCGACAGAGGGGCGGTGTATTCGTCGTCTGAGTCGTCCATACTGGCGTGTTTACGATTCGGTACGGGTGATAAGACGAGTGGTTGTGGTGATTCTGGGCAGGCTTTTGTGTGCTAAACTTTTTCAGGACCGCTCAAATTTTCTGTGGTGCGCTATGCAGTGCCAGCGCAGGGCCGCTAGCACTGGGCCGCTACTAGCGCGGGGGCCGCTAATGGCCAGTTGCTACAGTGTTTTGTGGGGGGAATGATGGGATGGCGTGTATGGAGGCGCTTGATGGGGAGTGATGAGAGCTCTTCATCAAGGCGGGTAGCTTTGAGCACCGCTTCTATGTAGTCTATATATTTGTATGTCCCGCCGGCGCCACGCCCATCCACTCCGTGGGGGCCACTAGCGTGGTGCTCTCCTCCCCGTAGGGGAGCCAGGCTCGACGCAGTCGCCCTCGCCGGGCAGGCGAAGCAGCGTGCCGCCGGCAGGACCACCCCCTGGTCCAAACGTGGGTGCTGGTGGCCCTGCCGGGGGCCACGCCCATCCACTCCGTGGAGGCCACTAGCGTAGTGCTCTCCTCCCCGTAGGGGAGCCAGGCTCGATGCAGTCGCCCTCGCCGGGCAGGCGAAGCAGCGTGCCGCCGGCAGGACCACCCCCTGGTCCAAATGTGGGTGCTGGTGGCCCTGCCGGGGGCCACGCCCATCCACTCCGTGGAGGCCACTAGCGTGGTGCTCTGCTCGCTCCGCTCGAACCCTGCCGCAGGGAGCCAGGCTCGACGCAGTCGCCCTCGCCGGGCAGGCGCCAGCGGAGCGTCCCCGTTGCCTGTGTGAGTAACTGGCAGTGCGGAGCGCTAGAGTGCTTGGCTGAGTGGTGAGCACTCGGAGACCGCTATGTAATCGACACCTTCCTCTTCTTGGCAGCCTCCTCTTCTGGCCCGTCGTGTTCGTGAGGAGGAAGCTCAGCACTCAGCACTCCGTTCTGAGCACCCATACCGTAGACCCGGATCTTCTGCTCGAAGTCCACCCGTCCCAGCGCACCGATGGGGTAGAACATGTGGCTGAAGCGCTCGAGGTCCGCCTTGACTCTCTCTGCGGTAAGCAGCTGGTCTGCTTCTCTATGGTACATTGCGTCAAGTCCTGGTAGCCCCAACACATCCTCCACCGTGATGAGATCTCGTACACTGTAGCCGTGCCCAAGTATCGGAGTGATCTCAACTCCGTCGGCGTCCGCACGGGCAGCTCCGTCGCCATCATGCGCAGCTGGAGCCGCCACCAGCTTGTACCTCTCCGCCCCGTAAAACGCACAGAACTCGTCCTCGCTCATGTACTTGCGGTAGTCCATCTGCGGATACGCCTTGTTCTCCAAATCCTTGTTCTTCTTGATCTTGGGGTCCGGCGCCGACTCGTTCTCTTGTATGTAGAAGTTTCTGAGCAACTGCACGGCCTCCGTCCTCATGATCCCGGGGAATATCTTGTACTGGCCCAAGTGGATCGAGAGCACGGTCCCGTTGCCGCCAAACCTGTCGTTGCCGCAGCCGTACACCACATTCTTGATCCCCATTTGCTGGAGTGCCGAAGCGCACATGATGCATGGCTCTACGGTGACGTAGAGGGTCAACGCCAGGAAATCGGGCAGCAGCAGCAGCAGCACCGCCTTCTCTGCGCCGCGTGTTCCCTCTTCGTGTCTACACCGTGCTATATAGTCGTCTATTGCTATGAACTCCGCGTGTCTCGTCCCGTTCAACGAGCGGTTGGTGTCGTTGTACCCGATGCTCACCACCTCTTGGGTCTTGGAGTCCACCAAGATGCATGCCACCGGCGTCTCGTTGATCGAGAGCGCCTTGTAGGCCACGAAAAGGCTGAGCGCCATTTTCCGGAAATGACCCGTCAAGTCAAAGTCTTCGGGTCCAGTCATTGTCTAGCCACTAGCCACCAGTCCGGACTAGAGGGCATCTCGCTCACAGGCTTTTCACTTGCAGCTAGGCATGCCCATGCCAGGCGCGCGCGATGCCCGAAATTCTCGAGCCCCCAGTAAAAGCGCTATTGTGCTCGGGGCGCCCGATCTCCCGAAGGGAGCCAGGCTCGACGCAGTCGCCCTCGCCGGGCAGGCGCCAGCGGAGCGTCCGCAGTCCCCCGTCAAGCCCTGCCGTTGCTCTCGGGAGCCCTGCACGCCCATCCACTCCGTAGGGGCCACTGGCGTGGTGCTCTGCTCGCTGCGCTCGTTGCGTCCTCCCAAAGGGCGGCAGGGCCGCTAAAATTTAGGGTGTCTCGCCATAAAATAGCGCGCAAGTTCCCCCACCAGCCGCTATTTCTCCGCAAAAAAATAGTGGAAAAACATGCCAGAGCGCGCCAAGCAACTTGCAGGCAGGCCATATTTATCAGAGTGATCTCGCCAGCGCTGCTCCTCCCATATTTCCACCACCAAAGGCCCAACCATGTCCGACCTCCACAAACGTCTCTTGAGCCGCGTGCGCCAGCAGGAGCAGGCGTTGGGCTTCCTGTTGTCCGAGGAGCCCGAGCTCGAAGAGGAGGGTACCGAAGACGGCACCGCCCACGCTGAAACTTCCCCAGCGGCTCCTTTCCGCGACCAACAGCCCCCCAGCGCTATCCCCACACCAACCCAGGGCTACGCCAACAACCTGTTCCCATTGATACCGCCCGCTGTGTTCCCGAAGATGCTGGCGCTTGCAGGCGCCGGCTCTGCTGCTAAAAAGGTGACCTCGCCCGCCGCCACCACGGCCGCCAACGACGCTATACTCGCGAACTACCACAAGGTGGTGCACGACGTGTTCCCCATCCAGGAAAAGTACGCCAGCATCCAGACGTACTACCGCCCGCCAGGCGCGCCCGGGGCCCCCATTTTCGTCTGCCACCACGGCGCAGGCTCGTCTGCCGTCTCCTTCACGGTGCTAACGCGGTCGCTCCAGGAGAAGTGGGACACCGACACCGCCGAGGGCGGCGACAGCAGCAGCGGCGGGCCCGGCGTGTTTGCGTTCGACATGCGAGGGCACGGGAAAAGCGACCTGACCACCGACTTTTCGCTCGAGGCGCTCACGGCGGACTTTGCGCTGGTGTTTGCCGAGTTTGAGCGCCGCCACCTCGCCCCCCTGGGCCTGGGGGCCGCCCCCAAGCCATCCATCTACTTCATAGGCCACTCGCTCGGTGGCGCCGTTTTGACCAACTTCTTGACGCCGCCGGACGCGCCGGGCCCCGCCAGGACCCCCCACCCCGCGGTCAAGGGCCTCGTGATGCTCGACATCGTCGAGGAGACCGCCGTCAAGTCGCTCGTGGCCATGCCCACGTTCATCAAGCGCCGGCCGCGGCAGTTCGACTCGTACCAGCGCGCCATCGACTGGCACATCAAGGAGACCCGCTTGCTCCACAACGAGGAGTCCGCGCGCATCAGCGTGCCCGCCTTGCTCGCCCGCGCCCCGGCGGCGCCCATGTTGGCGTGGATCACGGACCTCCAGCTCACGCAGCCGTTCTGGGAGACGTGGTTCAAGGGCCTCTCGTCGCACTTTGTCACCTGCGGCAGCCTGACCGCCAAGCTCTTGATCCTCGCGGGCCACGAGAACCTCGACACGGACCTCATCATCGGCCAGATGCAGGGCAAGTACCAGTTGATCGTGTTCAACAACACCCCCAACGCCGGCCACTTCATCCACGAGGATGTCCCCAACCACATCGCAAGCAGCCTCTTGGACTTCATAAGGCGGAACGACTCGCCCGAGGAGTACATGAAGAAGGAGTTTGGCTTTGTGCCGAAGTGGGGCGGCAAGATCAACCAGTAGTCAGCGTAGGCGGGGCCAGAGTGGCGCTCCGCTGGCGTCTGCCCGGCGGGAGAACGAGCGCAGCGAGCAGAGCACCACGCCAGTGGCCCCCACGGAGTGGACGGGCGTGCCCCCGGCAGGGCTACCTGCATTCCCTTTACCGTCCCTTGGGTCCTGCCGGCGGCACGCTCCTTCGCCTCCCCGGCGAGGGCGACTGCGTCGAGCCTGGCCCCCTTCGGGAGGAACAGCACCAGGCTAGTGGCCTCCACGGAGTGGCCCGAGCGGAGCGGTGTAACAGCCCCCCCGGCAGTGCCACCCACAGGGTGCGCGTGGCCCCAGCGGGTCCGCGGCTACGGGGTACTTAGGTTCTATTTATCGATTTATATTCTAGATACATACATTCATATACAGCACGCGGGACGGTGGGGCGTAGGCGCCGTGGCGAGACTAGTCGACGCTCAAGTTGGACAGCTTGACCTCCTCCTCTCTCTTGGTGATGATCTCGACCACCTCGTCGATCTTCTTGCTGGCCCAGGGGAACCTCGGGTTGATCAAGAAGGGCCGCAAGTCGAACCTGTTGTCGTCGGGCGAGTACTGCTCGGCGTGGTACGCCGGGGTCATGGTGGTCATCTTGTGCCTGTTGATGGCGTAGAAGAACCAGAAGCGCTTGACCTTCTCGGCCACCTGCTGCGCGGTCAAGTTGTAGGGCGGCTGCGACCACTCGTGGTAGAGCTTGATGAACATGGCGAGCGGGCCGCACTTTTCCACCTTGCGCAAGCGGCCGAAGCGCGAGAGCTCGTCGTAGGTCATGCCCATGTCGATCTCGTCGCTCTGCACGTAGTTTTCCGTGATGGGCTCCAACTCCGCGGTGGGCGTGGCGTTGAGGAAGTCGATCAAGATGGGCATCTCAAAGTTGGCGGCGGCCCACGCGATGAACTTTTTGAGGTCCGTCTTGGAGATCCCGCCGATCGGGTTGATGTCCGCGGACGAGCAGTCGTACTTGGTGAGGTAGCCGCGGAGGCACTCGTCCACGTTGGCGCTGCCCAACACGAGCAAGCCGCCGCTGGACTTGCTCCGCACCCAGGGCAACAACTGCGCGAACAAGTAGCTCAACACCATGCGCAAGCGGGCCTGGATGTTCTGGAGCGCCAAGTTTTCCGTCTGGCTGCCGCCAAACACCTTGAAGATGGGCCGCTTGCCCGTGGCCATCTCGAACACGGAGATCACCGAGCCCACGAGCGTGTCCATGTTCATGTCGATGTGGTACGAGCCGATCTCCTGGGCCAACTCCTTGGCGCGCGAGCGCGTCTCCTTGGACGAGTTCTCGGTGCCCATGAAGGACGAGTAGAAGATGTGTTGCGCCACGTCCTGCGGCGTCTGGGGCACCCAGTCGGTGGGTTGCCGGCACACCTGCTGGACGTCCGCAATCACCTGCGCGTCCCCCTGCTGGCACGCAGCCACCACGAGCCGGCACATCAGATGGACCAAGACGGCGGTGGCGCACGAGTCGATGCCGCCACTGAGCGGGAGGAAGTAGCCGCCGCATTTGGACCGCCTCAAGTAGTCCCACAACCAGCACGCCGGGCCGAGCGCAATCTCCTCCTCCGGGAGGTGGTAGCGGATGGGCTGGCGCACGGAGGGCTTGAGCGCCGGGTCGAACACCAAGTGCGTGGGCGAGAGCTCAATGTTGGTGTTGATGCGGTGGTACTGCGACTCCTGCTGCACGCTCTGCAACTGCGCCAGCTTCTGGCAGCGGTACGCGCGCACGTCGTCCAAGTCGATGGTGGCGGTGACCACCTCGACGTCGGCCAAGGAGAACTGCAGCGCCTGGGCCACCATCTCGCCGTTGACCACGATGCACGCGCACCCGTCGTAGTAGAGCCGGTCGCCGTCGCAGCCCTTCTGGTTCGCGTACAAGTACACGCCGCCGCACTTCTTGGTGGCCTCCGTGATGAGCTGGAGCCGCGTGTCCAACTTGCGGAGCTCGTGGTGCGACCCGGACGAGTTGGTGAATATCTCCACCCCGTCCAACGCCATCGAGATGTGCGGCGACTGCGGCGTGAAGAGCTCCTCGCACGTCTCCGCGCCGAAGCAGGTGTCTAAAGTGGCGATGATGCAGTCGCCAAAGGGCACGATGCCGGCCGCCGCCGCGCCAGCGGTGGTGGCCCCTGGCGTGCTGGTGGTAACGGAGGCCGCCGCGCCAGCGGCGGTGGCCCCTGGCGTGCTGGTGCCGCTGACGCCGCCGGCCCTGCTAACACGCAGGGGCAAGCGGAAGTCCTCGTAGTACTTTGGCCTGTTCCAGGGCGTGAAAAACCGCATCTCGCGGTAGTTGCCGTCGTTGGCGAGGTAGAGCTTCGGCCGGATGAGCAACACGCGGCCGTCGTACGAGATGATGCGGCAGTTGTACTTGATGGTCTTGTGGATCACGGGCATGCCGATGTCCAAGAGGATGCCGTGGGTGTCTGGGTTGTGCAAGATGGACGCGTACATGTCCCAGGAGTGGTCGTAGAGGTCGTTCTCGGCAAAGTGGTCGAGGCACCCGTACCCACAGATCTCCAACTCGGGGCCCACCCGGAGTTTGGCGCCCTTGGCCTTGGCGAGCCGGATGGACTCGAGGATCCGGTCGCGGTTGCCCTCGAAGTCGAGGGCCCACTGGTTGAGGTTGCACGTCGCGAGCGTCACGTAGTGTCCCATGGCTTTGTTTGGGGGTGTTCTGGCCGTCAATTGGTGGTGCTAGCGCTGGAGAAGAGTCATCAGCGGGGCGCTCGCTGCCAAATTTGGCGGCGCCTATCAAGAAAAGCGCTCTCGACGATACGGTATATGCAGGAGCAACCACTCGCTGGTGGTGGTGCTGGTGGTGGGTAGCCTGGAGGGGGGGGTGGGTTACGCTCCGCTGGCCACTCCGTGGGGGCCACTAGCGTGGGGCTGTTTCTCCCCGAAGGGGAGCCAGGCTCGACGCAGTCGCCCTCGCCGGGGAGGCGTGCAGCGTGCCGCCGGCAGGACCATCAGTACCCACCCACCGACCGCTCCTGGTTCCAGAGTGGGTGTTGGTGGCCCTGCCGGGGGCACGCTGCATCGCTCCGCTGGCCACTCCGTGGAGGCCACTAGCGTGGGGCCGTTCCTCCCCGTAGGGGAGCCAGGCTCGACGCAGTCGCCCTCGCCGGGCAGGCGCCCGCGGAGCGACTGCCCCAGGCGAGAGGAGGGGAGTGCGCAGCACCTTTTGGCTGCAAATTCTACACGGCAGGACGAGAGTCCCACGCTACAGCGGCGCAATTGAGTCCGAATCAGCTTGTATTCGTCGTACAGTCACTTATATACATCATATTATGAAAATCCCATTTTTTTTTTCTTCCGATTTTGGTTGTTTGGTGGGGTGGGGCCAGCTGGAGAGCGGTTCCTGTCAGCTCACGCGGCAGCCGTAGGCGTTGGCCTAGGCAGAGGCCTCGACGATGGTGGTGGGGTCGATGGTACTGGCGAGGTTGCACTGGTGCATCAATCTTCTCTCGTCGGAGCCGTCGGTGTTGACGCCCTTGAACTCGCCGGTGACACTGTGCCAGACGCCTCTGTTGTAGAAGATGACGAGGTCGCCTTCGGTCCAGCCGTGGGCCAAGACGTGCTTGGGCGCGATGGCGGGTCTCATGAGCTGCTGCGCGCGCTTTCTGGCGGCCTCCAAGCCCAAGGTGGTGACGCTGCCGTCCGCGTTCTTGGTGTGGAGCTTGTACAAGCAGCAGCCGTGGAGCTGGAGGTGGTGCTTCTTGGTGACCGGGTTGGTCCACACCATGGGCAACTTCTTGACCTTGGCGGCCTCCCACTCGGGCAACTCGTCGAAGGCGTGCTCCTTGCCCTCGCTGACCATGGTCAACCCGTCGTTGGTGGCGCCCGCGGGCGAGATGAAGATGTAGGGGTGTGGCGCGTACTCGACGGTGGTGTTGAGCGCGTACTGCTTGTCCTCGTCGGAGAGAATGTCGAACGCGTTGGCGCCCGAGGTGAAGCAGGTGGCACCGCGGGTCAACTCCAACTCGTCGCCGCTGCCGTCCTCGTACACAATCTTCTGGGTCTGCGTGGAGGGAGGCACCTTGATGCCGAGCAAGGTGGTCACCACGGGGGGCGACAAGTCGTACAAGGCGGAGTCGATGTGCCAGCGGTAGAAGCGCGTTCTGCCCTCCTGCTTGATCTGGTCGTCGGTCAAGGGCGTGTGGTGGAAGGTGCGGTGCGAGGGGTGCGTCAACAGGATGTCCTCGCCGTTCTCGTTGCCGGGCTCGTCCGCGGCAAACTTGCCCTGGCCGAGGATCTGCACCTGCGGCTGGTTCTTCACGGAGCACCCGTCCTTCTTGAGCACGGACTTTTCGTTTCTGAACTCCTTGCCGTGCCCGTAGTTGGCGCCGCTGGCCTCCTTGGGCTCGGGGAGCGAGGGGTCGAACCGCTTGGTGAGCTCGTACTGCGACAAGGGCGCCAACTCCTTCTGGTTGGGGATCACCACCACGAGGTTTTCGTGGACACCGTCAAAGAGCTTCTTGAAGTCCTCCTCGTTCAACTTGGAGGGGTCGTTGTTGGCGTAGTCGGGGAGGGTCACCTTGGCGCCGAATGGGGCGCCGGTCAACTTCTCTACTGATAATGATGTAGCGTGCATTGGGGGTTGTGTGGGGGAATGCTATAGGGGGGATGAAGGGGGAGTGTAGTTTCTGGAGTTCTGAGAGTGGAGGTGGTCTGGCGGAGAGGTGGTGGGCTTGTTGTGTATTTATACCCCGACTTCTTATCTTGCTACGTTATCTATTGGTGGTCAGACAAAGGCAAAATGATCCGCGGCCCGCGGCAACGTGTGGCCGTTCCCGCGGACACCGCGGGAGTCGCTAAAAATTCCGCCTACTATTTCCAAAATGGGCATGTCCGGTGCCTGACCATGTTTAGGGTAGCAAATCAGGGGAATGGGTGGAGCCATTGACGAGGGCAGGCACTGATAGGTATGATAGTAGACGGGCATTGAAGGAGCCATGTAGGGACAGTAACTGCTCTCTGTGCCTGCCCGTCTGACAAATTCGTTACACGCGGGACTGCAGCCAGATATGGGGTAATGGAGTGTGTATTGGGTGCAATTGTAGTTCTTCTAAACTTTACGCCCACACAAACAGATACAAAAGCATCAGCAGCCGATCGTAGAGGAGAGTTCTGCATTGCCCTGCGTTGTTACGTGCTCATGCTTGTGAAGCTTCTCGGGCATACCCTGGCTGGGCCGCTGGTGGTGAGCAACCAAACAAAATCTTGTCGCGCAGCAATGCGTCGACCGGCATCCCGGTAAAGCCTCGATGGTTTCCCCACACAACGGCTTAGTACCTCTTAGAACGTTTAAGCTTTCTATGAACAGTGAGCTGTGACCTCAAAGATGATGACATCAGAGTGGCTGAGCGATGGGGCCGTCCAGATGAATTGACCGTATACACCCTGAGGTATCATTACTGCGTGCAGCACTGCCACTGTCTCGCTTTCCGGTTTTGCAGCCATTCCCGCGCCTCTTGCACTTTGCGTGCTACACATATGCAAGGGTCTCAGCCAGGTGATGGATAGCCTGGCTTCCTACGGGGGGCGCCCCGAGCGGAGCGAGCAGAGGCACCACGCCAGTGGCCCCCACGGAGTGGAGGGCGAGCCCCGGCAGGGCTCCACGGTAGAACAAGGTGGTCCTACCGGCGGCACGCTACACGCCTACCCGGCGAGGGCGACTGCGTCGAGCTTGCCTCCCTGCGGGAGTACCTCCGAGCGGAGCGAGCAGAGGCACCACGCCAGTGGCCCCCACGGAGTGGAGGGCGAGCCCCCGGCAGGGCTCCACGGTAGAATAAGGTGGTCCTGCCGGCGGCACGCTACACGCCAGTGGCCCTAAGGAGTGGAGGGCATGCCACCGGCAGGGCTACTTGGGGAACCACCCGTAGCCCCAACGGGGACCTTGGGTATGTAAGCCCATCAGTCGTTATATTCTCATTTTTGTATTCATACTAAATCACTAATCTACACTAATTTCACACGCTACTTTGCTTCCTCCTCTTCTTCGCTCTCCACGCCCTCTGCCCCAACGTCTACCCAAATGTACTTCTCTCTGAAAACCTTGGCTACAAACGTTAACGCGAGCAAAATGGGCACCTCCAACAACGGCCCAAACGTTGCCGCAATCGCCTGCTTGCTGCCAGACCCGTAGAGAGAAATGGCAATGGCGAGACTCAACTCAAAGTTGTTCGACGCAGCAGTGAAGGTCTGGGTCATGGTCTCTGCGTAGTTGGCGCTGCACTGCGACTGGTTCCACTTTGGCTTCTTGCCAAGCTTCCAGTCCTCGCAGCCGCAAAGCAACGAGTCCTTCTCGTCCGTCGACTCAACGGCGGCGTCGCCCCTGGTCTTGCGGTAGATGTAGTTCGACATGTACCTCATGAAGAAGAAGGTGCCGAACCACATCAAGAAAAAGTAGACGATCAACGGCACAAAGCACCTGAAGGCCGAGCCAATGTTCTTGATGAAATCGTCACCCTTCTCGATGAAAATGACGATAATGGTGTACAAGAGCCCAATCAACGCCCAGGGCGAAACGTACGGAATAACGTACTTCTGGTACCTGCTTGCACCCAAGGCAAACAACCCGACCAACCTGATCAAGATTCCGAACCCCAAGGGCACTCCCAAGAACACAGCCACGCTCTTGGCCACGAGAGGGTAGGTGATGTTGAGGCCCGTGGACGCAGACACCTGGGACGTCCCCGTGATCACGTAGCAGAAAAAGATCTGGTACGGAGCGTACAAGATTATCTGCAACAAGCTGTTCACGAGAACAGTGATGGCACAGAGGGTGTTGTCACCCTGCGCCAACTCATTCCAAACAAGAACCATGGCGATGCATCTAGCCAAACCGATCATGATGATACCGGTACGGTACTCATCCTCATCAAACAACGTTAACCACGCCAAGCCAAACATTACAAAGGGGCCTACGATCAAGTTTATAAAAAGAGAGATCCCGATCTGGTATAAGAATTCCTTTCTTCTGGCGTACTTGTGCAAGTTCTCCCACTCAACCTTACAGAGCGGTGGCACCATCATGACGATCAACCCCACAGCCAACGGGACGGAAACGCCTTCCAACTGAGCAGACGAGTTGAACGCGGTTCGAGACGAAGGCACATACACAGAAAGCAAGATCCCGAGTATCATAGCGAGGAGAATGAGCAAGGGCAAGAGTCTGTCTGTCCAGGAAAGGTCCTTGAATATTTGCCAGGCAAGATTCGAGCTGGCTTTGAGACCTGGCGCCGCTGCCGCTCTAGGAGCGCAAGGCGAGTCCAGTCTTGATACGGAAGACTCAGGCATACTTTCAGCAAGATCCTATATATATACTGATATGTTCACTTACGCAACAAGTTTTAAGCTAAGGTCCCCACAAACGATGGGAGAGATGGAGGCGCATCCAACGCCTTAAGTACATGAAAAATACTGCCCATGCCATGTCACGTGAAAAAAAAAGAAAAACCGTTTTATCTTATCGTAGTGGGCCCTGGCTGACTAAGGCTGATGACCCATGTTTGGCGCTTAAATGGCCACCAGCAAGAAACAAAAGAATTTTCACGATACTCACGTCAGAGAGCTCCGAGTCAAGGTTAGAGAGATGGCGATGTAGGAGTAAATGTCGAATCGCAGTGTCTATTCTGGCCGCATTGGTGCACTGGAGGCTGCTGCTTAAAGTTTGGTGCGGCAGAAATTTCCACGCCGCCATGGAAGCACGCTGACTTCTACTGCAGCTGCAGCTCGCCAAGGTTTGCGGCCATCTTGAGTTGCCACACAAGCACCAGTTGATGGTTCGGAAGAAGAAGAATTTTTGAGAACATTAATGTATAAGTAGGTAATGTTCGAAGCATAGGATAAAAATTGTGCACAATAGTTTAAGGTGAGTGATGGCCCGTATCTATTTGGTTGCAAACCATGCCCTCAAAGCGCTGCTCATACAATAACTACGAAAGAAAGCGATCATTTTCTATAGCTTCAATGGTACTTAAATTAAGATCAAGCGTTGAAAGTCTATTGAATGGTGCAAAATGACACTATGCGATATGGACTCCAGCTGCTTGCAATGCCTTGCTTTTACAATTCTCTAGCCACCACCAAAATACAAAACGTAAGGTGAACACCGAGGATCGAAATCGAAACGTAAATCAGTCTTCTCGTTCCTCTCGAAACTTTTCTCTAACAGTACCAATTGGCTTGTTCTCAAACAAGAAAGCGATAGAGCGAACCGCTTTCCAGACACCGAAGATCTTCAGTAGTAAGCACGTTCACGAATATACCACTGTGGTAATACCGAAGGATTAACTCGCCAGAAACCTCGGAGGCAAGCGAGGAGCAGAATCGAGTTTACGCTTGATCAAATCTTTGAACTCGTCGAAACTCGTTCTATAGCAAAGCAGAAACTAAAGGGCATACCGTCGGCTTCCACTTCTCTCCGCCATAGAAACAGGAGTAACTACAAAGCTGATAATAGGAAAGGTCGAAGTATTTCTGTACCTTCTTCCTGCTGCACACCGGATGCCCTGAGTTCATGCTGTCTTACCACAAAGAGCTAAGGGCAAGCACTAGTGAATATTGAGCTTCTCGAGTGTTTTCAAGAATCATCTATCGACGTGGCGAAAGGAGGTGTTAATTGTACAGACACAAGCATGTTAAGCACATGAGTGGCCAAGTACTTTGCAAATAGAGATAGAGATACAAAGCTCTACTTAAAGCGAGAATCTGTTGTAGATATGTTACTATCTTGAAACAGAGAGTATGCTACTAGTTTCCTGTTATTTCAGTAAACTTTTGTTGAATGATTCAATGCACCCGTGTGCCAAAATCTAGTCAAATAGTTAAAATCAAGGTGGATTTCAAAGACAGAATGCCAGCTTTTCACTACCTTAATATGTAGATGCATTTCAATTGGTATCATATATTAAAACTAAAAGGTGAAATAAATAAGTAAAATAATCTGCTGGCCCTAAAGATTGCCCTTGCTATGATGTTTCTTTGTATTGTCTTCTGTAGCAATCATATAGAAGACAAATGCAAAAAAAGAAAGTATAAGTGTCATTAATAGAAAGGCTGCTATCTTAAGTTTCATGTAGTATATCTCGTCCTGCTTCTCCAATAGGTCTAAGTGACCAGTTCTCAAACAAACTAGCGAAGGTCTGAAACTGAACTTTCCACCCATCAGTGCGAGATCTTCGTTGGTATTCACATTCACGAACGTAGTCTGGAAGTAATATCCAAGAATGAAATCATCCGAAAATCCTGGTGGCAAGCCAGGTGCAGAGTCGAGCTTACGTTTCACTAAAGCTTTGAACTCGTCATAGCCTCTCTCTACAGCAAAGCCCAAACGGAAGACTGTGTACTTCCCTTTCTCCCCTCCAAAAAACTTTGGAGTAACCGTAAAAGTTACAGTGGTAGGGGGCGAGGCCAGGTCTGGGCCTTCGGTTTGTTGTGCTAAGGACGCTCCTGTTTCGTAGGAAGGAAGTTCACCTTCAGAAATTGCGCTACCGTCCTCCCCAGGAGGGGGAAGGTTACTCAAGGGTATGTACTTAGAGCTCATGGGGGGCGACTGTAGAGAGTGTGCAAATCGCTAAAGAAAGCGTTAATGAAAATCAAATATAAAGAAATTGCGGGTGTCATTCAATTTAACCTTTTTCCTCGTAAATTGACACAAGGAGGTGCTGCTCATGCAGGGACGGATTTATTCGACAGAGCCTCGGTGGATTCACTTTCGCAGCAATAATGCACGGTTCCATGGTCCATAGAAGGGCCCACGCAGGGCGATTCAGGGGATAAAACAAACGTATTATTGGCATATAAGTGGATATCTATAAGAAGCTAAAATAAATCTCTAGAATCAAAATTGCCGAAAAAAAAAGATAAATAAGGTTGGAGACTGTAGCGAAACTCGCCTTCGAGAATTCGAGAAGCACGGAGCGTAACCGGTGAGAGTTTCAATCACTGTAAAACTATTCGTAAGATAAAAAAAGAGATGAGTATTATAGCACCAATAATACCAATGACCAGTAAAAAGCATAAAATACTATTGAAAATACCCTTTACTTCGTCCTAAAGGTCCTTCTTCTCCTGTAGTTTCGTCTGCAGAATTCACAAGAACAATCAAGTCTCTGTAGACGTATCCAATGATAAAAACGCTTGACAAACAACTCGGTGAAGCTGACCATTTGATGAAGAGGAAGACCGGAGGAACATCGAAAGAAGAATACTCTTGTAGTACTACACAAGGATGAAATCGTCAGAAAACCTCGGAGGCAAGCCAAGAGTCGAGTCGAGTTTACGCTTGATCAAATCTTTCAACTAGTCGAAATATCGTTCTACAGCAAAACCTGCAAGGAATTCAGTGGCTTCTCTCCGCCAAAGAGCGCAGGAGTAACCACAAGGTCGCTAATAGAAAGGGTCAAAGTACTCTCTGTACCGTCCGACTGCTGCTCACTGGATGTCCCTGAGCTCATGCTGTCTAACCACAATGGGACAAGTGCTAATGAAGATTGAGCTTCTCGAGTGTTACCAAGAATCAACTATCGCCTAGGTGAAGGAGGCTCTAATCGTGTAGGCACGAACTTACCAAGCAAATTCATTGGAGAAATAGTCAACTAGTCAAGTGCTTTCTCTAGGGAGACTGTTCCAACATGTCCACTTGAAGCAGATATGCTACTATCTTGAAACGGGGAGTATGCTACTTGATTTCACTTTTTTTTTGACAAATTGCTTGAATGCCTCCGTGCATCAATGGACCAAAATCTAGTCAAACAGTTAAATAGGAGCCGACCCTTTGGGCAGGCTAATGCCGCAGAATGCTAATATTTGGCTACCTTGTTACGCTAATGTATTTAAATTGATACCATATATTGAAACTAGAAAAACACGAAATGAAATAATCCTCTGCCCTTAAAAATTGCCCTTGTCATGATGTTTCTTTGAACTCTGTAATAGCCATGTAAAAAATAAAGGCAAGATAAGAAAGTATAAGCATCGAATACACTGTTATTAAATTCATCTTAGACTGCTTCTCCAATAGGTGTAAATGATCAGATCTCAAACAAACTAGTGTGTGGAAGAACATTCCATTTTCTATCAGTGCGAGATCTTCGTTAGTATTCACAATCACGAAGGTATAATCGTAGTAATAATACCCAAGGATGAAATCATCAGAAAGCCCCGGAGGCAATCCAGGAGTAGAGTCGAGCTTACGTTTGAGTAAAGTTTTGAACTCGTCAAAGCCACGTTCTACAGCAAAGCCCAAACGGAAGATTGTGAATTTTCCTTTCTCCCCTCCAAAGAACCTTGGAATAACCGTAAAAGTGGTGGTCTTAGGGGGCAAAATCAGGTCTGGGCTCTCGGTTTGTTGTGCAACGGGGGCTCCTGTTTTATAGGAAGGAAGTTCACCTTCAGAAATTGTGCTGCCGTTCTCCTCAGCGGGAGGCAAGCTACCCAAGGGTATGTATTTAGAGCTCATAGAGGGGGGGGAGGGGGGCGACTGTAGAGGGAGTGTAAAAGTAAATCGCTAAAGAAAAGCACAAAAATAATCAACAATAAAAAAATTGCGAGTCATACGAATTAACCTTTTTCTTCGTAAATTGACACAAGGGGGTGCTGCTCATGCAGGGACGGACTTATTCAACGGTGCCTCGAAAGATCTTACTCTCGGCGATTATGCACGGTTCCATGGTCCATAGAAGGGCCCACGCAGGGGGGTTCCAGTGATAAAACAAGTGTAATATTGGCATATACGCGGATATATACTATAAGAAGCCAAACTAGAGGAGCTAAACTAAATCTCTACCAGCGAAAAAGATAAATAAGGTTTGTAGACGGTGTGACTGGGAGTGAAATTCGCCTTTGAAATTTGGAGGAAGCGCGGAAGCATGAACCGTGAAAGTTTCAATCACAGTAATACCTTCCGGAAAACAAGAAAAGGGATGAGAAATATAGCACTAATAACACCAATGACCAGTAAAAAACAGAAAATACTAATAATAATATCTCTCACATCGAGCCAAAGATCCTTCTTCTCCTGTATTTTCAGTTCGTGTAAAGCCAAATCCAGTGCTAGGGGTCTGATACAAAGGAGTTTTTTCTTGAGCAAATTCAGCTTTCCTGCGAATTCAAGGTCTTCCACTGAATTCACAACAACGAGCAAGTCCCTGTAAACGTATCCAATGATAAAATCGCTCGAAAATCTGTACGGAATGTTAGGAGCAGAGTCAAGCCTTTGCTTGATAATCAGTCTAAACTCATTATACCCTCTCTCCAAGTCAAAGTTGACACGGAAAATTGTCGAGATTCCATCTTCTCCGTAGAACTTTGTAGTGATTTCAAAGTAGTACTCGGTGGGAAGTGCTTCCTCTTCTGTATCTTGCAACAAGGTCTTTTCATCTGTCGCTTCCTCTTCTTCTTCCTCTGCATCTTCCATTTTACATAAGGGCTTTTCTTCTACCGCTTCCTCTTCCGCTTCCAATTTAAATAAGGGAACCTTTAAGTCTTCCTCTGGCGGGACCAGGCTCCTCAAATACCTGTATCTAGAGCTCATATTGCCTTCGTTGAAGAAGAAAAAAAGGTTTAAAGGGTAATTTCATTCTCATCATTTCTTCTTCTAAATGACAATTTCATGTCGCTGGCCTTCGGATTTTTTTTCATATCCCCGATGCACGCATTTATTGACATAGTATCCTTTCATACTACAGGTTGTTGCAACAACTCATGTGAAGTAAGCAATTAAGATAGAATGAGAATAAAAATACACTCAAACGAGTTTGAAAGCATTAGTGGCATATATATAGTACAAAAATTACGAATACTATTGCAACGAAGTGTCTTATTTGAATCTAAACATTAGGAAATCTGACATATAAGGGAAAGGATAGTGCCTTCAAGTTGCAGCAAGAGGGTGAACCCTTGCTTGCGTCAAGATACCATTGAATGATTCTTGAACTATTTGAAGTTCTTGCCAGTTTGATACTACAGCACTTAAGTTGACGATGGCATATTATGAAAGAAAATCATTCTTTCAATTTCACTCTAAGTGGCGAAATGAGCAAGTAACCAGATAAACGCTACAAAGAAGAAAATTATACCGAATGTTCCAGAAAGTACTATTATCCACGGCCTCATCTCCTTGTTTCTCTTCTTCGTTTGCATTTCTTTCAAAAAGAGCAGGGAATTCTCAGGTCTGATGCAGTAGAGATACCTCTCAGTTGCTTCTACGTCACCCACCAGGCCAAGCTCTTCTGTAGTAGTCACAACCATGACTCCATTGTCGTATAGATAAGCAAATACAAAGTCGTCTGAAAACCCTAAAGGTAAATTTGGGGTAGAGTCAAGTCTTTGTTTGACAAAGAGATGAAATCCACCGAATCCTTTGTCTACAGCATAGCTAAAGCGGAACTTTATAGACCCATCGTCTTGCTCACCACCGTAGAACTTTGGTGTCACTACAAAGCAAGTGGTAGGGAGGTGTTGAACTTCTCCCCCCTGAGTGGAAGACGACCCTCCTGTTTCGTAGAAAGGAAGCTCACTTTCGACTCCTTCCTTAGCAGGATTGTCTACTGGAGCTAAATTGCTCAAGGGTATGTATTTTGAACTCATCGTATAGTGATTGACTGACTGTATCCAAAAGAAAGGTGTAGCTAATACTAAACTCTTTTTGAGTGCGTAGCGAAATTGACTTTTTTTTGTAGAAACGGCGCAGATTGGCACACTCTGACGCAGTCATGCAGGTGCGGATTTATTCCAAGCCCCCCGTACAAAGAAGCAAAATACTGAAGAGAGATGCCACCTGGCCACCGAGATAAGGCATGGACTATGACTTTTGAGAGTATTGCTCTCAGTTAGCAGCTTGGAGAGTCAAGTAATTAGAGTACAGGGTATATTAAGTTTAGACTTTTGAATCGCAGAAATGCAACACTTCTTGGCTCTCGTGTAAATCCGTGCAACTAAAAAAGGATAAATTAGCTCTACTAAGTTTCTAGAGAGTCGAGATGATCACCTAGTTGCCGGGGTACTGAGAACGAAAGTCATTCAAAGCTTTGTTGCCAAAAATCCGATCAAGCCAAAGTAGGCCCATTGGAGCCAATTTCGTATTTGTCATGCGGGCTCAGATCTATCAATTGCAGAAGATCCCCCGGTTTTTGAAGGGTATAATATTGCGAAAGAAAGGGACTTGGAGGATAGTAATCACCCTTACCGCCTAGATAAACAGCTCTCATTATTGAGACTCATTTCAACTTGAGAACGTTTAGAATTGGATTCATAGGGAGGGTAACGCATGTCCAAACTTCATTGATCGCCTCATGCTACAGTTTTTGTTTGTTCTCCGCGCCTTGATTTGTTGTCATGATGAAGACTTACTACAGCTCTGGTGACGGTAAGCCCTAGCTCGTTGAGTAACTAGTCTCATCAAGTGAAAGACGCATGATCTTAAAATACGAGCATTATCGAAAAGAAAACAATTCTTTTTTCATTTATATATGGACTGACAAGGTGTCAGTCTCCCATGAAGCAAGAAAGCGAGAGCAAACACAGGGGAGTGAAGTCGGGCTGCCGTTGTATGGCTGATTGTAAATTGTGTTTTTTCTTCCACTAATTGTTCGGGGCAGGTCGCTCAAAGGAATATATATTGAAGACAACTTGCTGTAGTCAAGGCGGCTGAAAAAAGCAGCCTCCTCAAATTAAACTATAAAGTTTTGCTAATCTAGTATTTTCTGGGTAATAACGTCTGACACATTGAGTGCATTCATGCAAGCGCGGATTTATTCACAAGGCTCACTCGTATATCTACGAGTGGGCCTGTGTTGTCTACAGCAAGTATCCAACCGGCTCCTTATCAAGATCGGGAACTTGAGAGTGTAAGGGTCAATAAGTAAGTTACCTTGAAGTATGACTGATTGTAGTTAGTCAAAACTTTTGGACCACAAGAAGTCGCAGCAACAATTTTGAATACCCTATGTGCAACGGTGAATTGAAATGGAATGTACCCGTCATCTCTGGCAATGGTCTCAACCACGCCAATCGCGATCATTTGACTACGGACGGGAGCAATTCAATCACTGAAACAATATTTTTTATTTAGTTCTAAACATAAGATAATTTGATAGATCAAAAGGATGGTGCGTGCAGATAAAGGTTGAAGCCTGCTTGCAAAGACAGGATACCATTGAAAGGCTTTGCGAACATTTGAAGTTCTTGCCAGTTTCAGCGATTAAGTTGACGGTGGCATATTATGAAAGAAGCTCAATATTTTGAGTTCATTCTACTGTCTACAATATGAACAATCAGCCAGATAAGCGCTGCAACGAATAACCCAAGACCGAATGTCCCCAAAAGTACACCTGTACATGACACTAATTCATCCATTATCTTCTTCCATTTCATTTCTTTTAAAAAAAGGAGAGAATTTTCAGGTCTGATGCAGTAGAGGTACTTCTCGGTTGCTTCTACCTTTCCCACCAGACCAAGCTCTTCTGTGGTTTTCACAATCATGACTCTATTGTTATATTTATAAGCAAATACAAAATCATCTGAAAATCCGAAGGGTAAATTTGGAGTAGATTCAAGCCTTTGCTTGACAAACAGGTGAAATCCACCGAATCCTTTGTCTACAGCATAGCTAAAGCGGAACGTTGTTGACCCATCGTCTTGCTCACCACCATAGAACTTTGGTGTCACTACAAAGCAAGTCGTTGGGAGGTGTTGAACTTCTCCCCCCTGAGTGGAAGACGACCCTCCTGTTTCGTAGGAAGGAAGTTCACTTTCGACGCCTTCCTTTGCCGCATCGTCTGCTGGAGCTAAATTGCTTAAGGGTATGTATCTCGAACTCATCGTGTAGTACTAACTGAAGAAGAGACCGAAGCAAGAAGTAGCCACTCCAAAACTCTTTTTGAGTGCGTAGCGAGATTGACTTTTTTTCTGGAAACGGCGCAGATTGACACACTCTGAGGCGGTCATGCAGGCGCGGATTTATCCCAAGCCCCTTTCGTATCTTTAGAAAGGGGTCTCTCGATAGGGAAATAGTAGAAGAAAGTGAAATACTGAAGAGACATGCCACCTGCCACCGAAATAAGGGATGGGGCATGATGTTTGAGAGTATTGATCCCAGTTAGCAGCTTGGAGAGTCTAGGAATTAGATAAAGCGTATATTAGGTTTAGACTTTGAGCCGCAGAAATGCGACACTTCTTGGCTCTCGTGTAAATCCGTGCAACCAAAAAAGTATAAATTAGCTCTACGAAAATTCTACGAAGTTTCTAGAGATTTGATGCTAGCATCCTGTGTTCTTTGATGGTTTTAACAAGCTTTATTGTTACTATTCGCAGAGTCGGGGTGTAAGGTCGGCTATGCAGAGTACGAATACTGCTGGATGCTATCATTCAATTACATACAGGCACTTATGAAGCTGAACTTGGGGCCCATCGCTCATCAGCAGGCTGACGTAAAAGAATTGAAAGAGATATACGACCAATCTGACACTTTTTGTGTTATTTTAACTGCTAACAGTCTGCCCCATCTTATGGGTAATGAAACTCGAATAATCTAGCTGGTGCTTCTGTTTTTCCCCAAAGCAAGGTCTTAAAATAGTCTACGATTAAAATCATCCAGCAGCGAACAAAAGGAGCAAAAACATAGCAATATAGTACTACGAAATATATCAGGAATGCGAGAATAACAGGACCATAAAGAAAAAAATGGTATCCTTTCATCGTTTCTCAGTTCCTTGAGCTCTTCCGCAATTAGTCTATATCATCTGTTCTGACACAGTATAGTTGAAATCGCACGACTTTGAGATCTTCATCACCAACTCAAAGTTATGAGCATATCCAAGGACAAAGCTATCCGCAAAATCAGAGGGTATACCTGGGATAGTGCTGAGTTTCTGTTTAACAAATTATTGAACGGGCTCAAACCTTTATCTACATCATAGTGAAAGCGAAACTTTATCACCCGTCAAAACGTTCGATACCGTAGAACCTGGGAGTCACCAGAAACACAGTGGGGATATGTTGTACGCCGCCCACTTGAAGTTGTGTTGAAGATCTTTTTCGTGGGTAGCGCCTGCCTCTCCTCTCCAGCAGCTTCTGCTGGGGGTGACTCACTCCAGGGTTTGTATGTCGATCACATTGCTACTTGGGAACCCGGGAAAGAAAGTGATATGAAAGTGTGCAGTCCAAAATTGATCCAGCCGAAGTGGTTGCAGAAAATTACGCATTCGCATCTTGTCATGCAGGCGCGGATTTATCCCAAGCCTCCGCCGCAGTAAGGGCCCTCTTATTTGAAGGGGTATAATGTTTCAATAAAATTGATCTGAAAGAGATAATACACCCTACCCATATAGATAGAGAGGTCCCAACTATTAGGTTCTACCCAACTTGAGAACGTTTAACATTTTATGTAAAGGGAGGATTACACATGTCTAACCTCCATTCGCAAGCAACAGCATTCGTTTACTCTGCGAGCATCGGTAAGTTGCCTTGAAGTTAGAATTGTTACAATTCTAGTGATAGTCTGGGTATTGTGTAAATATTCAATCCACGTGAAAGAAACAAGATCGTGGTATACGAATATCGAAATGAAATAATTCCTATTTAATTATATATGGGTCGAGAAAGCGTACGTCTCGCATAAAGCAAGAAGGCGAAACCAAACGCAGGGGGAGTGAAGACAGGCAACTATTATATGGCTGATTGTTGTTTGTAGATCCGATGGAAATCTTGCAATTTGATACCAGTTATCAATCGAGATGGTGTTGTAATCACGACGAAAATCAATTCCGCGAGAGAAATTTTACCGCGCAAATAAGGAAAAACAGAGGTGCAACAAAAATTGAAGCCATGAAAAAAAGAGACCCTAATGCTTCATATGTTTGCTTCGTTTTCATTTCTTTTGAAAACGAAGAAGAATGTTCCAATCTAATGCAATAGATATACTTGTCGGCTAATTCAACTTTTCCTACCAGTCCGAGTTCTTCCGTGGTCTTCACAATCATTACACTACGGTCATAAAAATAAGCAAAAACAAAGTCGTCTGAAAACCCTAAAGGTAAATTTGGGGTAGAGTCAAGCCTTTGCTTGACAAACAGGTGAAATCCATCGAATCCTTTGTCTACAGCATAGCTAAAGCGGAACTTTATAGACTCGCCGTCTTGTTCACCACCGTAGAACTTGGGTGTCACTACAAAGCAAGTAGTAGGAAGGTGTTGAACTTCGCTACTTTGAGCTTGTGTTGAGGACTCTCCCGTCTCGTACGAAGGAAGATCGTTTCCATTGCCCCCCCCTTCCGACATCTTCTGCTGGGGGTAAATTACTCAATGCTATGTATTTCGAACTCATGGTTGCTGGGGGTACCAAGAAAGAAACTGTTTTCAAAATATGCAGACAAAAATAGACTTAGCCGAAATGCATAGCCTTCTGCAGACAATAACGCTCATGCAGGCGCGGATTTAACAATGTCTCATGCGGACTTTACGAATGGGCTCGGTATTACTGAGCGATGTGAAATCACTAGTGAGCCGGTCGGGGATCCCACCAACATGCATCTTAGTTTATACTATCCTATTTCCGAGTGAAGAGTGTTAATATTTCTTACAATACACATTTTCTAAAAGCTGAAAGCGAATAAACTGTTCAACTGCTTCCTGTTCGTCAACTTCTCTTCCTAATACCAAATAGGATCAAACATTGCTTTTCCAACCATAATATCAAGGGTACTGCCAAATACAGAAACAAGTACAAGTCCATAGAATATGATTGCAATCTAACAAGACTTGGGTCATAGTCGTTACCCTCCTTTTTTGTTTCCTTCTCTGCGAATCTTTCCAAGTCCAAATCGCAGACGCACACTCTTCAACATATCCAAGAATGTAGACATCACCCGAGATCTCCTTGCAAGGGCCGGGAATGGCCGCAAGCTTTTTGTGAATCACGCCGATAAACTCCACGATTCCTCTGTTGAAATCGAAATCGGACTTGAGGATCGTCCCTACACTGCCTTCTTGTTCGAAAAAAGTAGTATCTGAACTTACTGGCATCATTTGATCCCTGAAATCAAAGAGTACTAGAAAAAGAACTACATCATGGACTCGATTTCCATCGGATTACTTCATGATCATTATGGGTCGACAAAGCCCGATATGCGCGGCCGCCAATATAGGCTGCAACCTTTGAAAAATGCTGCATAACACTGAACTATCGCTACTGTTTTAGCTAGAATATCTAACGAATAATTAAACGAAATGTAACTTCAGGGAAAGCTTGATCTCAATCATTCAAAAAGTTAATTAAAAACCCAGGCAGACAATAGGAGGATAAATTAAGTTTCCGCATGCAATTGGAGAGAAACCTCACGCTTCAAAATATTTACCTGTCTTATGCAGCTTCGAATAAAGCGCCAGAGAGTGATTCAGTTATGGATGCTTTTTTGAGGAGCTTCTGTAGGAAAGGTCTCCGAATACTTTCATCACATTTGGTCCATCACCTCAAAATACAAAAAATTAAGCAACGAGGTGGATAGCTCTATTCCACGACCAGAGTTCTGGACCACACTATAGCCGTCTGAAAAAAAGGTATCAAGATGCTCAACCCTTCAACCTACGCGATGATTTACAAAAATTCTACCCATCCAACTTCGGATATACCAATCAAATAAATTACCATTATATTCTTGTATTAGTTCAACTGAGAGTCACAAAACACATTCGACTCAATCAGTGAATAAGAAATAGTAGCTATCCAAATAAACCCATAAACCGCAAGAAAAGATACCACCAGTAAGTAAAAAGGCAAGCGCCAAAGACAAATAAAATCGCAAGCATTACGCAATAACCAAGAAGAAACTCCTCCAAATTTTCTGAAGGTGTCTTCCGCTTAGGCTGAACTTCTACCCTTACCACCTCCGGTTTAGGCTTGCTTCTTAACTGATTACGCAATTCAAGGTGTTTCCTAGAATCATAGACGTATAATTCGATTTCCTTTTCTTCTTCCTTTCTCTTTTTCTTTCCAACGCAAACCCTAATACACTCTAAAAGCTCTTCATCACTCTGTATGCCGACCAAATCAGACAGATATACATATCCCAAAGCAAGTGATTCGTCAGCGCAAACTTCATCTAAATTGAAATGAACCTTCTCACTTATCATTTGATGGAGCGTGTTGAATCCATTTCTAGGCTTAAACTTGAAACGAAGTAACTTTTCGTCATGAACCAAACACTGAATCTTGAGCGCGTAGGACTTGTTGAAGTCAAGCTTCCTGAAAAACTTGACAAAGTACTTCCTCTTACGGGTTTGCAATGACTGAGCTGGTGAGGGAAGGAAGTACGTGATACTCCACAAAGTGAGATCTTGAACAGAAGAAGCCGAAGTGCCTACCTCGTCGCCTTCAACATAGTCACCAGCCTCATAAGGGGGAGGGCTCGCCTCAGTAGATTCTACTGGCAGGTTATCGGTGTCTGGAGAGAGTGCAGCGCGTGCAAGTATTTCAGTTTCTGCCATGTCGAGATTGACACAAGTTGTCTTTGCAACAAGCACAAAGGAAGCACACTTAGCCCTGTTACAAAGATCACAAAGAGGTGAGAGTCTGTCTATTTATCAATAATCCAAATCATTTGCTGGGCTTTTTCTTTCCATATTTTCAACGTCATTCAAGGGGCCTCGAACGTCGACGGAACTTAAACGTCGACGGAGATAACTGTCTGAGCAACCGTTGACTCACATTCCAACGTTTTACAAGTATATAGATACAGGTTTATTCTATTAGCCTCAGGGTGGCATGACGTAAGCGAGATTATATGCATCCTGTTTCGTCCAGATCCAGGCTTTTAATGCGCTTACTGCCAGATTAAGCGAAGTACCATTTTCTAACACCCCTACATCAGATAAAAGATAACGCAAATCAATCTACCAGGACAGAGCACTAATAGCGATTTACCCCTTATTCCTACCTAAACCCATCATCCTGTCCAGAGTAACCTATGGCCCCTTATTATGAAGTCAATCGTCAACTGATTCACGACTCTAGTCCAAGTGCAAATTTGCAGTTACTCTTTTGTGGCCTCGCGATCCCTCGTAAATTCTCAAAAATAATAGAAACAGTACTCGTATATTCTTAAACATGCATCAACTATGAACTACAGAAGGAATTTGACACACTCGGGCAAAAGGGAGTTCAAAGTATTGTATTTGAAATTTCAAGGTACAAAGAAGTGAAAAGAAGAACGACGGATCTAAAGTACAGATCTAAAGTATATAATTCCAAGCCGTTCTATCAATTCACGAGATTAAGAACCCTTTTGTTTCACGATTTTTTTGTGGTTTTTTTTGCAGTTTTTGCGACAAGTAGCCTGATCTTTCGAATGATAAACGTGTAATTCGATTACCCTACTTCTCTCTTTCTTTATTTGATTGAGGTTAATACATTCCAAAAGCTCTTCGTCGCTCTGGATCACGATCAAATCACCCTCGTATATGTATGCCATTGCAAGTGATTCATCAACCCAGTCTCCTTTCAAATTGAAGTGTAATTTTTCGATTATCGTTGCGTACAACAAATCGAATCCATTGCTAGGTTTGAATCCAAATCGAAGCAACTTCTCATCATAAACATACGAGTTTACTTTGAACGTATACGACTTTCTGAAATCAAATTTTTTCAAAATCTTGCTGAAATACAGTGTCTTTAGGGTTGGCGACGACAGTTGAAGGAAAGAGACTGGCACAGGGTGAGTCAGCAAAGAATCGTCTTGCCGTTGAGAGGCTGAAACACTCCTGTGGGTAACCGTGACCTCGTCACGTCTTGCATATCTGGGTGGATTTGAGTCCATATTGGCCAGGTACTCCTTGCCGATACTTGAATTTATGGGTATCGTAAAGGCAAAGCCAAAACTACGCGAATGGGAATTGAATAAATATCTTCTTAGAGTATTCGATAGCCTTAAATATTCTTTCAAGATCAGCAGTCGGTGTCTCTTTTGCTTATAAAATAAAGTTAAACCTAAAAAGAAGAGGCTTAGCAAACGTATTTGATAAGTTAGCAAGACACGAACATATCATACCATTCACAGTTTGAATTGCAAATTCAAAAACAGGAGCAGGAGCAAAAGCTTGGCAAGCTATTCTTGAATCCTATGGTGATGAGGTATTCAGCTTGTTACTTGCATCAATAAGTCCAGGAGAAAACTATTTTGGTATTCAGGAATCAGACGCGATAAGTTCTCGAGCATTCAAAGCTGAATGGGGAGGTAAACTTTAAATCTGTTAGTCGCCATATACCGTTTGAATATTAATTTAGGGCCCAATATGTAACAAGAAATGTTGCTCAGGCCATAAAGATTCCGTATAGATATGCAAGTGAACAATTGCATAAAGTAACCTCCACCTTCATGCGGCGTTGGGTGGATACTCCTTGGTTTCACAAACAAGCTTGCAAATTTACCGCCCTTTGAAGCACAAGCAAGTCACGTAAAGAGCTAAGATTGCACGCAGGAAGTTATAATGCATCGAAGCGGGTAGGTAAAGATTAGCTAAACATAATGCAATAAGTAAAATTATTGACAAGTACTCAAAAAGGGAAACTTTTATTTTCCATTCAAGCATTATGGAGGGAATTATCGGAACCTCCGTCGCATCACTTTCCATTTCAATATCAATTTCATTTTCCATTCCTCTTTCCAGTCCTCTTTCCCCTCTTTCCATTTCTCTTTCCATTTCTCTCTCCATTTCTCTTTGCCTTTGTCTTTGTCTTTCTCTTGCCTTTTCCCTAGCCCTTTCTCTTGCCTTTTCCCTTGCCATTTCTCTTTGCCTTTCTCTTTCCATTGCATGCCTACGTCTCAAGGCTTCACACATTTCAAGGTGTCTTCTTGATTCATACTCATATAATTGAATATGCTTCACATTTTTGTTTCTCACTCCCCCTTCACTGAATATCCTAAAACATTCTAAAAGTTCCTGCTCACTGTGTATGGCAATCAAATGAGACATATGAAAGTATCCCAAATTAAGTGGTAGGCAAGATTCAACCTGGGATTGGGGCCATAATGTTTCCCATGCCACTCGATGGAGTTTCTTTAGTCCGTCTCTAGGTTTGAATTCAAAACGCAGAAACCTACCGTAATAAACTAAGGATTGCACTTCGAATCCATAAGATTCATTGAAATCGATAGAGTTGAGCAGCTTCGTCCTAGGGATAGGCGTACATCGAGTCCACAAAAGAGTATTTTGGTGGTAATTGTTTGAGGAGGTTCCCTCATCATAGGCTAAGTTGTAAGGGGGAGGATTTCGTTCCATAGCGTTTATTGGCGGATTCTTGAGGTCAGGTATACTTGCAAATCTTGATGTAAAACATGCCTTCACAATGGACGCGAATGTGGTTAACCTCTCTTGCAGAAATCACGAAGAAGAATGTGAACAACATACAGAGAAGAATATTTAAATACGTTCTGTAAGATCAACCGTCCCTTTAAAGTATAAAAAAATGACCACAATTTGAAGAGTGTCCTAAGTGCTTGACAGAGGCTACACCACAGCAACCCAACAAGGCTGCACAAGACTCGGTTTCCATCACTTGCAAGATCATTCCGCAGAAGATCTGAAACACTAAGTGAGATACAAAATTGCCATATTAATGCTAGAGCGATGTGGTTTGAGTTAAAATCCGCTTTTCGTGCATAACCGCCAGATTTAAAGTTTATTGTCGCTGGAAAGAGAAATACGCGCTTGATAACGTCAGTTCCTGATGATAAGGTAGCTGCAAAGCTGGGGAAGCAGTGCCCCATTAGATGTGGTGTAGCAATTTCAAATAAAAGCGTGGCTCAGTATCTCTGAATCTAGCTAACCACTCCCTCTTTCCCACGTAGTTTATTTACCGAGCGTTTATATCCCGAGGAGTTTATTTCCCGAGCGTTTATTTCCCGAGCCTATTAGTTCCCGAGAAGCCTAACCCGGTAATTTCTGAAAAGTAGTTGTTAGCCTCAACTTGGTAGTCATGTTTATATCTAGGGGGTGCAATCTCTGATCAGATCTTCTCCAAAACCATAAATGCTTTTATTTGAGCGTTGTGCGAATCTAGGTGTCTTTGTTCGTAACTTCTAAATGGGATCGATCTACGGCACTATCTACCGAATATCTTCATGAGTATGGGGGATATCGCTATAAAGAGCACGAGACAAATGCCAAGGATAAGCAATCTTCTGGTGCGCTTAATCTTGTTCTGCAACTCAAGGTGTTTCCTCGAGTCGTACACCATGACGTATATTTCCTTTTTAGTTCCCATTCTCTTACCGCTGCCCACCTTGATGCACTCTAGAAGATCCTCGTCGCTCTGGATCACGATCAAGTCGGACTTGTCTATGTATCCGAAGGCAAGCGAGTCCGCAGAGCTGTCCTCGTCCAAGTTGTAGTGGATTTTCTCGCTAATCAAGCGTTGGAACTTCTTGAACCCGTTTCTGGGCTTGAACTCAAACCGGAAGAGCTTTTGGTCGTATACCATGGACTGCACCTTGAACGTGTAGGATTTGCTGAAGTCTAGCTTGCTGAACATCCTGACGAGCTGCTTCTTGATGGGGGATTGCGAGGAGCGAGATGGAGCGTCTACAGGTGAAGCGACCGAGGGAGCGTCTTGGTGGCGAGCGGAAGCGGCAGCAGTGCCCGCGGTATCATCAGCAGAGAGGCCACTATCGTATGGTGGAGGAGCCACGTCCAGCGTGTCTAGGGGCAGGTACTTGACGTGTGGCATGATATGAAGGTTTGATTGAGGCGTAAAGGAAGTAAATACGTAGCCTTTCTTACAGTGCTGTGTCAGAAGAAGACGAGTGCTAACAATTCGATCTGAAAAAAAAACACTCCAAAAAGAGAAAAAAAAAAAACAATCAACCAAACGCTAAATCAACCAAAACGGAGAAGGTGCTGCCCGTAAAAATTATTTTGACTGCTACAGATACGAGAACGCTTCTGCCGCTTCAATAGACGCAAGCTTCGGTGTTGGTGGAAGAGAGACCAAAATGTAACAATAGGTCACTTCGGTAATAATGCCACGGAGTTAACCAGGCGGACATATCACTTGGTGGTGGTGACTGCAAACCCGGAAATAACGTGGAGGACACTCGGTGGAGGATGCAGCTGTTTGGTCGGAGGTAGCCGTAGGCAGTTTTGTTGAGTAGCTGGAGATAGTGATGGAGGTTTCCATGGAGACGGGCATGTAGCTACAGAACGCTTTTGGGGATGTGTATGTAAGGCCATTTTAAGCTTTTGTTGTTCCGTCACCTTGCTGCTTGACAGGCGCAATAACTCCGTTTCCAGAAGGTGCGCCGATCTATGAATTTGCACACACTACTCCGTGCAGCGAGCCCGATTCTTCGCCGTGTACTAATAGGCATATTGTATATTAAAAAAAACAAGAAGAACTGAATGTAACACATGTATATAAAATCACACTTTAAGCTTCACGAACCGCTTGAACACAAGAATTGAAAAACAAAAAACAAGAGCAACGGGACCATCCTTGATCCATCCGGACTCACGCCTCGCGCGCCTAAAATATTCTCCATAACAAGAGGGCTGCTAAGGAAAGACCAACAGTAATACTGGTAACCTCGATCGCAGTCTTGCGTCTCTTGATTTGCCTGGACAACCTCAAGTGGTCGTCAGAGTCGTACACAATCAACGACATGCGGCCCTTACAAGGGTGGGTCTTTTCAGAATTGTTGACGCACTCTAACAAGTCTTCGTCACCAAGAATCATGATCAAGTCGTTGTGGGCGTCCACGTATCCGATGGCGAGATTTTCGCTGCCGGTTTCTTGGTTCAAGTTGTAGTGGATCTTGTCTCTAATCAACTTGCGGAGTCTCTCGAAGCCATTCTTGGGTGGGTACTTGAAGCGGAACGTTCTTTGGTCGTACACCATCGACTTGACCTTGAACGAGTACGACTTGCTGAAGTCGATGGAGCTGAAAAGCTTGACGATGTGGTCGGTGATGGTGAGCGAGGGTTCTTCTGGCGCGGCCGCTTCTTCCGGAGCAGCTGGGCTCGAGGCATCAGCCTCAATGTGGTTCAACTCATACGGAGGGAGCGAGGGCGACACAGATTCAGTGTCCTCTAAGGCCTGGTACTTGGTATCCTTCATTCCTGTTTTGCGGTCTTGGCACTAGTGGGGGGATGAGGGCTACAGCATCGCTAAACTGCTTGTATTTATTTCTCGTGGAGTGACTTGCCACTGGGGGAGATTGGGGGCGCACGACGACCCACAACTGAAATTTGATTTTTAGCCGCACACAAACGGCCCCAGAGCACCGGCTGCGGATCACTCTGGAGTGTTTCCCGTGACCGACGCTGAAAACGGTACTTCTATCGCCAATTACCTCACTGATAGCAAAACCGTTTTGAAGCACCTGCAAAGAGTTCAGCACGAGGCTATCTGGGGATGCCAGGGGTAAAGATTTTGGCAGTGCTGCCATTCTTTACCATGCACTGTGAAAAGCTTATCGTTGCAGCTCTTGCTGCCTGCGCAGCATAAAAACCTAAATAGTATCTGGCAATGCTGAATACTGGTGGAATTTTCTTCGCTTTCTGTGAAGTATCCGATTCATCTGTAGCATACGATGGCGAACGAAGGCAAAATCCAGCGCTTAAATGGCACCACCACCCTACGAGTCCAGCGAGTGGAATTTCATATAGAGTTTGGTCAGTGCGGATAAGGACTTCTCCGCTGGCGTAAAAAATTAAACTCAATTGCGACGGCACGAAGCGTTTCTCTGATCCACCACAGTTTGTGTTCTGAAATGGGACGCTCCAGAGCACGGGTATGCCATTTTCCGAACCCCTGATCCCCGTCGATAGAAAACTTTCATAGCATCATACTGGTTGATCCCGGAAGACGACCATCAACCATGATGCAGTGGTGGTGCAACAAACTGGTTGACATCAACAGCACCCTCCTAACTCATCATGTTAGATGAAATTCCAGGGCCCCGTGCATGAACGACGAAACGCAGCCTTCAGTACGCCTGCCCTGGAGTCGAGAAACGACCAGGGCAGCTACACGGTGTCCCCACTCCGACCAAAACCAGACACCTCAAAAAAACTTTCTGCATGGGGGGGGTCGATAAGGTTTGGACTGTAGTTGTAGATGCAGATACGCACCTCTTGACATACTAACACCGAGTGTAATCGGCTCTAAGCTGGTAGCTTTGAATCCTGTAAACCGTTGGGGACGACCCTAGGCACAGAACTGACACAAAAAATATCTTCCAATGCAGAAACGCTACCGACACAAAATACCCTGAACCTGTAATTTCCGGCATTAGTAGGTGGCCCGATACGCATCGCGGTGTAGAAGTTGTAACCTGCGTCACAAACAATAGGCTATTGTGTAAACTTTGGCAACTCACACACTACCGATTACTAAGAGAATCGTCAAAATGTAGTCCGAAAGTGGCTTCCCCCACAAATGCAGCAAGTAAGCGAAGTTAATTCCGCTCACTGCATAAAACCCGAGCAGGCATTGCACATTTCCTATTGTTTCATTGCAACATGGAAAAAAATATAAATTGGCTCTCCATTCCCTCAAATTCGAGTTTCCATCACTGGAAGCAACTCCATTTCACATCACTTCCTTGCAATTTCACGTATAAACCGCTAGCTATAATGGGTAAGAAGTGGCCGTCTTGGAAATTCATATATGTCTTTCTTACATTGCCAGTTGCATTTGTTGCTCTGATCTTCAAGTTCTACTTAATCGGACCTGAATCGAGAAAATTGAAGAATGACATACGTCGTAATACTGAAGCCTTCCTCGTTAGAAGATTAGGACAAATCCCTCGTAAGGAAATCAGCTTCATCTCAAACTACACTATTTTCGGTATGCTCAAAAACTTCAAAAAGAACTACCCTGATCTCACATCCAGGTTACCAGGCTTTGGAGAGCAATACGACACTCTCTCCACTTGGGTCATAAAGGCTCCTAACAGAACTGCAAGTGACCCAGTTATTGTTTACTTACATGGAGGAGGATACTGCTACCAGGGTATGCCACCGCAATTGAAGTCAGTTCTTTCTGTGTACGAGTTACTTGAGCCAGAAAAGAAGAAGAACCTTTCAATTCTTTTCTTGGACTATAGGTTAGCCACCCAGGGGCATCCATTCCCAGCTCCCGTTGAAGATTTACATGAAACTTACAAGAATTTAACAGTTAAAGACAAAAACACAAACACTATCTTTTGGGGTGATTCTGCTGGTGCTAACTTGGCATTGGTCTATTTACAACACTTGAAGAAGGTTGTCCAAAAGAGAGAAATCACTAATCCTGTTTGGCCAAAGAACTTGGTATTAGTTTCTCCGTGGCTCAGAGTATTGCCACCTAAAGATGCCTGGGCCAAGGGACACTCTTGGTATGAATCAGACAAGGAAGATTTTATAAAGTACGCGAGATTCAGCGACCCAGATTTCCTCGACATGGTGTTCAGCCCTGTTAGGGACTCTCTTGACGACGTGACTGTTTCTCCGCTCCTGACTCCTTTCAGTCGCAGTGATTGGGATGATATCCCCACCATGGCGGAAGACATCCTTGTTATTACCGGTGATACAGAAGGTTTCAGAGATGACACCTTGGAATTCAGTGAAAAGTTGTACGGCTGTCCATTCTTAGAAAAGAACAGAGACTTGTACAACGATAAAAATTCAGACGGTAAGTTTAACGAATCCATTCACAAGTTTGTATACAAGACTAAGAACGGTAAAGTTGGGTACAAGCTTTTGATTGATCCATGGGGTAACCATGGTAGTACGATTGCATTCGAAACTGAGGCCCTCGACAAGATTTTAAAGGGAGAAAGGAATCTTGATTCTGCAAAGTTCTTTGGAACTACTAGGTTAACTGAGTATTTGAATGAGCTGTTATAGTGTTACAATGATATCTTTCATTTTTACTAGGTTATTGGTGAATAGTGTTTTAATCCATACAGTGCATTTATTAGTAAAAGAAGAGCCCCGATGTAGTTTCATGGGGATCTGACCATTACCATGATCTTCCTACTTCAACAAAGAAAAATACAGAAGAGTCTCACAGACTCTGCAACAGGGTGGCGAACTAGTGATCTCTGTTGCAGCAAACTCTCCTCTTTCTAGCCAAAGAGTACCGAACAAAGCCCAGCAACTAAACACATACCCACGCCTACCATCAATCCAAACAGCCTATTATTTCCTTCTTCTATCAACTTGGCCCTCTCCTCCTTTGCGTAGATAATCAAGTTTGCTACATCAGTGTTTTGCTTTCTCTTGTGGTTGAGTAAGCTTTCGGTGAGGTCATTGTCTGTGATAATCGATATCAAGTAGCCGTCGTTATCCCAATACCCTATCAGGTAGTTGAGACCATACTTCTCTCGCAAGGCTGGTACTTCAAGCAAGTTTCTGTCAATAATGTGACGTAATGTATCTATTCCATCAGTGCTGGAAAGCGAAAATCTATGCGTCCATTTCTTTTCGAAGTCCTTCACCTTGACGCTGAAGGGAAACATCTTTTCGAATTTCGAGACAAGGATGTAATACTCCTCTTCATCTCTCAGCAAGCCAATCGTTTCTGTTTGTGAGTTGGTGGTTGCCGAAGAAGAGAAAGTGGTCTGGCTGGCGAAAGGGCCCCCTTCTGCTTCGGTGCAATAAAAATTTCTTGTGGATTTTGCAGCCATTTTTCTTCGCAAATACGTAGGCCAAAAATAAGTGCTACAAAATTCTCAGCCGTACTATTATCATCCATGTAGCTGTTATTTTGCCGTGAATATTGTTCGTTTATATATCTGAATGAACACACGAATCCAGGAAGCTTGTGTCAAGCGGCTGGTTTGCAATGTGCCTTCAGGACACCTGTTCTGATCTTCCTCTTTTCTCCTGTACTGGAACGTAATGGAATAATATGTAAGGTACACTTGAGGTAACAGATGAGCTGTCACGATCTGCCTAGTATTATCTAACTCTGTCCGCTAAAACTTACACTATTAGCAAAGCAATCCTGGTAAGCCCAATCTAGTTGTATCCGTGTTCATTCCGGGACAGTAGAGTTTTGGTGCGGTGGCAAAGATAAGAGATTACTCACCACATCTCGCCCCTCGCCGCTCTCCTAAGGAGTTTTGAATAAATCGCCTCCCACCCCTTGGGGATTCTCTTCTACATTTCAATTGGATGATGGAAATCTCTAATGTACGGATTTTGCATTGCGAGCCTTCTCGTTGACTTGACTATACACGTCTTATATGCATTGATAATGGCGAAGGGATCAGTACACTGTACCCTACCTGCCCTTCTCACTCAAGCTAAATAAAAATCTTTTTGTGAGTACATCCAGAACAAACTCAGACTGGCAACGATCAATGGACCGGCTAAACCCTTACCCAACTTACAGTTACCAAAGTACAACCACTCGCTAACAAAGTGGCCACCAGCAACAACAAAGGTCCACATGCACAAGTCGTAAATCTGCTTGTTTCCTACCAAGTAGTATGCCCCGTAGAATCTGACAATCGCAGTAATGAACGTCCAGGTACCAAACGTTCTTGCACTCAAGTTGGTGACCTGATCTCTTGGTGCCAGTTCGTAGACTCTGCGGGTCAAGCTCAAGTTGGCCGCGCTGTAAGTTTGAACGGAATTGAACATGGACACCACAGAGATGAACAAGAGCCAATGTGGGAGGTATCCACCCTGTGCCGTTGTGTGAGGCAATATCGAATTGAAGTAAGGGATCATGGTTAGCAGTAGCGACTCTGGAAACTATCAAAGGAAATCCAATCCTCGTATAAGACGAGCTTAAATGGGCGTTAACAAAACCGCAGTGGTTGGGTGGAGTAAGCCTTCCGTCACGTGATCAAGTCATCGATCTTTGATTTGTGTTGAAAAGTCTGGGGTCGGCTTCCTGGGTCAACTCAATGGACCCATGACCCCTGGACGATTCTACAGTTTGATCTCTACACCCCCGTTCCTCTGATTTGTCATTCAAAACGTATATTACTTGACAACGTAACACTAATTTATATATGTATACTTGCATCTTTCATTCTTTAGATATGTTTGTTCGTATGTATATATGAAAAACATCAGCAACTTGTCTCAGATTACTTCAATCTTTACTCAACCGTTATTCTTTCCTTGTTTTTTAAAATTTTTCAGGGGCTCTTTGATGAAGTTTTCCAATCGGCTCTTTTTTTTTCATTTTTGTCTTTTTTTTTTCAGAGTTTTCGTGTATACTGTTGTGTTGGTGGGGTTGGAGTTTGCTTTCCACATCTATCAAAAAATTCTTCTCGTCAAATCCTCAATTTCCAGTTGGATCCTTGGATGCAACGGTTGGGTCTTGGCTCTTCAACACTTCAACGGCTGGACCCAATAATCTAGTAAATCCTGATTTATCTAAAGTTGCAACAATGACGGTATCCAAAGCTTCAACAGTAGCTTGTCTTGGTAAATCGTTCAACAATGCAACTTCACCGAAGTAGTCACCCTTGGTTAACTTGGTGACAACACCTTCCTTTTCCTTGAGGACTTGACAGGTACCACTTTCGATGAAGTAGAAGTTTTCTCCCTTTTCACCTTCTGTAACAATCTTGTCGCCCTTGTGGTAGATAACAGTCAGTAATGCGTCAGCAAGCTTGGATCTTTCGTGGTCGTTCAAAGTGGACAACACCTTGACATCCTTGAGGAAGTCTTCGTACATCAATCTTCTGTTGAATGTACCTTGTAATAAGATTCTTCTGAATGTGGATCTGTCGAGAGCCCAACAGGTTACTCCACCTTCGGAAGAGGCAATTGCTGTGGCTGCACGTGGAGAGTTGTACATCAAGGCCAATTCACCGAAAGATGAGCCTTGGCCTGAAGAGGAAACCTTGGATCCATTGACGTAGAAATCAACAGTACCTGATTCGATGATGTAGAAGAAATCACCCTCATCACCTTGCTTGATGATTTCAGTGTCCTTGGTGAATTTCTTTTCTGAAAGGGCCTGGATGACTGTGTGCTTGGAGGATTCATCCAATTGCTTGAAAAGGAAGTTGGACGCCAAAGTCTTATTTAATGCTGTTTTTTGTGATTGAGAAAGGTCGTTAATTGGAGGCTTCCAGTCTTCGGCTTGGAATGCTCCTGGGTTGATTGCTTCCGCTGAAACTGAGGTTCTTCTGTTGGCGTTGAAAGCGATTGGCAAACGGCGAGCACCGGAGGCAGTTGGACCAGCCCCTGGGGCAGCAGCAGCAGAAGCAGCAGCATTTGTGGATCCTGGGGAGTTGCCAGAGGCTCCACCAAAGTTATTGAAAGAGATACCAGATGAAGCTGGACCGGCTAAGCCTGGGGATTGGCCCCTGTCGACTGGATCACTAGGGTCAACTTCTTTCTGGATACCGGAGGCTGGGTTGCCGCCACTTCCTCCAAACTGGCTTCTGAAAAGACCAGCAGCTGGAGCACCAGCATTAGGAGCGGTGGCATCTGGAGAGACAGCACCGGATGGTTCGTGTGAATGGTGGGGTTCGTCGTGGTGGTTCTCTTGGTGGTGGATCAGATGTGGATCATTGTCGCCGAATGGACTCTTGAAGCTAGGCTGTCTTCCATTAGGAGTGCTGGTTCCGTTTCCTGAGGCAGAGACGGAGACGTTGTCAGTCTTGGGGAACAATACGATTCCAGCGGCCCTGGCCTTATTTTGCTGTTGCCACAATTGGGCACGTTGTAATTCTAATTTGGTGTTGAAGTAGTTGGCACAGAACTGTAAGACATCCACGGGGTTCTTAGCTGTGATTTCCTTTTGCAATTGCACCAATTCGTCGGATGTGAATGGGGTGGACATTGTGTGAGGTGGGAAGTGGTTGGTGTGAAGGATAGTAGGTGCTTGTATGGCTTGCTTACTGTGTTACTTATCCTTGATATATATATAATGGATAGTAGGCGATAATGAGTACTAGATGGTCTCTTTTATTGGTTTGATAGTTGTTGCTCTGCGTTGTTTTATTCAAAATGTTTCAGGTTATTGTTTGCTAACTTGTTTGCCCTTATAATTCACTTGAAGTTTTTTTTTTTCTAATTGTATTAATTGCTGTAAACAAAAGTCGTTCCTTTACCACTTTATTCAATGCTGGTGATACAAGCTACTTCTTGTTTAATTTTCAGTATACGTTGGGGTTCAAAGTGTAGTGATTTACTGCTTTTTGGAGAAAATTATTATGGCTAGTTCACCCCTTTAGCAATTTGATTAACGATGGATGGGGGTTATTTTTTGTGTTTTCGTGAGAATTTTGCAGGTTAGGGGCTTTGTGTAATTTACAGGTTAGATCGGAGACATTTGGGGTGTAGAACAATAGAGCTTGTTACGGAGAACCAAAGAAAATATCTGAATTTGAATTTAATGGTCTGATTGGCAGGAAGAAAGGAGGGGGAGTGGAGACGGCACTTTTGCCGTTGCCATCGACTAAATCACCGGCCGTTTAAGAAGTAATTGGACACAACACTACGCAATTGAACGCAAGTGAGCGTCAATTGATGTGATTCTGTACTGAACATGGAGGAATAGACCTGAAGTCTGGGGTAATTTAGGATTTGGGAAGAAAAAGAGCAATTTCGGTGAGGTTCGGACAACTCCGTGATTTTGGTAGCCATCTTGCTTGATCTAAATCAACGAGTCCAGTTTGGTCAGGTTGACCAAATTTAAGGTAGTACAAAGAGTGCCCTGTTTGAGCCACGCCTAAACTGAAAAATTGGGGCAATGTGCAGGAAGTGTGATTTTCAAAGAGAATCTTTGCACCCAATTGTTACCTCTCATAACCAGAACAAGTCATCGGTTTGTTGCAAAGGTGTGCCCGTTCTGAAGTCTGGATCAAGTTGGATATTGGGTCCAGCGAGTAATCCATGCGAAGCATGGCTGTCCTCCGCTCTCTTCATAACGTTTGCGTGTATCTCTACCAAGCTGCTCTCTCCCTGCGCTTCCCACACGTATAGGACAAAGTAGTCCTAGATTTCAGACTGAGCATCAAAGCTGAAAAGGTACCCCGGGTTATTCTGCTTCCGGCTGGGACTTTGTACTCTGACTGGTTGTGATCCCGCTCTCGTAGTTGCTGGGACCGCCATACCAGGCGCCCTTCACTTTTAGAAGTATCTCCACTTGACTTCACCTTCAACTCCGAGCAAGCCCGTTAGATTAAGAGCATGGATCCCTTCTTGCGAACACGTAGCTCTCTAGCAAAGACCTCTTTGCCCCGCCCCCTTAGTGCAGCTGGTTGAAAAGTTTTGATTTCCTGCATGTAATGGAAATTTCCTTTTCGGGATTCTGAAACACGGCGTATGCCTGAGTAAGCAGCCAGCACTATGGGGTATGAGACAGAGGAGCTTACTAAGGAGTTGCAAATAACTGAACGCCTGAATGGTTGCTTGGATACAAGCAATGAGGTAGCACCATTCAGAATTTACCAGGCTTTCGGCAGGTGCAGAGCTCCCAGCTAGTTTAATGAAACCCTTGTCCAGACATAGCAGGTTGTAGCGGCCCTACAGTCACCTTGGGCTAGGTATTACTCAGCATCCTAGAACTGTCTACATTACACGTAGATGTTCTCTCATTTGCATCTACATTCTCGAGGTTAGGCTTCCCAAGGCACTCACGTTTGCCACTGCTTGCTGCACAGTATTGCCTAATTCTGTCTCCTCCCCGATTTGCAATCTGTCCACAAACCTCCCATGGTTTCTACAGCAGAGCTATCATGCCCTCTCCTGCTTCCCTTTAGCCTGCTCTGTACGTATAGCCAGTAATTTGCAATATCTCTACCTTACATTTACGGTCACTCTCCCCCGCCTACAGCAGCTGCAAAACTGTCCCATTGTAAACGCTGCCAGTTTCATGCGCACCGCTCCGATCATATGGACGCCAAAATTTGTTCCATAATTTTCTTTGCGTTTCTCTGTAGCCAAAAAAGTTGCTGCAACTGCAAATAATTAACTACTATAAATCACGTGACTTACTGCCACGTCTTAGAAATTTTCGTTTTCTGCGTGTGGCCCTCTCCACGAAAAAATATTTATAGAGGTGAAAAACTTCAACAAACACGTCGACGACTTTTTTTTAGCTTGTTCTTCTTTTTCCTTTTCTTTTCTTCTACATCGTGAACGAACTTTGTTACAATTATGTTGAAGATCAATCGCTTTTTACTCTCCGGAGCTACATTGTTATATGTGCTCTTGGCTGTTATCTTGCCATTACTTGCCAGTAGCGGTCAAGGTGGTTTAGCCGTTGCTGAAGAAAATGATACTGCCGAAGCCTACGGTACCGTCATCGGTATTGATCTTGGTACCACCTACTCCTGTGTGGGTGTTATGAAGAACGGTAAGGTTGAAATCCTCGCCAACGACCAAGGTAACAGAATCACTCCATCATACGTTGCCTTTACTGACGACAACGAAAGATTAATCGGTGATGCTGCAAAGAACCAAGCTTCCTCCAACGTTGAAAACACCGTTTTCGACATCAAGAGATTAATCGGTTTAAAGTACGCTGACGACGCCGTTCAAAAGGAATTGAAGCACTTGCCATACAACATCATCAAGAAGGATTCTAAGCCAGTCGTCCTGGTTCAATACAACGGCGAAGAAAAGATTTTCTCCCCAGAAGAAATCTCCGGTATGATTTTAGGTAAGATGAAGAGCATTGCTGAAGACTACTTAGGTAAGAAGGTCACCCACGCCGTTGTTACCGTCCCAGCTTACTTCAACGATGCTCAAAGACAAGCCACTAAGGATGCCGGTACCATTGCCGGTTTAACCGTCTTGAGAATTGTCAACGAACCAACTGCCGCCGCCATTGCTTACGGTTTAGATAAGACCGATGGTGAAAAGCAAATCATTGTCTACGATTTAGGTGGAGGTACCTTCGATGTCTCCCTTTTATCCATTGAAGGTGGTTTCTTTGAAGTTTTAGCTACCGCTGGTGACACTCACTTGGGTGGTGAAGATTTCGATTTCAAGGTTGTCAACTACTTATCCAAGTTATTCAAGAAGAAGCACAATGTCGACATCTCCGGTAACGCCAAGGCCATCTCCAAGTTGAAGAGAGAAGCTGAAAAGGCCAAGAGAACTTTATCCTCTCAAATGTCCACCAGAGTTGAAATTGACTCCTTCGTTGACGGTATTGACTTCTCTGAAACTTTATCCAGAGCCAAGTTTGAAGAATTAAACATGAGCGCCTTCAAGAGAACTTTAAAGCCTGTTGAGCAAGTTTTAAAGGATGGTGGTGTTAAGAAGTCCGAAATTGATGACATTGTCCTTGTTGGTGGTTCTACCAGAATTCCAAAGGTTCAAGAATTATTAGAAAAGTACTTCGACGGTAAGAAGGCCTCTAAGGGTATTAACCCAGATGAAGCTGTTGCTTACGGTGCCGCTGTCCAAGCTGGTGTCTTAAGTGGTGAAGAAGGTGTCGATGACATTGTCTTGTTAGATGTTAACCCATTAACCTTAGGTATTGAAACCACTGGTGGTGTTATGACTACCTTGATCAACAGAAACACTGCTATCCCAACCAAGAAGTCCCAAATTTTCTCTACCGCCGCTGACAACCAACCAACTGTCTTGATTCAAGTTTACGAAGGTGAAAGAGCTTTGGCTAAGGACAACAACAAGTTAGGTAAGTTCGAATTAACTGGTATCCCACCAGCTCCAAGAGGTATTCCTCAAATTGAAGTTACCTTCTCCTTGGATGCCAATGGTATCTTAAAGGTTGAAGCCATGGACAAGGGTACTGGTAAGTCCGAATCTATCACTATCACCAATGACAAGGGTAGATTAACCAAGGAACAAATCGACAAGATGGTTGAAGAAGCTGAAAAGTACGCCGAACAAGATGCCGAATTAAAGGCTAAGATTGAATCTAGAAACTCCCTTGAAAACTACGCCCACTTATTAAAGGGTCAAATCAACGATGACTCTGAAACCGGTTTGGGTAGCAAGTTAGACGACGAAGACAAGGAAACCTTGGATGACGCAGTTAAGGAAACCTTAGAATTCTTAGAAGACAACTTCGACACTGCTACTTCTGAAGAATTTGAAGAACAAAAGCAAAAGTTAATTGACGTTGCTAACCCTATCACTTCTAAGTTATACGGTGGTGCTGCTCCAGGTGACGATGCCAAGTTCGGTGACGACGATTCAGATGACGAATTCGACCACGATGAATTGTAAGCTAATTAACGACAAACAAAAACAAAAAAAAGCAGAATTTACCCAGTCTTGAACGAACTGAACAAGCTGGATAATACTGAGAAGAGAAAAAAAAATTACTAAGAAATTAACTATTTGTGTATATATCTAATAATAGAGTAGAAGATATATATATTTATATAGCTATCTGTATTTATAAATACCACGGAAATAAGGGATTTGGAAGGGTAGGAAACTTGTAGCTTTGGGTTGGTATGTGATTGCCCATAGAAACTACTTGATTAATGTGATGCTACTGAAGGTAAATGTGTTTCATATGACCAGGGGTATGGTCATGTGGGGAGTAAATGCATTGCATATGTTTCAACTTGGGATTACTTATAGCTGGACTCGAGAGGCCAATTTCGTACGGACTGGCTAATATCTCCGCATATAAGCTCCCACCTGCCCAACCTCAAAAGTTACATGCGATGATCGTTCCAACCTCTCATTCCTCTTCAATGCTAATTGGTATTGGAAACAAAGCTGTAATTGGTGCATATCCACTAAATAGGCTACCTTTTCAGTAACGGAGTGCACATAGACATTCAAGTATGCAACATCTCTATTTCCTTCTTCTCTCCACTTACGAGAATGGTCGCAACAGCAGACAAGACAGAAAGTGACTCCAACGATGCTACCTGCCACGACTTCAATTTAATAGTTTCCCAGTGAAATATAACACACTACTGTTGTTACGTACTATCTTCTCCGTGTTCACTCGTACCTCTGTCAGCTAGCTGTTGCACTACTAGCTTTTTTACTTTATCAGTAGAAGTTCTGTTCGAGTTCCGGTGGTATTCACGTGATCCGTCGGATTTCAAAAATTTTCAACATCGATGTAGGGCAAGAAAAAAATGCATTTAGGTGGAGTATACCAAAGTGGTTACAGACCATCGCATAGATATAACTATAGGCTATTAGGCGTCCCTTAACACAATGTCGCATAGGAAGCTTCAAAAGTATGTATAGCATGTCAAGTGAGGTGTCGAGGCTCCCACTATTCTGGTTGGTTGTCTGGTACCTTTTGCCAGGTGTTTTACCCGTCCTATCTGAATACTAACGCTCTCTGTAGAGAAGTTGACGCCATCTTCAAGAAGATCAATGAAGGTATAGATCTTTTCAATTACTATTACACGCGACATGAGTCCTCCAATAATGACTCTCAGCGAGATAAGTTGGAAAGCGATTTGAAGAAGGAAATCAAGAAGCTTCAGAAATTCCGAGACCAAATAAAAACGTGGCAGCTGAATGACTCCATTGAAGCCGCTATAGTGCCCTCTAGACTCCAGGAGCACAGACGGCTCGTCGAGGAGGCCATGGAACGCTATAAGGACGTAGAAAAGTCCCTGAAAATGAAGTCCTACTCGAATCAGTCCATCATGTTGGCAGCCTTGGAAAATGACGAAAACAGACACCTTACCCCACAAGCCATTGAAGTGGTGGAATTCTTGGAAACATGCATCGAAGAATTGACCGAGCAGAATGAAGAGTTGGAACAAGAGTACGAAAAGTTGAGTCAGAAGAAGACAACCAAGAAAAACTCGTCGCAGTACGATGAACGTAAGGCTGAAATCGACACCTTCACATCGAGGAATAACTTCCACTTGGAGAAGTTGGATCACTGTATACAGTTTTTGAAGAGAGGAAGAATCCAAGCGGACTTGGTTGAATTCATCAAGGACGACATAAGTTTTTACATCGAGTCCAACCAGGAACCCGATTTCATTGACGACGAAACTTTGTACGACGAGATAATAAAGGAAGCCACCAGATTCAAGGAAGCACAAGAACAACAGCAGCAGGCTCAGAGCCAATCGAGCCAGAGCGTACTTAATGGGGATGATGTGCTATCGCAACCCGCACAGACGTCACTGGCGAGCAGCTCGCAGCCGAGTTCACAAGGCAAAGACAAAGAGAAAGAGACGGCGTTGTCTAGCAACTCGTCGAACTCCAACTCCACAACGCAGTCGGCGTCTCCACATAAGAGCAGCACTCCTACTCCGCTTATGGTTCCACAGGTGATCCCAGGCAGCCCTGAATTCTCAAGCCCGGATATTATCAAGACGCTCAAGCCAGCAGCAGCACCAAGTAAACCCATAGGCGCCTTGAAGTGGGCCACTGCCGCCGCTGGTGCCGTAGACCAAAAGGAAGAAGAAAGGAAACAGCAACAAATCTTACAGCAGCAGCAACAACAACAACAACAACAACAGCAGCAGCAACAGCAACAGTTACAAGCGCAATTGCAACAGCAGCAACAACAGCAACAACAGCAACAGCAGAAACTTGAACAACAGATCGAGCAGCAACGAGAAAACGCTCAGGCAAATGCTCGTCAAGCTTCAACAATGTCTTCAGCTACAACGTCCTCAATCTTACCCTTGGCGGGATCTTCTGCGCCTTCGATCGAAATCCTCTCGAAGACGTTGCCCTTGTCTCCATTCCTCGGAACTCTCTCAGATGTGGAGCAATCGCTCTTCTCAGACATCAATCTTGTGAAGTTGCCTCCGGGAATCCAAGATCTCATCGTTTCATTCACAGCAAGCAGAAAGACACCCACGGCTGGCGAAGCCAAGTTCTTGATACATCCCGGAACCACATCAAGTATTCCATACAACCAATTCCACTCCACCATTCAGAAGCCCTTCTTGCCCAAGCACTTGAGATCGACTTTCTACCCCTACTTGATGTCGCAAGACTATGTCAAGATGCCATCTCAGCTGACGATAAAGCCACCTCCAAACTTGCTCAAGTTGCAATCGTACTGGAACAATATTCGTACATCCACTGAAAACTTTGACAAGTACGTTCAACAGATCCAAACCCTTAGTGCAAGCACTGCTACCTCACCGGAGAATGTACCTATTGTCAATGAGTTGACGTCTGTCTTGTTTTACGGATACTACTTTGGATATGTGCCCTTGGAAAACTACATCGCAGAGCTTTGCTTGTACCAATTGGGCTGGAAACCATACAGGACCAAAGAACAGCAGCAGCCTGGCTCTGTCCAGGAATCCTTGGGTGCAGTTCCTGACTCGAGAAACTACTTCCACTGGTTCAAGAGCATCAAGGTTCATTCCTTGAATGGTACCATTGAATTTGGTGACTATGAGGTTTTCGACTTGTTAGCGTGGGAGATATATTTGAAGTCGAACTTTAAATTTGATCACAGTTTATGCCAGAATGAACCATCCAACGTTATATAGTAACACCTTGTATATGAAACAGTGAGGGATGGATAGGAGGAATTGGGTAACACCAACTATGAAGGGAGACATTGAAGTTGAGCGACCACTTTGTTGTATGAATTTCCGCAATTGAATATAAGACATTTAAGTTAGTAATTAGCAATGTGTAGGATCGGTTCTAGTCCGAGTTTATCTCCTGGAACGAGCTAGAAGAGTTGGACGAGTCAAGCACAGGCTGCGACAGTCCCAAAAGGACATCATCAGATTGAAGGCTGGTGCTTGCCTCTGGCTGGACCTGAGTGTACATTGGCAGCAGTGGAGGAATCAACTCCTGCAGGATCGGGGCATTTCCCGGGCAAGGATGGGCCCCGAATTGGATTGAATCGTGCAAAATCGCTTGCAGGGTTTGCCTATCACCCACTTCGCAGATTGCAGCCTGAGATTCGCAAGTGACGCCACGAGTTGCATGAGCAGCTCCAGCAGCCACCACCCGCAGCAATTGTAATTCTGACACGTTACTCGGCGCGTCTCCAGCCACCACTAGCCCCGAAAACTGATCCATCGGGTCACCTCCTGTGAACCCTTGAGCCCATTCGTCGTCAAAGTCGTAGTGAGGTTCGATATGTGTCTCCAGATCGTTGTCCGAATGCAACAAGATCTCCGAGCTGTTCTTGTACTCCGCGTACTCTCTGCCGGGCCTCAAGACATAATTCCCTGAGGAAGTTTCGACTCTAGTGAGTCGGGAACCAGTCTCCTCTGCTGCCTGGCTGAAAAGGAAAGTCGGATTGTTGTCCTTGAATCTCGCGTACTCAAGGTTCTCGTTGAATAGCTTGACTGCAAACTTCCGAATTCCAAGGGCGTCGACGTGAGTCGCAAATGAAGGAAATGATTTCATCAAGAGTTTCCTTTTTTTTGTTTGCCAGCCTGCTCAATCAGCGTATCCGTCCAATATCAATAAATTTATATACTCTAAGTATAGGTTCCTAGCCCTATGGTAGCTAATCCCTCCACCGCTACACTCACTCCCTCTTTTTTGCAGCACAAATTGGTATCACCTGGCAAGGGCTTTTTTGGACCGCGGCTCGTTCCTGCATATTCCCATTTGTGGGGGAAACTTGAAAAACGCACTTTGAAAATCACCACCGACTCTTCAGACGAGAGTATCCGTAGAGATAGCTACAGCACAGTTAGCGAATAAGTTTGTTCGAGTCTTCTTATCAAGGCAGGAAATTGCGTGCTTACACTGAATAGCGCTTGTCAAACGACCCAGCTAGATAAGCAAAAATAAATTCTCGCTGATTCTCGGTTGCTGTTGTAAACGATAAATTCTCACCCCACGATAACCCCCACCCATTTGCCTCTGCCATGGAGTACTATTCATCGTTAGACGCCTCCCAATTGGACGCCGAGACGCCGACGCTTTTCGAACTCATATCGTCCAACCAGCTTGAGGCTTTGCTATCCCCCTCTTTGCGTTATGTGTTGGTCCATTACACTGCCAAGTACCCCAAGTATCTCTTGGCCATAGCGAACAGATTCGACGAGCTCAACTTATCCTTAAGGGTGATAGTTGAGTGGTACTTCTTGAAGTACTGGCAGGGTCTGTTCACAGAGAACTTCTACGGCTTGAAAAGAGTCAACCAGACGAGACTATCCAACTGGAACTCCAAGTACCGTGACTCGCGTCTCACCCAGTTGGTCCCAGGCAAGATGGAGGAAAGAAGACGGTTGACCGACTTGCAGATAGCCGTCAGTGTGTTTGAGATTGCCGGAGCTTCGTACATTTCCGAAAAGTTGAACTACTGCTACGAAGTGTGGTACCCAAAGTACTTGACCAAGCAGTTGAAGCCGAAGGACCCAAACTCCAAGCTTGACGTTTTGCGTACCGAGTTCAAAAAGCGGTTTGTGCAGCTCTATCCGCACGCTCAGAGTTTGGTCAGAGCGGGGAACTTCATCACCGTGTTGATGTATTTGAGCGGGAACTCCAAATCGCCCTCGCTCCTTACCTATTTATTCAGAATCAACTACTCGAGGTTGAACCAGTATGATTACGATATAAATGACCCGGAGAAGATCAAGGAGAAGAGAAATGCCTCATCGTTATCGTCCTCATCGTCCGAAAAGGGCCATCCCAGAATCAATCCACCAACAACTGTAGAGTACTTGTTAAGACTAGTCACCAAGAACTTCACAGACCCTACGTGGAAAGTGTTGAGATACGTATTGGGGACATTCTTCCCCATCGCCATCTTCACGTTGAAGTTTTTAGAGTGGTGGAATAACTCCGATTTCACGCAGAAAATCGCCAAAAACCTGGGCAATGTCTTGGAATCGGTGTTGCCCTCGCCAGCCTCCATATCGAAGTTTTTCAAGAAGGTGAAGGAGGGTGGACTTTCAGAGAAGAAAGAGGTCTCTGAAAAGCTGAAGCCCATCTACAAATCTGGCAAAACGTGCCCTCTCTGCAAAGAAGAAATCAGCAACCCAGCCATCATAGAGACTGGATATGTGTTCTGCTACTCCTGCATTTACAACTACCTCTCACAGTCTCACAGAGTCAGCAAGAAGAAGACTCAGACTGAGCAAGGGGAAGACGCCGAAAGCGATGACGAAGAAGATGAAGAAGAGGGCGAAGAAAAGGGCGACACCAAGGAAGCGGAAGGAGAGGAAAGCGCCGTTAAGTTTGACATATACAGAGGGGGAAGGTGTCCAGTCACCGGTAAGAAGTTGTTGGGATGCAAGTGGAATGAGTTGAAGCAGGAGTGGGATATCGAAGGTATCCGTAGGTTGATATTTTAGGGCACAGTGGACATTAATAGGTAATGATTAATGATATTTTATTAAGTAAGATGAGAGTAGGATCTGTAGTCGGTTGTAGGTGATGGCTACCCGCCGAAGAGCATTCTCACAAAGATTACAGTCTCCATTTTGAAGATTTGGTAATCGCCAGAGTGTTCTGGAAATGCTTCTGAATATTTGATTTCCATCCGGTGGGTGGCTGCAAAACCGTTGACCACGTGACGGTCCAAAATCATAAGCCAAATGAAAAAAGTGTGGTTTCCTCACGCAAAAAAACCGATGGAGCAAAACGTGCTGCTTAATTTTGCTGCGAGATTCAGACTGAGTCAAAATTCACTTTCTTGTTGACTTTACGCTTCGCAAGACTCTTTTCTGGTGCCTAGTATCTCACCTTTCACAATGTCCCTCCAAGCTATCAAATTTGACAAGGACTCGAAGTCCTTGGAAATCTTGGACCAATTGCTTCTTCCATACTCCACCTCGTACATCCAGATCAAGTCTATCGAGGATGCATACCAGGCCATCAAGAAGATGCAAGTCAGAGGTGCACCAGCGATTGCCATCGTGGGCTCCTTTGCCATTGTTGTCGAGCTCGAAAAGAAGGTTGGCCAGTTGACTGTCGGACAGCTCTTGGCATCGATCGATTACTTGGTGGAGTCCAGACCTACCGCCGTCAATCTCTCCAATGCGTGCACTGACATCAAGAATCTCGTGGCATCATATCTGCCAGATCTGGCCAGGGCCACCGACTCCGATGTCTTTGACATTGTCTACAACTATGCCGTCAAGTTATACGAGGACGACTTGAGCAACAACTTCAAAATCGGAGAGAACGGCTTGAACTACATCAAGGAGAGCTTGAAGGCCGAGAACTTCAAAGGTCCCTTCAGTATCATGACCATCTGTAACACTGGATCCTTGGCCACCTCTGGCCACGGTACTGCCTTGGGTATAATCAGAACCGTGCACTCCAAGTTGTCTGATTTCAACAATTCAGACGGGTTCTGGTTGGAGAAGGTTTACCCTTGCGAAACTAGACCTTACAACCAAGGTGCCAAGTTGACCACCTACGAGTTGAACTACGAGAAGATTCCATTCACACTTATTTGTGACAACATGGCATCCTCCTTGATTGAAACTTTGAACAACAAAAAGAAATCGATCAAGGGCAGCGCTGGAGCAGTGGCCCCAGTGAAGTTTATTATCGTGGGTGCGGACAGAGTGGTCAGAAATGGTGACGCCGCCAACAAGATTGGTACCTTCCAACTCTCCGCTCTCGCCCACTTCTTCAACAAGAGAACCGACCAAGCTATCAAGTTCATAGTGGCTGCTCCAAGAACAACCATCGACTTGAAGACTGCCACCGGTGATGAGATCGTCATTGAAGAGAGACCAAGCAACGAATTGACCACCCTCAATGGCCCTGTCCTCCAAGCAGACGGCTCTGTTGGCGAAAAGATCACCGTGGGCATTGCCACTCCCGGAATTGAAGTTTGGAATCCCGCATTCGATGTTACTCCACATGAATTCATAGACAGTATTGTGACAGAAGATTCAAAGGTATTTGTGAAGGGAGCTACTGGAGAGTTCAAGTTAGATTAAGATGAAGATTGAATATATAATGGTATATCTTGAGTTTGTCTATTAATACAATTAAATATAGTTTATTTAATAATATGCTGGCGTACACTAACGTATCATTGAGTACAGTTTGTCCGGCTCATGAGCAAAAGGATTTGCATTGTCGGCTTAATTTTTCTTTTGATTCTTCTTTTGGTTCTTCTTCCGTTGATTTTTCTTCTGACTCTTGCTTAATGGCTTCTTGGTTTCTTCTTTGCTTTCCTCAGTGGTTTCGCTGGAAGGTTCGGTTGTGCCATCAGTAGCTTCGACTGCACTTTCGGCCGTCTCTGCTTGTTTACTTTCGGCACTCTCGACAATAGTTCCCTCCAATTCAACCTTTATTTCCTCTACAGTTGTATCCTTAGATTCCTCTTTTGGTTCCTCTTTTGGTTCCTCTATTGGTTCCTCTTTGAGTTCCTCTTTTGGTTTCTCTTTTGGTTCCTCTATTGGTTCCTCTTGTGGTGTATCTTTGAGTTCCTCTTTTGGTTCCTCTTTTGGTTCTGGAGATACCACCTTTGGTTCCTCTTCCGCTTCTGAAGATACTACCTTTAATACCTCTTTTGGTTCCTCTTTTAGTTCCTCTTCAGCTTCAGGAGATAATCTCTTTGGTTCCTCTTCGGCTTCTTGATGTACATCCTTCGGCTCAACTTCCTGAGCTACTTCCTTTGCGACCTCTTCGCTTTGCTTAGATTCTTCAGTAGCCTTCTCATGAGGTACAGCCTTGATTTCTGGTTTCTCTTTAGATGCAGCTTCGTTTTCTTCGTTGGGTTCTTCATTCTTTGCCCCTTCTACAGGCGCCTCATTGGCAGCTTCGATCTTTTCTGCCTTTGGTTCACCCTTGGTTCCTTCTTTTGGTTCCTCTATAGAATCCTTGGATACATCTTTAGAATCCTCGACTAATTCTTTGGTCTCAAACTGGGGTTCCTCTGGAAGTTCGAAAAGCACCTCACTCGACTCGATAGTAGGTATTTTCGCAGGAACGCTTGCTTCAGCTACTGCTGGTGTTACTTTGACTTCAATAACGTCATCCTCGGTCACCTCAGATGGTTTTGCAACATTTTCAGACGCCTCATCTGCAGATGGGCTTGGTGCAAGTTGAATCTTAGGATCAGTACCGCTCTTTTCACCACCTAAGTTTCCATTCTCAACATCAATATTAGTGTTCGATTCAATTTCTCCTGTCTCCAACTCAGGTTCAGTTCTTTCCTTTGAAACTTTAATTTCATCCTTCTCTTTGGAGTTTGCAGATGCTACGACAGATGCGTCCTCTGGTTTCTCCTCCACATCCAGCTCTTTTGGTGCTTCCTTTCTTTCAGCTTCAGCTGACTTTCTTTCTTCTGGAATTCCTCTTTCTCTCGCGATATTCTTTCTCATAATTTCCTCCATCTTTGTATCTTCAATGGTTGGCATGCTGTTGATGTTTTCCCAGATAACTTGCCCAGAGTTCCCATATCCAGGGATCTCTCCTAACTTTACTCTGAAGTAATCAATGTCTTTCAATAAGGAATGCTTTTCATTAAAATCCTTGAACTGGGGCAATTGTGTACAGTAGCACTCAACAAAAAGTTTCTTATAGTTATCGAAAACCTGCAGCAAAATTAATTGGCACTGGATTTCAGGTAAATATTTCAAGAGCACCTTAGTAATTGTTGTGGTATCTTTAACCAAGGTTTCCATATACTGATGGCACTGGTGGGGATGCTTTATAGGTTCTGACCAATCTATTGTCTTTATGGTATTACAATGGTTGACGGTACGTTCGTACATCATTGAGATAAGCTTGCCGAAAATCTCATTTTCATGGTCCTTATAATTCGAGATGATCCGGGTGAAATTGATCTCGTCAATACTTGGCCCACCTTCGTGTCCATTCGATGAATTTGCATCCTTTGAATTTCCATTTCCAGTTGTGTGGGATCCTCCTCCATAAACGACTTGAACCTTTTCTAACAAGTCAATAATGAAACCAATCAACTGTATACATAAGGCCATATGCTTTGGGAAAATGTGCTTTAATCCTGCAGTCCTAGTTGCTCCAGCACCTAAAATTGCCTGACTTGTTCTACTGTTCAAGAGTTTGAAGTAGTTGAGTAGATCGTTCTCAAGGGTACTAGATCTACTAGAGAAGACCTTACTCAATATAATGTAGTCCTTTGCTGAAGTCAAGACTTTCAAGACAAGTCCAGGAACCAAAAATTGGTGTTCACCAATGCGGACCTTGCTTTCAGGTGAAATGTTCACCATTGCTGTGATAGCTGCTTTACTTTTTTGAATCTCTTCCATGTCCTTCTGTAAGTTCATAGATTCGAGCCACTGCTCACCTGAGTATCCACTCTTGCCTTGTGTCTCTATGAATTCAGAATATGTGACCAACTCATTGACAATAGCTTGACACAGTCTTAACGTTTCCTCATTAGTGACTTCTTTCCAGATTTCTTTATCACACTCTTGAATCAATGCCTTGAGAGAATTCAGATGGAACCTGTGAATGAAATAGTTGATATGGTTTCTGACCCAATCGTTTAATGAGTTTCCACCTTCGCTGGTGATGAATCCGGGGTTTATTAATTCACACTCTTGAAGGTAAGCCAGAGATATCGAGTAGACACGCATGTACTGGTCAACAGGAAGGTCAGCTATCAACTCCAGTCTGACGTTTATCACTTTAGCCAATCTCACCTGGGTTATTTCAATAGCCTTGTTGATTGCAAGGGTGATATCGAAAGTCATGACATCAATATTGTCAGAGGGTGGGATGGAAGTGAGGGCAAGGTCAAGGAGAAGCTTTTGGTGTGTAGTGAGTCTTCTAAGACACTCGGAAAGGTTTGTGAAGGTCCTTGTAAGCATTAATAGGAACTCGGTGGACGACATGGACTTGAGGTTGTTTGAAAGTGTGCCTCCGTTGGCAGCATTTGATCCACCTGATGAAGATGAGTTTGGCACCATTAATGTCGGGCCGCTTGCAGCAGGCTCTGGTGATGTTTTCGATGGTTGCTCAGTAGGAGGAGGAACAGATCCGCTCCTCGATGGTGTGTTGCTGACATCCTTTCTAGGAAGGTTGACTTTGATGATATCTTTCACTTCATTAATAATTCTCTCCTGGTACGCGCCATAAGCTTGACTTAACATCCCCGAGTTTGCTAAATTGAGCACGTATTCTCTAAGTACGTCTTTGGTCTCGTCACTCACCTTTTGGTAGCCGAAACTTGCACCTCTTTTGGCGCCACTCATTCTGCTCAAAGTTTCTTGTTCTGGAACTGACTGGAAATGGGAATGCAAATCCTTAATTAATTCCCCAACAAATTCCTTGATATATTCGCTAGTACAGCTCAACTTCAATTTATGAAGATCATTCTGCAAATCGAACAACCCAGGGAGTCTGGAGAGACTAAACTCGCTTCTTTCGGTTATCAAAATTTCCAATTCCACGATCATTTCCAAACATGTAGTGAAATTACCTGCATCGTACAACTTTTGACACTCTTCGTACTGCCCTAAAATCTCTTGTACTTGGATCAAGGCAGACTCTAAGCGATCGACATTTTTCCTCAACTTGATCTTATTCAAGATATCTAATCCCCTCATGCACTCATCCGTCTCTATACCCTCGAGTCTTTCGATGATCTTGTCGAATTGGTCCATGCAAAGTCCTGACTGCACTTCGATATCTTGAATTTCATCGATAGTGTTGAAGAATGAATTGGATGATTTGGAAATTTCTTCTACGAGAGATATCTCCACCAAATCAAGATAATGGGACAACTTTTCTTGAAGTTGTGTGTTATTTACAAGGTAGTCAACTGGTTGCTCATTGTCTGAAGCGAGAATCGTTGAGTTTTCAATGACTTTCTTGAACGTTCTTGGGTCGTCCAATCTGAAGGAAGGGTCCAGGAAAATCGTAGGGACAATAGAACTGATGGTGGCTGATCTGCCTCTACCTCCGCCTGGGCCCACGTCGATTTCGGTTCCCTCATTGGTCAATCCCAATCCTATGGTGGCTTCTTGCTGTTGCTGTAATTTTTGTAATGTGCCCTCGGTCAACTTGCTCTCCTGGGAATCAAACCTCTTGTACTCGGCCTCTCTGCCATTTTCGATGTACTTCTTCTTCAATTCGTCGTTCGACACTCTACTTTTCAAGGGCAGCAATTGGATTTGCGGTATGGCGCTTACCGTTGGGGCGTTTATGTTGTATACGGTAGTGAGCCCACCATTGATCGTTATGTGGGTCTTGGGCGCCCTGTTCTTTTGCTTGCGCGATATGTCGGACCCCACAGTAAGCTTGTAGATGGAATTTGGTCCAAGCGGAGACAACGAGTCCATCAGCTGCTGGGTGGCAGCCATCTGATTGCTAACCTGCCTGGTGCCGGTCGCCTGTTGTGTTTGAACTTGCTGTCTCAAGTTGTGTGGGGAGCTTGTGAAAAAGTATGCAGATGACAGGAATGATGAATCGGCGTCGATACTATTGCGGAAGGACACTACCGATCCAGATCTCCTCTTGGGCACTCCGGCAGCGCTGCCGATAGCTGCGGCAGCCGCCAGGTGTGGATGCAGCGGGTGAATTGTCGATATCACCGATACGGAAGACGACGATATCTCAGAAACAGCGTCTGCCGCCAAATCATCGTTCAAGTTCAAGCTGCTGTCCAACGAGATCCTAGGGCTAATTTCCTGGTCGGTATTCCTTGCTGTCAGTGACGGAGACGCGGACATTGTGTGCGTTGTGTGTATGCGTGGGTATGGACGTTGACGGGAGCTCTGCGTCCTGCGATGAAGAAAGGATGAATTGTAAAGTGGCTATAGGGGGAGTGGTGTTTCGCCTGCCTGCCGGGTACGTGGCTGTGACAAAATATTAGAGTAACAGACTGCGTGACAACAAATTTAATGGGCTAAATCAGTCTTCCCAAAGTCACAAAACAATTGTGCTGTATGCTGTATGATCTACGTCTATGCTAGTCGCGCGGGTAGTACACTGAGACCCGTTTGTGTGGTTGCAATTGGGCAGAATGACTGTACGGAAACTTTGGTTCTGTATTTGCGGTGTCCGGTTACGATCAGATTCGCTGCATGTGTTTTGTGATTGTGTTCAGTGCTGGATTTTGAGAGATACTGGGACTGCAGGTAAGCAGGGTCTATTTTTTTCCTCTGTAAACCGCAATTTTCATCCACAGCTACAGAAGAGGGTTTGTATGCAGTCTACATGAGCCAATTCTTAGAAGCATTAGTAATAGCAGAGCCAGAGGTTGAAAAACTACAGTTAGCACCACAGCTTTCAGCCATTTACCCACCAACCACCACCCCCAACAAACCACCTTATAGAAGCCCGTTAACATGTCTAGTGCCAAAGAAACCCCTGCATCTGGCTCTGCCTGCCCACCCAAGCCCAAGCCATGCTGTGTCTGCTTGGATGAGAAGGCCAAGAGAGATGAGTGCTTACTCTTCAATGGCCAAGATGGCGGCAAGTGCGACGACTTGATTTCCAAGTACAAGTTGTGTATGAAGGGCTTCGGATTCGAGACCAACTAGGGGCTCGACTCGCCAACTAAAGGACTCGATCAGCTGCCTGAGAGGGAGATGCGAGTGACAAAAAGGGGAAGCCGCCAGGCGCCTCCATGTAAATAGACTATGGAAGAAGTAGATGCTGTAAATAGCTAGATTCTTACAAAAAATGAAAATAAACATAAACGAAGTATGTGGAATATCTTGTATTTCTCTATATTAATAATTACATGCCGTTGTTAGGCGCAATCTATGCTCGTGCACGATTTTCTAGCCGGGAGGAGATTTGTGGGTCATGGGTGTTGCGGTAAGGAAGGACAACCAGGGTATGCTCCACTCTCAAGAGGGAGGCTTTTCCGCAAACCTGGCCGTATCCTGGTTTGATCGATTGAGAGTAATCTGCACAGTAGTGGTCCTGGGAGCTGAGTACTACGCGACAGTCGCTCTCTTGTGGCGCTGCCATGCCTCACTCTCACCTATGGAGACTCGTCGAAGGTTCCGTATGTGCCCTTGTTTGGGTCCGAGGGGTCTCCTCCTCTGCCCTCTTCCTGCTCTATGAGCCCGCGGATGCGTGCGGTTTCTGCATTGTGTGTGGTCGTATACGTCGTGTTCTCTTTCAAAAGCATCTGATTCTGGATTATGGTATCGATCAAAATCAACTGCAAACAGTTCATGAATATCGGCACGATGAACATCACCACGAAGATCTCGAACTCGTCCGGGTACTCGTTCAACCACACCAACAAGACGTTGCTGGTGAACCACAACAAGGGCGCCGAGAAGTACTCCATGATGTAGTACAACACCACCTTGGTGGCCATCAACGAGCCGAAATACACCGCCAACTGCTTCATCCAGGCCCTGAACGAGGGCTTGTTTGGGTCTGGCCCGTACTGGCCGGTCTCCAAGTTGGTCAAGTGCAACTTTTTCTGCAAAAAGTTGTTCACCATCTCAAAAATCATGTACAAGATGAACACGCCGATGGTGCAGTCAAACACAATGTTCAAGAAGTACCAGTCGCAGGGGTCGTCTTCTCCGTTGCCGGGGTCCACACTGCCACCGTCACCGGAGGCCAGGAGCATGCCGTTGCCCCCACCCTTGACGATAGAGAGGAAAACGTTGCAAACATGGAGCCCCATGGCCCCGATAAGTTGCTTCAGCACGTCGAACGCCCACACGGCCCACGTTCTCCGCAGCGGGTACTCGTAGAAACGCTTGACGATCAAACTCGAGAGGCAAAGGAGCCCAAGCGTGGCCTGCGTGAGGAGCGAGAACGTGGAGATAAGCTCGCACTTGTTGCCACTAGCGGGAGGAGGGATGTGTTTGCTGAAGTTGCCACACAAGGCTGGTAGGATGGCAGAGAGCACGACACTCGGTATGTACTGGAGGATGTCAACCAGCATGGTGTGTAGGGAAAGATGCTCTTATGTGCTGTGTTCGTTGGTGCTTGAATGCCAGACAAAAAAAAAAAAAAGAATGAGTGTTTCCGGTTGGGGTCTGGCTAGATAAAGTGTGTGTAAGCGATGGGTTATCTGCAATGGCTTCTATCAAAAAGGCGGCGGCTAAAGTGCAGTGTTTTCCTCTTGCTTAGACGTGTTTGTGTGTGTAATTCGTGGTACTAGTATGCTGAAGTGAGCTTCTAGTGAGTACAAGTAGTGGTTAAAAAAACAGACGATTGCCTCTATCTATTTAAGTTTCGGTGTGGTGCCTCTCGCCTTTAGGTGATAAGCAACCATCGCTTTTGGTATCGCCTTACAAAATTATTACTACACAATAGCAAGCTCAAATCGGACTGTATATAAGAAGTTTGGGTAAAAGTTGGGGTGAGAGATGCAAATGACCAAAATCAATTTTGGCGCACAAAAAATATAAACCAAGGCTATACGCAGTGTGTGACGTCAAATAGAGGGTGCCATGTGAAAGAAATTCGCCAACAGAGAGTTCCGATTTCCTGTACTCGTAAGCACTCAAATGATCTTCGTACTATTGTGTAAGTTTTTCTCTGTTTCTATCTGGTGAATTTCCTTCGCTTTTGGTCTTTCCACTCGGTACTTTATTGGTCACGTGGCTTGCCATCTGGCCCGCTGCCGCTGCTGCTGTTGCTGCTGCCGCTGCCCTTCCAGGAACCAAGGAAATGGTTGGCCAAGCCCTTGGCCAGCCCAACAAGGTTGCTGCTGTTGCCGCTGCTGGCGCCGCTGCCATCGGGTATTATCACGTCGGGAGAGGGACTTCTGATCCCGTTTTCTCCTGCAACCTGCGACAACGTAGCGTAACTCTTGGTGCTGTTGCCGCTGTTTGCAGCAGGTGCTGGTGTAGTTATGTCCTCGACAAATTCATCCTCAGAGTCGCTGCCGGAGTCGAACAAGAATGTGTTCTTACTAGGCTGGGTTTGCTGCGGCGGCGTCGAGTTACCCAGGAATGCGTTGGCAGACGTGGTTTGAGGCGGTAAGGGTGATGCCTTTCTCTGCGTTGGAACTGGCAGGTCACCAGAGTAGTTACCGGCGGGGGAACCACCGCTGTGGACTGGGCTATTGCTGTTGTTGTTGTGGTTGTAGTTGTAGGAAGTGGTAGTAGCATTACCACTGCCGCTGCCAGCACTGCCAGCCGCCTTGTTCAAGTTGAAAAACAGCTCAGAGAGTGCGCTAGTCGATCCTTTCAGTTTGGTGAATCCAGATCCAAAAAACAGGTCAGAAAGTGAGTTAGATGATGTAGGCTGCTTGACAACGCTGCCGTCGCCGCGAGAATTGGTGAAACTCTTGTTTTGAGGCATAGTATATTGCGGTAAGTTCGATTCCCCAGTATCATTGCCTGTCATTCCACCAAATACCAGCTGCGCAAGTGAGTGGCTTGATGTCTTGGTGCCGATTGATAATCCATCATCCGAGTCGTCCGAATCTGAATCATCATCAAATATTATTCCACTCTTGATCTTGTGTGTTGGCTCTGGTTGCTCAAGCACTGGCTTAGACTCTTCATGCTGCTGCTGCTGCTGCTGCTGGGTCTTGTTGTTCACGTTATTGCTGTTTATCACAAGTGGATCGATAATAGGCATGCTCTGGTCCTTCTCAATGTCCCCATAGTCGAAACTTGAACCCATGGTGATATTCTCAGGCACGTCAACCACATCGGGCGCAGACTTTTGGTTCTGGGTCCCATATATAACATGGTTAGGGTCAACAGTATACACTGTGTTATAGTCATAATGATAATCGTAACCTCTACTGCTATTGTTGTTGACATAGTGCGATAAACTGGAAGTGTATGGATTTTCCTCGTCACTCTCTTCGTCAGATGATCCGTGGTTGAGAGTGGTGGAAGGCAACATCTGGATGGTTCTATATTTACTGTTATTGGTCGAAATTGAAGCGGTGTCTTCAGATGTAGTCGTGGTGGATGGAACAGCGGGTGGGATGGTGTTGTTCCCTGAAGACATGGAGAATCCAGGAAGTCCAGCTGTTAAACTTGCGGAAGATGGGGACCTCACTCGTAAAAAGAATCCACCTTCTTCGTCGTCGTCGTCGTCGTCATCGTCGTCGTCGTCATTTTCGCCTTCGTCAGAGGCATCGTGGTGACCTCTTTCTTCGTAGATGTAGTCCTCTCCTTCCCCGTCGTCATAGTCATATTCGTCAGAATCATCGTAGTAGTCCTCGTCTTCATCCTCATCCGTGTATTCGTCTACAGCGATGCATTGCTGAACTTCATCGTTGAACAGGATGTGTCTGTCTTCCTTTGCGGAATCGGTCGCCGTCGTTGCAATCGCGCTGGTTAATGGGGTAGCGGCTGATTCTGACGACACGCCCGAGTCCGTAGAAGAGGTGGTGGATATGCCGGATGCGACGGCGTGGGTATTTCTATCTGTTTCGTTAATATTTTCGTTACTTTTGTCGTTAAGAAGGCTATCCTTCACTTCAGCCGAGTTGTCGGAGGCTGGGAGACCCGTGAGCGTGCTCGAAGACGAAGATGCTGCGATGGACTTTTTTGGCGAGTTCATACTCCTCAAGCTGACATTCAGATTGTTTCTGGAATTGATGTATTGGGAGTTTAATTTGGCGGAAATGGCGTCGTAGTCGTCGAATTCTGGAGGTAAGTCCAGAGACTTTCTTTTGTGTGTCTTTTCGTACTCCTTCTGCTGTTCGAGCTCCTTTTGACGTTTCTGTTCATGCAATAATCTTTGTTCTTCCTTCTGCTGGTTCAACCTCTGGGTAGCCAATTGTAACTTGAGAAGATTGGAGTGACTGATCATGGAGGCCTCCACCGTTCTCTTCTTCAAGATCGGCTTGGGGCCGCCCGTGGCCTTCTTGGGGCCCTTCGATGGCAACGAGATGTCCCCGGCAACAGCACTGGTTGCCGTGGTGACTCTCTTGTGGTTTTCCACGTCGTCGTCGCTGTGGTCGTCGTCCTTCAAGATCGGGCCGTACAACCACGTAACGTCGCTGTCCTTCGACCAGTTGACCACCTCGGGCGATATCGTCTTCAAGTTGGAGCGTCTCTGCGCCCACGTTCTCCAGGAGGCGTTCTCCAATCTGGCGGAGTTGGCCACATCTCTTCTTTTCTGGATGACATACCTCCAGGACTTGGATATGTCGGAAACGTCCCACTGGTGCGAGAGGTAGTCGACGTGGAGCGAGGGCTCCACCTGGATGTCTGAGTCGTCGTGGGGGATGATTTCGGGAGACTTCACGTGGAGTGGCTCAATGAGGGCGTCTACACAGTGGGAGGTGTCGTCCGGGTTGGAGGAGGACGAGCTCGAGGACGCATGATCGCCGCCACCGGAAGAGGAAGAACCGGCCGATGTGTCTAGCGAGAGCGAGTGGCTCGGCTGCTGCTCGTCCACGTCCAGTGGTGGTGGCGTAGGGTGCGCCTGTCGGTGTGGTTCGTCTTGCTGTGCTGGTGTCGACTCTTTGGCATCCGGTTGTCCGTCAGCTGGGGTAGTTGGCTGGATAAACTCATCAAGTAGCCCCATGGACCGGGTTCTCTTGAGCTTGAAGGTTGTGTTCTCAAAATGGTCCTCGTCTTCTGCGTCGACATGTTGCGAGGTCGTGGCACCTCCTGTGAATACTTCACCTGCAGCACTTGTCATTGGGATACGTAGTAGTGGTAATTAAAGGGAAACTTTGGTTGTATGACTGCTAGCCTCTGTGTTTTTTTTGGGGGGGTTAGTGGTGGATGCGTTAATTTGGTAGTTTTTGATTCCTAGCAAACTCAGTGGCTAGTGGTATGTTTTATTCAGAGGCTGTAGTATACGGGGAGAGTGTTGGGTGGCGGATTCGGTGGGTGAAGGATAGTGTTTGGGTGATTGGTAGAGTAAAACAAATTTTTCTTTTTTAATTTTTTTGAATGACTCCACTCCACAAATTTTTTTCTTAATGCGACGATCGCTTTGTTTCTGGTTCTGGAGGATTTAGGCAAGCGTGGATTAGGGAAAAATAATAAATAGGGCAGAAAGGACGAGGTGGGGGGAGGAGTGTGTGGAGGCCGGGGGGGAACAAAAAAAGCGCTGGTCGCTAACGGAGCAGCTGGCCGGGCAGAGTGGGTGGTTTGGTTGAAAGCAACAGTTGTAACCTCGAGGGATTGTATCACCGTGGGGTGTATTTAACGTAGATACGATCGAGCGGATGACTCCGGTTGGATATTCCTTTTGAGCGTTTTCAATTTGAAATTGTTGTATTGACGTAAGGGTGGGTGCTGTGAGATGGACAAAAAAAATTCACTGCACGCTGTAATACGCCAAATTGCACGCAAATTATGTCTACTTTTAGTATGGGGCTGGGGGCGGGCTGTAGGCTTCAGGCAGAAAATAAAATTTGTCGTTGCGGTGTCGGCAAAATAAAACGTCCCTATCTGTAGGTGTGTGGAGGGAGCGGGATACGTGTGGGAGGGAGCTAAAAGAGACAATATAAGAAGTACAGTGTGCTACTTGGGTGAGAAAGGGAACCGGAAAAGTAATTTACGAACTCGAATGCAAGTTTTCGAAATGAGTTGTAGCTCGTATGGAGAGAATGCTACAAAGAGGAGGAGAAGATCGTAAGCCAGTGAATAGCGACCCTTAGGGGGGCTAAGAGGGGGGGGTTGGGGGGTGCTTAGGAGTTTTAGGCGTTTCGCGACTCTCTTGGTGCTTTAGCCATTTCGAGATGGTTCGCTTGCCTATTTTTCCTGACGTAGATTCTTCTGTGTGTTTTAAGCTTTTGGGGTTACGAAACTGCAAAGAGTATGGGGACGCTCGCAGTGAGATTGAAGTTTGATTAATTTTAATTCCGGCCATACGGTGTAGCCGAGTCATAAAAACAGGAAAAAGAAACCTAAATCTAAAAAATAATTCCTAGCAAGAACAGCCAAAAGGAAAAAAGTATGGGGGAATCTGGCGGGTGTAAGGATCCGCGGGGATGAGGAAGTGATTTGACCTACACAGTACACAGCACCCTAGGCGCTGTGTGTCCTTTAGGATGGCTAAACTCCATTGCTCTGCGTTCGCCCTAGCGGTGGCTCACGGGATGGATGGCATGGATGCTGCGAGATGTCGAATTGCTAACAAAAGAAACAATACAAGAGGGAAAAATGAATTTTTTTCGGGGACAGAACGTGGGAGAGTATGAAAAGAAAAAAAAAAAAAAAAAGGTTAATGGATACGAAACAAACACACCCCCAAGTGTGTGTACCTTAAAGTAAAACTAGCAACTGAGACCAGATGTGTCTATATTTCTTCTCCTCTATCAATCTAGCCAATTTTCTGCATTGTTTCTTCGCCTAGAGGACTCCAGTATTGCTGGTGGCTCGCCAGCGCCCAGCCATCACCGTATTCTCGTTGACTCTCTCGGAAACTGCGCGGCCGCGCACAAGTGCTGCACCTATATGTATCATCTATGTATGCTTGTATGGAAGCTCTTAAAAAATAAAATGAATCTTTCTGGGAATTTCTCCACTTTCCGGTTTTCTCCAAACCGGACTCTACTGAGAGACTCATCCCACGAAACCCACAAATGTGAGAGGCACTGGGACCCGCAATCCAAGCTAGTAGCAGGCTTGAGTCTCCGAGGTACGGTCTCAATTGAGTTTACTGTTTCTTTTTTCCGCCCTTCCCCCCTTGGCCATCTCCCCTAACCATGTCCTCTCTTTTCCATCTATATTTGCTACCCTATTGTCTCCCTGCTTAATCATGGGTGGAGGTGACTCGCAAGATTTTCCGTCAATCTCCGCATTGCATGCATTTTGCGCGGGCTACAGGTCTAACGAGAATCCAGAATCCGGAGACTCACATTCCATCACTTGTCGTCTTCTTTGACATCGCAAACCAAAGAAAAAGTGGGGAACTCAGGGTCTACCTTGCAACCTCCTCAATCGTGTCGTATACTCTAAAGTGTACAAGATGATTACCGTCATTTAAGCTTTTTTTTTTGTATTTTGTTGCGAGTCAGCTACTTAGCGAGGTTCCGACCATCGCCGGGTTCCTGCCTCCCAAGAAACTACGGGAAAATTTAAAGTTCAAATGTAGAAATACGTCATCAATCATCCTTATACTGGGTATCGAGGTTGGAGAAACTAGCTTAACATATAAGCAATTGACGAGATGAAAGGAGTGAGAATGTGATTCCGGTTGAAACCAACATCAGCTGTTCCCCGAGCTTAACCATGATTCTATTTTTTCCTTGACAACGTTTTCGTTTTTGACTCGTCCCATGGGGTGGGGCGAGGCTCCCTCGCTAATTCGTTCTATTTTTTAGATGACTGTATGCAAAATGTGAAACATTTCTCTGGCGCCCTTGCACCATCAAATTACCCTCAGTTTAGCATGAGTGGGAAGACTGTAGAATTGTGGCAGAGGGTCCTTATCTCGAATTGAAAATAGAGCAGATACATTTGCTCTCTTTGAACACTCTGGCTCTAGCGGGATGAAAACTACTTCTCTTTAAAACTCTCATTTGTCTAAGAAAGTCTGGCGCGCTTCTATCTCGAAGACAGGGTACTTCCCTTCGTAGGGCTATGCTTCACGATTGTTCTTTTCCACGGATACCAATCTAGTGAAGCTTAATTCAATCTAGCAGCAGATAAAGTTTTCTGCAATCCTTCATCTGGCCTTCGAATTCTAGAATGCAAATTTACGGACCAGATAAACATTCCCCGATGTAATCCCCCGCTAAACTAAACTTCCCCCACATTAAAGTTCTATTGTTCATCTCGTTACGGAAACTACAAGAATTCACGATGTCGTAATCGCGTCTAAAGCTTACCTGACCCTGGTGTTATGCCAGGAAACATTACTGCAATGTGACAAACTAGAAAAGAATTGGTCTTTCATCTCAATCCCTTTGCTTGGTTTGTACTCTTCAGCTCGCTGCTGTTATGTGTGATGTACCTGTAAAATGCGTTACAGTTAATTCAACTAACAAGGACAGTGTAAAAGCTGCTGCCCGTAATATGCCCGCCATAGATCAATGAGCTCTCTCAAACCGCTAAATCCATGTAACACATGTATGTTGTCTTCAATTGACACCATCAATAGAGTAACAAGTAAGGCATAGTCATTCGAGCAGCTTGACAAGTGTATGGCACAAAACATCCATGTGATAGCAACGTCTTAACCATTAACATATATCGAATTGGTTCTATGGTCTAGCGGTATGACGTTTCTTTCACTCAGAAAAGGTCTCGAGTTCGATCCTCGATGGAATCAATCGTTTTTTTTTTTCATTTTTTTTTCTCGCACTGAAAAATTTTTGTGGCTGCAAAGCTCCAATATAATTTTTGTGGCTGCAAGTTGCAATATAAATTTTGCAGCTGTTACAAATTCTACAATTGTTAAGTTAACCGTGAATGCCTTTATTCTTAAGTCTATAAAATCTGAACGGCTATATACACCGTTTTTGTAACCAAAACGTGCGTCAGCCTCCTTTTCCTTGACCACAGCTACACCGGAGCTACTCGTAGTCACTTTCACTCGTGATTTCTTCATCGTCACTGTCCATGTCTCTATGGCTCCCGCTATCTTCGTCGTCATCGTCGTCTTCATTGCTTGGATTCACGTCAGACCACTCAACGTAATTCACGCTAATTACCTTTTTGCATGTGGGCAAAACTAACGGATCAAATGGGAAGTACGCTTCCAAATCCAAGAATTCCTGCTTTGCTTTGAAATTACTGACAGAGGATGGTAATGAGCCAGAACCACCGTTGGTTTGGATCATTCTTTCTCTCTTATTGTGCTCAATGATCGAATAGCAGTAGCACACGTTCAATTTGGTAGCTATCTTGGCAAAGATTGCAACCACAGTTTCGTCACAGAACTTCAATGGGTTGAACTTGGAGATCATGGCTCTTTGGAAGAACTTATCCAACTCGCATTCCCAGGTGCTATCAGACGAATCTGAGTCTGCAACATGGGGGTTTGTGGAAGTTGTGGCTGCAGCTCCAGTAGCAGCGCTGTTGTTGACAGAGTTTGCTGAAGCCTTTGTAAGCATGCTGTATCTAAAGCAGAAAATATAAAGTAAGGCTTGGAATGCAGCGTAGAACAATTTGAATCTTTCCATTCCTCCGCCACTTGACTTTGCATGCTTTCTAGAAGAGCGGCCCTTATTGTCGTTTTCGCTCTCAAAGACTTCGCATTCTCTCTCAATGACATATTTGTTTAACCATCCGATGAGGTAGCTCACCACAAAGACAATTTGGTGTCTTGAGAGGTTCTTGGCTCTAGCGATGTAACTAGCAAGGTATTGCATGGCTTTCAATCTTTTCTCTGTAATCTCCGTTGTGCTGAATGCAACGTCGATGAGAAGGACCAAAAATGAATCAGCCAACTCTGGTTGGTACTGAGACACATGGAAAAGAGTGAATTGGATCAGCTTGGTGAAGTGTGTTGGTAAAATGTGTGACTTGAACAAGGAGGTGAGTGTGTTGAACAAGAAAACACCGTTACCGTGGTTCAACTCTTCAGCAGTGAAGGATGATTTTGTTGTCTTCAAGAGGAGGTTTATGATTAAATCAAGCTTAGTCAGGATCTTCTTGATGGTTGCTGTGGACCTGGACGACTCCATGAGATATTCAACCTGACCGATATTTTCATCATCATCGTCCTCATCATCATCGCCATCTTTCTCGCCTTGGGTGGTGTCTTTCATTTTTTCATCTTCATCGTCGTCGCCGTCGTCATCCTCGTCCTCATTACCTTCCTCTGCGATTTCCTCTTCTTCTCCATTAATAATTTCCTCGATTTCATCGTCATCCAAGTCATCAAGTTCATTCTGTAATTCTACATCCAATTTGATGCAGCACTCGATAATCATTTGCCATATGTCGTATTGAAGTTCCGGACAGTATGTCAAGATCCTTAACAAGTTTTCAACATAATTAATCAAACTTGAAGTGGACGAACCCAAGTGATGAGGAAATTGCTTCTGTAAGTTTCTTGGGAGTGTGTTCACAGATGTGGGGATGTATTTGATGATGTTGGCCAAAATGACATGATGCTGTAAATCTGAGGTGTTGTATACAAACTCTTTGATAAGTTTCGTGGTGACTTCGTAAATGTACTTGGGGAAGGATGAGACCAAGATGGATAAGAAATGCGAGTATAAATCCATAAATGAAGCAATGTGAGGATCAACCACAGATGTTTCACCATTTACGGCAGGAGCTGAGGCATCTGAAGATGCAAGGACTGGGGTCATAGTCACTTTCAACCACTGGTACTCCAAGACTGATGATATAAGATTGTTGCTTGATTTATTGTCAAGCTTGGATATGTTGGAAATCAATAGTTTGAGTGTTGTATTGAAGTTTGGGATCGAGATGGCCTCTCTATGAGCAGGAGGGAGTCTGATCTTTGATGCAAGGGTATCGATTTGTAAGGAATCGTTCTGTGAGAGTAGATGTTAGTAATTGTGAACAGAGAAAAGGAGAATAAGAGTTTGTGAAAGGGTAAATAAAAGAGGGAAAATATGGACAATACAAGTAGTCAAGAAGGTTGCTGGAGTTCTGGAGTCAAGAAGCCGAGATGACTTGAACTGGAGATGTGCAAAAGCACACGCAAGCTGGCTGCCAGCAGCCAATACGCAAGATTGATGGGAAAATGCAGAGACACAAGAACCTCTATATATGTGGCAGGGGATGTGTGAAGTATTAGAAAAGCCAAAGTAGAGACGGTTTGGTGGGTGTAGGTGAAGGAGAACGGTACGCTTGCTTTTTGCAAGCTTGTGATTTATAAAGGTGCGTGTATGTTTGTGTTCACAATGAGTGTGTTTTACCTCAATGTAGTGGGTTTTTAAAGGGTTTGGTTCGAGATGGGTCACTCGAGATGGGTTCCACTAGCGAAGATCAGGTTACTTTGCACCTGATCTTGCTGTAGCTGCGCAGTCGGGCTGCAAAGACCTGCGCAAATTGTCACAGGGTCAGCTTGCAGCGCACGAGCGCAGTTACGGATGGTTTGTGCGGGTACTAGCTTGGTTGCGTTTCTAGGTTTGTCAATTTTGGGTAATGATGGAGGGTATGTTCTTCATACCCCTTGATATCACATTTACAATCACATTCACATTCACAATCACATTCACATTGGCTTCACGAAAAAAAAAATAAAGAAAAAAAAACTTACCGTTCTCCTTGCATGTTCTACTCCTTTCCATCCTGTCACTCATTTGGTGCGTGTCATATGAGGAGGAGCCTAGTTCTGAGAGTCTCTGTGATTTTACCCCCCACATTATTGTGGTGTTATCACAGAAACTTCTGGAACTAGCATCGATCTATGCCTCAGTATGTCATATTCTTTTCTTCTTGTGCGGATTATACCCCCCATACCCCGTGTTGCCGGTTCTGGTGCATCGCATAAATCCCTTTTTTTTTTGCTTCTTGCTGTGCTTTAATGCTGTGCTCCTGTTCAGTTCTGTCATGTTCATTCTCGTTTTTGCCCCCATTACCCTCTGTGCCAAAATTCTTTCCACCCAATATTGTTCGCAGTATTATTCCCCCCCAGATCCCATTTCATATCATAACTCGTATGATACTTACTATATCTAACGCATCCAAGGCGGATTTCACGTATGTCAGATACATCTTTTCGTTGAATGATTCTAGTGATGATGCGGAGACTGATGATGCTACAGTGGCGGTTATGCCGTTTGCAGTAGCACCTGCGGTTGTGGATTCAGACGCCACATCGTTCCCGCTATTTCGCAACCTTTTCGTGTCTCTAGATCCCTCTGTCGATAGCAGTCTCTTCCGACTAGGTGGCTCCTGGACTGAAACCATCATATTAGTGCTATTTGTGTCGTATGTAATGAAGGGGTTACAGAAAAGAAGCAGGAAGAAAAATTAAAAAGTAGCGATGAGTGAAATTTGACTTATCTCTTCGCATTAGGAAAAAAAAAAAATAAAAGCTCTGAGGAGCCGCACTTTTGTCGTGTGCGATTCATTTGTCAGGGATCCAGTGATTAGCGATAATGTGAGACAGGCCATATGCCACAATTACGATGAGCAGCTCACCACTGACACCTGCTGACAAGAGAGCAGTTGCATACATATAGACAAATAGATAGAAGCATTCTTGATACGTTCGGGAATCGTAACACACTTACACACACAAGAACACACAGAGAGAAATAGCGCTCGTCCTACTACTACGCTGAGCACTACTGCGATTCTCCACACTCCCGCCCCCACCCCCCGCCCTCTTCAACCTTAAAATGACTCTCATAGTCAACCTACACTCGCTAGCACTATTCAATCTAGCAGACCACATCTCGCGTAATACCAATGATTTCGGTATACTACTAGGCACACAGAACGAGACGTCAGAAAACACAGTGCTATCGATCAACACGTCGTTCGAGTTGCTTATAACGCCGCCGCAGCAGGACAGCAACAACTCCAACTTGATTGACTTGACATACCTACAAAAAAGATACGAACAGTTCAAGACCGTGCTCCCCCAGTATAACATAGTCGGATTGTACCAAATAAACCGGTCCGAGCCCAACTCTCAAACCGTCGCCATACTAAAGCAATTGGAGTTGTTTTTGGCACCGGCAGATGTCTTTGTAACGTTGTTGTACAACGACGAAAAAAGCTTCAAAGTGTACAACTACGCCAATGGTGCGCTAGACACCACGCAGAAAATCCCACTCCAAATCTTAGCCAACGATGAAATTGAAAAAATCTCAACTTTCACTATATCCAACCACGCGCAGTATACAGGAAACAGCACTGCTGCAAACATCACTGCCCAGCCTCCAGCGGCACAGCTCAATGAGCACTACTCGACGTTGTCTGGATCCATTGACCAGTTGGAGCTCAGAGTTAGCAGGATACTAGACTACTTGAGAGAAAACCAAACGCCCAGAGATGAACATGACATTGCAAACTTCGCCAAGATCCAGAACTTGATCACAGTACTAGCCAATAAAGTTGCAACTCTCCACGACCACAACAACTCGACCACAAGTCACAGAGAAGGTAAAGACTCGGATATCATACAGGAACAGTTGATAGCCTCAAAGCTAAGCTTACTAAACTCGCAAGTGACATCATTGGAAAGCCTAAGGGTGAATATATCCAGACAAATTGTACGTATGGGGATATTTTCGCAGCACTACGCCAAACAACCACAATACTCAAACAGGCAAGGAGATCCTGACATCCCAGGTTTCCTGTTTAGCAAGTGAGTCTTGGTACCTCCTATTGTTACAGCATTCTGTGATTCAAATTCCACACCTTTTCGTATCCTCTTTTCGTACTTTGAAATGCATACTCCATGTGAATACATCGAATTCCAATCCAATCCCGAGTTTGTAGCCAGAAGTAGATATATACGCATTAGGCAATAAAATGGTTCGTAATGAGAAAAAATTTTTCAAAAAAAAAATGGTGACTCCTACGCGGTTCGAACGCGTGCATCTTTACGATAGTAGAACTTGAGTCTACCGCCTTAACCACTCGGCCAAAGAGCCCCTTTTTGAATAGGATCTTTGCAGGTCCAATATACCGAGCTAGGAAGTGTACACCGGTACACCCAATTAGAGTGTAATGCAACCATACATTATTCTGATCAGGTTCCACTAGGTCAATTCACCACACCTATTTACTTTCCAAATGACGAAATTACCAGAGAGTATGGGGTATTTGTGAGTATTTATGGGTATTAGTGGCTTTAGGGGCCCCAATCGTTTATTGAAACTAAGTAAGCTATTATCACTATAGAAGATATATAGTCGCAAGAAAATGTCAAACCAAGATAAAAACTGAGTAACTAAATTATTTGGAACCAGACTATCAACTAATAGTATCCTGCTTGATCAGCTTATAGGCAACTCGCTTCAGCTTTCACTTCATACACTGTTTCTACACTGGTTGCTTGTTTATGAATATATTTTCATTAATTATAAATGTGCAAATCCAAAATGAGTCTGGCTGCAAATGGTCAATAGAAAATAGAATAGGACGAATGCGTTGAAGAATAGAGTAAATGAACTTTATGTGGTATGAAAGACAGACTATGATAAATGAGGTATGCAATGATTACTTTCTCTTTTATTTTTTTTTCATTTTGACTCTTTGACTTTTTTTTCTTTTTTTTTTGATAGTTTTTAATGTTTTAGGGAGGGTATTATATTGTCGCTGTGGATTAGTCTGTCAAATTAACAGGCAACAATTTCTAAGACGGCGAATTCAACTTCGGAACATTGACCACCAATGCTTTCGTCGTACAAGTTGTAGAAGTCACCAGATAAACATCTGTAGAAGGTAGTTTGGGCACCGAGTGCTAACTTACCCCAGGTGGCAGCTCTCTTGGACTTGTCCTTGGAAGCATTGTCACCTTCAGATTGAGTGTGCAGGTCTTCAACGTAGTCAAGAGGAACGATAGACCAGCCCTTGGCGAAGATGGAACCAGCTTGTGGTGGTGGACCATCGAATTGGAATTGACGGTTGGCAACAATAGCACCGATTCTTCCGTGGCTATCAGTTAAGATACCATCGTCTAACTTCAAGACCAAAGAGTTTGGAGCTTCACAAGTTTGTTCGAATTGGGAAGAGCCAGAGGAGCCGGAGCCAGAGCCAGAGCCAGAAGAACCAGTAGCTTGGACTTGACCGTCAGTGACTTGAGTGGCTTGACCAGCAGCGGTGGTTTGTTGGACTTGACCGTCGGAAATTTGAGAAACACCTGCAGCAGTGGTTTGTTGGATTTGACCGTCGGAGATCTGGCCAACACCAGCAGCAGTGGTCTTGGTTGGTTGTTGTTGGATCTGACCGTCAGAGATTTGAGCAACACCAGCGGCAGTGGTGTGTTGTTGGATCTGACCGTCACCGATTTGTTGAACGGCAGCGGCAGTGGTGTGTTGTTGGATTTGACCGTCACCGATTTGAGCGACTACGGCGGCAGTGGTTTGTTGTTGAACTTGTCCGTCACCGATTTGGGCTAAGACGGAGGCAGTTTGTTGCTGGATCTGACCGTCAGAGATTTGAGCGACTGCAGCAGCAGTGGTTTGGTCTTGGATTTGACCGTCAGAGATTTGAGCAACAGCGGCAGCGGTGGTTTGGTCTTGGACTTGACCGTCACCGATCTGTTGCACGGCAGCAGCGGTGGTTTGGTCTTGGATTTGTCCGTCGCTGATTTGAGCGATTTGCGAGATAGTTGGTTGGGCAAGAGTGGTTTGGTCTTGGATTTGACCGTCACCGATCTGAGTGACAGCGTCTCTCTTCTTCTTGGATGGAGATGGAGTTGGAGCGGAACCAAGCTCAATAATGGATAAGGCGAAAGATCCACTGAAAGCGGTCAATGCACCAACCGAGCTTGGAATGGAGCCAGTTGGGGTGAGAGTGGTCCATGGAGAAGGTGGGATGGTAGCGGCATTAGCAGCAAGAGCAGAGGCCAAGATAGCCAAGACGGTATTAGATTTCATAGCGAGAGGACACTTCTTTGGTTAAAAGTAAGGGTTTGGGGGTGGTAGTAACGAAATTTGCAAACAAAAATATAAAAACAAAAAGAAATAGCTTATATTTTATTCAGTCCGTTAGTTGTGAGTTGTAGCCAGTGGTTAATGCTTCGTTCACGCTGAAAAAATAATATCCAGTATTGTTTTTGACGTATGTAGATAACTTTAACGAGACCTAAATGTAAACAAATGTCCTATGAATTAAGATTCAAAAATTTCCTCTTAGAGGCAAGAACATGTACTTATATATTCTCGAGCTGCAAAGCAAGGGGACCGACGGTTGCGTACTGTCGAATCAGCGTACTTTGCGTAGGTGGGCTTTCTCCCACCTGCTTTACCAGGATAGCTTACATCATGCTGCAACTCTTCTCAATCGGGTAAAACGACGGATGTGACATGCGGTGTGTGCAGGATGTTTTCGAGTCTAAATAATCGTTTTCCCTTCTAGTATAAAACGACCATTCTGAATTCCATTGACGAAAGTGTTTGTTTTCTCCACAATACCGCATGGCTGTGTTGTTTATTTGTTTTTGTTTCAATTAAAGCATTTCTTTCCTACAAGAAGCAATTCGAATAGTTTTGAACTGTTTGAACCCCCTATTCATGCTCCATCATTACGTATGGCTCTATTTTTGTTGTTTCCCCATGAAATTGTCTTTTTGCTCTCTCCCCCCCTCAATAGAAATTTCGCAATCCCCTTCCACCTCCCGTATCAGAATAGGTTCATGCAATTAATAAACTAAAAATAGTAATGATGACTTTCAATGAAATTTTTATATCTCCACTATTCCCGTTCGTTATTGTCATTTTTTTTCACAAGTAGCCTCATTTTTGATGGCTTTTTTTTTGATTATTCACACATTTGCAATTCCCTTCCTACTGGGCTATTCTCTTATTGTATCGCTAGATTTGGCGGAGTTGGAAGCATTGGCTCGGGGGGACCAGTCCTTTCCGGTCCTCGGAGGAGGCGATACAGCCCAAGCATATGAGCATACACTCACATATCATGACTTTGTTCTTATTCGGCCTAGTGGCTTATATTTTTTTCCCTGTCACTAGGTAGCACTTGCACTTAACGCCAAACACTGGCTCATATGCACGTAATCAAAAAAAAAAGAGTTATCCACCAGTACTAATTTTAACTGTATGGAAGATCGGGAACAGAGACTCCCGAGTTTGGCTTTTTTTTTTACCCTATTGTCCATATATAAGAGGGCTCAGTGTCCCTATATTGTCATCCCTCTCTCTCGTTTTCGAGCTCATAATGAGCCGTTACTCAGCTTTATTGGGAGCACGCAGCCACTGCGCAATGACTACCACTTTTCCCTTTCTCTTTCTCTAATTGTTTTTCAATTTCCTCTTTCACACTCTGCTCACTCCTAATTTTTTGTGATTAAGTATCGTACATTATACTATATTTCGCTTGTTCTCTGGGTTACCAAAAAGACGTAGCAAATCTTAAATCTATAACCTCCATGGAATTAGGTGTGCTAGTAATTTGCAACTCTTGATTCTCTGATTTTTTCCCGTTACGTAGCCAAAGGTGCCTTTTGAACCTTCAAGTTTAAGAGTGGGCACGTCAAAGCACTCGTAGCCTCCAACATAACCCACTCCGCTTTTCAGCAAACCTGATCCCTGACTACTAACAGACTTCTATTCTTTCTTTTTTTTTTTTTTTTCACTTTCTGTTTGATATATCGCTCTCTCAACATCTTACAAGGCTTCAAATTAGGTGTTGGCTGTGAATTTGCTCCAAACTAAAACCGCGCCTTCCTTCCCCTTTGATACTAGGACACCCGGAATCTGTTCAAATTCTAAAAAAAAAAGGTGGCAATACTACCTGGGATCATCGGACATGTACGAGGCAGCCAATTAGATTACTAAAAGCGGCCCAAATTGAAGATATCGATGAGCAAACTAACGGTAGAGTGATTTGCGGGATCTATTAATATAACTCATGGCCCATACAATTAAGCTTTCCTCGGCGAGATTTATTAACTACTAAATTACAAAAAAAGTGTGAATACAATAAAGCAAGCTAAGCAACTTCACAGTCACTTAATTAATATCCTGATTTTCTTTCCATTTAGTTGTATTAACGAAAGTCGTAAATGCACTTGAACTTTCTTTGAAACATTATAAGAAAAGACATGGTCGGCTTGGTTCGTCGTATAAGTTTCTTTTGTATGCGGAGCGAGGAGGTAAGCTTATATTTTTTTTGACTAGCAGAAAGTACTTCCTCCCCTCATCCACCACAAGTAATATTCAGGTACTTAAACTGTAACGCAATCTCCCTCTCTGCTATATTTAGCCAGTGTAAGCTGCCACTGAAACGTACGAGCTGGAATTAACTGAAGTAGTCACTTACTGTCATGCGAATCACAGTTACGTAGTGGCATGCACATTTTTCAGACTTTTCAAACGTCAAATTAGTGTATAGTTTAATTTTTTGTCAGATAGGCATAGCAAATTCAAAATAGTTTTTCTTAGTGCTTCGTTCCTCATGGCCCAATGGTCAAGGCGTCTGGCTACGATTACGTAACCACTTCCGGTTGGAACCAGAAGATTCCAGGTTCGACTCCTGGTGGGGAAGCTCTTTTTTTTTTAGCAATTTCTCATTTTTTTTACAATATGGCCCTTAATCTAGTTTGTTTATTTCATATAGCTCATTAGTGTCACACTATGGTGTCCTTCCTCTTCAATCCTATAAAGTACATCTCCTTCAGCTCCTTGCGACACGCCGCAGGCTTGTATCTATACACCTTTGTGAATATGCGATCCATCTCGTCTTTGAGCAAGTGCTCTTCCTTGCCAGTGTAGAACTTTGTGACCAAGTTTCCCCGTGGCTTCAATAGCACAACTGCTAGCCGCAATACCTCCATGCACAAGTCCATACTTCCGAAGTGGTCGCTGTTATTCACGCCAGAAGTGTTTGTCATCATGTCACTGAGTACTAAGTCTACGACAGTATGTGCAGTCGCAGTATCCTCTACAGTGGTTCCATCTCTCTCAGCGAAGTAGTTCCGAATTATATCTTGCGTATCCCTGTTGAAAACATCACCCTGAACGAAATGCACGCCTTCTGGCGGGTTACAGTTTATCAAATCTATGCCAATGATGTTTGGGTTTTCAATTCCTACAAGTTTACTTTTCTCGAGTGCAACCTGCGACCATGCTCCAGGAGCGAATCCCAAGTCAATTATATTTCTCGAGCTCTTGTTGAACAACTTGAATTTTTTATCCAATTCTATCAACTTGAAGGCTGCCCTTGACCTATAGTTGCTAGCTTTCGAATCTTTAGTAAATTTATCGTTCAACTGTCGATTTATCCACCTCTTGGACGAGTTTGATGCGTTCCTTGTAGTGATTAGCGGGAAAGATATGGGTCGGAAAATCATACTTTCTTAGTCTGGCTGCTCAATATTCCTGCTCTTTCACCTGTATTCCAACTTTAACTACAATCAGATGCAGCTAATCCTTAACATTGACTATCAAAGAAACCGCCGATAGGTCAGAAGGTAGTGCCATCTCATAGTCAGGAGCTGCAGATCCATTTTTCCACGCATTGATATTCCTGCACACAAACACTCATCTCTTCTCAGGTATTTTTTTTTCTACTTTGTGCTGCCTACAGTGTAGTGGTGTATATTTCAACTACTGGAAAGATTGCAGCACACCACTCCTTAGCTCTCTCGTATACGCAACTAGATATATAAGTCATGAGTCAGGATATCTTACAGATATTGAGCGAAAAGCCGGAGGAAGTGTATGACTTGAGCACGAAGAAAGACACAGCTGAGTACTTTGCTCAGTTGGTGAAGTCCCTCTTAGATCCTATCACCAAATCCCATTCAGTTCTTGATGAAATATACGTAGATGGCCTCGATGCCTCCCAAGTTTACGGGCAAACGAAAATGGTCCTTGAGGGAGTTGGAGAATCTTTATTATTTGAAAAGATTCCAGAGTTAAAGCAAACCTACGGAGTCAAGGACGGCAGTATAAGCGATGAGGAAGATGAAGAAGAGGAAGACGACGAGGAAGTTAACGCTTCTGAGGAAGAAGATATCAATACACAACTTCTGAATGAAGAAGATGAAGAAGAGGAAGATGAGGATGATGATGAAGAAGAAGAATTCCAATCGGCTGAAGAAAACTACGAGGACTCAGAAGCTGAACAACAAGAACAAGAAGTCTCCGATGACGAGGCAACTATCGTTCCTTCAGACAACGAAGGAGACGCCGACGTCGCCCCAGAGCCCAAAAAGGATGTTTTCGGATTGAACGACGGGTTCTTCGATATCGACGAATTCAACAGACAGTCCTTAGCATTGGAAAATGATGATGAGGAAGACAACGAAGATGACGATGAGGAAATAGACTTCTTTGCCGACTTGAGCGGTGATGACGACGATGAAGATGAAAACATGGCATATTTCGACGATTTCTACGAAAAGCCTGGCGCACCCAACGGCCAAACAAAGACCACCAAGCCAGAGAAATCCAACGGAGACGACCAAGATGAGGAAGAAGAAGAAGAAGAAGACTTCGAGTTCGACGATAATGAATACGAAAACGCTATGGGCTCAGCAATGCTTGACTTGTTCGATGACGAAGAACCTGCCCCCAAGTCAACTGCTAACCTCTCGTCGTTTGAGAAGCAACAACGCCAAATCCAAGACGAAATAGCCACCTTGGAAGCCGAGCTCATCGCCGAGAAGAAGTGGAGCATGAAGGGTGAAGTTTCAGCCAAAGACCGTCCAGAAGACTCCTTATTGGATGACAACGAATCGCATAACCTCGAGTTCGAGAGAACGTCAAAGCCTGTTCCAGTGATAACTCAAGAAGTTACCGAATCATTGGAAGATATGATCAGAAGAAGAATCAAGGAAGACAACTTTGACGACTTACCTAAGCGTTTAATAACAGACGTTGCATCTTTCCACAACAAGCAAAAGTTCGAGTTGAGCGAAACAAAGTCATCCAAGTCATTGGCAGAAATATACGAAGGCGAATACAAGGGAGAAGGAAACATTGTTGAACAGCAACAAAAGGAAGTTTCCGAGGAATTGCAAAAGCAGCACGACGAAATCAGCGAGCTCTTTGCCAAAGTCACACATAAACTTGACTCCTTATGCTCTGCACACTTCATACCCAAGCCACATCAATTCAAGCAAGTTGAAATCAAGGTTACTGATTCTGGCGCATCAGCTGCTGCATCTATTTCCATGGAAGACGCTCAACCATTGCATGTTTCAGGTGATACTGCTCTTGCTCCACAAGAAGTCTACAAGGTTGGCGATGACAAGCCCAAGAATGTTGGAAGAGAAGGTAAGAGAGAAGTCCAATTGAAGTCTGGGTTATCATACTCTAAGGACGAATTGTCAAGAGACGATAAGCAAAGACTCAGAAGAGCCGCAAAGAGGAAGAGATCAAAGGAATTCAACCAACGTAAGGAACTTAATGAACAAAAGGAAAAGCAACAGCAGTCAAAGGGAGGTGAGAGAAAGAGAGCCAAGGTTGGTGAAGTCATCGATACCTTATCGAGGGCAAAGAATGTTACCGTTATTGGTAAGAAGGGTGATTTAACGGATGTGAAGGGTCATCTCAAGAAGAAGGAAGGACCAAAGGGATCCAGTGGATTCAAACTTTAGCATAGCAACATTTTCAACTTATATCATCAATACAAAGTAATAGAACACACGCCGCAACTGTAGCATTTTACACAATCGCTTTCGCTTTATCTAACTGTAAATTTCAAATAAATAAATAAAATAATATAATATAGTCTATCCCATTACTCGCTGTTACTGATATTGTCCAGACTGTTGGCAGATCCCTTCCCAAATACCTTCTTGGTCAAATTAGCAATATCCTTTCTTGCTTCCCAAATAGGGAACAAGATGACCAAGGAGAAGGTGTAGAATAACCAAATGAAGATTATGGCAATGAAAGCAGTGAAAAACTTCACGGAGAAAACATAAGCAGGTGCTCCTAAAGCAATTGGGATAATAAAGGCAACAAAGAGGGTCAACAAAAGAACTAAAATAGTGTACTTCTTGAACTCACGTTCCAAGAAGGCATGGTCAATTTCAGAGGCAAGACCAAGTCCATCTTCACTTTCAGTTCCATCCAGGACACTACTCACTGAAGCAGAACCTGTAGCATTCTTTGAATCCTTTTCATCCGAATGGTCGTTGTCAAGTTCCTTCTTGTGGAAACCGGCTGCTGCGAAATTTGGAGATTCCAAGTCTTCTTGGAGATTGTGTTCAATATAAGTACCTGCTTCACCTTCGGTGTGTTTAATCAAAATAGTTCTGTTTCTGGTTTCATTCCAGTCGAAGTTTGCTGGCCAGATTAATGAAACGGAAATGGAAATAATTCCTCCCAAGATCAAAGCAGCAACATTACCTGCAAACGAGACCCATTGGTCGGACAAGTTTTCGACAGTGATTTCTCCCTTGTGAGTCTTACACACAACTAACCAGACTACCAAAGCCAAAAACATTCCCCCAACAGAACCAGCGACAGCACCCCATTTATTGAGATCCTTCCAGGCAAACGTTAAGAAAATTGGGAACACACCGGAGGCGGTGGACACACCAAGGAAATTGAACAACCAGCCCATGGAGATGTTTGCTGGGCCCCTAAAGATACAAGCAAGACCACCGGCAAATAAGGCCCAGATGAAGACACTCACCTTGGCTACGAAAACAACTTCTTGTGGAGATGCTTCTGGCTTGATGTACTTCTTGTAAACATCGTAGGAGAGTAAAGTTGAAGTGGCAATAAGTTCACCCGAAAATGATGAGGTGACAGAGAGAAAAACCATAACGAGAATCATGGCAGAACCCGTCTTGCCCATGAGGTAGGAGGCAGAGGCAACACTTGCTAACCCAGCAGAGATCTCGTCACTCAGTAACAGAGGGAAGTCAGAGTAGTTTGACAATGCTCTGGCAGCCAAACCCAAACTGGCACCCATAGCGAATGGAATAACAAACCATGCACCGGCTGCAAAAAAGTAAGCCAGGGAAGTCTTCTTTGGTTCCGAGGCAATAGCTCTTGACCAGTAGGCTTGGTCACAAGTGACTAAACCAAACCCAGTGATAACGGATTGCACTGCAAAGATTGCTCCCTGCTTTGATCTGAAGGTCAAGTACGAACCGTGGTAGTTGTTGTCCACTGGAGGTAACTCCTGCAAGAGATCCCACATCTTTTGTGGAGAGCCGATCTTGTCACCGCTAGTGTAGACCTTGAACATGAAAACAATGATGAAGATGATCAACACGACCGTATGGGTGGCGTCCGAGATGAAGGTGGCTCTGAGACCACCAAAGGAGACGTAAACGGCAACACCCACTGGGATCAAGATCAATGCAGCGTACGGGTTCATTCCTGTGATGGCAGTGACCACAGCCGCACCACCCAACAAGATACAAGCCGAAACAATGGCGTTACACACGATACCACACCATAAGAAAGCCAAGTGGCCAGGGGTTCCATGGCGGAAGAAACTCATCTCGGGGAACGTGGTGACCAAGTTGGCGTTCTGCTTGACCTTTGAGGCGACAATGGAGAACACGGCAACCTGCAACAACCCACCGACCGCGTACCAGTATGACCCGGAAAAACCCATGTAGTAAGATTCCGAGGCAGACTGTAACAAGGTCAAACTCCAAGTCCACGAGGACAAAATGGAGCACATCATCAAACCAAACGGAATGTTTCTCGAGGCAGACGTGAACTCATCCACCTTGTTTGAGTTGGTCTTGGTGAACTTATTTTGGATGAAGGTGACCAAGTTCAATAAGGCTGCAAAAAATGCGCCTAGGCCCAACACAATGCCGTATCCTACACCTTGAGGAAGAGTTGGTTCCATCTTTTCAGTGATTTCTGTAAATAGTTCAACAGCTTAGAAGTCTAATACCCAGAAGGAAAAAAGAAAGAGGTTTTGTAGTTTCTTAAAAAAATAAACCGGAAATACACTAGTGAATTTCAATCCCCCGATAATGTAGCAAATGAAAATTCACAAGAAAAAGGAGCACACGAACCTGTCAAAAAAAAAAAACGAACCAGAGCATGGTCAATCGAGTAGTTTATATAGTCCAGGGGGAAAGTCGTTGACATGAACGATAACGAAGTGGGCTTAAGCCCGGTGCTAATTCAATCAATCGTGAGCAAGACAGCTAGCTTCTAGATCTACTGCTGCTGCTTGACTGCAACTTTGTCCAAAGCATATGCAAGATTATGAAATCCAAGAGGCTTGCAACCAGAGCGAAAAACATACCGGAAAATATTTTCTAATTTCCATGCGCCCCAGTAGGGACGCCAGGTGGTAAACCTTAATCATGGGGGGCAGTACCTGCGACGTGATTGGATCTTCGGCCATATCCAATGCACCGGCCAGGCAAAACTGTGGTTGCTAGCAGTTATCCATTGTCGGGAAGATATACCTAATGCATCAAAAATTGTGGTTGCATGCGGAAATTCTTTTGTATTCCGCCTCATAACTGTGGCACGTAAATCACGTATAGAGCAGCACGAATTGTATAACAAAAAATAATTTGCAGCATGTCCTAACAGAAAAAAAAAAAAAAAAAAAAAAATCTCTCTAAATTATTATGCTTTCAAATTAGTCATGGTCATATGATTCAGGGCAGTCGTTAAGAGTAGGTGGATGCGGAGATTACCGTTTCCGGCCCACTCTGGAATTATCTGATCCAATTAGAAAAGTAATGTGATGTAGCGTTGTAAATTGGAATAGGAGTATATATATATGAGGTGCTTCTCCTAGTTAAGAGGCTCTGCAATTTTGCCATTCTTTGATATCGTGTAGCTTTACTGAACCCATCAACATCATCAATCATGACGCAAGCAGACGTAGTAGGCTTAACTGGATCCAAGGCCTTCCCAATCTCTGAAAAGGAGATCGAGCAAGTGGATAAGAAGTTCAATGTCAGACCGTTCGTGGAGGCACCATTGTCCGTAGCTGACGTGGACAAGATCGAGTTGGACACAATCGACCTCTCGCTTTTCAAGGAGGGCGAAGAGCACCTCCCAGTCAGAAAGCAATTGGCTGCGAAAGTGGAAAAGTCATTGTCCACCTACGGGTTCATCACGCTTGAGAACCACGGCATTTCACTCGAGGAGTTTGACCACTTGCGTGCCATCGCCCAGTCCACCTGCGAATTGCCCGAGGAGATCCAAAAGAACCACTTGGCTGGCGCCATGAAGTCAGACTTGGAAGACAGAACCAAGTCGCTCGGAGCTGAAAGAGGCGCCGGGTTCAAGCCTCGTAAATACTGGTCCATGAAGAACGGAGTGGAAGACTCCATCGTGTTGTACAACTTCCGTAACATGTTGCAGCCCAGGTTCTTCGACACCGACGCAAACAACTACCCCGAGTTGGTGTTGCACCACTTGCCGGAGATCTCCGCCTACTTCAAGAAGTTGCACTTGGAGATCTTGAGGAAATTGACGATATTGTGTGACATTGTGTTGGAGTTGCCTGAAGGCTACTTGTGGGAAAACTACTACAAGGTTGTGCAGGGCGACTACGTGAACTCCGGCCACGGGTTCGGCAGATTCATGTTCTATGACGAAATGAACAAGCAGGACGCCAAGAAGGTGGACAACAACTGGCTCAGAGGCCACTCCGACAGCACTGGGTTCACCTTCATCACTTCGCAGCCAATTTTGTCGCTCCAAATCAGGGACTACTACTCCGGTCAGTGGAAGTTCGTTGGACACAAGCCAGGTGGGTTGATTGTGAACATCGGTGACTCTATGGAGTTCATCACCGGTGGGTTCTTCAAGTCTTCCATTCACAGAGTTGTCTCGCCTCCGGAAGACCAAAGGGGATACCGCAGACTAGTCTTGATCTACTTTTGCAACCCTAAATACCCCGCAGTCTTGGACCCAATCCCATTGAACTCTCCTAAATTGCAGAGGTTGGGGATCACCAAGCCGGACGAGTGGCACAAGATCACATTCAAGGAATGGGACGAAGAAAAGGGTAGACTCTTCGGTAAGAAGGCGGTCAACGACTCCAAGGGTGACGAACCAAACTTGGTTCTTGTCCACGGCAGATTGCATGAGAGATGGCATCAAGCAGAAAGGAGTTTCAGCTTGGCCGAAGCCAGAAAGAGATTCAACGTCATTGAGCTTGAGTCCACCTGAAACGAAAAGCACAACATAATTGGATACTGGTTAGGATATAGTTAAGGATATTGATTTTTTTTGAAAGCAGCACACAGCACACAGCACATTCATTTTAGTCTGTACAATGTATAGATAATACAGCGTTAGTTTATGTAAAGACTCGATACTGCCCAGGCAAGCGTAGGATTTGGCGACAAGGCACTGGTATCATTGCAATCGGACCCTCTCGAACACGTAGGAATATCGAATTAGAGCTCTAGGTAGTGTGAGATAGTGTCAGTTGACACTATTTGTCCGCTCCCTGACAGCTGCGAGTTACTCATTGGATCTCTCCATACTAATTTCCGTGCAGTTTTTCTTAGTGTGCGACTCTGCTGCATTTACATAGGAGTATGCCTGAGAACTCAATTGTTACACAAGACCCTCTCCTCTTCGTCAAGCCAATGCCAAAGCCGTACCTCAACCATCCCCTCCTACGGAACCCTCTAAAATGGCTCCGCAAGCCCAAGTACCTCGCATCGGAGAGCTACACAACCACCTTCTACAACACGGAATCGCTTAAACACAATCCATACGCCCATCTCCTAGCCAAGGGCACGGCTATGAACGCGGGATCTAGGGACAAGTACGCCAAGGCTTCTCTAGTACGGCTCACGGTGGACAGCTCTGTGCGACCGGGCCCCCAAAATACCAACCCAAAACCAAAATCAAAACCCACATCCCCCACATACTTCATGGTGCCCGCTATCAACTCTCCCTCCCCAGACCAGCCAGTGCTGACTATTTTCCCCAAGAGTTACATACTCAACAGCTGGCTCTACTTCCGCTACTGCGACATTCGAAACAACTGGCGGCGTTTCGTTCCTCTCGCTTTCAAGACGAAGAACAACCCGTCCATATTGGCGCACTTGGGTGAGCTCCCAGGCATATCGAATGCGGTGCCGAGCATCTATGTCAAGAATATTCTCAAGGGATGCTCTTCAGCAAGTGGCATTGGAAGTCTCGAGACTGGTGAAGGGAAAGTCGACGGGCTCTGGATATCGTTCACCAGCGAAGCCGAGGACCCAGGCAAAGAGATTCGCCTCTCGGAGTCGAACATACCGAGCAGCATGCTAGTGGCAGTCAGAGAGGCTCTCGGAGCGGTGGACCAACCCAAGGCCTTTGTGCCGTACCGTAAAGAGAATGTGGATCTTTTGAAGAATATCGTCTTGCTCCGCCAATACTACAGCTACCACAACACACACACACCCGCTGACTAGATCTACACCCCCTGTACAAAGTTCATGTAACATAATTGTTAAATTAATAAAAAATATATACCCGTATAAATAAAAAAGTGCCGACCAACAAGGCCCTGAACCCGAAATGTAGAATTACTCTGCATTTGCATCATCATCATCTTCTTCTTTGTTTTCTCCCGATTTCAAAAAACCGCTTAGGCTACTATGTAGTACAAAGCGGTAAAGGCACTCAAGACAATGTTGGACCAGATGGAAGCATTGTCAATGTTGGAGTTTCCGGAACCCTTCTTGGACTTGGAAGAGGTGGACTGTGGAGCAACGGAGCTCAAGGTGTCAACAGCAGACAGACCGGCTTCCTTGATCCAGCTTTCAACGGTGGATGGCTCGATGGAGGCGTCGATGGAGGTAGAGTTGGCCAAGAAGACGTGGACACTCAGGTCCAGGTAGAAAGCAACACCACCCTTCATGGTGTTCTTGAAGTCTCTTTGGATGTATCCGTCGTCTTGCAAACCGTTGTTGATGTCGCCGGTACCTTGGAAGTCGTGGATGGTGGCGTACAAGTGGCCAGATTCGGTGGTGTTCATGACTTCGAAGATATCGAATTCACCACAGCCCGAGGACCAACAAGAACAGTTACCGTTGGTTGGGAATTGGGAGGTTCTTGGGATTTGAGCGTTCAATAACCAGATAGCTGGCATGTTCCAGGCAAAGACGTCGTCCTTAGAGACAGAGTCTTCCTGAGGCATTTCAAACTCGAAAAGGAACATCTTGACGGCACCGTAGAACCCGTGGAAGGCGGGGATTCCCTTACGGTAGACACCACAGTCCTTGTCGACACCAGACAGGCCACAGGATATGTTACTGAAAATGGAGTATTCCTGGCCGGAAATGATCTTTGTGTTTTCTGCCAAGACGGTGGCCTGCTGAGCTTCAGAGACACCGTCCTTGTCAGCAAAAGTCAAGGCCTTCCCTAAACAAGAGGAGTTCTTACCGGCGGTGGTCAAGAAGGTGACGTTGTTGGCAGTGGACGAAGAACCCTCGTAGAAGGCTTGTCTCGTCCAGTTGGACTTGGCGGAGTCGTCCGATGTGTAGTAGGCGAACTGCAGCAAGACCAATGGGCCTCTGAAGTGGACAGAGACTTCCTCACTGATAGGAGCGTTTGGACCGGAGAAGGCGACAGTGTTGTCGGAGAGCTGACAGGTACACTGGTCGGTGTCTTCGTCTGAAATGGATGCCACTGGCTTGTATGATCCGGAGTAACCGAAGTTTTGGAACTCGAGAACACCGAACTGAGAGGCGGTGGCCGAGATTAATGGCATCAACGCAGATGCGACAGCTGAGTATGTAGATAACTTCATTCTTTGGTTGGTGTTTTTAGCTGAAGTGAAAAGAAAGGAGCTAGAAAAAAAGTGAAATTAAAATCCAATTTTAAAATAACAGCAGAAACTCACTAAAATATAGATAAATCAAGCTGTCAAGCAGGAACGAGACTACGTAATTATCGTAATATTAATGTGAATCGCCTAACGAAATCATGCGTGTGGTGAAAAAAAAAAAAAAAAAAAAAAAAAAATTAGCGGGATGTTTCGAACAATCTTGAGATGAGTAGCTAAAAATAGAGGAGGGGGGGAGGAGGAGCCTCCGGAAGATGATCACAACAAGGCACCGCGTCAAGGGCTTGGGTCCAGTGTTGGGCCGGACAGCTATCTACTGCTTGAGTACGTAGAAGAAATAGAGATCCACAGAGATACGGGACCATGTTGGCACATGCTCTGGGCTCTGGGCCAGGGGAAGTGTTTCTGGCTGCTATCTTGGTGGATCAAACCAGTGGAAAATTTCCCGTATTAAACTTTTTTGACGCGATTTTTACCGACGCAGGCTGTGCGACGCAGTACCGAAGACACCAGTGAGCGAACTTTGTTAGGCGCAGCAGAATTCTACGGTAGGGGAAAAAATCCGCAGTTTCCCTGCGCTCCTAATTTTTTCAGTGATTCGAATTTTTTTGTGGGCTCGGTTCGACTAAACAGGCAATTTGTAAACAGGACCTACTTGACCCACCGTAGCGATACGGGTTTGATGAGAGAGTGATAATAAGGGTTGCAAAGTGAGATAAGATCAACGTGGAGAGACAATGATTAACTGAATGTGGAAATAAGTGCAGAGGCGGTAAGATGTGAATGGCTGGCAACCACAACAGCAACAATAACATAATCGGAGACTACTTGAGTAGTAGCTACCCAGTAGCCACACAGATATGTTAGGGGAGTTAGACTCAGGAGTACTTTGCTACATTGAGATATCGCTACGGCGTGAGTGGGTATAGACCAGCTTGGGGTATGTTTGCGTCTGTCCTAGCCCACCACCTACTTGCAGCACACATGAAGACGGCATACGCGATTCCATCTACATATGCGGGAGAAGCTCCACCAGTAGTCAGATTGTAGGAGATGCAATGGTAAAGTAGTGGCTTTTCGGGCAAAAACGTCTTTTTCCGCATACATTATATTTCTCACAAAACATGCTAGCAGCACGCTAAATTGAGAGCTCGGTACCGAGGGACTCGGGGGGAGCATCAGGAGATGACAGCTGAACGTGTCGGCCAGTTCAGTCAGTTCAGTAGTTTCAACTACTCTCTCCATATCAGGGGAGACACTCTAGCGTGCTTTGATTTCTGGGTATTTGGGCACATTTGTTTCCGAAGAATTCTCCCTTTTCTTGGCTCAAGCTCACGTCCCTCAAGCTCAACTGCTCGGGACACGTACCTTGCCTAAGGTACCACCGCGTCGTAGCAGCTCACCACCAGCTCTACCAATGTGTCAAACGAGTGGCTGCGAAAATAAACAAATTTTAACTTCCCAAAGCCTGGAATTTGGCCAGAAACACGCGCAACTTGGTTGCGAAAAGTCTAAAGCAAATCGGGCAACTATGCAGTACGTGGATGAAAATCTTTTGTAGTCTCATGAGCGTTTCCATTTGAACCGGCTGGACTCTCTCTCAGTCTCCACACTCGCCACGGAGATCCTCTCATACATATACCAGTATACATTAAAGACCGAATATCGGGTCTGTTGTTGTTACTAGCACGCAACTAAGCAGTATCCAGTTACTAGCAACTGCGGACGGTGTAGATAGAAATATCGCAAACCATCCAAGTAAATAGGGGAAGAGAACGCAGAATAAGCTTTCATCTCCATCTACGGCAATTACCTAGCAAACTTTGCTTTTTTTTTCAGTAACCCTTTCATTGGATCTGAAGGCCTTCTTGACCCTGTATATAGTGTGCTTCAAAGGATAGCCTTCACATCGAATTCCCCGCTAGAACTGCTTGTTCATCGCAATCAATAGCTTTACCCACCCACCCACCTGCAAATCGAAACGGGAATCAATTTTCGAGAGCCATCTCAAAACCATACCCGCCTCCCTACCTACTCCCACACCCTATCACAATATAATTTATCCATAGTATGGACAAGAATCCAAAGGTGGTTCTCCCGATCTCATCGGTGCGAGACATAACCGCCATTGTTTTGATTCTCCTGGCCTTGCCCAGTCCCGTCTCGTGTTTTATCTTGACTGCCTTCATACTATCGGGATCCTCAAAGTCTATAGGCGGCCGATTCTTGATCAGCAAGCTTCTTTCAAAGAGATTGGAGAGAGAGCCCAGCGCCTTCATTGGGGGTTTGTTGGTAGAACCAGGTTCGCTTATAGACACCAACAGCACCAACGCTGACAAAAAATCTAAATCATCCGAATCACCATCCTCAGCGCAGACTTCCTCACAACCACAGTCAAAGGGAGCAACATCAAACTCGAAATCGTCCTCCTTGAGGTCCAGGTACTCCTTCAACTCGGCATTTCTCGCCATAGGAGTGAACAGTATCATTGTGTTGATTGCATTTTGCATGCTCCCCAGGCACTTCAACTACTACATCACGCTTTTCGCAAAGACAATCGTAGCCTCTGAGTTGATTGGCTCCTCCAGTGTCACTTCAACTACTGTGACATCCATCACGACGGTCACCGCCAGCGGAGTGACCACGACAACTACAACCACCACTTCGTCCACTTCATACCCTTCTTCATCGACAAACACAAACGCAGTAGCACCACCAGTCCCGGGACAGCAGACTAGTGGAACTGGCTCAGGCCCGAGCAATAACTTCCCATCGTCTTACTCAAATACTGGCACCACTGCAGGTGCCAGCTCTTCATTCCTCCCTCCTCCACCCCCATCATTATCACCCACATCCAATACCTCCTCCAACACCAAAAAGCCCTCCCATGAATCTATTATCCGTAACAACAAATTCATAAATGCATCTGTCTGCTTCCTTACAGTTATAAACTTCAACTACTTCGTAAGGGAATGGCTCGTCACCACTGAATTGGGAATGCATTTCCCGCAAAGAAACCACTTGATGCCTTTGATTGAGCCACAACTCCATCGGTTCTACCCATATCTCAAATACGCATCTTTCATATTGAACTACTTGTACTTATACTTGAGTGTGCATGTGATTATCATCAACGTATCGACCACTTTAAAGAAATACTTTGTGTATCCCGATGAAACTTCCACTTTGGATAGTTTATCGATGATTGCACCAAACGTGCCCTCCTTAAGGAATAACCACAGAGTCGTATCGTTCCCCATGAATATGAACAGCAGCAGTAGTCTCAATATCAGTGCATTGAATAGTGCATCGAGCACAAACATCACTGGCATCGCTTCAGGCGCCTTTGCAGGCGCAGGTCCAACTATAAACTTGGAACCCGAGGAGAATAAGCTTGTGGAAATCAACATAGAAGAGGCAAACAGTGAAAGCATTTCAGTATTAGAGTTGATGCAGACTTCAAGATCGGTTGTTGCAAACAATTTCGAGATCTTTTGCTCGAGCCCCATCGGAGCAAAGACCGGGGGATCTTCGTCATCTTTGTTTGATAAGAGCCAATCATCGCACACGACATCTGCTGGGCACTCATCAGCTATGGATAACACAGCTAGTCACAATCACGTGAACCACTTGGCTGGTCCCAGATCGGGAAACAGGTCAAGAAGTGGTACTCTCGGCAACTCTACTACTATAGTTAACAAGGTGCTCACATCAGTATTGACCACGCAGCCACTTTGGTCTCTCTTGGCAGCCACCAAAACCATTCTCTTCAAGCCTGCCTATTTCAGTGGCAAGGTGACGAAGTACAAGAACAACGGGGGTAAGTTTGTTACGAAAATCAACAACCCCAGTTACCTTGCAATTGCAACTGTCTACATTGACGACACCAAGGCGATATTCAAGGTTTTGGATGTGACGAGTATGAAAAAGTTTGTTTCTGAGAGCAATGTGGGCATTACTGTCAAGCTCAACAATATCGAGTGGATTCACAAGAAGTTCTTGAAGAGCGTGGATAATGAGATCTTCATTTGTATATACGGATTGACTCCTTTATTCCAGTACGAGCTCGAAGTGTACAAGGAAAGCTACCGCAAATCTGACAATAGCAGCGAGCATGCTGACGAAAGGTCATCCTCAATCCTTCTCAGTCATTGTCTTTTCAACACAGTGTCTTCTTCTGCAGTTCTCAACCAGTCGCCAGAGGTAACCACATCATTATTGACCTTACAGCTTTCTCTTTCTTCCACCATTGACAAGTTGAACCAATCCAGATCGAAGTTCAAGAAGTTCAAAAGAGACGAAAACAAAAAGCACTCAGAGTTAAAGAGGGATATCGACAATTTGAGAAACAAGATTTCCAAGTACAATACCAAACAAAGTGTCGAGAGCAGAACTTCAGGGAAATTGAAGGGCTTAAAACACTCGGTATTACAACTTGAAGGTGAAATTGAAGACTTGAAGAAAAGCGTAAGCTTGGAAGAAGAAGAACTGAGCAAGGCAGATAAGAAGTTCCGTGCCGAAGAGCTGATTTTGAAGTCACAAATCCAGAAGCTTTCCAAGAGCAACGACGTACTTGAGGCCCTGATTAACAAATTGAAAAGGGAATTGAAGAATTTGGAAATGGAGTACGCCCAGCATCAAAGCAAAACTGAAAGGTTGAATCTGAAGAAGGAAGCAAAGCTTGAAGAATTGAACAGAATCCAGGTCGAGATCAAGAACACCAAGAAAAATGAGATGATGCTCAAGAGTTCCAAGAGAAATAAAAGATACCAGGAGAGATATGAAGTGATCTTGCCAAAATTATCCAACGCCATAACTGAATTGCAAAGAGAGCTTGAAGAAATACTTACCAAGAGCAATGACAGCTACGAGAGTGCTGCCAACGACGATTCTTAGCTCGGATGAAAATAATATGCATTCTAAATAATATTGTAAATACCATGCCATCAATAGTTATATTGTAAAACCTATGTACATGTAGAAGATTTGGTCTGCTCAGGCCAACACATCACCAATTCTATGAAAATTCCTGTTATAGTAGAGTAGACCTCCCGTCGGCTTGATCTCCTTCTGATTAGGGGATATGATCTGCAAGACCTCAACTACCCATATCTCGTGACTATCTATTTCAAATACCAGGCGCTTCTTGCATATGAACGCTCTTTCCGCTTCGTTCAATATTGGGATCTGGAGCCCATTTATCGAGTGGAAGTGCCAGTCCTTCCCCTCTTCAAGAGTGTCGAACGGAGTGGTCTTTTCGTGAAAGATCTCACCATCGTCCTCCTCCGGCGCCCCAGACAGCTCCAGCGGGGATTCTGACGAGCCTTGTGGATTTGCAGCAGCGCTGGAGCCACTGCCGCTATCAAATAGTCGAGGTTTCGTGGAGGATGTTGATGCAACTGGACGTTTGATCCCATTGGCAAATAGCCTGCCCAACAGAACCGAGGCCGGTGTTGGAGGGAGCACATGTAACGCTAGATGACTCAGCTCGTGCAACGTTTGCGAGGTATATGAGGGGAGGTGTAGGTTGAACTGAAGGAGCGGAGTTGGGAAAACTGATAGCGAGCACGTCGATGACAATGTCATCCCATGGAGTGAAGAAATAGGTAGAGATGAGGTGGAGGCGGGTGAAGGAGGTGCAAACTGTCCTGCAGTTAATATCATTGCCTGGCTTGATACACGGGCCATTGTCGACTTGAAGGCATCTTGGAGCGCCGTCGAGGTAAATCGGCGGACAGCTATTCCTTTCATTGATTAGTATGTGAACAGGGAGAGGGGCAATTTCAGCATTGATGCAACAAGAGATGCATTTTATGTCGAGAAAACTAAAGACTGCACAAATTTAATACTGCAGCAACCTGAGGTTTGCAGAGAGTGAGAGTGAGAGTGAGAGTGAGAGTGAGAGAGAGAAAAAAAAAAAATCTCCGCGACGGGGAATTGAACCCCGGTCTACCACGCGACAAGCGGTAATTCTAGCCACTAAACTATCACGGATTTTGTTTCTGATGGAAACACCACCTGTGAATACACCAAAGAGTTGACCATTAGTCTTGGAAGTGCCAGTATATCGTTCTCATCTGATACGTTCCCCGCTATAGTACAATCGCAGAGTATACTCTTGGCAAGACCTTCTAGGGCAAGTTGACTGAGACTGTTAAATAGAAGACAATATCGGACGCTAACGCTTTGGTGCGCAGTGGAGACCTCATCGGCTTGCAGCTTGCAACTTTTCTTTCGTTCGCACGCCAAAACCAAGCGCGCAGTGTTTTTGTTTTGGTTTGTTTACAAATCGCAAACCTATGCTACTGAAGCCTCTTGGTGTTTGCATTAGCTCAACAGCGATAATCTCAACTGCCACGACAAGCACCTGCTTAAGATTGCATTCATGCTAGATGATCCTTCTGCTTTAGAAAGGTTGCTCACATCGTACCTCAATCCATTGCTGCAGTCGCAGGAGAACATAAGCAAATCGCCAACGAAAGCAAGGCCCACCAGTTCGATCGTATTCGATTCGGCTACGCAAGTCATAAACAGCGTCCTCAATCCCTCATTGTCTGATGCTAGTGACACCGACAGGCGTCTCCCATACGCACTAGTAGGGAAGGCGTTTAAGTGCCTTCATAAGCAATCCCACACGCTCCCGCGGGAGCGAAGACTACGTCTAATCCGCAATCACGAAGCATACATCATAAAGCTATTAGACTCGAAAAACTATACAGAAGGCGGAAAGGAGTTGGAAACACTCTACAACGTCTTGCAAGACGAGAATTCTAATGAGGGTTCAGCATCAGTATCGAGAGACATGGAATGGCTCCAGCTTGGTGGTATATCATACACTGCCAAGAATAGGCTGCAAACGCCACCAACAATCGTAATTGCATTCAACTTCCTTTACTTGCAGTATATCCTTCAAAATTTAACGCTAAGAATAAAATCCCATGCTCATACTGAAGGAGAGATGGTGGGCCTCCTCAGCCAAATTGTTAACCTTTTTGCATCTTCGAGTCCATTCAGTCAATGGCTAAGTATTAGTGAAACCAAGGCTAAGCACGAGGCAAGTATTTTGAAACAATTGTACGGAATAGAGAAAATTGTGAGGCACTTGCTGAAGAAGCAATTAACAAACCGAGACACAGACGGTGCCAAGTCTCAGGATGTCCCTCAAGGTCGCCTATCACGTGGCTCCAAGGTTACACTCATTTTGAGCTTGAAAATACTACAGTACCTGGTACGCCTTGATAGACCTATAGAAAATCAAAACGAGAGAATCGAAGCAATAAAAAAGTACCAGTCATACAGTCGGGATTATTCAGATGACGACTTGATAAAAGCATGTATCACAGACTTGCTTACCGTCCTTCCAACAACCCATCCCGTGTATGGTCATCTAAACGTGCCAGAACGAACTTCACCAGATACATCTTCCTTTCGAAGCTTCCATGTCAATATGGCCCCATCAACGCTGATGCTGAAACTGTTAACGGAAGAAGTTGTCCTCCACTCAGCATCACAACTTCTCAATCTTCCTATTTCTCATGTCACTTCGATCGAATCTTTACTACAAAACTATTCTTCTAATTTGCACGTGCTTCAGTTATTGTTACACTACATCTCGAATTCAACTACTGGGCCCTTGTCAAAATCTCATCTCAGATATATTGATCATATTTCACTTCAAATGAAAAACACCATTTCCGCATTACATGGAACCTCTAATGATACTAATAATACCGGAGAAATAATAGACTTATTGTCTACATTACTTGCATTACTTTCACATCACAAGAATTTTAAGCGATTAAGGAATATTTCCAATCTCTTTTTTAACTTGGCTCACAAAGTGCCAACAAAGGTAAAGCATTCGGTTGTATGTTGGAATAGCTGTATCACATGTGAGTTATTCATCTGTGCATCGGATCATGAACTGAATTTGCTTACTCACTTGCCTATCCTTCGAATGAAAGTGGAGAAAATAGCTAACGCATTGTACGAGATTCAGTTATACGAAGAGTCAGGTATTATACTTGTAAAATACTTAGAGACAATTGCAAAAACTTCCGATTACGATGACTCCACGATGCATCTTAATCCTTTAAATCAACCTTTGATAATTCAGATGCTAGCCAAAAACTTGCTAGCAGAGAACAGCATTTCAATCGCAATATGTGACAACACGGAAATAACTGATAGACTCAGGTATACTATATATATCGAAGTTATACAGTTTTTAGAGAAGCTAGGAAAAAGTCAGGAAATCACCTCGGTAACAAACTATCTCACCGAAAACCTCAAATTTGGAAGTAAATATTATGAGTTGGCTGTTGCGTACCATTATTACAAATTGAACGGATTGACTCATTATTTGGATTTAGAAATAATGGAAACTGACTTCCTTCACGAAGATTCAAGACATCATTTAATGCTAAGTGAAATCTACTTGCAACGCACTTTGAAATTAGGCGGAGATTATAGTAAAGTGAACCACTACGTGACATCATCCATAAAGAGTTTCAACGATTGGAAGTTGACAAAGGCAGAAAATAGCTACAGTGCCTGTGCTTCCCATTTAAAGAGCCTCTTCACCTTTCTACTATGTAATGAAATGATTGATGAGTTGTTACAATTGAAAGAACTGGCCATGCAAATTGGAAATTTAAGCCAAACTGATGAAATCTATTTAGATCTGGTCCAAATAGGTGCTTACTTGTCAAAGCTACATACTACTGATCATTTCGAGGACAAAATAAACTTATTACTCAAAACTTCCGGTGAGTCCTTCAAATCGATGAATCTTGCTAAAGTCAACGTCCAAGAAGTTTTACATTGGAAATTAGCTCAATTTGAATATTGCATAATGTGCAGCAAAGAGGAAGCACATCAGTTATACGTTTCAATTACCAAGTTTGTCACTTCCAAGATCAACATCGAAGATAAACGTCAATCAGCAGAAGTTAAATTTTCAAACTTATTGCTTGTCTCAAGATTTCGGTACCTCTGTGGAAAACACTTCACTAGTAAATCTGCTATAAACTATTGTCAAGCATATGAGAATTTTAGAATGGCAATAAAAATCATTCGTTCTTTGCTAAGAAGGATTGGATACGTGAAGCTCAATGACGTCCATTTGCAAATAAATGTTTTTGCGATCTCAATAGTCATCAAGGCTTACTATGAAATCATCAGATGCATGATGAAGTTGGGTATCAGTAATGATTTAAGGTATTTTTTGCTCGAGTATGAAGATACTTTAGAAAGTGCAACATGGCTTCTGACAGAAGTCAGGCTGGTTCATTTAATGAGAATTGCAAATGTTTATTACTATTTGCAAGAGCCTCAAAGAGTGGTTGAAATTTCAGCAATAGCTGACGGTTTGAAACATGATTATTTGGAGACCAATCCTTGCGTTTGCGATGACAGTGTGCTTAACAAGTTGATTGTAGCAGATGTGAATTCTGATACGCGCCAAACAGCGAATGTGAGCCTTCAAAGTCTTGCGAACGATCCTAATCCACGAGTCCTATTCAAATACTTGCAAAGTCTAACTCGGGTCCTTGATTCTGATTCTGATATAGGTGAATTGAATGTCGCAAAAGACTTGTACTATCTGATCATCAAGCTGACAATATCATACAAAATTGCAGTTCGTCAAGTATTGATGAAGAACGCTAACGATCCAACCAGTACCCTCTTGTCAGCATTTGGTTTCTTCAAGAATATCTTTTCAATAGCTTCGAGTTTAAAGGTGTTGTCTCCTCTCGAGCTAAAGGATATGGCTCATTATTTGGTGTGCTGTGGTATGAAGTTGCTACACTCAGGAAGTGTAAAACTCACTCACAATTACTATGAAAATTCTCTGTTCTTCTTACGTGAACTATTCATTAGTCAGGATTACTCTAAGAGTTTGTCTTTTCAGAATTCGAAGGAAATTTACCGCAATTTCTCAGACAGATTCTTTCCTGAAATATCCATGGACCATCAATCGGAAAATCAGATTGATATTGCTTTAGACTTAAGCATTATACCTAAATCCTGGGCAGTTATATGCATTGATTATTGTGAATTCACAGGAAAACTTTCGATCTTCAAGTACAAAAATGGTAAAACTTTTCATATTGATTTGTGTTTGAAAAGATGGATTGAAAGAGGGAACGACGGAATCATTAACTTCAAGGAATTTCAGGAAAACTTTCGAAGTATTATCAAACATAGCAATATTTCGACAAAACGTGAAGTAACTTCAAAGATAAAGTCCAAAGACCAAAGACGGGATTGGTGGAAAAATAGGTTTTTGTTAGATTTAAGGTTGAAAGAGTTATTAGATGGTATAGAAAAGTCCTGGCTTGGCGGCTTTAAAGCTATGTTTGACACAACTTTTGACATTGAAGAGTTTGAAAAGCTTCAGTTTCAACTATGCAAAATATTTAAAGAAGAGACTGAGACTGAAATTACGGATTTCAACGAAGAGGTTGTTGGCCTCTTGATTTCAGCGCGTTCTGATGTATCTGACGAACAATTTGATGATATTTTATACTACCTTTTCGAAGGAAAAGGAGTAAGTAAGAAAAATTTCGAAAGTATTAAAATGAAAATGATGGGCGTCATTGACAAGTACGGCAAAATCCTTCCACAAACGAAGCAAGATCATATTGTTCTAATTCCAAGTACAAATTGCTCTTTCATTCCTTGGGAATCTCTCCTGTTTTTACGAGGTAAATCTGTTTCCAGAATGCCTTCAGTAAAGTCGTTGATTAGCACGCTCAATTCAAATCATAACCTTCTGGTGATTCAAAATAATATAAAGGAATCAAAAGTATACTTTCTTATTAATCCCGAGGGTGATCTCAGCCGAACTGAGTCTAATTTTGGATCCAACTTCACCAATTCCTCGGATTCGTGGCAGGGGGTATTGGGAAAAGAGCCTGAAGAGAGCCAATTACTATCCAACTTATTGAAGTCAGACTTGTTTATTTACTTGGGCCATGGCGGATGTGAGCAATACATCAGGACCTCAGATATGTTGAGATTAACATCAGCTAATGGAAATGCGTGTGGTGCGAGATTGCCACCAAGTCTCTTAATCGGATGTTCTTCAGGAGCACTACAATTGAATGGACTTCTAGAGCCAAGTGGAAATGTATACAATTGGTTGACTGCTGGAAGCTCTATGTTATTGGTGAATTTATGGGATGTAACTGATAAAGATATTGACGCCTTCAGCCAATCTGTTTTCAAAAAGTGGGGGTTATTCAAAGATGGATCTCGACCTGTGAATATCTGTGAAGCTGTCGATGAAAGTAGAGATTCTTGTGTCTTGAAGTACTTGAATGGCTGCTCCCCGGTTGTTTATGGGCTTCCTTTGCATTTAGAAAGTTTAAATTGAAGATGTGTTAGCAGATATGAAATATCCACAAACTTGTCATACATAGAGCAAATACGAGTAATGAATATTCAATTTTTAACTAAACGAAGAGAATCCAAATGAAAGTTATACAAGCCAGTATAACAAAATATAGCTGGCACGAAAATCCTTGTACCAGTCTTACTGCACCACTAGTTTTCAAAATGGGTGGTAACGAGGTACTCCAGCTCGGTGTATCACTCGTGAATGTTTTCGAAGAAGGGACATGAGATGTCAAAGAATTCACGCTTGACTCCGTCTTTCGAGGAACTGATGATGAATAAGCTGAAATTGTGCTAATGGCACTTTGAGTCTCTGTGCCACCACCATTGAGCAGCGTTTTCAATCCAGAATTTGCCACCTGAATAGGTCTGTTTGTGGTATTAAAGTTGTTCAGGTTTCCCTGCAAAATTGTTTGGGCAGATAACGAAGTGCAAATCTCTGTTTTCCTTGTATCGTTGAAACTTTCATAATTGAAGTTACTATAGTTCGTTGAAACTTTTATGATTGAAGTTACTATAAGCGACTTCGAGGTTGTAAGTGTGGGATTGCTATTGGAATTACTTGAAAATGGAGTAGTAACCTCCAGGAAACGCTCTTCGGGTCTGATAGCACTTGACGTTAGCGTGCCTCTTGAAGATGTGTCCTCTATAAAGTCTGTCTTCACCAGCATTTCAGGAGGATGAATCGATGATGCTTTCCATGAAGGCAATAGCAGTGGGGTATTTGAGACTAACACATCCGGGGGTGAAGTGACCGAGCTGATTACCATGTTACTCAGAAAAAAGGTAGAAAGTAGATCATGTTGGTCTTGTGTTTGAGGAACTGTGCTTGAACTAGAAAAGTTGTAATCCTGGCTTTTGTAATCAGGTTCAAAAATTGCAGTGGAGAAATTTACTGCCAACCCATTCGGCATTATCATCTTGAAATCTAAATTAGCGGAGGCTTCAGTATTTACATAAACAATTCTGATAGGAACTAGTTCACCAGCTGTTAATGGTACGACTGCCGTATCGGAGTAAGTTCTCCTTGAAAAATAGCTATTATCCCTCTTTTGGAGCACAGAACCGTATATATCATAGTGACTGATGAAAATGCCAATTCCGTCTGCGATATTTGCAAACTCAAGAGTGTAGTCCCCCGTTAATGGGGGCATAAACAACCCTGTCAATTCCAAAGTGAAATTCGTTGTGGAGATATTGTACCCATAAACTAAACCATACTCAGGAATTGACGGGCCAACTGATGAATCAAACAGGAAATCGATATTGACAACCCCGTCAATCCTTTTTAGTATCTCATTTGATGCATAACCAGATTTGTAGTAATCTGGTTTTTTCACCAAAATCTCGTTTGCTAAAGGATAGGGATAGAATCTAGCAAGGAAACCTGATTCCATATTGCTCCGAGAAGGCACGCTAGATTTTAAGCTCGCTGGAGTTATTGTTGTCAGCTCAGTGATTGATTGCCTGGAGGGACTAGGTGTTGTAGATGAATCTCCCCCGTACAGCAAGTCACTTGAAGTCACCCGGCTCTGAGATATCATGTATTCTGTCACTGGTAAATTCAGTGAGGAACGTCCATCCAGCTGATTCAATCTCACTGTACCACTTTCCAGATTCCTTATGACTGACTCGTTTAATACACTGTTTGCTTCAGTCAGTATGGTAGACATAGTTTTGAATACAGTCCTCGTGGGAAGTGTGGTATCAGGTTCTATGCCAGTTTCTATACTTTTCTTTACAGCATCAGTTCTCAAAATCAGTGATGATGCCAATATTGTAACATCAGGAGTAGGCTCATGCGTTACTTGCAAGCTCGAAGATTCACCATCTAACATGGAACTAAAATTGCTCTCAATGTCAGGATGGCTTGCTACGCTGTTAGTGACATGGGGAGAAACTGAACTAAGCATGCCAAAATAATCGTTTGACGATGGCTTACCTTGTGTCGGAGCTGGAAACGCAGAATCAATTGAGTTATTGAAACGACAAGATTTACACTCTATCTCGATAGTCAGTTCAGAAACGACATGCGACAGAAAAGTTTCATCACTTTGTGAGACACCTGATATTGACGTTTGATATACATTGATTCCTTTTGTTGATGCAGCAATGGTTGAAGGGTTAACTACAATGCTTCCCGTATTTGTTGAGGCTGGCTTAGATAAGTCTTGGCTCCTCGAGCTAGTAGATGCAAACGATGAGTCTTGGGTAACACTTGAAGTTATGCCCAGTAAACCCTTTAAGCTACTTGTACCAAAATTGATATACCCTCTAGAGCTTAAGGCTGTTTGAGATTGATGTCCCTCAAGACTAGTCAAAGTTCCTGATTCTGACGAAAATTCCTTATCAGCAGCTGTCTTGGTGAACATGAGAGCTGAGTTACTCTCAACCCTGTTCGAAAACAGCTTTAATTGTGAACAATCTTGGCTGCTTGTAATTGTAATTTGAAGCTCATGAGGACTTGAAGATGCAACTTCATCGGCACTTTTTATGCTGCTATGTGGCAATGATTTTTCCTTTTCATTTGTACTGGAACTAGAAACTGGAAAAGAGGAGGAATTCTGGTTGTTGATTGAAATAAAAGATAGATACGATTGGCTATTCCCGTAACTGCTTGAGCTGGTAGGAAGTGGCCATTCGTGAGTTTCATATGCACTTGAAATAAATAGCGGTGCTGTATCAGTTTCCGTAACACTCAATCTTGTTTCAATCGGAGATTTATTGAAGTTTGTGTTACTCGAGTATGCATTATTGCCATTGAACAAATCCTTCGAAGATGAGGGCAGTCCCAGTACACGACCAGTTTCCCTGCTTGTCACAAAATTATCACTGGCAGTAACCGAATCGGTTCCTCGTACTTGAATTTCGGAAGTCTGAGTTGAAGTTATCAGATAGCCAAAATCAAGACTACTTGTGATAAGTTTGACCTCGATGGAAGCTGCATGTTCAGAAATGGTCAGAGTGAACGCAGGCGCATGACTTGTGTCGGAAGTTATCTGCGACAGTGATACAACAACGCTTGTCGAAATGGATTTGCTCGTGGAATCATCTTTGAAATTTCTTGTACTTATTGATCCACTTTTTGTAAAAAAGGCCAGAGCTGGAAGAGTGACTGTAGTTTCTTTTTCATGAATTTCACTCGAATAGGAAGCATTCCAGTTTAACCTCTCATTGGTAGAGTAGCCATAAGACAGCTTTGTCTCTGTAGACATGTAATGTGAACTAACAAATGTCAGAGTAGACGTACTGATAGATGTTAATTGAATTGTGTACTCCAGATGAAGCTGTGGCAAGCTAAATATGCTAGAATCGGTACTGACAGAAGTTTCAACTGCCGCGAGACTGGATTCAATCGAATGCCCCCATGTTGACGTGATTGTGAGAGGAGTTGGAACTTCGATTATAACCGTCTCAGTTCCTCCAATACTAGCAGCATCCGTCTTTGTTGATTGGAACGAGTATCCCCAAGTTGAGGTAATTGTTGTGATAGGAGTTGGAACTTCGATTATAAACGTCTCAGTTCCTCCACTAGCAACATCCGTCTTTCTTGATTGTAACGAGTATCCCCAAGTTGACGTAACCGTCGTGATAGGAGTTGGAACTTCGATTACAACCGTCTCAGTTCCTCCAATACTAGCAACATCCGTCTTCGTTGATTGGAACGAGTATCCCCAGGTTGACGTGATTGTTGTGATAGGAGTTGGAACTTCGATTATAACCGTCTCAGTTCCTCCAATACTAGCAACATCCGTCTCTATTGATTGAAACGAGTATCCCCATGTAGACGTAACCGTCGTGATAGGAGTTGGAACTTCGATTATAACCGTCTCAGTTCCTCCAATACTAGCAACATCCGTCTTTGTTGATTGGAACGAGTATCCCCAAGTTGAGGTAATTGTTGTGATAGGAGTTGGAACTTCGATTATAACCGTCTCACTTCCTCCACTAGCAACATCCGTCTTTCTTGATTGTAACGAGTATCCCCAAGTTGACGTAACCGTCGTGATAGGAGTTGGAACTTCGATTACAACCGTCTCAGTTCCTCCAATACTAGCAACATCCGTCTTTGTTGATTGGAACGAGTATCCCCATGTAGACGTGATTGTTGTGATAGGAGTTGGAACTTCGATTATAACCGTCTCAGTTCCTCCAATACTAGCAACATTCGACTTTGTTGATTGAAACGAGTATCCCCACGTAGACGTAACCGTTGTTTTTGGAGTGGGAACAAAGATGATGATAGTATTCGTTCCTCCTGGTTCCAAAATTGTGCTCGCGCTAGTAATAGAATTGCTCCAAGTAGAGTAGGATATTCTCAGAGGAGTGGGCACAAATACGTCAACTACTGCAGTATTTCCTGGTGTATTGCCGAAAGTTGTTGTACTAGGCAAGTCAATTTCAGTAGTTTTAGTATGAGTAATAGTTGGAATAGGAATATCAACTTCCACAACTGCTGTTTCACCTGGCTCTAAATTAAAAGTTTTGGTTGTGGTAGACAATTCGTTCCAGGTGATAGTAGTAGTGCTAATAGGAATCTGATGGTTGATGATGACAGTTGCAGTATCTCCCAGTCCATAGCTAGTAAGCGTAGTTTGACTGCCAGTCCACGTGCTTTGTATCGTTGTCATAGACAAAGGTAGCTCTACAAGAATTGTCTCCAGCTCCGCACCCGTAACGTAAGGAAGCGTCTGAAGTCTTTCAACTTCACCAAACCACTTAGTCGTAACAAAGTTAATTGCAGTCGCAGGATTTGACTCATCGGGGATATTGACCTGATTCCAGATAATGCTAGTACTATAATCACTTATGAATAAATTGAAAAGATCTAATGCAACACAATCATGAGAGTTTGTATAGTAGACTTGGTTTGAAAGTCCGCTTCCAGTTTTCAACAAAACATCCATGAAAACACGGTAGCCTATTTTGGCTTTATAATTGATTACCCAGGAGTTGCCCAAACAAATACCGCTATAACTTAGCCATCCAGAAGAAGACTGGGGATGATGCCAAGAGTTGAAGCTATTGCTCGCGCCAACATGGGAGTTTCCACAATCTATTGTTCCTTCTGCAAACAGCATGCCTATAGTTCCAGTGTATGTTCCATCGAGAGAGCCTCCTACAACAAAGCTCGAGCATCCTGCTCCAAGAAGGTAGTATTGTGACCTCTTCAATGAAAACACTGGTCTCTCTGCTATTACCATCATGGAGGGGTCCGTGTACAAATTTGGATTCAGATAACTTGAGAGACGAACTGGGATTGAGAGTTGAATGATTCCATCCCACCAAGTGACTGAGTTTGGTCCAAGTTGACTGCAGGACGAAGCAGCCCACATATCCACTTGACTGCCTCCAAACCCTTGATTAAACGCAACTGGGAATTCGATTGAACCAAATACGAGTGTGTCTTGGTTACTTGCTAATGTCACTGTACATTGTAGCTCTGAATGACCAAATAATAACTCTCCCGCAAAAAGTATACAATTAGCATACGAAGCACCGTTCGCAATAAGATTCAACGACGAGAGGTCAGAATTGAAGTCATAAACACAGGGAAGAGTTAGCTTGAACGTATCTCCAGGATTAACAAACCGAAAGTCCAAGGACCAACCAACTGTAGCAATCCAAGTACCTTGCGAGCCAAAAGCCACAGAACTATACGGGTTAACGTTCAGATATACTATTGATTCAATAGAAGTAAATACACCGCTTATTTGGTTTCCATTCGATAATACCAAAAGTCCCAAAACTAAAACAAATACAACTAAAGCCATTCTAAAGGTGAAATTTGTGATTCGCTTTTCAATCGATTTGTTCGTATAGGTCGTTCCATAGGCATTTCAATGAAACAATGTTACCTTTTATATGGTTCTGAACGAAAATTTTCAGTCGTATACTTGGTGTGGCATTATTGGAAGACGAACTAAATGGCAGCAAAGAATACCAAAGACTCTCATATTTCATATATGCAAGGGCGCTTGGTATGCAAAAAATACAAAATGCTGCAAACTGAAGTTTGGACGAAACGTCTTTTGTCTTGAATCCAAAAGAAATATGCCCTCCTATACTTGTTTCTTTTGGTAACCACGAATGGCTCTCATGAAAAAAACACCTTACCGGAATTGTAGGTCTGGTGCATGAAGTCCTATGTTGAACAATAGTATACCTGTACCAAGATATAATTTGCTCGCCTATGTTGAGAAGTAGATAGAAGTCTTCGCTAGTGATTACTGAATGTGATGCAGTACTGCTTCCCGTGTTATTAGCTAATTTAAGAACGATGCGCCATGAATATTGATTCTTTTCAAGACCGGCCAATTTTTAAGTTTAGATTCATTGTCATGTTACACTTGGTATCGTGCTTAATCCGAATTCCAATATACATCACGGAGTCCACCATTGTAAAGCTCGTAACCGAGTACATGTCATGTATACCTTATCTGAACTAATATCATATTTGTTGAAGGGTTGCTTGAAAACAACACCGACAAGATGTATAATGGCAAGAAGTGACTTCTCATCACGTCAGCGTACATAATTCGATATACAGCGCTTAAATAAACGATCAAAGATAGGAGTAACCCCTTCGTAATCACTGCTATACGGGAGATCTGGTTGTTTCTGAAAAAACTTTTACCGTAAATTTCTTTTTCAAACATCTTTTACCCAAGATACCTATTGGTGAAAAGAAATTAAAGTTTCCGAGTCAGTACTCGTCAAATACAATAGGCAAGACCGTAAAGCCCTTATATACGACCCAAATGCCTGTCGAAACAGCAATATTTGAAATATCAAACATATATGCATCTCATAAAGAGACAAAAAGTCAGCCACTAGTTGGAATCTCCGATAGCATGTTTGCGCAAATTGTCAAGGTACCCATGCTCCTTCGGACCAATACGATTCGGATTAACCGAACACGATATCATGAAGAGCCTCCTTTCTGCGAGGAATGTAAAAGTGAAAATTTTCAGACTCATCTAGAGCTTGGTTGATTATCATCGCCCCGTATTCTGAGAATTGATAAGACAAAAAAAAAAAACATACCCGTCTCCATAAACACCAAAGTCATACTAAGAACAAACTCTGAAAATATGAGCTGAAGCTTGTAAAAGAAAACAACTATGCACAGTTGCTAAATGCAAATTTGTTGCTTTTTTGCTTGAATATCCTGCAAATATTACACAGAAGCCCCCAATGTGGTTACATAGCTAGTTATAACTTCTGAAAAATGCTCCAACAATGTAGAGTGGATAGACTTCAAATTGGTCTCTCCCTGCAATTGAAAGAGTTATACTTTACTGAGTTTTGTGACTGCAACGATACCATCTGGCTTTATTCACGCCACAATAATCAATCACCTTGTCAAAATATGCTGTATTAAAAGTCTGATGACCTTTAGTTTTACGTATTTCTTTGCTTGTAGTACAGGTTATAGCTCCACGTACATTTGTGATGAAAAAATTTCTCCGCCTTTTCCAGTGCCTAGACTTTGCTTTTGAACATTATTGGAAATCATCTCATTATTTCGGATATCTATTTCGTGTGGACAAGAATGAAGATGATGTTGTTTCCACCTTTGAAATCTCCTGAAGCTTAGTGAAAGCTGGAGTTAGCATCTGATAATCAAGAGTCCGCAGGCCTGCATACTCGTAATCCACTAATTAGCGACATTTACGCGTCACTATCACGCAACCGCTACATGGTAAGCATTATATATCTAAATGTTTAATGGTTTATATAAAACTATAAATGTATCGAAATCTGAAGTTCGGTAGGCGTGGCCATTCCTTAATATGTTTGAAAGTATCGTAAGAAATTTTAATAGGTTAATTGACTATAAATTTCATCTCTATAATCACGAAAGTAGTAATGCAATGAATAATGTACTCTGACGGTACTAATTATACAAAGAAAATATAGGCTAATAATTCGAATTAGCTTCAAAGATCTTTGTTTCACGGGTATAAGAAGTTATCTGTTAAATGCGATGAGGAATTAAATAAAGTAAACAACGAAAATTGCTAACACTGAAATGATTGAAAGTTCACTCTTAGAGGAACCATTAGATTGTGGTACAACGACACTAGCGGTTTGAGAAGGTGAGCTCGTTGCTGAGGTCAAAGTAGTCACTGAGTTTGTTTGGGTTGGTCCGTTTGGAGAGCCACCAGTTTCTTGAGGTCCACTTGGTCCGTTTGGAGAGCCACCGGTTTCTTGAGGTCCACTTGGTCCATTTGGTGAGTTACCAGTTTCTTGTGGTCCACTTGGTCCGTTTGGAGAGCCACCGGTTTCTTGAGGTCCACTTGGTCCATTTGGTGAGTTACCAGTTTCTTGTGGTCCACTTGGTCCGTTTGGTGAGTTACCAGTTTCTTGTGGTCCACTTGGACCATTTGGTGAGCTACCAGTTTGTTGAGGTCCACTTGGGCCACTTGGTGAGCTACCAGTTTGTTGAGGTCCACTTGGGCCACTTGGTGAGTTACCAGTTTCTTGTGGTCCACTTGGACCATTTGGCGAGCTACCCGTTTGTTGTGGTCCACTTGGGCCACTTGGTGAGCTACCGGTTTGTTGAGGTCCACTTGGGCCACTTGGTGAGCTGCCAGTTTGTTGAGGTCCACTTGGGCCACTTGATGAGGACAGAGCGGTGCTAGAAGTTTTACCTGACGCAGGAACTGAAGTCTTAACACAGGTTGGGCAAGGAGTGGATGCGGAAGGTGGAGCACTCAGAGGGCCAGAAGGAGAAACACTGCTCGATGAAGGAGTGTTCAATGTATTCGAACTTGCGACACAAGTTGGACAGACTGTTGATGAAGAAGACGAACTGCTTGCAATCGATGATGAACTCGATTTTGAGCTACTAGCTGCTGGCGATGAAGAAGCACCTGATGGTTTGCTGCTAGTTGCCGTAGATGAAGAAGCAGTTGACGAAGCGCTCGATTGAGAGCTGCTAACTATCGAAGATGAAGAAGCAGTTGACGAAGCGCTCGATTGAGAGCTGCTAACTATCGAAGACGAAGAAGCAGTTGACGAGGTGCTTGATTGAGAGCTGCTAGCTATCGAAGATGAAGAAGCAGTTGACGAAGCGCTCGATTGAGAGCTGCTAACTATCGAAGATGAAGAAGCAGTTGACGAAGTGCTTGATTGAGAGCTGCTAGCTACCGACGATGGCTGTGAACTTGAAGGAACCGGTGAAGAAGCTGAACTTGGTACGACCGATGAGGAAGTAATTGGAGCAGAAGATGAGGCGGATGAAGAAGCAACAGAACTCGAGGCGACTGACGAAGGACCAGTGGTTGGGAATGAGGGTTGTGACGAACTACCTAAAGATGATTGCGAGCTAATAGCTGAGCTTGACAATGTAGATGAGGTAGTACTGCTGTTCCAGTATACAATCAGTGAGAATGATGAGGTCTGACTGCTAAGAATAGAACTTGGTACATCAATTTCAACAGTTGCAGTTCCACCTGGTGGAGCAGTGTGAGTTGTGGTAGAAGTAGTAAGTCCGGTCCAAGTCTTAGTAGTAGTGACAGTTGGAATTGGAACATCAACCTCAATAGTCTCAGTACCACCAGATGAGAATGGCTCAGTGATGGTGGTAGTACCAGATCCAGTCCAAGTAGAAGTGATGGTGGTAATTGGAGTAGAAGGAGTTGGTACATCGATCTCAACAGTAGCTGTGCCGCCTGGTGGAGCAGTGTGAGTTGTGGTAGATGTGGTGAGTCCAGTCCAAGTCTTGGTAGTGGTAACAGTTGGAATTGGAACATCAACCTCAATAGTCTCAGTACCACCAGATGAGAATGGCTCAGTGATGGTGGTAGTACCAGATCCAGTCCAAGTAGAAGTGATGGTGGTAATTGGAGTAGAAGGAGTTGGTACATCGATCTCAACAGTAGCTGTGCCGCCTGGTGGAGCAGTGTGAGTTGTGGTAGATGTGGTGAGTCCAGTCCAAGTCTTGGTAGTGGTAACAGTTGGAATTGGAACATCAACCTCAATAGTCTCAGTACCACCAGATGAGAATGGCTCAGTGATGGTGGTAGTACCAGATCCAGTCCAAGTAGAAGTGATGGTCGTGATTGGAGTAGAAGGAGTTGGTACATCGATCTCAACAGTAGCAGTGCCACCTGGTGGAGCAGTGTGAGTTGTGGTAGATGTGGTGAGTCCAGTCCAAGTCTTGGTAGTGGTGACAGTTGGAATTGGAACATCAACCTCAATAGTCTCAATACCACCAGACGAGAATGGCTCAGTGATGGTGGTAGTACCAGATCCAGTCCAGGTTGAGGTAACGGTTGTGATTGGGTAAGGAACGTCAATCTCAACGGTAGCAGTGCCGCCTGGTGGAGCAGTGTGAGTTGTGGTAGAAGTAGTAAGTCCGGTCCAAGTCTTTGTAGTAGTAACCGTTGGAATTGGAACATCAACCTCAATAGTCTCAATACCACCAGATGAGAATGGCTCAGTGATGGTGGTAGTACCAGATCCGGTCCAAGTAGAAGTAACAGTGGTGAGTGGAGTTGGAACCTCAATTTCAACAGTGTCAGTGCCGCCTGGAGGACCAGTGATCGTGGTAGTAGCAGTAGTCAGTCCAGACCAAGTAACTGTGATAGTAGTGGTTGGAGTTGGAACATCAACAATAATTGACTCAGTTCCACCGGAAGATGGAGTTTCAGTCACAGTAGTGGTGTATGATCCAGTCCAAGTACTGGTGAGGTGGGTTTCTGGATACGGAACGTCAATCTCAACGGTAGCAGTACCACCTGGTGGAGCAGTGTGGGTAGTGGTAGAAGTAGTGAGTCCGGTCCAAGTCTTAGTAGTAGTGACAGTTGGAATTGGAACATCAACCTCAATAGTCTCAATACCACCAGACGAGAATGGCTCAGTGATGGTGGTAGTACCAGATCCAGTCCAGGTTGAGGTGACGGTTGTGATTGGGTAAGGAACATCAATCTCAACGGTAGCAGTTCCACCTGGTGGAGCAGTGTGAGTGGTGGTAGAAGTAGTAAGTCCAGTCCAAGTCTTAGTAGTGGTAACAGTAGGAATTGGAACATCAACCTCAATAGTCTCAGTGCCACCAGACGAGAATGGCTCAGTGATGGTGGTAGTACCAGATCCAGTCCAGGTTGAGGTGACGGTTGTGATTGGGTAAGGAACGTCAATCTCAACGGTAGCAGTTCCACCTGGTGGAGCGGTGTGAGTGGTGGTAGATGTGGTGAGTCCAGTCCAAGTCTTTGTTGTAGTAACAGTTGGAATTGGAACTTCAACTTCAATAGTTTCAGTACCGCCAGATGAGAATGGCTCAGTGATAGTGGTAGTCCCAGATCCAGTCCATGTAGACGTAACAGTGGTGAGAGGAGTTGGAACTTCAATTTCAACAGTATCAGTGCCGCCTGGAGGACCAGTGATCGTGGTAGTAGCAGTAGTCAGTCCAGACCAAGTAACTGTGATAGTAGTGGTTGGAGTTGGAACGTCAACAATAACTGACTCAGTTCCACCGGAAGATGGAGTTTCAGTTACAGTAGTAGTGTATGATCCAGTCCAAGTACTGGTGAGGTGAGTTTCTGGGTAAGGAACGTCAATCTCCACGGTAGCTGTACCACCTGGAGTAGCAGTGTGAGTGGTAACAGAAGTGGTAAGTCCAGTCCATGTCTTAGTAGTTGTAACAGTTGGAATTGGAACTTCAACTTCAATAGTCTCAGTGCCACCAGACGAGAATGGCTCAGTGATGGTGGTAGTACCAGATCCAGTCCAGGTTGAGGTGACCGTTGTGATTGGGTAAGGAACGTCAATTTCAACGGTAGCAGTGCCACCTGGTGGAGCAGTGTGAGTGGTGGTAGAAGTAGTAAGTCCGGTCCAAGTCTTAGTAGTGGTAACAGTAGGAATTGGAACATCAACCTCAATAGTCTCAATACCGCCAGAAGAGAATGGCTCAGTGATGGTGGTGGTTCCAGATCCGGTCCAAGTAGAAGTAACAGTGGTAAGAGGAGTTGGAACATCAATCTCAACAGTAGCAGTACCACCTGGTGGAGCAGTGTGGGTAGTGGTAGAAGTAGTGAGTCCGGTCCAAGTCTTAGTAGTGGTAACCGTTGGAATTGGAACATCAACCTCAATAGTCTCAATACCACCAGATGAGAATGGCTCAGTGATGGTGGTAGTACCAGATCCGGTCCAGGTTGAGGTGACGGTAGTGAGTGGAGTTGGAACTTCAATCTCAACAGTAGCAGTACCACCTGGTGGAGCAGTGATCGTGGTAGTAGCAGTAGTCAGTCCAGTCCAAGTAACCGTGATAGTAGTGGTTGGAGTTGGAACATCTACTATGATAGACTCCGTTCCACCAGTAGATGGAGTTTCAGTGACGGTAGTAGTGTAAGAACCAGTCCAAGTGCTAGTAAGGTGAGTTTCTGGGTAAGGAACGTCAATCTCAACGGTAGCAGTACCACCTGGAGTAGCAGTGTGAGTAGTAGTGAAGGAAGTCAATTGATCCCAAGTCTTAGTAGTTGTGACAGTAGGAATTGGAACTTCAACCTCAATAGTCTCAGTACCTCCAGAAGAGAATGGCTCAGTGATCGTGGTAGTACCAGATCCAGTCCAAGTAGAAGTGATGGTTGTGATTGGAGTAGGAACATCGATCTCAACGGTAGCAGTTCCACCTGGTGGAGCAGTGTGAGTAGTAGTGGATGTGGTGAGTCCGGTCCAAGTCTTAGTAGTAGTGACAGTAGGAATTGGAACATCAACCTCAATAGTCTCAATACCACCGGATGAGAATGGCTCAGTGATGGTGGTAGTTCCAGATCCGGTCCAAGTAGAAGTAACAGTGGTAAGAGGAGTTGGCACATCAATCTCAACGGTAGCAGTACCACCTGGTGGAGCAGTGTGAGTAGTGGTAGATGTGGTGAGTCCAGTCCAAGTCTTCGTTGTAGTAACAGTTGGAATTGGAACATCAATTTCAATAGTCTCAGTACCGCCAGATGAGAATGGCTCAGTGATGGTGGTAGTCCCAGATCCAGTCCATGTAGACGTAACAGTGGTGAGAGGAGTTGGAACTTCAATTTCAACAGTATCAGTGCCGCCTGGAGGACCAGTGATCGTGGTAGTAGCAGTAGTCAGTCCAGACCAAGTAATCGTGATAGTAGTGGTTGGAGTTGGAACGTCAACAATAATTGACTCAGTTCCACCGGAAGATGGAGTTTCAGTCACAGTAGTGGTGTATGATCCAGTCCAAGTACTGGTGAGGTGGGTTTCTGGGTAAGGAACGTCAATCTCAACGGTAGCAGTACCACCTGGTGGAGCAGTGTGAGTTGTGGTAGATGTGGTGAGTCCAGTCCAAGTCTTCGTTGTAGTAACAGTTGGAATTGGAACATCAATTTCAATAGTCTCAGTACCACCAGAAGAGAATGGCTCAGTGATGGTGGTAGTTCCAGATCCAGTCCAAGTAGAAGTAACAGTGGTGAGAGGAGTTGGCACATCAATCTCGACAGTAGCAGTACCACCTGGTGGAGCAGTGTGAGTTGTGGTAGAAGTAGTAAGTCCAGTCCAAGTCTTAGTAGTGGTAACAGTAGGAATTGGAACATCAACCTCAATAGTCTCAATACCGCCAGAAGAGAATGGCTCAGTGATGGTGGTAGTACCAGATCCAGTCCAAGTAGAAGTAACAGTGGTAAGAGGAGTTGGAACGTCAATCTCAACGGTAGCAGTGCCGCCTGGTGGAGCAGTGTGAGTAGTGGTAGAAGTAGTAAGTCCAGTCCATGTCTTAGTGGTGGTAACAGTTGGAATTGGGACTTCAATTTCAATAGTCTCAGTACCACCAGAAGAGAATGGCTCAGTGATGGTGGTAGTACCAGATCCAGTCCAGGTTGAGGTGACGGTAGTGAGTGGAGTTGGAACTTCAATCTCAACAGTAGCAGTACCACCTGGTGGAGCAGTGATCGTGGTAGTAGCAGTAGTCAGTCCAGTCCAAGTAACCGTGATAGTAGTGGTTGGAGTTGGAACATCTACTATGATAGACTCCGTTCCACCAGTAGATGGAGTTTCAGTGACGGTAGTAGTGTAAGAACCAGTCCAAGTGCTAGTAAGGTGAGTTTCTGGGTAAGGAACGTCAATCTCAACGGTAGCAGTACCACCTGGAGTAGCAGTGTGAGTAGTAGTGAAGGAAGTCAATTGATCCCAAGTCTTAGTAGTTGTGACAGTAGGAATTGGAACTTCAACCTCAATAGTCTCAGTACCTCCAGAAGAGAATGGCTCAGTGATCGTGGTAGTACCAGATCCAGTCCAAGTAGAAGTGATGGTTGTGATTGGAGTAGGAACATCAATCTCAACGGTAGCAGTTCCACCTGGTGGAGCAGTGTGAGTGGTGGTAGAAGTAGTAAGTCCAGTCCAAGTCTTAGTAGTGGTAACAGTAGGAATTGGAACATCAACCTCAATAGTCTCAGTGCCACCAGACGAGAATGGCTCAGTGATGGTGGTAGTACCAGATCCAGTCCAGGTTGAGGTGACGGTTGTGATTGGGTAAGGAACGTCAATCTCAACGGTAGCAGTTCCACCTGGTGGAGCGGTGTGAGTGGTGGTAGATGTGGTGAGTCCAGTCCAAGTCTTTGTTGTAGTAACAGTTGGAATTGGAACTTCAACTTCAATAGTTTCAGTACCGCCAGATGAGAATGGCTCAGTGATAGTGGTAGTCCCAGATCCAGTCCATGTAGACGTAACAGTGGTGAGAGGAGTTGGAACTTCAATTTCAACAGTATCAGTGCCGCCTGGAGGACCAGTGATCGTGGTAGTAGCAGTAGTCAGTCCAGACCAAGTAACTGTGATAGTAGTGGTTGGAGTTGGAACGTCAACAATAACTGACTCAGTTCCACCGGAAGATGGAGTTTCAGTTACAGTAGTAGTGTATGATCCAGTCCAAGTACTGGTGAGGTGAGTTTCTGGGTAAGGAACGTCAATCTCCACGGTAGCTGTACCACCTGGAGTAGCAGTGTGAGTGGTAACAGAAGTGGTAAGTCCAGTCCATGTCTTAGTAGTTGTAACAGTTGGAATTGGAACTTCAACTTCAATAGTCTCAGTGCCACCAGACGAGAATGGCTCAGTGATGGTGGTAGTACCAGATCCAGTCCAGGTTGAGGTGACCGTTGTGATTGGGTAAGGAACGTCAATTTCAACGGTAGCAGTGCCACCTGGTGGAGCAGTGTGAGTGGTGGTAGAAGTAGTAAGTCCGGTCCAAGTCTTAGTAGTGGTAACAGTAGGAATTGGAACATCAACCTCAATAGTCTCAATACCGCCAGAAGAGAATGGCTCAGTGATGGTGGTGGTTCCAGATCCGGTCCAAGTAGAAGTAACAGTGGTAAGAGGAGTTGGAACATCAATCTCAACAGTAGCAGTACCACCTGGTGGAGCAGTGTGGGTAGTGGTAGAAGTAGTGAGTCCGGTCCAAGTCTTAGTAGTGGTAACCGTTGGAATTGGAACATCAACCTCAATAGTCTCAATACCACCAGATGAGAATGGCTCAGTGATGGTGGTAGTACCAGATCCAGTCCAGGTTGAGGTGACGGTAGTGAGTGGAGTTGGAACTTCAATCTCAACAGTAGCAGTACCACCTGGTGGAGCAGTGATCGTGGTAGTAGCAGTAGTCAGTCCAGTCCAAGTAACCGTGATAGTAGTGGTTGGAGTTGGAACATCTACTATGATAGACTCCGTTCCACCAGTAGATGGAGTTTCAGTGACGGTAGTAGTGTAAGAACCAGTCCAAGTGCTAGTAAGGTGAGTTTCTGGGTAAGGAACGTCAATCTCAACGGTAGCAGTACCACCTGGAGTAGCAGTGTGAGTAGTAGTGAAGGAAGTCAATTGATCCCAAGTCTTAGTAGTTGTGACAGTAGGAATTGGAACTTCAACCTCAATAGTCTCAGTACCTCCAGAAGAGAATGGCTCAGTGATCGTGGTAGTACCAGATCCAGTCCAAGTAGAAGTGATGGTTGTGATTGGAGTAGGAACATCGATCTCAACGGTAGCAGTTCCACCTGGTGGAGCAGTGTGAGTAGTAGTGGATGTGGTGAGTCCGGTCCAAGTCTTAGTAGTAGTGACAGTAGGAATTGGAACATCAACCTCAATAGTCTCAATACCACCAGATGAGAATGGCTCAGTGATGGTGGTAGTTCCAGATCCGGTCCAAGTAGAAGTAACAGTGGTAAGAGGAGTTGGCACATCAATCTCAACGGTAGCAGTACCACCTGGTGGAGCAGTGTGAGTAGTGGTAGATGTGGTGAGTCCAGTCCATGTCTTTGTAGTTGTGACAGTTGGAATTGGAACGTCAACCTCAATAGTCTCAATACCACCAGAAGAGAATGGCTCAGTGATGGTGGTAGTACCAGATCCAGTCCAAGTAGAAGTAACAGTGGTAAGAGGAGTTGGAACGTCAATCTCAACGGTAGCAGTGCCGCCTGGTGGAGCAGTGTGAGTAGTGGTAGAAGTAGTAAGTCCAGTCCATGTCTTAGTAGTTGTGACAGTTGGAATTGGAACTTCAACTTCAATAGTCTCAGTACCGCCAGAAGAGAATGGCTCAGTGATAGTGGTAGTACCAGATCCAGTCCATGTCGAAGTGATGGTTGTTTTTGGAGTTGGAACATCAATCTCAACAGTAGCAGTTCCACCTGGTGGGGCGGTGTGAGTAGTGGTAGAAGTAGTAAGTCCAGTCCATGTCTTAGTAGTTGTGACAGTTGGAATTGGAACGTCAACCTCAATAGTCTCAATACCACCGGATGAGAATGGCTCAGTGATGGTGGTAGTTCCAGATCCAGTCCATGTAGAAGTGATGGTTGTTTTTGGAGTAGGAACATCGATCTCAACAGTAGCAGTTCCACCTGGTGGGGCGGTATGGGTTGTGGTCGAAGTAGTCAGTCTAGACCAAGTCTTGGTAGTAGTGACAGTAGGAATTGGCACATCAACTTCAATAGTCTCAGTACCGCCAGAAGAGAATGGCTCAGTGATCGTGGTAGTACCAGATCCAGTCCAAGTAGACGTAACTGTGGTAAGAGGAGTTGGCACATCGATCTCAACAGTAGCAGTTCCACCTGGTGGAGCAGTGTGAGTGGTGGTGGATGTGGTGAGTCCAGTCCAAGTCTTTGTTGTAGTAACAGTGGGAATAGGAACATCAACTGTAATGCTTGCAGTTCCTCCAGGAGTTGCTGTCTTAGTTATGGTGGTAGTTCCAGAGCCAGTCCAGGTTTGTGTTGTAGTCACAGTTGGGATTGGAATATCGACTTCAATGGTTTCAGTATGTCCCATACCCGAACTAAATGGCAAGGTTGTAACTCTCGTTGTAGATCCTGTCCAGGTAAGTGTTTCCCAAATAATTTCACTACCGTTGGAACCGACTCCAGGAGTTGGAGTCTTGTTCCAGCCAACTGAAACACCCTTGTCCGAATCTTTGTTGTTACATTGAATTTCGTTGACGTAGTTGTTATTAATCACTCCACCTGCATTAGCCGTGAATAAAGCATCCATGAAAACTCTATATCCAGCTGGGACATTGGAATACTTGATTACATAACCTGACAGTGTGCAGGTTCCAGTGAATTGAACCTTTTGACTGGAGGTTGGGTAAAACCAAGGATTGAAGCTGTTTGTCATACCAATGTTGACTTTGCTACAATCAATCACATCTCCTGAGGTGAATGTGAAACCAATGCTACCACTGAAAGTCGATGTACAAGTCGAACCAAGTACATAATCTTGTAATAATCCAAGGTCTGGAACAGAACGAACTCCGTAATTCAAGACAGTTGGATCATCAACAATGTTCAATGCGGATCCTGCTGCAAAGGTAGCAGTACCTTCAACTTTCTTTGAACCATCAGTCCAAACGATATCATTGGAACCTGCCTTGAAGGTAGTAGAACATTGTAAGTCAGTGGTAGCAGCTCCCAAACCGGCATTAAACACTAATGGGAAGTTGATGGTACCGGATGCTTGACGGCCAGGCTGTAAGGATTTGGAGACAGTACAACGTAATTCGGAGTAACCGACAATCAATTCTCCGCTAAAGAAAGAACAAGTAGCATATGCATTTCCATTCACGGAAAGATCAATAGTAGATGCTTCGGCACTAATTCTGTAAACACATGGAAGATGCAAAGTGAAGGTATCACCTGCATTTTGAGTGTTTCCATCAAGTGCCCAGTTTACCACAGCAATCCAACTCAAATCTGATGGAATCAAATCATTGAAAGTTGAAGCGCCGGCTTGATATGTAAGAGACTCAATACTGGTGAAAACACCTTGAATCTGTGCGGCTATGGCATTTGATAACACAAAGAAGAGTGAGAAAAGAATCCCAAATGAGTGTCTCATTTTGGAACTTTCACAACTTTTTCAATTTACACTGGTTATCACTTTATAGGGTATATGATTTTCTATAATTGTTATCAAATCCTATATTTTAAAAGGTTTCAGGTAGTAGATTCACCTATATCTAATATTCCTGTTTCCTTCTTGAAAAGTGAGATTTAGCAGTGACTTCAATTAGAAGCTGATGATTATCTAAGTTGTAAAGTTACAAAGTCAATTGAAAAAGTTTCGAGTTTAAAATTCATAGATCTTTTCACTCGGATTGTTCTTTGAAATTATATATATTAATGAATAAACAACGATGGCCATTTCGTAGAGATGTATTTGATGGGGCAGAGAGTTGCTGCATTTTTCTTTTTTTTTGAGGCATTCTTGCATGCGTATTTTTTTTTGTTTCTGAGGACTGCAGCATGCTTCTTTACGCATAATTCTTCCTCGTAAGAAAACTTAGGCGAAAGATGCATAATGTGATGCATCAATAACTATTCATGCATATCTATCTGCACCACAAGGGCGACAAGGAGCCATTCTTAAGCAAAAACATGCCTGTGAAAGTGCAAAAAATAAAAATAAAAAAATTATACAAAGTGATGGACGCTGCATTTCTCCGTGGTGCCAAAAAGAAAACAACTGTATTCGCCAAAATAATACCACTCGTCCAAGGCTCTACTTAGGAGTTATGAACGAGGATGGGTGTCAAATTAACTAAAAAATTTTAAATTTCCTGACACACATCTACACAGTTACAGCCTACAAAGTTTCCTCCTCACTTTAGAGAGACATACTTTTACATTCAAAGATGCCTTGAAAGTGAAATATTGTCATCAGGCTGTAGGTTATTTTCTTTTGTGCCTTGAAGCTGAAAAACATAAGGGCATAATAAGGGGTCAGTAGTTCTGAAAAAGGAAAGTTATTATTCCACAAAAAATTATTTTTATGTAAGTGGCTTCTCTTTCGCTATTGAAATACGGTGAATTTGTTTGGCAGCCTTATGCGCCCCTGTTTCGCTAAAGTTCAAAAGAAACTTTTAAAACCCTGGCTACATGTGGCTCCGCATTAATTATGAAGCTTACTATTTCCACCAAGTTTGCTAATGCTACTAAAAAGTCTATATCATAGTTAAAAGAGAGCCCATGAACATTGCAGTCAAATAGTGAAACCCCATAAGGAGTGCGAGAGGGTGAGCAAGCCCGCCTGATACGACTCATGTTTGGAGAAAAGGGAATGGACACCGTGTATTATTTTTCACATCGACCACTTCTGCGTGCTTATTTTTTCAACCAATGAGTTGCATATTCATGGGTGAAATTTTTGATCAGCAAGTTACCAGCCCTTCGCTGAGCCTTCTTATTACAGTTTTACTCTGCATTCCCTTCATTCTTATATTAGTAAATTTACGACATCCGGCTTTTCTTTCAAAGAGATTGCATAGTATCTGGGTTTCAGCTCAGAATTTTAATCAAGATGATGAATCAAAAATCCTAATTTAGTGCTAAATTCGATACATTTGGCAGCTTTCTACCTATTGCGCAATACATATTCCGGCTGAAAGTGTCAATCAAGTCTGAATTCAAGTATTTAAAAGACCTGATACAGCAAAGGAGAATAGGCAGTTCAGCTTTCTTCTGTGGATGCGTATCGTGTCTGGATCTGAATATGCCGGGAGGAATTCTTTTTTTCAGGCACAAAGATTCGGCTCCTATTGCCCCTCGCCCCTGTGGATGCATTTTTTTCCCTTTTACAAGACACGGCACTTGAAACACGATTGTGGATACGGGAATGTGTGGGCGTCGGACATCGTCTAAATCTCATTCACTCTCTGCATCATGTTATGTGGAATTTACGGGAAAAAAAGAAATTCTCACTGGCAAATAAACTTTGTCAAATCTCTTATTCTTACCATTTACGAAGCCAGAGAATAGACATGATTAAAGCCTATGGAAAAAACAACAACCTGGAAGTGCAGAAACGAAAGTCGGGCGATGAACTCAAAAAGGAACTAAGTGAGCCAGAAAAGGAAAAAATGACCTAGCTCCTTTAAACTTTGGAATGGAAAGAGCCTTTGGGCTCTCCATTCCAGCCAGCTTTTTATTTTCTTGCTATTTATACTTCATGCAAAAAAAAAAGTATTCCGATTCCAAATACTTGGAATGCAGTTGAGTCATTGGCGTTATACATAGCTGTGTTAGTTGATACATTTTTGATTGTGATGTTATTATTGCATGTACGCTGGCTCCGATTGCAGTATCTTTGCAACTCCGAGTAGCCTTTAATTAGTGCAGCAAACCTCATTTTCCTTCGTTACAAACTTTTATTAGCAAGAATAAACACACAAATACAACAAAGACTTGCGTTACTAATACAAGTATTCTGTAGATGTTTGGAATCTGAATAAATGTAAACGTGTTGGTATTAGGAAACTTTAATAGCCGTGAAAGAGTAAGTGCCGGTCATTTTTTGACCAAACCTAAAAAATTCTTTACGATCTGTCTAAGATGATCTCATAACCAAGATGATTCACTAAAGCTCAGCACAACCAGTTTTGTACAAAAATGAAAAAGATAGAAGTTCGACTAGAGTAGGATGATACTAGCGATAGTATAATCACCAATGCTTGTCGATGGCAATGATGAACTAAACTTTTACCTTGTAGGAAGGTTACTGCAATTTCTTTTTTTTGCAGCCAAAGCAAAAAGCTACAACAAATTAGCTTACTCAAGGAAACGTAAGTTAGCTGGAAAGTGTACTTAGTTTCACTCAGTTTCACTCTAGTTTGATGAAGTACGAAACTTACTAGCAAACAGAAGCCCAGAAGCCGATTTTTCGATACATGGGACTACACAGTCAAGTCTGATTTAATATACCTAGGAAAAGTTGGCCCGACCTCCACGCACCCTTACACCCAGCCTTCTGATGTTTTAGATTAACCAGAGCAAGAAAATTACATAACTCACGCAAAGCTTCAACCATCCCGGTACTATATTCAAAATAGATAACTGGCACAATATCGCTAAAAAGTAGAAGAGCACGTAATGAGCCTTATATATCGAGGCGACATTAACAATGTATAGAGGTAGAATGAATTAAAAGAAAGAAAAAAGAAAAATTAGCATCCAGAAACTACACTCTGTTTATTCGTAATATTAATTAGTCGTACAAACCGCATCCCTGTCTTTTCTTTTCTTCTCTTTTCAAGTCAAAAGTCTGTTTTCTAACTTGGCTCAACTGGCGGCCTGGTTGTCACATCAACTCTCATTGGTTCCTGTGCCTGCACCGGTACTGGTGGAGCAGTTGAAGCAGAACTACTCATTGCAGTACCTCCAGAACTTGATGTGCTTGGAATACACCAATTTCTGTGACATTGCCATGCTTTCATTTGACATTCCCTTGAACAGTATTTAGTCCTTTTACATCTACGACATTTCAGAAATTCTCTGGGATATCTTTCCCATTTGCCACATTCCAAGAATCCGCATTGTCTAACTCCGCCTTTGGCTTCGTTCCTGCGACAAGAATTCCTCATGATGACTCCAGCCCAATAATACATGTCAGTGCCGGCTAAAAATGTGAATTTTTCAACCATGGGGAACAAGTTAGCCCTTTTGTATTCAACAAGCGAGTCATCAAAATCCAGGTCTTCTTCTTGGGTCGTGGCATCAATGTCAAAATTGTCGTAGGAATCATAGTCCCATCTGTTTGACAAGTAATTAAATTTCTCTTCCCTTTTCTTTATGATTGCATCACTGAGTTGCTTTCTTTCAACTTCAATCGTTCTATTAATAACTTCCCCAACTTGGAAGAGAGCTACCTTTCTCTCCAAGTCGTTCGATATAGACTCCGACTTCAAAATCTCATTGTGTAATTTTTGGAGCAGATTCTCAGTTAACTCAGTACAGGTGTCACAATCCACTAAAGCAGTTGCGTACTTAGCACCACTGCTACCAGTAGCATTGGTTGCTGTGATGCTATTTCCGTTACCTGCAACATCGTCATCATCTCCAAGTAACAGTAACGAATCTGAACTTTGCTCGTCAAGATCTTCTTCGTCATAGTTTACTCCATTATCAATATTAGTTTCAGAACTGCCATTGTTTTCTGCGGTGTTATTTCTATTAACAGTACCGCTAGTGCCATTTACTTCATTACCTTGCTTGGAAAACTCATCCAAAACAAAAGTCTCTTCGTCAAGATCATTAATATCATTCAACATCTGTGGCGAGTTGCTTGGTGATAATCTGAACCTTTCCACATAGGACTCCCTCTTCTTTGTCAAGGTTGCCTTCCTTGATTTGGGCTTTGCCTTTGGTCTAGATTCAATTAAAAAGTTTTTCTTGAGTTTGGTCTTCAATTGTTTTTCCAAATACAATTTAACTTGTTTATCCCTGATACTCATATCTATAACCAAATGAGTATTTTGCAAAACATCTTTCAAATACGGATATTTTGAAATATACGCCAATAACTGCAAAGACCAAACAATGTCATCGTCTCTTGGAATAACTACTCCAGTTTCAGTAAAATTACGAGGAGCAATTTTCAGGTTCACAAAGTTTGTATAGTTGTTGGCCTGATCTTCTTGTAAATACATGTCCGAAAGAAATTGCAAGTCACAATCCATGTCATAGTCACATTCATTATAACATGAGCAATCCAATAAATCATTCTCCTTCTCCCTGCGGAGCTTTTGAATGATGTTGACAATAAGATATCTTCTTCTAATTGCATTGTTAATAGAAGATGGATCCTGCGATTCACTACTTGGATTGCCGTTGCCATTGCTTGCTGCATCATTATATTCGCTATCGCCATTTCCGTGATAAGATGGAACTCCACTTACCTTGATCAACTTGAAAAGCTGATCTACAGTCAAGTTCTCGTAATCATCACTAGTAAGGTTTTGTGGGGTGAAAAACGACGCTAAGCTTCTGTCTACGTTGGATGTTGGGAATGAAGCATTAGAGGATTGTTGTGGCTCAGAATGAAGGTTTTGCTGAAAGTTCAATGAAGGAAGTGGTGGGTTAGAGATTATAGATGGTTCTAACTCTGGAATAGATATGTGTGAAACAACTTCAGGAAATGGTTCTTGGGGTTGAGCTTGTTGAAACAAGTTTCCCAGTGCGATTTGTTGTTGTTGAGGTTGTTGTTGAGGTTGTTGTTGTTGTTGTTGTTGTTGCTGCTGTTGTTGCTGCTGTTGTTGCTGCTGTTGTTGCTGTTGCTGAAGTTGTTGCTGAAGCTGTTGGAGTTGTTGTTGCTGAAGTTGATGTTGTTGAAGATGTTGTTGTTGGAGATGTTGTTGTTGTTGCTGTTGCTGCTGCTGCTGCTGTTGTTGTTGTTGGTGAGGTGGTAAGTTTTGAGACACATTCTGAGGTTGGTATTGCGGAGTGTTCTGACTACGACCGTTGGCAGGAAACTCGTGACTGTGGCCAACGTCATGCTGGAATTGGTTTTGGTGCTGTTGGTATGGTTGCGAGGCTTGCGGTTGCGCTTGAGATTGTCCAGCATGATTATGATGGTGTTGGTGCATTTGCGCCTGTTGAGATGGAACGCTCGTGCTCTGTTGGTACAGATGTTGCTGTCCATTCGCGTATATGAAAGACCGCTCGTGAATCGTCAAGTAGTTATCCAAAACTGTAGCTATGATGGGTAACATACCTGCTTTGACAACTCTTTGTCTGACCTTCTCAGTACCTCTTGTGCCGATCAAAACCAAGCACTGGAACGCCAAAGTCCACTTCCATGCCGTCAAGAGCTTCCTTTCGCTGTTGAAAATGTTGTCAACGAGGTTGAAAGTCAGATTGTGGCATTCGTGCAAGATTTCGATCAATCTCTCTATACCACCGTCCATAGACAAAGTTTCGCGAACTTTGGCCAGGGACGATACGAGGTAGGTGAGATGATTCAAAGAATTGACCAACGGTTTGTCCGAGGTCACATCGAGCGCCCTTCTGTCGTAGAGGGACGTCGTTATGGTAACAGCAGCTCTGTTGTTAGTTATTGATTTGTAGTTGGAATCACGCATTTGAAGTTAGGATGAAAGATATGGAATGGGGGGAAAAGTGAAGTCTGAATGACACACACACACAAACGATATAGGTATATTTATATGGATAAAATATATATAATCAAACAAACAAGGGTGGAAAGCCGGGAAGCTGGTTGTGTAGATGGTTATAGATGAAGTTATATATATATACGTATACGTATGTGGTATGAGTTTAGCCAGTCAATAATAAAAAAAAAAAAAAGATCAGACGGGTACGACGATGGCAAAGTTTTCCTTAGTAGTTGGAAGACATGAATGAGTAAAAATCAGTAAGGAAAAATAAAAGGGGATATGGATATTCTAGTATATGGAGCTAATAGAACACGTTTTTGAGTAAATGTAGTGGTGGGTGCGCGTGGTGGAGGGGCAGGTAGGTAGAATATGTATATATAAGACTGTCTAGGTGGTGGTGTCGCTGAGTGTCTGTCTTGTGTGCTAGCTAGAGGGCGCTCTTCAATATTATTATATGAGTTTTAATTTCTCAAAAAACAGGGGATAATTTTCGATATACAAGAAAAGTGATTTATTTTTTTTATTTTTTGAGTGTTTTTGCCTACAAAATTTCTTTTTTGGTAATTGCACTGATCTTGGTGCAGGCTTTTAGAGCGGGTGGGATGAGAGAGGCTAGGGAGATTAGAAAGGGCACAGCGAGAGAGCGAGAGGGCCAGATTTTTCACCAGTGCAGCTGGCCGTTTGGACCGTTATGGTTGTGACACTGCAGTGCTACACATTTCTGGCTAGCTGGTGGGTTCTTACTGGTAGCGTGGTAGTTGATTCTGCTACAGTCCTACCGCATGGCTCTCCCTCCTTGCCACGCTTCGGCCAGAGCCGTACATAGAAATTTTCTCAGGTTGCCAATTCATGCAATCTGATCGAAAATGATTTGCCACTCGCCAGTCACTGATTCGTGGTCACGTGTAACCACATTTTCTGCGGGAGGCAAAACTGGAGAAAAGAAAACAAAAGAAAAGGCGGAAAAAAAAAAGAAGAGTAATCACCGCGCTCTCATTAGTGAGAGTTTCGGAGGCACCATGGGAAAAAATTTAAGCGGACGGGACGACTCGCCAGCGTGGAGCCGGTATCGGCGTGACTGAGGGCATTATGTCAAAATAAGGGAATCCTGCCAAAAACGTCCTTGAGTGAAGTGAGTGCTTTCGTATCAATAGGCTCTCTCAAGCTTTCCCAGAACAAGATGCTCGCTATTGCTGGGTCGTCTTGGGGCTTCGTATAAAATCTGGGGATCTACGCTCTATATAGAGACACGGTGGATCAGTGGTGGGTGACACTCTTTTTTTTTTTTTTTTTTTGTCTTTCTCTTATTAATTTTTTTTTTTGGGTTGAACACATACATGCAGGAGCAAAAATTACCAGCGCAAGGTGCAGGAAGTTCCAGGACTCGTCACTGTCACTGCTTTTCGCTAAAGGCGGTGGATGGCTGCTAATTTTTCAGTGCATGTTTACCTCGCTTGCGAAACGCTGGTTTCCATGCGTAGAAGGGCAAACAACAGGGGTTAGCAGGGGAAATATCTCCACTTTCCCGCATACGTGAGACGAGGGGGGTGACAGCCTATTTCTTCATTGGGCAAGGGAAAACAGCTATGCTTCAGGAGTAGCAGCAGCAGCAGCAGCAGGAAACGGTGCTCTCCAGCAGCCTAATGCCGCCGCGACAGAACCAAAATACTACCAATATTTTCAGACCCCCCAGACATTCCCGCTCTAAATCCACATCTAACAATGTACCGGTTCCCAGACCATCACGCACACCCAAACTATTTCGTCTAAAGCCCCGTCTGTGTAGATCTAGGTAGGCCCTTTTCTATCCCTGGTTGCTTTGTATGGCCACTCTAAACCGCTCGTAAAATACTTCGCACAATGCGATTTAGGCTTTCAAGGCGTATACCTAAGGCACCGCATTATTTTTTCGGCGCAAATTCCACATTATGCGTAGATGCACTGGAGTGCCCTCCTGCTACTGCAATGTAGCTACGCAAGAGCCATTGTTTTGTTGCAGTACCGGAAAAAAAATAACACCTCCAGGGCGTCCAGAGGATGGGCTTCAGGCTGGCCATTTATGGTTTCAAGCTAGAAAATAATCCACTGCGAGGGCCTTAGACTTGGGAAACCTCACCTTTCACATGGCTAGGTTATCCTTTAGCCTTTTGGGTTCCTTTGCAGCGCAGAGATGAAACGGAATTAGTGTAACTTTTGTAATTAACTTCCTTGTTTGAGTTAAAGCTTGAGCTGAGGCATCTGTCGGGCTGTGAGCTCGCAATGGAGTCCGCGAGGTGCACGTTGCTGCTCATGACGGGGTGCACGTTGCTGCTCATGACGGGGTGCACAAAAGCGTTGCGAGAGGGAGGAGATACTGAGTGCGCGGGCTGCTCTTCTACGAGTGGAGACACCTGTTTCCCTCCACTCCTTACATTCTCTGCGTTGCTTCTTCTATCACTGTTGGGATCTATTCTAATAGCCTTAATATACACATAATAAATATACTCGCACCTTCTCTCCTTTCTCTCTCACACGGCAAGCTTGATCTTTTGCTCTACCGACTGCACAAACTTCATCGAGTGCTCCATAAACATCAAACACAAGATCAGATGGGGCCCAATACGGAAAAGCTGCGCCCAGAATCCCTTATACAAGGACATCACACCCTCTGCCCGGACTGTCTTGACCAAACAGTCCATGGGACCCTTATACAAATTACCCTTTTGGTTGTATACTCTGGTTAAAACCACATCCCCGGGATTCATGACGATAGCAACAGCCAACCCGGCGACAGAGGAGGCACCAAGATGCAAGGCGAAGGAGTTGTCCTTGACCAAGTTGTGCTTGAGTAACGTTTGTTTGGCCAAATTGTAGACCGGCAACTGTGCCGCGGCCCCCATGCCGGTTCTGACCACTGCTGCGTCAAAGCCCCTAAAGAGACCCTTGAACCCTTCGTTTTGGTAGATCGACTTCAACCCGTCCCAGGTACCCTTGTAGTGTGTTTGCTGGCCAACACTGATGCCGGCCAACTTGGAAGTTGCGGCAGCAGACGAATACGACTGCATTCTCGTCTTGATCAAAAACACAGGGTTGGCAATGACCGCGCCGACGGCACCCGAGAAACTGCCTGCAAACACGTTGATGAGCATGTGCTGCTTGACTGGGCCGTTGGCTTCATCGAAGTTGCCCGCATCGAAGTACTTGGTGAAGTAGTACCTACTTGGCTCGTACAACCCCAATCTGCACCCGTTAAGAGCGATCTGGTTGATGTAGGCACAGGCTAAGCCTTGCTGCAACCCTCTGATACCTTCATTCTTGTAGATAACGACGAACGCCTGCGCAGGGTTTCTGTACAATTTGGGAGCCTTGGAGTCTGACACGGAGAGTTCTCCTTGCAATTGCATTCTCGTCTTGATAAGCTCGATCGGGTTGGTGAAGGTCACGGCTCCGCAGGCAGCGATACTGCCGGCCACAAGCCCACCGAACGTGCTGACTCTTGCAGCAGCGTTTGTCTGGGGCACTGGAATTGGCTCTGGTGCTGCCTTAAGCTTGGAAGCGGGTGCTGTCACCGGTATCTTGACCGATTGTTCCGTAGACATGGTTCGTTTATATAGTTGTGTGTGGAATGCTTGAATGAATACTGCAAAACTCCAAGTTTTACATAAAAGGGGAAAGTGTTGAAAGCAGGAAGCACTGAGTTGCGCACGGGAAGCAGATTTCACTCGATATTGACGTATAAAACCTACCAAAAAAAGCCACTTTATCGCCAACTGGAAAACACTGGTGGAGATGGAGAAGATCGCTATCGTCTTTTTTCTTCTATTTTTTTTTTGATTCATCGCTCCGATAAAGGCCCGAGTGTATTTGGGAAAAGAAATCCATCAGATCACGTGCGATTTAACTATCTCGAGTGGAACCGATTCGCTTAGCGGTAGCGAGGGACCCAGCACATATGCTTGAGCAACCGATAGAGGTGGCGAGGGTGCTACTGGAATTGGTTCCCTACTTAGTATGTACATTGAGTAAGGGACATCATACTCAGCTGTTGTTCCTCCTTGCACATGATACCTACCTGCGTTTTCGTTATCTGTGAGAGCTCAAGGTCTATTCATCGCCGACCCCTTCCATACCCCAATGTGCACTGACATACCTACACATGAAAAACCGCTAAGTCGATCAAATATAGGCACATCCTTGGCAGGCTGCCTAGCCGACCAGAAGAGAGAACCACTCACGGACCGCTTGGCGGCCTCTGAGTGTACTGTAGATTCACATACAAATTTGCAGTCACCAGTATGCACTCCATACTCACTCTATCAGTCTTCGAACTTTTTTTTGTTAGCGGCTTGAAAAAATTCGCCGTCAAGACTAACATCTCCCTAACATACCCCATCTTTGCCTAAAAGTACCCCCCACTTCCCCCCTCAAACCCAAATATGTTGTCCTTAAGAACACATTTGAGTATCTTGAGAAAGGCAAACCTTCAAAATATCTTGTCGCCGAAAGGTTCAAAGAGATATGCAAGCTCTGCCAGCACAGTGCAAATATTGAACAAGTACCCCATCGGACTTCAAATACATGGCTATACCATCGAAGAAGTGCAGCCAATTCCGGAATTCTCGCTTGTGGCTGTCAAGTTGAAGCATCTCAAGACAGGATCTCTGCATTTGCACTTGCACACCGAGACTGACAAGAACAATGTGTTTCTGATTGGATTCAAGACCAATGCCCCCAATGCCACTGGTGTCCCCCATATCTTGGAGCACACGACATTATGTGGATCGTACACCTACCCAGTTAGAGATCCATTTTTCAAGATGCTCAACAGATCATTAGCCAACTTCATGAATGCCATGACCGGCCACGACTACACCTTCTATCCGTTTGCAACTACAAACGCCAAGGACTTTGAGAATTTGATGGATGTATACCTTTCTTCCACTCTCGAGCCCTTATTGTCGTATGAAGATTTCATGCAAGAAGGTTGGAGAATTGAACCCACGAGTCTTGAAGACAAATCGTCACCTTTGGCGTTCAAAGGTGTTGTTTACAATGAAATGAAGGGCCAGTACTCAAACTCCGCATACTACTACTACATCAAATTTCAGGAATCCATATATGAGACCTTGAAGAATTCCGGTGGTGACCCCAGGAAGATCACAGACTTACAGTATGAGGATTTAATAGATTTCCAATCCACAAACTACCACCCATCAAATTCCAAAACTTTCACTTACGGATCGATGCCCTTGAACAACCACTTGGAGAAATTGAACGGATGGTTTGGACCATTCGGTAAAAGATCAGTGAATTCAAAAAAGCAAAAGCAGTCCATATTCACACAGGGTGGTGGAGATGAGAGTCAAAAGGGGAGCTTTTCAGTCGAATGTGAGGGTCCTTTCGATACCTTGAACGGTAAGCCTATCGGGGAGCAATACAAATCCTCCATCACCTGGTATTTGGGCAATCCGCTAGATGAGACCAAGCAGTATGAAATATTCAAATGGAAGTTATTGAGTTCGTTATTGTGCGACGGTCACAATGCACCTTTCTACCAAGAATTGATTGAAAAGAGATTTGGCGATGACTTTACCTCGAATTCAGGCTTGGATAACACAACTTCATTATTGTCCTTCACTATTGGGCTCGATAACTTGACTAAGGAAAAGGTTGACGGTTTGGAAGATAAGATAAAGGAAATTTTAACAACAAGAGTAATTCCTGATTTGCAACAGCACAAGGATGGCCCACTCCATGAAAGAGTGATGGCCATTTTGCATCAAATAGAGCTCAATTTCAAGAAGCACAAGCCAGATTTCGGGTTGGGACTCTTGAACTCCATTATTCCAACCTGGACTAATAACCTCGATCCTATCAAATCCTTACAAGTGGACTATATTATCAATCAATTCAAGGAGGATTATGAAAGAGAAGGACTCAGCATATTCTTGGAATTAATTGAAAAGTCCATGTTGAACAATGACCAGAAGTTTGTATTCACCATGAAGCCAAATGAAAAATTCGAGTTGGAGTTTGAAGAAGATGAAAAGAAAAGATTGCATGAAAAGACCAAGGAGTTAACTAGCGAAGACAGGGAAGTGATTTATCAAAGAAGTTTAGAATTGTCAAAGAAGCAGCTGGAGGAACAGGATGCATCGATCTTGCCCACCTTAACGTTGAGCGATATCCCAAGAAAGGGGGATTTCCATCCTTTAAGCTTTTCTAAAACAACCGACAACTCTACAAACATTCAAAAGAGAGTTGTGGATGCCAATGGGTTATCCTACGTGTCTGCTAAGAAGGATATCTCATATATCCCAGCCAAGTACATTCCGTTCTTGCCACTTTTCACCTCTTGTCTTACCAATTTAGCTGGTACTGATGTCACTCCAATTACCGAATTGGAAACCAAAATCCAGCAGTTGACTGGTGGAATATCCTTCTCTTGCCAGGCCACAACTGATCCAGAGAACATCTTGAATACCAAACTTAATTTTGTGTTGGATGGTATGTCCTTGACCTCTAACCTGGGACATGTTTATGGATTATGGAGCGAGATATTGAATGGCACAAAATTCAACGCCGATGACGATTTCGTTTTGGAGAAGTTATCCACATTGATTAAGAACTTGGGTTTGAACCAATTGAACACAATTGCAGACAGAGGAAACGTTTACGCAAGCTCCTTCTCCAATTCCTTGTTGACTCCAACTAAGTACATCACCGACTTGAAATCTGGTCTTGGCCAAATTCAATTTATTAAAACCTTAAACGAAAACTTGGCTGCTAAGGGTAAGGACTACTTGGTGGAGGAAATTTTGCCTGTCTTGCAAGAAATCCAAGGTCTCTTAGTCAATGGTAAGCAAGAGAATGGGTTAAACTTTGAATACAGTATACTCGGGGACAAGAATAGTATTGAAGAGAATGAGAAGCTTGTCAACGAGTTTGAAACTAGAATGCAGAACGGCAACTCCAAGGAATATCCAAACACTTTGAGCTCACTTGTCGCCTCTTTCCAAAACAAATCCAAGCCATTGGGAGTGCAAACCTTTATCAACTTACCTTACCAGATTGGGTTTGCCTCTATGGCAAGATTGGGAAGTCCATATTTGTCCAAGGACGGTGCTGCATTGCAAGTTTTATCGCTGTTGGTATCAAACAAACACTTACACTCGATCATCAGAGAAGCAAATGGTGCTTATGGAGGTGGCTTGAACTACGATGGTTTGGGAGGAACGCTTAACTACTACTCTTATAGAGATCCGAACCCAATGAAGTCTGTGGACTCTTTCAAGGACGTTTCTAACGTTATTGTCGACAAGATTGAAAAGAACTGGGAAAACGGAGATTTACAAGAGGCAAAGTTGGCGATTTTCCAGAGCATTGACGCCCCAAGTAACATCTCACTGCAGGGAGCAGCCAACTTCTTAAGAGGAATAACGGATGATATGAGGCAGGTGAGAAGAGAATGGTTCTTGGATGTGAACAAGAACGACTTGGTAGATGTTGCTAACAAGTATTTGATAGACGGCAAGGGTAGTGAGATTGTCAGTGTTATTGGCAAGAAGGAGGACACAGAACTCCAAGGCGAGTGGGATACCAAGGAATTATAAAGCATGCGAGATAATGTAAATAGATTATCACTGTACATAGAGTTATTAGAATGATAGACTAGAACGATCAGTTTCGATGCTGTAGCGGAGTAGTCATTCTTGAGATGCTCGATGAGCTCCGGCCGCTCCTAATATGTATATGGATCGCAGGATTATTGAATTCCAGAAATTGGAGGGTTGGCCGAGTGGTCTAAGGCGGTAGACTTAAGATCTACTGGACAGTGTCCGCGCGAGTTCGAACCTCGCATCCTTCATTATCTTTTTTTTTTCGACTTGTGAGCCTCTGGAGCTTAACTGTACTATGATTTAAGCCTAGAGATCATCTCCTAACCTTCCCAGGTATTCGTTCTGCGTATTTTCAAGCTCATCTTTTGGATCTCTACAGAGACAGTTTCAACTCTAACTGGTAATGCGCACTGTACTGCCTACGAATTTTGTATGCGAACGAAATACTGAAGTTCATTATGTTCATTAATCTTCTATACTTGATAGCTGATCTATCATTCTGGTTTATATACAAGGTGTTGTGTTGTAAGGAGTATTTGATACTGCAGTATCATTAACGTTGGTGGAAGTACTGAATATGGTGCAGAACTCCCACTGCTCTGTGTGTAATTTACTGTGCAAGGCAGTTATTGTAGGTGCTACTGCGTCAAAGCTTGAACAGCAAAGGTCGAAGACGACATTTCTTTTTGTTTGTGAGTTTACCTGTGTCTTCTGGCAAAGTCCTTTGGCGCAACTTCAGGCACCTTTCTCTTCTTGTCTTCGGTGAAAAGACAGTGTCTCTTGGCCTTTGGGTCGTACATAATCAAGTTTAACCTTTGACAGGATCTATTGATGGAGAACCATTTTTCGTACCCGGTTCTGGCGGAAGAGACCATCTTGACCATGGTCTGAGCAGTCTTAGCCTTTGCCATAGTTGTTGTGTTTCGAGGATAGAGGTTAGGTCAGGGTGAAGTAAACTGTTAGCTACAGACGCTAGCTAGAAAAGTTTTCCATACTGAAGAAAAAAGACTGTAACGACTGAATCTTGACTGCCTAATTCGGAAGGAAGCTACAAAATGCGAAAAATGCGAAAAATGCGAAAAATTCAATTCTCAGTAGATGCAAATTGGCAGCAACAGCAGTAGGCAGAGTGAGATACGAGAAAATGGAACAATACATTCTGGGTAGCAAATGGCCATTGAGGCTATAAGAGCATTAAGACAGACTGATGACAAGACCCAGACTTAGAACTTGACAATTGGGAAACTGGGTAAGGGGGCATAGTGGAAGGTGATACCATGAGTGGGTAGTCGGGTACTGAGGTGCTTCATTTGTACGCCTAGATTGGCAGCTTTATGAGTGTCAGTGATCCAAAGACAGCCAAACTGAGCAATACGAGCTTTTCCTTCACCCTCTTGCTCCCTAAGACTCGCGCTATTCAGTGGTTCCCCAGTTTCATGCAGGGAAGTTACGCTGTATTGAAAGAAACGCGACACAAAAATTTTTTTGGATCGAAAAAAATTCAGAATGGACACGCTCACTCTATTTATGGAAAATTCACACCACATCAAAACAGAATTGGTTTTCTTTTAAGGACAGGCCACCGACCACAACGCACACTAATACCCAGTTCACGTCTTAATTGTCGCGTCGCAGAACCATGAAATACTTAATATTACTCTTCTCGTTGCTCTCCGCAGTGTTAGCGTTACACTTGGAAGTTCCTGCTGAAAAGCACCCAAAGCCAGTCTGTGTGCGTGATTTCGTTCAAGACAACCAATTGGTCGTTGTCAACATCCACTCAAGTGGTAGAATTGGAGATGGTCAAACCTTAAACTTCCACATAGTCGACTCCTTAGGTAACGAGTACCGTCGTAAGAACGACATTGTCGGTAAGAACAGAATTGCCTTCACCTCACATCACAATGCCGCCGTTGACATTTGTTTCGAAAACCAATCCAATCAAAAGTGGAACGAAAAGGGCGGTAACTTATACAGAGAAATCGAATTGGAAATCGAAAGCGGTGCTGCAGCAAGAGACTGGAACGCTGTTCAAGCCGCTGAAAAGTTGAAGCCTGTTGAGGTTGAATTGAAGAGAATCGAAGAAATGACCTACGAAATCGCCCAAGAATTGCAATACTTGAAGGGCAGAGAAGCTAGAATGAGAGACACCAACGAGTCCACCAACTCCAGAGTCAAGTGGTTCTCCATCATTGTTATCTTCTCCTTAATCGGATTGGGCGTATGGCAAATCCAATACTTGAGACATTACTTCAAAGTCAAGCATATCATTTAGAGGTGAGGAGTAAAAAGATTGAGCACAAGTATGCGTCCATGAAAAGCTGAAAGTTGATGGAGCATATGAATAGAGCTGTAAAATGAAGATCTAAAATGGGTATATTTAGCTTTTTTGTACCATATACATATACATACTATTAAAAAAACCGATGTGTCTTGTAGGGCTCCCCTTAGAAGTCTAGCCTTAGTGCAGCTCTTTCCTGGGCGCTCAATACTCGTTCCACAATCTTTTTGAAGAACGTATTTTCTTGGTGAATGGCGACAGAATTGTCGAAGTACTTCAGAGACACTGGGGCACGTTGGGCAAGATCAGAATTGGTGATTTCGTCGCTCAATGTATCGAAAACATACTTGGTGGTCTCCTCTGCCTTGTCCAAATACTGTTGCTGCACATACCTTCCCATTTTGTCTCCTAGATTCTCCATGCACGCTTGAAAAAGCCAGCTGGCCAAGAAGAGGAACTTGTTGCGCTGGTCGCGGTACTCGACCACAGACTCGTACTCCATGTAGTTTGCACTTGCATCCTCCAACTCGGCCTTGTTCATGAACGTGTTCAAGAGATTCTTCATTACGCCAGAGTAGCGCTTAGGGCTCAGTGAGAAGACCGCCTGGAGATCAAACTTGATGGCATGCTTATTTAGCAATAGCACGGTTGATTCAAATAGGAGTTTTTTGGAAAATTCTCGTGGGGCACTGTAAGGCGACGTCGTCTGGTCGTAAGAACAGAGATAAAACTCGCGCAAAAGCGTATATGGAAGACTGTGTAGCCTCTCGCTGAGTGCAATGACAAGTCTACTGTTGTCATCGGCGTCTATCTCTTCACCTATCTCTTTGACACGCCGTATTTTATCTGCAGCTCCTTTCTTAGCTTTTACTTCACCCTCGCTTTCCTCCTCATTCTCATCTTCCTGCTGATAATACTCCCACTGGTACGCCAAAAGCAAAATCTTGAACCTGAGCGTAAGCGAGTCAACCACTATGTCGATGCTTTCCAAGTTGCTTCTTGCTTCGGTTGCCAATTTCCACGCCTTCTCTCGCTTGTAACAGGGCTGGGCCTTGTTTTTGTACGTCAAGCCCAGCATGGTGCACTCCACCAACCTATCGAACCAGTCCCTTCTGTGAGCACTTAGATGGCTCAAAAAGTTGGTAAGCAACACGCCTGCTGCGTCAACTTGCCCCTCCTTTATAACCTGGCACTCTTGTGAAAGTGCACTTCTGAGCTTCCTTCTTTGGGTGGTTGTGAGTTCTAGGTTGCTTGCTTTCGAGGCTTCTGAAGTAATCTTGCCAACATGAATGTTGAAATCGATACCTATAAAGTCAACCAACCAGTCGATAATGAGGCTGTAGTTTTTGTAGACAAGGAACTTGTTGCAGTTGAAGCACCACAGAATGAGTTTCCAAATATCGTACAGCTCGTTATCTGGGTTTGCAGGGCTCAATTTCCAGGTCAACAAGTCTTCACCAAAGATTTTCAATTTTGGCTGCAGCCTGTTTTCCTGCTTATTTGTATGTCCTCTTTTTGACGCTCCGTGGGGGCCTGGCGTTGGCGATTTACTCTCAAGATGGGGCATGTCTTCAAAAAGAGTGGCCGTGACAGGGTCATTCTGGAAATTGGCTACCGAACTGGCCCCGGAATTTGTCGATGAAAGCTTGAACCTTCGGAGCTCATTGACCATGAACGGGTGGTCTATCACCTCGATCTCATCCTCGGAATCGCTTATGATGTCTGCCACTTCCTGCGTGTCAGGCTGCGCTTCCTGGGACTGGTCCCACAGGTCATCGATCTCAAAACTCGGGTCGTTATCAAGATCTGCACCCAAGGCTCTGAAATGATTGAAAATGTCGTAGTTCACCTTGAGTTTGTTGCGGAGTACGCGTTTGGATGTCTTGAGCGCCAAGAAGTCCATCACCAACACCTTGAGTTCATGGTACACAAACAAATCACCTTCTCCATACGACTTGACCATCACCTTAAGGTACTTTCTTAGCAACGCCAACGATCTTGTATGTATTGGAAGCTTGTAGGACGAGTTGTATTCCTTGCTGTACTCGGTGGCCAAGGAGGACGAAAGCGAGAACGCTGTGGAATTCATCACCCCATCGATAGAAGTAACGCCATCTTTATCAGTTGCAATGGATTCAATCGACAATGTAAGCAAGACTCGTAGTATTTGTGCCAGACATACTACTTCGGACCCTCCTTGAGCGTATATTGAAGACTTTGTGAATGTATTCTCGAGCTGATACAAGAGGTTATCGATTGTGTGTACGTCTTCGAGGTTACTCTGGAGATCCGATGGGATGATTTGCTCGATGTAGCCCTTGATAAAATTCCTAGAAAACCCATTGGTAGAAGCTGTTTTTCGTACCTTATTTACAGACATGTAGGCGTTCTGGGGATGGATATCATATACTTGACTTCCGCTTCATTTGTTGCTGGGGATACAGATAAGCAGTACAAAGAGAGACTGGGGCATCCAAAAAACATACACCGCCAAATTTCGCACCAACTAGTTCGCAGCAGCACCACACACCTGCGATAAGCGAGGCCACAAAAGAAGCAGAGAAGGATGAAGCCTACACTTAAAGCGCCAAGGAAGCCTCCAGCAGGATCAGATCAGTGTGGAAATCGACATTCTGAGTCTACAATTTATTTATACTTTTGTTTTGTAGCCACAATTGGACTATTGTATTGTCTATTATATCTATTCAGTCATACTCACCAAGTTGACCCAATATCTCAGCAAAATCCCTAATGCTTACGTATTTCCCGTCCTTGAGCTTGTCCCAATCGTAGTTGGCAAGCTCATCGTTCGGCCCTATCGTGGAACATGAGCCCAACATGTCGATCAATAGAGAGTCGCTCAAGCTGTCATCCAAACCCAACTTCTTCTTTATGTTCTGCAAGTGCGGCAAGGTGAGCTTGAAGTCGATGATATCGTCCTCGGTGAAAACACTCTTTGCACCGTCGTCTTCGTCACTTTCTCGAACGAACAAGGCCCAGCTGTCATATATATTTTGATAATTCTGCTTAAACTTTACAAATTTGCCGCAATTGGTGATCAATTTGTCAACATCAACTATATCTATGATCTCATCGATTTCGTTGATATTCTCGGAGATAGTGTAGCTCTTCACTAGCCTTAGCGTGATCTGTTGTTTGGCATTCGTTATGTCTATTTCGGATACTTTACTATACACCTGGTCGTAGAAGTATTCCACGCAGTTCTCCACGTCTTTGGTGAAACAGTGTGGGATCTTGATTCTCCGGAGAAAGTCTGGGAGTTCGCTAAGGTAGAATTCCCCATCTTCCAGCTTTGCCAAAGTACTTTCGTATTGCTTGACGATATAGTCGCTGATATCCTTTGGGATCTTCAAGAAGTCAGTATTTCTAGTAAGTTTCCTCTTTGCCGCCATCTCCGGGTCATAGTTTTCACTTTATTTCGCCGTAGATCGTAAAGAGTAGAAGGAGAAGCACGCAAATGGGAAAATAGCGGAGTTTGAGGCGAGTCTGAAAAAAAAACACTCGGAGGGTTACTTATCTCAACATTTGCTACTGACTAATACACTAAAAGCTGGCTTTTTTTTAATTTGTATATAATATTGAAAGGCAAAGAGCTACTATGGTCGATACTGAATCTGGAAAGGGTTTCCCATTCATCCCAACTTCGTTTGTGGAGGTGACTCGAGAAGTTGGAGCAAAACACAGGGTGTTCTTCAAGAACGAGTTGGAGCAACCATCAGGATCCTTCAAGCTTAGAGGTATTGGCTACTTGGTCGGTACGTCTCTCACTGAGGCCCAAAAATTGGGGAAATCAGGAGCAGAGGTGTTTTCATCTTCTGGAGGAAATGCAGGCGTAGCCGCTGCGTATGCATCAAAGTTCTATGGCGTTCCCTGTACTGTGGTGCTCCCTGTAACTTCCAACGCCTTGTTCGTCAGAAAGTTGAAAGAGTTAGACGCCAAAGTGATCATCTACGGGAAGCACTGGGGAGAAGCCGACGAGTATTTGCGTGAAACAGTCATCAAGGGCTTGCCCTCTTCGATCTACCCAGTATATTGCCACCCCTTCGACAACTCCGTGGTCTGGGATGGACACTCGACGTTGATAGACGAGATCGTGACTGGCCAGCAGCTATCGGACGAAGAATTGAAGAAGATCAAGGCGGTTGTGTGTAGTGTAGGCGGTGGTGGATTGTACAACGGGATTGTCATTGGGTTGGAAAGAAATTCCGTTAAGGAAAAGCTTGGTGAGGTTCCTGTTATCGCCATCGAAACTAAGGGTGCGCCCACCTTCCACGAAGCGGTCAAGAATGGAAAGCTGGTGCACCTCCTGGAAGTCAAAACTGTTGCCACGTCCTTGGCTTCACCTTATATTGCAGAACAGTCACTCACCTTTTTCCAGAACTCCCAGCACAAGACATTCTTGGAACTCATAGACGACAAGGATGCGATGAATGGGACGCTAGACTTCTACGACACCTTCGAGGGTAAGTTGATCGAACCAGCATGCGGGGCTGCTGTCTCTACAGTTTTCCAAAGAAAGGATATTTTGGACAAGTACGATCTCAAGGAGGACGACATTGTAGTGGTTGTTGTTTGTGGTGGGATCACTACCGAAGAGTTGATCAAAGAGTACAGAGCCAAGGTTCAGGAGGAAGCCAACTAGGAGGTGTTGTAGGGAGAGTACAGATAGATACATAGAATAGAAAATAGATATGCACATAGATAGGCATTGTAGGCGGAAGGTAGAGTACCCTAGCAGTATACACAGTAGTTACCGAACCGATAAATCAGGGACCCTTATCGGCAGTGAGCCGATAAATCGAAAGTTTGAGCAATAATGTTACAAGGAAAAACTCAAATTGCTTACAATATTCGATAAGCAAGCAAGAGCCAGGACTGGCCACCGGTTTTTGACGACATTTTATGGCCGATACAAAAACGTTATGATACTGGCACGGTGAACACGTTGTAGCAGTGTACCAGAGATCGGCTCCAAAGTGTCGCATTTTGTAATGTGGGGGAGAGACTGCTGCGAGCTCGATTTTCATGTGAAATGCCTAACAGGGAAAGCCAAAAAAAAAAAAAAGAAAATACGTTACGGCAGCAAACGAACAAAAGAGACAGCTAAACAGAAGTGAACATCGAGCTTTTTGCAAGGACAAGCAGCAAGTTGTATACGATAACTGCTTTTCGACATGTCTAGAGCACCTAGCATAAGTATCCAGGGCAGCTGGCTCCCATGGAGCACGCACACAGACGAAGTTGCGGAGACGGCCACTAATAATGTTGCCACTGAAGACGCAGGCAATACGATCGAGGCAGTTGCCAACAACGATGCGCCCCCTGCCTCGTCCACTTCAGCAACACAGAACGATTCTTCCGCGGAAAGGAAATACAGCGATTCAGACTCCTCCATGAGGAGAGGATCATCCAACTTCCCGTCACTCTCTGCAGCCAATGGCTGGTTGGGCAGCTGGAACATCAGCAGATCTGGGTCCGAGGCCGTAGTGAGAATGGACGAGAAGGATAAGGAATCTGGACAGAGGAGTGACGAGGCTATCTATGACGAAGAAGAGGGCGAAGACGACGAAGAAGATCCCCAGACTGGCAATGAAATAGACGACCAGGTGAACTCCAAGAAGTCGGCGTGGAGTTTCTGGAACGGTGCAGGCAGCGCCAGCAGCGGCAACAATGGGAACCAAAACAACGGCGATGGCGGCAACAACAACAACAACAACAATAACAACAAAGACGGGAAGGCCAAGAAGTTTGAGTCCTTTTCCAATACAATTGTGTCGTCCAATCACTCGATCCACTCGCAACTCAAAGGCGAGAGTGCCTCCTCTTCAGAGGACGATGCAGTGTTGTACAAACCACACAGTAATGCCAAACAATTCAGCGAAATAAACACCCACAAGAATGAAAATCTTAGAGAAAACGTCATAGTGCCTGATTGGGATCTGTGCTTACCGCACCAGGCCCATTCGCTCTCCACTTCCTCAAACTTTGCAAGTAACTTGCTAGGAAGTTCATCCACCAGTAGCAACGATAACAGCAATATCAATGCTGCATCTAAACTAGACCTAAAGAACTGGAGGCAATTCTTGAATCAGCTTTCTTCTAAATTGGGCTTTCTGCTGCAATCATTGACCAGTGTTGTCGGCCACCCAGACGACGATGAAAACTCAAACAATGCCGACAAGAGCCTGAAATCAGGAGAAACGGTGGAGAAAGAGTTTCATTTGTTATATGAGAAGACTTACAGACTATACGGTAGGTCTTTAGCCAAATTGCCTGAGCACAAAAGGGCTTGCTTGCCCAACTACAACAAGTACTACACAGAAGAAAAGACAGAGATTCCGAGTGGTACAGCAGCAGGGAGTAATGATCAACAGCAAGTAGAAGAGGACGGGAACGATATCTCCATAAGTAACGATCCAATGGGTAACCTCTTGATCAACCACGGCAAGCGCTCTCTTCCCAAACCTACAACAACGGGCTCTTCAATACATTCGATGAGAGCAGGACCCTTAGTGAAAATCAAGAAGATACTTATCATTGGAGTTCACGGGTTCTTCCCCACCAAGATGGTTAGACCATTTATTGGCTCACCCAAGGGTACATCCTTAAAGTTCGCCAACGAAGCCGAGAAGGGAGTAATCCGTTATTGTATTGAGAACAACCTTATCACTTCAACAGAGTCCAATGTAAGTATTCAAAAGATCGCCTTGGAAATGGAAGGTAAGATCTTGGATAGAGTTGATTTTTTCACGAAAATTCTTGAAAAGTGGTCTAAGGAAATCAATGAGGCAGATTTCATCTTTGTTGCCAGTCACTCTCAAGGAACTGTGGTGAGTATCATCTTGTTGGCCAGATTAATGAAATTAGGCATTCTCAAAGACCCTATCCATAAAAGAATCGGTGTTTTGGGTATGGCAGGTGTGAACAATGGTCCTTTCTACGGAATTGACAAGTCCTTATTCATGAAAGCGTATTCGGCAATTGAGAATGAGTCTATGCTGGAGTTATTCGAGTTGAACAAGTTCACCAGCAAACAATCACTTGCCTACAAGGAGCTGATCCAAACGATTATCAATGCAAATGTGAAGTTGTGTCTCATTGGTAGTATTAATGATCAGCTTGTCCCACTATACTCCGCTTTTGCAAACCACACCTTCCATCCGAACATTTACCGTGCTTGTTACATAGATCATGCATCCCAAACCCCCGGGTTTATCCAGAAATTAGTATCATTGTGTTGCCAATTGCAAAACTTGGGTTTCTTTGACAACAACGTAATTAAGGAGTTGAGTACCGTATTGGCTGGTCCATTGACGGGAAGTGGCCACTCCAAGATTTACAATGATGGTAAAGTGTATGATTTAGGGATCAAGTTTATTCTTGACACAGACGACATTGTCATACCCCCACCGTTAGAGAGAGAGGAACAACTCGAACAGCCCCACATTGAGCAGCAGCACGCGGTAAGTACACTTGGTACCGATGGTTCCGTTGTGAACAATGCCGCCGCCTCCCAGGAAGAAGTACCCCCACTTCCTTTACCTCAAGATAACTTGATTAACAGTGGATCTTCAAACGGAAATGCGCTTGTAACGAGCGGAATTGGAACGTACGGATCAAACGACCAGCTCGCATTGGTCTTGCCTCCAACAAATCAGATCTACATTAAGGAATATAACGTTGGAAAGATTGGTACCAATCCATTTATTCTTCCATGGTGCTTCAGAGGTTTGCTTTTCAACATTGAGAAGAATTGGCCCAACAACAACAAGCTTTTAACTGTTGAAAGCGGCAATGAAGTTGGCAAGAACGGGTACGATGAGATCAATGACTTGTACGACTTATTTGAAGAATGGAAACCAGAGAGCAAGCTTTATAAGGACTTGAAGTACAGATTGAATGGGATTAGGGCAAGCAAACTCTAAGTGAAACGAAAACGAAAAAAAAACACAAAAGCAAAGAGCGGTATATAGTATTTAATTAGAAAACAATTCATCTACCAGGATTTGTAGCAAAACATTTAAGGATAAAGCCAAGATGTTTTCGAATCTTCGCCTTCAATTTAGAGCGTTATGGATTTCAAGGCTTATCAGATCGCTGAGATTGCGAAAGCACAGGATTGACTACTTTTGTAACCCCACGAAAACCCACCAGGCAGTAAAAGAAGTACTCTAGCAAGTCATGTACAGCCAAAAAGGCATATATTCGGTTCCTATTCGCTCAATATGGTGCCAGGGCTATGGCTATCGAGCCAAAGGAGCTGTCAATCTTTGATGTCATGGTGATTGTTGGAGAAGCCTTGCAGATTGCTGCACATTACGACCCTTTCTGCCAGATTCATCACGTGATCCATGCTTATTTTCGACTTTGGTGCGGCTTGGGATGGGGCAATGCTCTTGCTATGAGGGAAGCAAGAGACATACATTGATCAAGCAATGAATTGCCTGTGACGGAAGAGGTAGAGTAAGCATTCTTTTGGTTTATATTACACCTGTAAGGAACTACCATGAACGATTACCATCGTCGTGGGCTCAAACTGCGCCAAATAAGGGGGGGTGGAGGCCCAAGAAAACTGGCAACTAGAAAAAAGGAAATAAGAATTTCTTAATCATGGCGCGGCTAGAGGCTATAAAAATGTGACGGTGCTGCACAGCACTTTGTGCGTTTTTCTCGGTGTCTAGCATGAGCCCTCACTTTTTACGGATTTATATAAACCCAGTGTGTCATCTCTTGGAAATTGAACTATAAAATTCTTCCCTATTTTTGATTCTTTCGAAGCGATTCACCGGCAAGTTTGATATATTACATACCCCCCCTAGCGTGTTCGAAGAAACCATAATAACCAATGTACTTGCCAGTAGAAGAGATCAGTGAAAAGCTCACCAAGAGATTTATTGTTGTTGGCCCAGGATTCAACTCTCCATGGAATAACTATGGAAGGTGGATTGTTGTTGGAGTTGCTATATTGGTTTTTGTATTGTTGATCGCACTAATCGCATTGCGCCGTAGAAAGGCCTCCAGATTGGCTGTCCAGAACCAGACTGCGAATGCTCAGTACTACCAAGGTAACATGAACTACGCACAGCAAGGACAGTATCCACAAGGGCAGTACCCACAGGGCCAGTATGCCCAACCTCCTCCAATGTACCCAATGCAGCAAACATACCCGCAAACTGAGGGCCAGTACAACCCGCAGGCCAACTACGCTACTGATGAAAACTACGCCAACAACAACAACGAGCAATTTGCGCCACCGCCAGGAGCACCTGCGGCTCACTACAAGCTGTCCTACTAGAAACGAGCAGAGGCAATTTATGAACAATAGTAACTACACCATATTGGGGTTGATCCCTGTAAGTTTAATACGATTAATACATACTTTTTAACTCACTGCTTCGTAGTAGGACTGCCTGATGTACTCATTAGCTGAAATTTTGCAGCCTTTGTTGTCGTTCCCTCACGAAGTGCCACTAGTGCATTGTTTCTAGAATTATGCTTTCCCGTCAAAATTCACACAACAAACATCAACAGTGATGGGGATTTTCAATTTTCAATATTTTTTTTTTTCAAAAATTTTTAAGACCAACCCTTTCAAGTAGAAGGTAAGCTCATTCGTATCTCAGTCAGGTTCTCTATCAGGACGTATATGAGTACCGCTGGTACCGCCTACTCAGATAATACGGGGTACATGGGCGACTTGACAAAGGATGCACGTGACCAGACGACTTATCTCGTATATTCAAGCTTAATCATTAATTCTCTGGCTGCTTCCGGCATTCCCAACGAGAAAGTGAAACATGATTAACCCCTCTCACTTAATATATAACGGGAAAGATTTGCGCTAAAAAGGAGAGAAAAACCTGGAGAAGGGGGAGAGAAGACTCCAAGTTGAATCAAAGCCTTCTTTCATCAAATTACTACCGTTGTTCGCATTCTTACACATAGGAAGAAGGTATGAGTTCCAGTATCTTTTTCGGGTTCATAATCACGTTGGTGGTGTTGTACACCATGAGCAGCCTTGGGGTATCAAAATTAGCGGCTGAGATTACAGATCGATTCAACGTACTACCAATTCTATTATTTGTCGCGTGGAAAACTTTAAGGCAGTTGTCAAATATCAGCAACGGAAGGCATCATAGACATAGAGATGTATCGTGGACTGCCATTTTGAACAAACTATTCGACATTGCACAGATTGTTGGAATTTCAATTTTTGCAGTGGTCGATGTATTGAAGCTGCTTCACAGATGCATGCAAGAAGGATTATGGGGAGAGGCAGTTGACGGATCGATAGCTATCATGTCAGTCGCAGTTGCTGCGTATTGCATGTCCCATTCGAGGAGCCTCATACTTGAATTTATCCATCCTAGGTGAATCAAAAGGGAAGTAGGCGTCGATCTCCCAAGATTTGATGCTTTTCATGGATTTTCTGGCGAACTCCTTAAAAGTTGAACCCGAAACTTCCAGTTATTTACTAATAAATACGAGATTATATCGCTTGACATGACCTTGTACTAACCTTTCTCTACCTTCGGCTATCAGCGAACCCGCGATTAAGACTCCGGGGAACTTTTGGAGCATCTGATTAGGGTGGAACACGTCCACCACTTAAAAAAAAGAAGAGTTTCCATGCATTCCTTGACCTCACCAGAGGGCTACCGTTTCCCTCCCTCTTCCTTTTCTACAGTGACTTACATCCGGGAATGCCCTTCAATCAGGCCAATCTTCTATTGTACTAAACCTACTGGGTATATCCAAATATAGCCATTTAAGCGCTTGCCACGTGACTCGAATTTTTCAAATGTTTATGTATTTTGTTATTTGTATCCTCCGTAGATACTATGTGTAGGCTGCATCACCAAAAAAGAAAAACAAACCTTGCGATCTCAAAACGTCTTTCTGTTTAGCCTAATTATTCACGTACTTCACTCCCTTTCTCCATCTGCATTCACAAATCGAGGGTCAGAATAGAGCTAGATACTGACTTCTGAGCTCGATCAGGATCACCCCCGAGCAATAAGAAAAAATTTAATCAAATAGAGGTAAAAAAAAAAAACTAAACAACCTATTTAAAGAGGCGCAAATTATCCGGTGGACTTTTAGACTCATACTCCATCATGGATAGCCACGTTTATAAGTTGAAACTATCCGAAGACGGAACAGCCGCGGAAGTGCCAGACATGGTCTTTGCTGATATCACAAGTCTTTCCTCGACCGCGGACTCTTCATCTGAATCCATGCACACAGATTTATCGACTCCATTTTCTAGTCGGGGATCTCCAGACATAGAATCGTTGAAAAATGTATCCACCGACGAGCCAAACCACAACAACCCTGCCTCAATAAGCTATTATGACCTAACCAGAACTGGATTCTCGAAGCATAACCTTATTCTCAACGATTCAACCAAGGCGGAATTCTCCAAGATGCCATGGACAAAAGGTGAGATAATATACTTATTCAAGCAGCTTCAAAAGACACTATACAAGGACCACGAGGTCAAGCCTGCCAAATTCTTGCTAGAATTACCTCTCAGGAAGTTGGCGGACATATCCAAGAAATGTGGAGAGATACAGAGAACTATCGAGAGAGAAATAGATATCACCAGTAGGGATATGGACGTGTACGGAGAGTGGTCTTACGAAGAAACAGCTTTATTATTCTGGGTGCATACAGTGGACCTTACTTGGCAGAGACTTAAAGGGCTATTGCCTGCAAAGAGTGCAGAGCAAGTAAGAGGGAAGTTGCTCCAAATAAGCGGGAACGTGTTGTGGACCACACCAGAGCTCAACTTCCTTGAAAAGGCATTGAAGAATAATACGAAAAAAGAGGATCTTTTATATGAATTACCCCTCCGTACTGCGCTGGTTATCTCGCTGAGGAGTGCATTAATACGTAAGAAGCTGCGCTTATCTCAGTTTTTGATAGAATCTGGCGATTTGACGCGTGATGCAATTTCAAAAGCATTCCCTACAAACCTGATAGACCTGTTGAAGCTGTTGATCGTCAAAGATGGATTGGTCGTGCCGACTGGATTTACGGCTAATGAAATGAAGGTCCTTAAAGAATACGACTTTGCTGACGACAAGAGAGATGCACTTTTACATCGTTTACCCTTCAGATCGGCAGCAACCGTGGAGAACGAATTGAAAAAGTTACACCCATATGCATTTGATGAAGAGTTTTCACGCACAAAAAATACTTCGAGTACACCAGGCGAAGATAAATCAGTTTCTCCGGAGGAGGAAGATGACAATCCTGAGACTAAGAATCAAGTTGACGACGGGAGTAAACAGGGTGAGCCCAAGAAGGAGGATATCCGTCGACGCAATTTCAAGAGTTCCATAGATGAGCTTGTCTACTACGCCAAATGGTTTGCATCGGACAAGTTCAGTCCTAGTAGCAGAAGATCGGCCAGAAGCAAGAGATCAAGGGCGGCAGATGTTAGTCAAGATCTTTTGAAATTGGAAGAAGAGGTTGTCAATATCCCAAAGAAAATTGTCAAGGCATTCACACCTGAAGAACTTGAAGAAAGGCGTAGTAAATGGGAAGCAATCAAACGACGCAGAGAAGAAAAGGCACACCTTCGTAGACAAAAAGTGAGAGAAGAGGCTGAAAGAAGGAAACTTTTGATTGCACAGGGGCTCCTTCTTCCATCCAAGAGGCCCACAAAAACTCTTATCGATCATTTGAAGGAAGAAGCTGATTATTTCCAAAGTGTGACAGGAAACTTCAAGCCAGTTGAGGAGGGAGAAAGAAGAGCAAGAAAGCAAACTCAAAAGTACGAACCTGAGTTCCTGGTTAGCAAAAAAGTCAATGAAAGACAACGAAAGAAGGCTTTGCAGCTCAAACTCATGAAAGAGAACAAAAGAAAGTTAATCAAAAAGAAAGTAAGCAAGGCAAAGAGACCCAAGAAAAACATTATTAAACACGAATCAGAATCAGAGGAGTCAGAAGAATCAGAAACAGAAGAGGAAGATGTTGAAGAGGAAGAAGAGGAGGAAGAACAAGAACACGTTAGTCCTTTTGATCCTTATGACATTAACACTGACACCGTCTTACCACTCCACAACCGAGATCTTTACGTGTCTGAAATAAGGGATTACAACACATACCTTCCCGATCTCAAGTTTGTGGATTCGCATGACGTTATAAGAAAAAGCACGAATGAAATTCCATATATTGACCAAATGGCTGCAGATGTTGTCCTTGCATTCTACAAGAGTTATAATGATTTGCCTATTTCCTTTCCTCCCTTAACAATTCCATCCACCACCACTGATGGGTCCTTTGAGATCAACCCATTAAACAAAATAAGGTTGAGATATCTCCTCTACCCTCAACATAGCGAGCTTTTCATTCTTGCTGAACCCAAGAGAGAAGAGATAGATCCTATCATGGAGATGCAGAAACTATTCCAAATACACTATGCTCTCTACTTCTCTCACTCAGACATACTCAAAGAAATAATTGTGAAAGATTATTGCAGAGAACTCGATGAGAGTATCGAAAACAATGATTTTCCAAGGTTTATGACTGTTGTGGATAAGTGGAATACTTTGATGATCAAATTAACTCCTAATGTAAAATTCACAGAGCATTATGAAAAGAAAGACAATGACATCGAAGATATCAACAAAGAGGTGAGAATTTATCTCCAGTACGATAATTTGAAACCACCCACGGATGAGGATTTAAAATTGAAGACATTTTTGGAAGAAATTCTGGGAGAAGCAAACACTGAAGAAGATAGTCCAATGTATGAACTCATCAAGAATGTTCAAACTCTTGGACTTGAACCAAGCGAAGCTAGTACCTCCGAGCTCAATGAAGTGAATCTCGTGAAAGAAGATCAGCTTCCTTTGAAAGAGGAAAAATTAAAACCAACTTCAGCCGTTTTGGAAAAAAATTATGTTACCAATTTTTTCCGAAATTTGAATACAAAGCAAGAGATTTCCCGGTTTTGTATGCATCAATTACTTTTGCAAGTTTATTCAAGAGTTGTCTCTCCAGATTCTCAAAAACTCCGCTCCTATAAAGCGTTTACTGCAGAAGTTTATGGAGAATTATTACCATCTTTCACGAGTGAAGTTCTAACAAAAGTTGAGCTTAAACCAACGCAGAAGTTCTATGACTTGGGCTCAGGAGTTGGAAACACAACCTTTCAAGCAGCATTGGAGTTTGGTGCGCAAACTTGTGGAGGATGTGAATTGATGGAGCATGCATCAAAGTTGACTGAGCTTCAAGAGATTGTATTGCAAAAAAAGTTGTCAGTTTTCGGATTGAAATCCCTTCCATTAACTTGGGCATTGAAGCAAAGTTTTGTTGACAATCCCAAAGTTAAGGATGTCATCACCGATTGTGATGTGATTATTGTAAACAACTATCTTTTTGATGCCAATTTGAATAGTGATGTCGGAAGATTACTTTATGGACTTAAGCCAGGAACGAAAATAATTAGTTTAAGAAACTTCATTCGTCCAAGATATAAGGCTGCTCTCAGCGACTTTGATAAAGATAGAACTATCTTTGATTATTTGCTGGTCGAGAAGCATGAAATGAGTGACTTTTTGTCTGTGAGTTGGACTGCTAATAAAGTACCTTACTACATATCGACGGTACAAGACGCTATTTGCACAGAATACTTATAATATGCAGCTATAAATAGCTGGAAATCAACCTAACAGGTTTTTAAAACTCACTCAAGTGAGAATATTTGCATTGTACTTTAGAAATGTATTATTAATTATATAAATATATATACAAAAAAAGTGTATTAATAAATATACTGGAAGCCAAACCCCCCAGTATTATGTTCATTCAAATCGTGAGAGTCCAGACTAAGCTGATACATTCTTCTTCCTTTTATCGACAACTTCAACTTTAAGCTCGCTTCCTGCTCTCTTACCATTAAGATTTACTAAAGGTTCATCCTTTACTGGAGTTGGCTCTATTGATCCCGGCCTAGTACTTGTGTTCGAGGAACTTGCTTGCTTTGAATTCAATTTCTTTTTCATGGCTGCAGGTCCCTCCAATTCCCTCGTTATAGCCAATAACAATGTGTTTACTCTTCTTGAAAGTTCTTGAGGGGTTCTGGAAAGAATAAACCAATCAAACTTAAACAAATCTGAAGCGACGATATCCTCCTTGATCTTTTCCATAAGATTGTCACTAAAGAGACCGTATTTATTCACACACTTCAAAATGAACCTATCTTCAACCTTTGAGTAAACTCTTTTTGAGTTATTTGGAGGATATTGGATCTTAAGATCTTCCAATGGATGCTTCAATGATTCCATTTTGAAGGCAAGGAGTCTCTGTTGATTTTCAAGTTTTGCTAGCTTTCTTTCACTACTTTCAATTTGAGATATATACTTATCGTGTCCTTCGATCAAATTGAAGCTTTCCCAAAATTTCTCCAGATATCTTTTTACTTCCTCGGGGCTCTTGTTTCCTCCCATTGCTTGAGCTGATATAAGTTCGTAATTATTTCTACCATATTTTGCAGCACCGTGAATATAATTTGTGAAATCACGCCTAGACCAAGAGTGGAAAGATTGTGCGAGTAAGTCATCCTTAAGGGTAATTTCTTCTTCTGAAAGTGGCTCAACTTCGTTTACCTTGTTTTGTTGTATCTTTCTCTTTTCGTCCCTTGAAAGTTCGCCTTCCTTCTTGTACTCGTCGGTTAAGAATTCATCATCACTATCACCAAAGTCATCAACTGTATATTTGTAGCCGATAGCTTTTTTGTAGGCGAGCTGCTCTCTATCAAGTAATTCTTTCAAACCATCAGGGAAAAATTGATGATCTTGTATATTGTAAATTTTAGGCTGCTTTGGACGATGCACCGCCTGTTTGGCAGAGCCTGATCCTGAATTGCCATTTCCTTTTGCACTGTTAGCCAATGCAGCTTGCTTTAGAACATCCTTATAGTAATTATCCACAGAATAAGTTTGCTCTTTTCTTTCTCTCTTTGTCGGGTTAATCCAGCTGAATCCGAGATCAGATGAATCCTTCTTAGCAAAATTTTGTCCGTTCCATTCGTACGTCGAAGAGTCAGAAGTGAAGTTTTGAAGATCATCCAAACCCAACTTGTTGAATTTCGCATTCAAGTTAGCGGTCTTTTCAGCTCCCTTTGCCAAGATGGCGTCAATATCTGCATCAAGTAACGATTCAGTACCACTTTTCCCACCAGCTTGTGCCTGCTCGAACACCTTTTTGGCCCCATGTTGGATCATACCGAGTAAATCATCTTTACTATTTCCTATCGAGGTTTGTTGCTGTGCTTGCTGTCTACCTTGCTGGATGACCAATTGGTCCAATCTCAACTTTTGAGCAGCCCTCTCTAGCACCTTTTCTTCAATAGCATTTTCAGTGACGAATCTGAACACCCTGACTTGCTTCTTTTGACCAATTCTATGAGCTCTATCCATCGCTTGCAAATCAGCTTGAGGATTCCAGTCACTATCATAAAGAATAACAATGTCTGCACTAGTTAAATTGATACCCAAACCACCGGCTCTAGTGGTAAGTAAGAAGATGAACTTCTCCAGCCCTGGCTCATTGTATTGATCGATCGCATCAATTCTATCTTCATGACTTGTCAGACCATCGATTCTACAGTATTCATACTCCCTGAAGAAACAATAATCTTCCAAAACATCAAGCAAACGCGACATTTGCGAAAAGATCAACACACGAGAGCCATCCTTCTTGAATTTTTTGAGCATCTTGTCCAAAATAATCATCTTACCTGAATTGAAAACAAGATGTTCGTCTGTAGTGAATGGAGGACCTGGCTCTGCCCCATCGAACAAGTAAGGATGGTTGCAACATTTTCTCAATTGCATAACTATATTCAATAATCTGGTCTTCCCCTCTCTTTTACCCACAACTCCGTTGACAGCATCTATATCCTTCTCGAGAAGTTTCCTGTACCAGTTTATCTGCATATCGGTCATACCAATATAGACATTCGTTTCGATTTTGGGCAATAAGGATTTTTCCACATCAGCCTTGACTCTTCGAAGAAGAAATGGAGAGAGAACCTTGTGCAATTGTTGAACCACCTTGTCCCCACCATCACCATCACCATCCTCTTCATTTTGTTTGGACTGGTTTTCGAACCATTCGTCAAATACTTCCGAGTCTCCGAAAACATCGGGCAAAAGGAAATTCAATAATGCCCATAATTCATGAAGGTTGTTTTGTAAAGGAGTACCAGTGATTAACAATCTATTCTTTGAGTAGAACAACCGTATGATTTGCGATAAGCTTGAGTCTTCGTTTTTGATACGATGTGCTTCGTCTACAATGATATACTCCCATCTGAATTTTTTCAACTGCGACTTTTCTCTGATGACCATTTCGAATGACGTTACTAACACATCGAAGTCTGCGGTTAATAATCTATCTTGAATAATATGCTGTCTATCTTCTTTGTTACCTTGCAAGATGACCACATTCACGTCGGGGGTCCATTTTGCAAATTCTCTTCTCCAATTGTCCAAAGTACTTTTAGGAACAATTACAATGAAGGGGCCATCGATGCCCTTGATATATCTTAAATACCCCAAAAAGGATATGGTTTGTAAGGTTTTACCTAACCCCATCTCGTCGGCTAGAATACCACTGAGTCTATTTTCATATAACGATATTAACCAGTTGAGACCTTGGATCTGGTATTCTCTTAATATTCCCTCTTTAACATAGGCAGGAGACTCCGTCAAAACGGTTCTTTGTGTTTCTTCGTCGCCTACATGTTCCTCGTCTTCCAACAACTCTGCGTCTTCTTCCTTCTCGGTCTTTCTTCTTTTGGCAGGTTTCTTCTTTTTCTTTGATGAGTTCGCACCACCCAACAGTGTGAATGCCACCTTGGAGTCGATTTGCTTGATTAATTTTTTGAAGTGGGCGTCTTTGGATGCATTGATATTGATGAAGTAACGGAAAAGATCTGTGAGTCCCAAGAGGTACTTGAAACGCTTGGTTGAATCATCCACATCGTTTGCCTTTGCTGTCTTAGGATCGGTATCCAAAAGGAATCGAGAGATTCTGTCAGCAGTCATCCTGTACTACTTTTGCTGTTTGATTGATTGATGGATGATGGTGCTGCTGATGCTGATGCTAAGGAGCCTGAGGATTAAAAAAACTAAAATGATATCAGAAAAAAAAAACAAAGTTAATGTCGGGTTGTGTATAGGGATTCGAAAAATAAAATTAATCAGAAACAGAAAAAATAACATTATGTGGAAAATTCGATTGGAACGAGAAATTTCACATAAGACCGACATAATGCTGCAAAAAAATCTTGCATACAGCACCCCAAAAAGAGAAAAAAAAAAAAAAATATCGATAGTGATAGCGATGGAGAAGCAAGGAGAAATGGAACCTACAGGAAACAGATGTGTCAAACAAAGTTGTGTCTTGAGATACGGAAAGGAGCTGTGGGAGAGACTGTGGCATTGGAATGAAACGCAAAAGTCTCCCACATTTCCGGAAATAAAATCAATTCAGCGAAGCAAAGCCAAGGAGAAAAAAAACGCTGACAGTGGTAAATGACACTCACATATCAAAAAAACCGTAGAGAGCACTGATAATGATTATAAGTGAGACCCATTTAACCGTTTTTATTTTTATTATTTTTTTTTTCTCCGGTATTTCTTTTTTTCCCGTATGTTTAATTTTCGCATTAAGATCAACTTGTGTACAGGGAAGTGTCCCATAATGTTATTGTTTTGAGATTGGCGCTAGTTGCGCGTCTACGAGTTTTCATTTCCAGATATTTTTATTTTTTTTTGATGGCAGTCGCGTTTCGCAGTAAGCGCAGACACCTTAGCGGCGAGAATGCTTCCCCATAGTTAGCGTAAAAACTCTCTTTCTATTTAGCTACGTTTCCCTCTAAGATTGCCCAGTCAATCTTTTTCCCGTGGTTCTCTCCTAGCCACTCATTACATTTCTGAAACACTTGAGAGGTGAAAAAGCCTCTGTGTGCGGACAATGGCAGCGGGTGCACCGATCTCAAGATCAAGAACTTGGTTGCATTTTTCGCATCATTGAACCCAATCTTCTGGATTCTCTTCTGCGCTGGTGTGCCCCATCCCATGATAACGAACCCTCTCTTGTCCGCCTGTGTGTGGTATTGTAACGCTGCCTTCAAAACCTCTTCTGTAAACGTTTCCCAGCCCTTGTTGGCATGACTGTTGGCCTTGTGTGCTTCTACTGTCAAGCAAGTGTTGAGCATCAAAACACCCTGTTTAGCCCACTTGGTGAGGTTACCGCCACCTGGCTTTCCCTCTTTGGATAACTTGGAGTAATCTGGGATCTGGAACTCGGGGAAGTCCTTTTGTAATGTCTTGTAGATGTTCACCAACGATGGAGGCGGCCTGGTTGGCTCAATGACTGAAAACGCCAATCCATGAGCCTGGTTGAAGTTATGATACGGATCTTGCCCCAAGACAAGGCAGGTTATATTGGGTAAGGGTGTGTACTGGGACCAGGAGTAGATCTGGTCGTTCGGTGGGAAGATGGTTTTTTTGGCCTGTTCCGCGAGGACAAACTTCTTCAATTGCAAGAAGTATGGCTGGGTCAACGTCTTGTGGAGTGCAGCCAACCAGGTGATGTGCAACGTTCTGATTTCGAGATCGAGTAAGGTATTCTGTTCTTCAGTTAACGATGCTATCCACTTGGCCTTGTTGAAATTGTACTTTGAACAGAACGCATGGTAGTTGTCATCGCCTTCGTCTGTCTGCTCCTTCTCTTGCTTTTCTTCTTCAGTAGTGGAGCTCAAAGTGTCCTGTGCTTCCGTTATGATTGTCTTGGTTTCGACTTCCACTGCATCACTGGTTTCTGTGGCCCTTATGGATTCAGTCTCCACTTTCTCTACACCTTTCGCCGTGCTCTGCTTCAGGAAGAAGTCTGTGATCAACCTCTTCTTCGCGGGATTCGCACTCTGCATCGCGGTCTTTCTCTTGTCGGCAATCATCTAGGGATACACGCTCTTTTCCATACGCCTCTTGCTAAGAGAAATGAGGTTTACAGTTATCAAGCAAAAAATTAAAATTGAAAAAAAAACCTGTAAACATATGAAAATAGAGCGTGTACTGCAATAAGCTACAGTCAAGAATTTTATTCCCTATATGCGACAAGGCATGTTTCAGCTTCATTTTCTTCATCAATTATTTCGATAAATCCGGTGAATCCTTCTATACGACTCTTTTACATCTCTACAGAGCATTTATCTTAACTTCTATACTTTTGTATTAACCTATTTTATTTTTTTTTTGTTTATAACTCTGAGCCCTAAAATAACTTGGAAAAGTAGTACGGATAGTCGCCGTCTTTGCGCAACACTATGCTAGTCAACACGGAGTACAAGAAATAAATTGCAGCTGCGTGGAATAAAACAATCACAGCCTTGGTAGCCTCGCTGTCAATTACTGAATCCTTACTCACTCTGTAAGCTCCAAAGTATGTCATGCTCACGAGCCCCAAGGCAAGGGCCAAGTAGTTCAGTCCAACCACAAGTATTTCTATACCGAACTGATACGTCTGCCCCCCACTGATGTAAATTAGCCCTCCCTGGTCGTTTCTAGCCAAAAATGGAACCCTTTCTATAGTAGTGAACGAGTAGCCGCACACAAACGCCAAAATCATCCCAATACATATGAATTTGTAGGCAGTGACTTTGCCCAAATTGGTGATGACCTTGGGGCCCCTTTTCTTAAGAAACAAGAGACCACCCAACGTGAGCCCGAAAACCTTCAAGAACGAGCTAATTGGATCTTCTTGTCTGAGGACAATGGATTTTTGCAAGTTTTGGGCGACAAAGTTCGCCAAGGCTAACGCCTGATCGTCGCTGCCCGTGTCAGGGAGCTGGAAGTTGAAACGAGGTTCAGCGGCCAATTTGAAGGGAGTCTTGTTGAGTTTTTGTGATGCTGCTTGGCGTTGGCTCTCGTCCACTTCTTCTTCGTCGTCATCATCATCGAAATCTTCGTTCACACCACTGCCCGCCTTGTTCGGAGGAAGCAACCATATGTGAGGGATAGTGTTGAGACCCAAATCCTGGATAACCTGAAGGTTGGACTGGTGCACCAAGTCGAGATTGACAAAGTATAACACGTTATAGTCTGCGTAGTCTGCAAAGTATGAGTTGGCAACACGCCCAAGCACCTTCTGCAAGTCTTCGCAGGGGTTACACCCATGGGCAGGAAGCGTGGACGTTATGGTGAGCAAAGTCCAGAAGTCTCTTTCGTGGGTGAATTCAGAGTTTCCAAACACGAAAGAAAAGTCTGAGTTTTCCACCTGCAACACTTTGTGGTCTGCATTTAACGAGAGTTCGGTCAAGTCAATGGCAAGCTGAGAAGGGCTCCTTTTGGAGAGCACTAGCCCCAAGAAGAGAGATAGAAGTATAATCACGTGGTTCATACGAGATTGCTATGTGGTGATTGACCCGTGGTTTGTTCTGGACTAAGTGCAGCCAGCAATTGAAGGAGGGAAGTTCGGGTTGAAGGAGGAGCTGGGGGTACCTACTGTTGTGTTGAAAATGCTTTGGCTGCGCTAGATATTTGACGATTCTGGTGGAGTTTGGGAGCGGCGGACATCTCCAATAAGAAATCAGCGCGCGCGCACACACAAAGTGTAGCCTGCTTGGCTGCACAAAATAGCGAGGCGACCCGAGCGAAACCAGCCAAATTGCCGCTAAAATCCAAATAGTCTGCCCAGTTGTGCGCTCATCTCTCGCTAAACATTCCGCTGCGCTAGCGGAGAATTCAGAGCCCAAACCGCCTCCAAACTTCGTGGTGCCAGCGTACATCTATAAATACTTTCGAATCCATCTGCCTTACAAATTCTGCTGTACATATGCTATCTATTAATCTATCTACATATAATTATATATATTGTACAATCCATACAAGAACCATCAATGCTCTTGCAATCAAAAGTCGTCTCAGTTGATGAGGTGGGGAGAATCGCAAGCACGCAGGCTTAGTCGTCTCTGTGTACGACAAAGTCATCCTCTTCGTCTTTATTGATGATCAAGAAGCCGACGGTCACTATTATGGCTCCTAGTAAGTACAAGAAGTTGATGGAAAAGCCCTTAACGAGCCAGTCGCCAACCATTGCTAATGGAATTGTCATTGAGAGCCCCACGGTCACGGTCAACGGACTGGTTAACAAGACTGCCTTGCACCAGCAAAGGTCCAGTACAAATGTGATTACGGCGTTGAGAAGAAGTAACCCCAACACGTAATTAGTCTTGGGGAGTTCAAACTTCTCGTGACCGGTAAAGTTCAAGATGATAAGTAAGGGCCATAACATGACAAGCGAGAAAATGCCCACAAATGCAAAGAAAAGGTGCGTGTTCAAGTTCCTCTCCTTATTGGAGTTCTTGATCATAACCTTGAACTTGAGCAAGATGGTGTATATACCATAGAAGAAGGCTCCACTGAGAGCCAACAAGTTACCCCAAAGTGTGATCATGGGGGAGTCTGAAGACGAAGGAGGGTCACTAGAGTCGATCTCTGTCACAATTATGACTCCGATAAATGAAAGGATGAGTCCCACAACTTTGTTTGTGTTGATCTTCCCCACCGAGCACAAGTACCCGATAATAAGCGTGAAAAAGGACGAGGATGACGAAAGGATGGTCTGCGATGCCACAGAGGTGTATGAAAGCGATGCATTGGTGACGAGGTTTGCCGAGAACCAGAGAATGGAGAACTGGAACGAGAGCAGGATGGTCTCGTAAAGCGGGATATCGTAGTCTGTGGATGGATGTGGAGCAAGTGCCGACGCCGTGGCAGTGGCAGGTGCAGTGGCAGCGGCAATGACTGTAGCGGTGGCTGGTCCGGGGGCTGTATTGGCAGTCCCCGTTGGTGGCGACGAGTCCACGGGAGTTGAAACTCCTGACGGAGTATCTGAGCCCAAGCCTTCGAACGCAGCACGGGAGTTTATGGAGCTACCCAATTGATTAATGATGGATGGGGGGAGCTGTTGCAGCTCCAAGGCCGACAAGTTGTCGCTGGAGCCGTAGCCTCCAATGGTGGCGTCGCTGTCGTAGGCGTTGACGCTGTTGTTTTGCAAGCGTATGTACAGCACGCTGAAACGCTTGGCTCTTCTGTGGTCGCGGTAGCTATCCTTCACCCTCTTGACGAACTCATTAAACAGAATGTTCTCGTGGTACAAGTACGGGAGGAGGTAGAATGCGAAGCACGATGTGTTGACGTATGTTATGAAGAAGGGCTTCCTGTAGATGTCTGTCTCGAAGAGATCATTGACCAAGAATGACGATAGCACCCAGAATATCACTACAGAGGTGAGGTTTATGAGTCCTAGCACCCATTTTTGTTCCGTGTTTAGCTCCTTGGATGTGAAGAGAAGCGATATGTAGTCTAGCACGGCCATGGTGTATATTTTGGGCGGACCTTGTGTTTTGATGCAGGAGTATGAAGGTTCTTTTGGTGTATCTGCTATTCGGTGTGTGCTCCTGAGCTTGTTGTTAGATCACAGGAAGGCTTAGGGTTCGAGGGCGGTAGATAAGCTTTTTAAGATCGGATCTCTGGTCAACTGTGGATCCTGCAATTGAGTAGTATTAAAGGCGTGTTTCAACGTCTGAATGCAATGGTTTGGTCTTGAAATGGTTCTAGGATGGCTCTATCTCGACAATTACCGACTGACTTGCCTATTTTCACTCCAAAAAGACTATAATAAACCTGGCTTTAGCTCCCTATGGCGTGTTTGTGTTTTTGTAAGAAGTGACTCTTTTCTTAAATTTTTTCTCCTCGCAGGCCATTTTAGCTTTGTGGTGTGGCTCTGGGAGCTCTATATTTTTTACCGATGTTGCATTTTATGCAGGATACGAAGCACCCTAGATAAGGAAATCGATGCGACAGAGTCAGTGCGAGGGAAAAAGGGTTGAGAGGACGATCTCGGAGGGGCAGCCGGGTGCCATGTCGCAAACAAGTGATCTAAATTCTCTCGGGAGTTCGTAGAGTGAACCTGGTGCGCGGAGAGCCAGCGTGGTGGTTCACAGCATCATCGAAAACAGTTTAGCAGATGGCCAGAATGCGTTCTTCTCCTATTGGTGCTGTACGGCATGCGAGATGTCCCCCACTGAATGTACGGCAAAAAAATGTTGCAATCTCACGAACTGCACCCGGAAAAAAAAAATTCTATGTTTTAAACTATAAGCGAATATTGCGTTCTTGTGCGTCGTTTTGGCGGGAACGAGTCGCAATGCTGACAAAAGGGCGGCCAGCAAAACGGCGCCCTCCGCTAAAAAAAAAAAATGGCGCCGTAGCGAATGCAGGGAAAGGGCACATTTTCGGGAGCGTGCGGAGTAACACTCTACAAGACAAGAACTTCCCTAGTAACTACATAAGGAATCTGGCCCGATTTCAATAGCTAATGGAGAGGTTGGGTAGTCGAAACTACAGTTCAATAATTTCGACACTCATCCACGATATACTTGATCACGCCTACATAATCTCAGTAAGCTTAGCCGTGCAATGATGGATTCTCCTAACGTCTCCCTCTTTACTCCACTCACGGTTTCTGTAAAGAATATGCCCGCGTCCTCCCCTTCACTCCAAGTCCGTTTGTTTCCTCTCGATCCCATACTTGCACTTATATCACTACCTCCAGTCTATCGTGTGCAGCCACCTCTTCTAAGCGAACTCCCTTGCACATAGTCCTGCACACCTGCCTCATCTCACATAGATAAGGTCTGCATAGAGCAGAAGCTCTCACGAGTCTCCAACGGGCTATCAAGTTTTTGTGCGACGTGCCATGCGAAGCAATCTGAGCGAAAAAAAAGGGAAATGCAAACAAACACACCACGAAAAGTTCCCCTAATTCGGACAAATTCACCTGGGGCCTCTTTACACTTGAAGTCGTATCCGTGCATTTTGTACTACCATCTACACGAATTGAAGCATTATCAGCTTTGGAACTCCAGTATTTTCAACAAGATATTGCCATATTTTTCTCGTATTTTTTTTTTTTTTTCCTTAGCGTGTACCATCACTAAGCATCGAAAATGTCCTGGATAAGCCAACTTCCTGATCCACTACAACAGAATGTTGCAAACACCATCCTCAAATTTCCTGAGACACAGGTGGTATTTGAGCAACTATTTGCACATTTGACAACATTGCCACCAAATGGCCAGCCACCAGCCAAAAGGCAGAAGACCGCCCCCGGTGCTGCCGCCGCCGTTACTGCTGCTGCTGCTGCTGCTGCTGCTGCTGCTGCTGCTGTCACTACTGCAAAAACACCTAAACCCACAACAAAAGCAACTGCTGCAACAAAACAAGTACCCCCACACCCAGAACTCCCTGTAAACATAAAGAAGCCCATTCTCGAATCAGAGGTGATCTTCCAGCTCAATCAGATCTCGTTCCAATCGCCGCTCAGGAAGAAACTCAATCTCGTGTTCCACCTACTCATGGACCCAAACGCTCCTCCTGAGCCGATCTTGTCGATAGTGGCACCAGCCACAAACACACCGGAAATCTCAGTATCCTACTTTGCCCAGTCTATCCGATTATGTATGCTTATCCCTATCTTGGGCAGCTCTATGAACTCCAAGAAGAAAATCGCCATGCTTTGCATCTGGCTCAACAATGGTGGTGATCCCATAATATGTCAAATAAACTTTGAATTGATAAAAGTGCAGCTCATCGAGGCCGGAAAGATCCCTCCTGAAGAAGTCAAGGAAAAGGTTGCCAATGGGAAGGGTAGATCAAATAAGAAGAAGAAGGGCAACACCAAAGCAGCAGCAGCTGGCGAGGGCGGCAATGACGAAGATGATGACAGCGAGACCAGCAGCAGCGAAGAGGAAGAGGAAGATAACCTGATACACGACGCGATTATAGATTTCTTGCAGCGTCAGTTTCAGTTGTGTGGAATAAACCTCGTCAACCACATTCCTGCCTCCAACTCATTGGTTAGCGCCAACAAGAACGTCTTGTCACTCAACACAGACTCTGGAATAGCGCTCGAGTCCAAGGATGATCCAAACGCAAACTCCTTGGTCATGGTGGAGGCCTACAAGGGCTCAAAGGAGGGTTCATTGGTGCTTATTGCTGCTTCAAGGACCACGAATACCAAGCCCTACCTTATCTTTGGATTCAAGAAACCCATTCTTATCTTTGAGCTCTCACAGATCAAGCACATCTCGTATACCAATATCACCAGATTGACGTTCAGTATTCTCGTGACAATTCAGAAGGAAGATGACAAGGAGGAAGTATTGGAGCTTGGGATGATCGATCAGCAGCACTACTCCATCTTGGACTCTTTCATCAAGAGCCAAAAGATCAACGACAATTCATTTGACGATGACTTGAGAGAAAAGGTGAAGAGAAAGGATGGAGAAGGTGATGGAGACGACGGAGAAGAAGGCGGAGCCGAATCCATCGGAGGAGGAGCCAGTGGATTGAGCGCTCTTGTTGGCGGAGATGACGCGCTCGCAGCGAGTGATGACGAAGATGAAGATGGTACCTACCAAGTTGGCGTTGAAGAGGACGACGATGCTGCAAGCGGGAGCGGCAGTGAGAGCGATAGTGACAGTGACGGCGACAGCGACGAAGACAGCGACTTGGGTAGCGGAGATGACGACAGCATAGATGGCGAAGAAGCAGAGGAAGATGATGATGACGAAAACGACACGGCAATTAAAAAGGAATGATCTCTGCTAACGCTTACTACAAAAAGAAAGATAACTCAAGATTGTTTACTCTATTTTTGTATATTTTAAAAAGGACTAATATAACATATACATATATATCTATATATACATACTCTTTTTACTTGACCTAGATATCATGCAGTATTCGTAGCTCTCTCTCTCTTTCGCTGTCTCCCCCATTAAACCTCACTTAGAGCCTACTGGCTCTTCTTGGAGTATTCATCCATCCATTCAAAGAACTTGCCTCTCTTGATACCTTGGAACTCAGGCTTTGGAGCTGGCTCGTCACCGAAAAGGGCTGCTCTCTGCAGTCTTTGTTCAGCCAATGCAACTAATCTTCTTTCCAAAAGCTCTTCATTTCTGTGGGTGAACTGACTTATGGTTGTGAAGAGTGCTATGGAGAAACCGATGGAGTAAACGTAACCCAAAGGCTTGTATCTGAATGGGTTACCGTCTCTGCCAACAATGGATAATTGGACGGCTCTGACGAGAGTACCGAAAAGGGAGTACTTAACAATGTCAACTGGTTCTGGGGTAACGAAAGCCATGACTTCGAATTGTTAACGTGTTAGTGATGAACGAGATTGAATCAGTGGCCTCACACAGTTTGATGTAGCTCAGTTTGCTTTGATATTGAGACTCACAAAAAAAAAATCCACTGTAAAGCGAAAACATGAAATTTTAATTGGCCCATATCATGCAGGAATGGTTGAGATTTGAAGTTCTGGTAAAAAAATCCGGTCACATGATAAGTTGTCTCGTGACTACAGCATCATGATGTAGGAGAAGCAAAAAATATTGTCTCGCTTATAGCCAGAATTTGGGCGCACTCAGTTTTCCGTAATTTTGTGAGATGAAGATGTAAAGTTCCAGAATTGTGGAGAGGCAGTATACACCAGAATTTTTGATACAGGATGGTTCAGTCTACGAGACTCAGTAGAGCATTTGGATAGTTCTGTGTCCACTTTTCCTCTTCTTTGTGGCGACTACATCTGAACCAGTTCAGTTCTAGAGGTGGTTAGAGCCGTTGATGGACTTTGGTTGGTTTCTTCTTTTTTTTTCTGCGCCTATTCATGCCTACATTCCTTCCCGAGGACACACTGAGCATAGATAACGGATTTCGTGCAATCAAACAAAAGAAATACCAAACAACAACCACAAAAATGCGTTCGATGTACGAAAGGCGGAACCCTAAACGGCTCTTCCCCCACCCACCAGTCCCTGACCACTTCTAAGCGGCAGGAATTCCGATACATTTGCATGAAAAAATAGGCGATTATGGCAGCAGAGCGGAATATATGAATACAGAGAAGAAAAAGTCTAATTCCGCTATGGCTCAAAATTCCGCACTATGGCTGAGAGGATCAAACTCCTCGCACATTCCCATGGAATTATAAGTAAGCCTCAATCTCCCCCCAAGCGAGAGCCGAGCAGTGGCTGTAAATAGTAAAATAAGAAGCAAGAGGAGATTTACTCACATTTGCAAGTGGCCATTTCTAGTGTTCCGCCTCCAATAATATCAAGCAGAAAACAGAGGTATTTGTGTTATGACTGAGACGATCAATTTCCTTAAGGGGCATCCGACTCACACACTCCTTCCAGCAGACATCATCGCCAAATCGTATGAAAAAGTCTTGCTCAACCAGGACTACGAGAAGTACGAATCAGACCCATTCAACCAAAACCCGTTGACTTACGGTACCGACCCAGGAAACTTGGATGTTCGTAAGAGCGTCAGCAAGTGGAACGACCGCTACTTCAACGGTAACGATAAGAGATCCGACCCCAACTGCATCAATTTGACTGGAGGTGCTTCTTATGGGTTTATCAACATTTTGAACTCCACCACCAGCGTGGGCGACGTGACCAAGAGAGCCTTCATTGTGTCTCCGTGCTACTACCTTATCAATGGGGCCTTCATAGACGCTGGGTTTGAGGGCAAACTCACCGCCATTGAGGAGACCCCTGGCGCTGAGTCAGAGTACGAAATAGATATCGAAACCTTGGAGCGCGATTTGATCAAGTACAGCGGAGAGGATGGGGAAGTTGCGGATGGAGAAGAGCCCAATGTCATACAGGACCCGGTAGGAAGGGGCGAAAGCAAGCTCTACAGATTTGTGATCTACATTGTGCCAACCTTCTCAAACCCTGGTGGCTTGACCTACTCGATCAAGACGAGACAAAAGTTGATTGAATTAGCAAGAAAGTACGACATGTTGATCGTGGCAGACGACGTTTACGAGTTGTTAGACTATAGAGACGACAACTCAAAGCCATTGCCAAGACTTGTATACTTGGACAGAGAGACATCCACCAACAAATACGGGAACACCATTTCCAACGCAACGGTCTCCAAGCTTGTCGCTCCAGGGATAAGATTTGGATGGCAAGAGTCCACCACCCCCTTGTTGGTGCAGCAGCTTGCACGCAGTGGCCCCAACAAGTCTGGTGGGACTCCGGGCCAGTTGGCATCCTTGGTGGTTGGTGACTTGATTGACTCTGGCAAGATCGATAGCATCATTGAGAACTTCAGGAAAGTTTATAGAGCAAGAGCACAGAAAGTGATTGAGAGTGTGAAGAAGTTCCTCCCATCGTCCACTAGATTGTACGGAGGAGAAGGTGGGTACTTCTTCTGGGTAACGCTTGGAACGGGCGCCAAGTTTCCCTTTGACCACAGAAAAGTGGTGAAGATTTTGAAAGATGAGTACAATATCATCTTAGCACCCGGCGAATCCTTCGAGGTGGCAGGAGACGCCAGAGACTGGGGGAAGAACAGTGTTAGGTTGAGCATCAGTCTTTTAAATGAGGCTCAGATCGAAAAGGGGATCCAAAAATGGGGAGAGATATTGAAGCAGGAGTATCCGGAGATATATGAAGTTTGAGTACATCACCATCATAGAGCACCTTAATACACATACATCAATTACAATAGAGAGAGACTGGTGAATAAGGAGGATGAGAAAAAAATTCTTTCACGAAGCGGAATGCTTGTAGGGGACAAACCTACTCTGGCCATATAATTCAATTTAATCTTTATGTTTTCTGTTAGTAAAATGATCCTCAGAATGATTGGCCCAAAGGGCACTATAATAATCTTATTTCAATTTCTTCTTTTATATCAGCGTAGATCTTGGTGTAAACTTTTTCAATCTCATGAATTTTCAAAAAAGGCTAGTGTTTATCATCATTAAAAAAAAGAAAAGGAAATCAAAGAAAACTAACTCTTGATTGCAAAGGCAATCAAAATATGATAGTTACATACAATTTATGGTGGATTGAGGTTGTGTTTATTGGTATTGAAGAAGAGAGTGAGAGAGAAATCGAGAAGAGGTGGAAATTTCACGCCCAAATAGCAGCGAGAGTAGTGAGAGAAAAAAAAAATTACTACAAAAGTTTACCCGGACGTGCTACTCAGAGGTCAAACAATGACTTTCAGGTTTTGCCTGCTGCAGAAAGCAGCATAAGGAAACGGGCGTGCGTTTTAGGCTGCAAATAGTTACCAGCGTGGACCTTTAAGGCCAGCAGTGGTGCTGAATTTTTCTTAGTTTCAAGGTGTTTAAACCGGATATGTGTTAGTAAGTGCTTGTAGACATGAAAGGGGTTTAAAGAAATCGGACAAACTGAAGCAAGAACTCTTCCCTGGCTGAAGTATACGACTGCAGGTATGAATACTTCTCCCTTCTTGACCGAGACTTCCTCTTCATTGAGAATTAAACTGTCTACCCTTCACTTCTTCTTTGCTTCTCTCTAAATCTCAGATATAGTTTTAAACTTCGCTTTAGTCTCATTAAAAATTTCGAAACGGCGAGTGAATGAAGTATTAATCATCATAGTAGAGAGGCTGCAAAAAGAGCAGGAAGAGGTACACTAGTTAGTCATTTTGACACTTACATCTAAGTAGTTCGATTTCGAGTTTTCATGGTATTATGTGCTTGTTTATTTGATTTCTTTGAGTCTCTTATACTATTCAAGAGGGGATTGTTTCAGAATATATATAAATACTAAGAATTCAACAGGTTGACAAATCCGGAAAAAAAAAAAATAGCCACACTGGCCCTACAATTAAGCTTTATGACTAACAAAAATTCTCGAGGGGTCTCGGGGTGGTCGATGCATGCATTCGGCTTTGTCGCTATCCTGATTATGTACGTACGGCTTTATTAGCTAATATGTGTTGCCACTGTCATATGGAAAGTGACTCATACTGTCTCCTCCCCCCACGCAATGTGCGGTAAACTCTAACACAAATGCAGCGACCACAATAAAAAAAAATTGCAGCCATTCGTTGTAGTGGCGGAGCGTTCAACTCGTTTGCCGCAATTGGATGCAATCTCTATTACTAAAGGGCTCTACATCGAATGAGCCGTACGAATGAAGTTTTCAAAACCGTCAGATTACCCATTGACTTTCGGGTCCCACCAAGTTTCTGCTCTAACTACTTACTCGTATGTGGCAGACTGGCTCGTGTACATACTTGTCATTAGTGTAGTTTTGACCATTAGTTCCACTGCTGAGCCAAACTACCATGAGTTTCTGCTAAATGACTACACTCTTATGCACACTTTCAAGTCAGAAGTCATTATAAACCTAACGGCATTGATACTGATATCAGTCGGTATCCCGGTGTTGGTAGTGGTCATACTCTCACTCTTCAACTCTAACCTATCGAAGCCTCGGAGAGCTTGGGACATATTTATTGGTCTTTTAGTCCTTTGTGGTAGCATGGCTACACAATTGACTATAGTGAATTTGATGAAGAATGTTTGCGGGCTTCCGAGACCAGATTTGATTAGCAGGTGTTTCCCGGTGATTCCTCCTGACTATGACTCTCTCACTTCTCCAGGAACTTTAGTGCATGCTGGCATTTGCACACCAGATGATCCAGAGTTGTTACGGGATGGATTTCGAAGCTTCCCTAGTGGTCATCTGGCCACGGTTTTCTGTGGAATGGTGTTGACCAGTTTGAACTTATGCGGGAAATTGCAAGTCTTCGACCAGAGAGGTGTTTCCTTGAATGTGGTATCAGCCTCACTACCGATCATTCTCGCGTGCTATGTGGCTTGCACAAGAGTCAGTGACAACCGGCACTTCTTGCGAGATATCACTAGCGGTGCAATAATTGGCACTGCCGTATCAGTATGGTTCTACTTGCAGTATTTCCCTAGCATCTTCGACTTGAGAAACTGCGGGAGAGCATACCCACCCAGAAGATTTGGAATTGCAAATTTCTTTGATAACGTGGGAGGGTTTTGGAGAATAAACGACGTATTGAACGGATCTTTTATCAAGAGGGAGTTGAACTCCATCGACTCGTTGAATAAATTGAAGCGAAGGTGTGGCCACACCTTGCCTGTATCGACAGATCCTCGCCAAAGTGGGGATCCTCTCGGCCCTGAGCCGGAAGTGTTTAGCTTGGCTACAAAGATAGAAATTGTCAACAAACTCCATGCTAATGCTATCAATTTGGATTCTTGATAATAAAAAAAAAGTAAATAAATATAACAATAAATAAATTGATAGGAGGTGCGGCGCTCCTAGCCTAATTTACGTATCCTACCCTTGGCATTCAGCAACTTGGTGTTTGCCTTGTCCACGTCTTCGCTGAATTGGTCCAAGATTTCGTTCTGTTCAGCAACCTCTACGTTGATTGCCTCTCCTATCTGCCGTTGTCTCTGTATGATTTTCCTGAGCTGTTCAATATCTTGATCTTGTTCTTTATGCACCTGTATCTGCTGCTGAAGAAGCTCCTTGTTGTTCAATGGGAGTGTACTGCTCGTTTCTTGAGCGGTGTCTTTACCCCCGAAAACTCGTCCGCCTCCAAACCCACCGGGCATGACGTTTCCTAGAAGCTCACGTTTTTCATTTCTCAGGTCGTTACGTTCCAACTTGTTCAAGAGATTGGCAAGTTCTTGAGAAACGTCTGATAATATCAACTTTCTCTTTTTACTCTCTAGCTGGTCAATCAAGTTCTTTTCCTGTGCATACTGCAAAGACTGTTCCAATTTGGTCAAGTTTGGCTTGATTACTTTTGTCACCTTTTCTCTAATGGTCACACGATTGGTAATACTAGTGGCGTTATTGGCCTCTGTCTGGAGCTCCGATATGTTGTGCCTGAACTTTCTCGAGTACTCCAACCATCTATTGACATCGATCGATTTGTAGTCATTTGGAAGGATAAGGTCGTCAAGTTGGGAAACCCCGGCTCTGCTGCCCAGCTGCAAGCTCGTCTCGGAGAACTTAAAGTTCACGGGCAATTCAAGGAATGAATGGACAAGCGGGTGGTTCTGTAGTTCTCTATCATGTACGACTGAATTGATAAACCGGGAAAGACTTGCTGTCCTCTCTTGCACGATAGCGTCGCTTGAAGAAAACCACCCCAGCTTCTTAGGGGGCAACTCGTAAGGGAAATCCTTTGCGCTTATCTTGATGCTTTTGCATAAGTTATCCACGAGCTGGGTGAAGTCTGAGTACCGTCTTAGCACCGTTATCGAACGCAACGGTACTTTGACGTTTATGTGGTAGTACACGGTTCCCTTCTCTGTAGAAGTTGTAAGAATTGTCGCCACAGACATCTGAGGCGAGTATAATGGTTTTGGAAAGAGCGACTATTATTAGAGTATAAAGTGGATTCTTTCTGTATTCAGATGAAAGGAGGAGAAGAATGGGAAACGAGACGAAAGAGTGGTTGTGTTTGTGTGTTGGTGCAAGCTTTAGAGGCGCTTGGTATTTAGACGAAGGAGATAAACGGACTAGGATTGGTCATGTGACTTGTTGCATCGCCTCGAGGACTCCGCAGTTTTTCGATTACGCAGTTTGCAACACTACCGTAGCATATACTTGGAGCTTTCGAGAGTCAATGTGTACATAATCTTTGTTTTGGGAATAATATAGAGCAATTGATAACTACATAGGAACAACCACATTGGTACCACATTGGTACCACATTGGTATCTGCTCTCTTTTCTGGTCGTTATAGGATAACCTCGATAATATATGTCTTACTCCTATATGTCATTTTCCAGAAGTACTTCGCGCACAATGATTGCAAATAACCACCACCGCTCACACAGAGGTAATTGTACCAGATGGCTTGCTGATTCAATGGAGACTTACCCGCTTAACGGATGACCTAAGCGTCCCACGTTCGGTGATACACTTCTCCATAATTTGGCGTCGTCAAGCGGACTCCTCTGTCCTGAGTCCACCAAGACATTCCAGCTAGCCCCCCCCCCCCCCAAAAAGGGTTCTCGAGTCCTGCATATTGGCGATTGCTACTTCCTTCTCTTCTTTATTGTTGCTATTAATATTAGGACTAGACTGCAAAAAGTAATGACTGTTTCAAATTAGTGTTTACTATTTATCTTCAATTCTTTCTTGATCCTTCCTTTTTTCTTTCTTTTTTTTTTGTATGTTTAGAGAACCAAGAAAAGATGTCATACCAGTCAATCCCTCAGGATGAGGAGAATCATTTGTCGGAGCCTGCAAACAACTCTGATGTCGAGAGTCAATCGTTGCTCCGTAACGAGAGAAACTCCGAGCGTGTTAACGAACATGGCCATTTGTCGCCAGACGACCCATTGGTCTCGCCCTTGAACTTGTACCGGGTCCGTATCTTGAGATTAGTCAGTTTTGTCGTATTCATATTCAATTGCTTCTTATTCTTCTGCCTTTTGATCTCCGACTTTATTGCCATTCCTGGCTTCAACAGCAGAGGCAAGTCCTTCTTGGAATTGGACTTGATAATTCTTTGTGGGGTCAGCAATCTACTCACCTTGTGGTGCTTCAGCGTACCTGCCTACTACGAAAGGATTTTGGGCTACATAATCGCCGGGTTATTGGCCATTGACTTTGTGATAATATTTGCCATTCCTTACATGAGAGACCAGTTTGGCTTACTGGGTACGTTCTTACTCCTCTGGACCTTGGCAACCTTTGTCTTCAACTCATTGGTTGACTACTGGGTCGAGCAGGGCAAGATATACCAGGAAATTAAGTACACCGGAAGAGAAGAAACCAGAAAGACCGTGACCGAGTTATTTGTCATTCTGATCAAGACTTTAGTCAAGTTTTTGATTTTATTACTCGTTTGGAACATAAGTTTGACCCTTTGGGTGCAACTGTACGATTCACACGAGAAGCCATGGGGTAAAATGGTTTCTGTCAACGGCGGCGACTTCAAGGTGCATCTCTCGTGCTACGGAGATGTTCGCGGCGGCAATGGCAGCAGTAATGTCGACACGGGCAAGGAAAAGCAACCCCAACCCGTTGTGTTAGTTGAAGGAGGTCAATTGTCTTCTTCTGAAGAATTCCAAGAATGGATCGAGGAACTTTTCCACTTGAACAAAATCGATAGGTACTGTATTTGGGACAGACCAGGTTACGGGTTCAGTGATAGTGCGCCAAGCCCCGTATCTATTGGAATTGTCACCGAATACTTGATTGAAGCCTTGAGAGAGGAGAAGATTGAGGGGCCCTTCAGTTTGGTTGGCTTCGACATTGGTGGATTATACTCGCGTATGTTTGCCTCGAGAAGCCCGGGAAAGATCCACTCCATGTTACTAGTTGATCTGTGGCATGAGGATTTACTCAAAAAGGACCCATTCGGCGGATCCAACAAGAAAAACGAGCCAAAGAGAGTGTTCAAGAACATTTTGGAAACAATGAATACATTAACTGGCTTGAAGCTTTGGTTAAAGGGTATTCTCTCACCATTTGGCGTGGTTCAGAACTTGCACTGGATCTTCCACCCAAGAAAGTACTCCTCCAATAGCAGAATCTTTGGTGCAGACATGTACTGGTCTTCGAAATACATCAGGGCCAGACTCCAAGAGCAAACCACCTCTTCCATCTTGTCATACAATGAGATACAGGGAAGTGATATCCACAATGTTCCATTGAGTGTGATCTCTTCGGACTTCATGATCAAGAACTCGTTGAATTGGGGCAAGTGGCAGAGAGAGTTGGCCAAATTGAGCGACCAATCCATTGAATGGGTAGTGGCGGAATACAGTGATCACAAGATCTGGAAGAGTCCAAAGGGTAGAACCCAGCTCCAGCAATTATTGTTGAGATTAGTTAGTGAAAAGAGTAACTACTAGGCCATCAACGGGTTCCTTAAAGAATTTAGAGAGGTTTTATGCAATCTCAAGCGATAATAATCGAGCAAACGGTTGTGGCCCTCCCCCAACTAGGAAAGAACCCACAAGAGTGCAATACAAAAGAAAAGGACAAAAGCGTGAAGACAATCGCCCTTCCTTATTTAGTTCTATGTAATTTTTTTTTTCTTTTAATTAAAAATACCAAATTCGATAAAGTCCTGGTAGAGCTGTATGGTTGCAGATTGTTACTCTTAGGTAAACTGCTGCTAAGATTTCCTGCATTTTGGAGCTGCAATTTACGGAGAAAGTATAGTGAGTAGCTTATTTTGCGTGTATACAAAATTTTTCAAAATGACGAGAGCATATTTTGACGGTGAGGCAAGTGTTTAAGAAAATGCACCAAAGTAAGAGTTGCAGAGCGCTACCCCTAAACAGCGACCCACAAAGAAAGCAAACACAATAAACATACCAGGACGTGTGTGCATGGTTGGCAACAGAAACAGTGTCGACCGGTTTTTGCCCCCCCCCCCTATGTATCTCTGCAGAGCCACGAATCCCGTCACCGCTAAAATGTTCCAAATGAGAATTCAACGTCTCCGCTCAACTCCATACAGTGTCAAATTGATGCGACATTGCATCGAAATACGACGCTCAGCTTGCCTGTATTCACAGCGATAATTTGCGTTAGATTTCTCCCGCAATTTTTTTTTTTTTTTTTTTTTCTCCTTGTTATTATTTTCTGATTTGCTTTGAGGGGGGGGTAACATAAATTTATTTTTGATCTGCCCCAAAACAGAAGAAACTGGGAAAAGCAGTTGTGTCGTTTGGTTCTTGCCACACAAAACAGAATATATTAGAAATATCGTTAACTCCAACGCACTCTCCACACGACGACTACGTTATCACCAAAAACACACCCACGAGACCATCACAGAGTCAGACTAGAAGCAGCAGCAGCTACCACCCCGTATATATACGTACTGTTACATACACTCCTCTCACTCCTTGTACTCTTTTGCTGGCGGTTCGACACTCACTTTTTTTTTTTTCCTTTAGTAATCCGCATAGCACAAACACCCCAAACACGCAAATAGGCATAGCCACCAGTTCAAAGCATGTCCGTTGGGGATACAGAAAGAATCAGAAACGGGACCTCCATTTTGTCACATCCAATGACTTCCTCGACGTCCTCGCCCACCGCCACTCCCTCAGCATCCACACAGGCATCGACCGCGGGCTCGGGGCCAGCATCCTCATCAACAAATAACACCACCTCTGTCCGCAAGCAGAGAAGCGCAAGCAGCAACACGCTAATTGGCGGTGGTAACGGACCGGGGGCAAACGGCGCCTTGTCTACCAACCCATCGCTGCCAATCTCACCCACTCATTTCCCAACTTCCTCTTCTTCTTCGAACGGCACTTCTGCTGGTGTTGTTGGTGGTGTTGGTGGTGGCTCTGACTTGGGTTCAAGTACTACGCCTCCAAACCAGCCGGTAAGAAGATCATCGTTTGGCCTTAATTTCCTCAGCTCCATCACCAACTCGATCCGGATCCACCCAGCATTACCTGGTTCTGCAGACGAGCAGCAGCATACGCATAGCCACAACCACACTCACAACCATAGTCACAGCCATAACCTGCACCAACTGCCAAATAGCCCTCCTAATCGTATCGACTCCCCTCACAACTTCATGTCCAACAGTCCCACCATTGCCAATCTTCATAATTACGCCCACCCGGACGAGGATACCACGGTTGCAGACTTACATAACTCTGCTGGCAACGCTGGAACAACAACAGCAACAACTGCAGGCCAAGCGTCCAATGCAGGTCATATTCCTTTGGCTCATTCAAATGGATCGGACGAGATTACGCGTACCGCAACGGTTGTACCTTCTGCCTTAGAGGGTGGTTCTCTGGCCATTCCGGGCCCCAGCAGCTCATCCCTGGGCTCAGGGGACTCGAACTCCAATCCCAACGCTGGTCCATCGGTTGCGGCCATAGTCGCCGCAGTTGTTGGTGGCACTGACCTTGGGGCTGGCTCATCGTCTTCTGCCACCCAAGCGGTGGAGGGTCTGGCTGACTCGGAAGCTGCGCCAGAGAATCTCAACGGAATCGATAAAGATGGGTTCTTCTCGCTTCGTCTCACCCCAATCATTGACCATTCTTCTTCCACCTCGGGACTCTATTTCGCTCCCATAATCAGAAAGATAAAGCCCAACGCTCAGATCTCAATAGGCAGATATACCGAAAAGAATAAGCTGGCAGCTCACGCTCCACAAGGTTCATCAGCTCCCGTGGTTTTCAAGTCCAAGGTTGTTTCAAGAACACATGCATTATTCCAGTGTAACGACGATGGGCAGTGGTTTATCAAGGACTGTAAGTCATCTTCTGGAACATTCCTTAATCATATAAGATTATCTCCGGCATCTCAGGAACTGACATTAATGCCACTTGTCGACGGAGATATCATTCAATTGGGAATGGACTACAGAGGAGGAACGGAAGAGGTTTACAGGTGCGTCAAGATCAGATGTGAATTCAACAAGAGTTGGCAGAGGAAGGTTAACCAGTTTAACCTTGAAATCCATAAGAAATTGAAGAACTTGGCTATTGGCGACCCCAAAGATGGTAGTGGACCGGGCGTCAAGGCAGGCGGGTTGGCATTACACCCAATCGCAAGTGCTGTAAGTGGGGGCGGCGGAGGTACCACATCTGACGAACTTTCAGAATGTGCAATTTGTTTGTTCAAATTAGAGCCATGCCAAGCATTGTTCATCAGTCCATGTTCACACTCGTGGCACTATAAATGTATACGACCAATTATTATAAAAAGCTATCCACAGTTCTACTGTCCTAATTGTCGGTCTATGTGTGACTTGGAGACTGATATTGAGGACGATGAATGAAACGGCGAGGTACAAGAGCAGGAATGAATTATATAACTAACATTAATAATACACATAATATAATCGGAACTTCAAGTGACGTATCTCCTATGCCAGAGAGGCGTTTCAAACCGCTACAAAGTATGTCAGGAAACTTTTAAATGTATATTATATTGAAAAAAAGTGGGTCTACACCCTCTATAATGTCTACTGTTGGCATCTCAAGCCCATTTCCCAATAAGTGCCATTACAGCAGCACCGGCCAGTAAGCATATGAACGCTGTGAACATACGACTCATCGATGGATCATTCTTGAATTCAGATGAAAAGATAAAATCATAGGCCATAAGCTCAACAAGACTATTGTATATCAAAATCCCACCACAAAAGGCATCAAACACCCCAGTGGTGATCAATGCAGCTCTAGATCCTGGCGGATACGTGTGACGAATACCTATTCCAATCGCAATAGCAATAGGTGTGGTAAAACTGTAGCACAAGGACAAGCACCATGGAATCCACGGCTTGTCCTCTGGCCATTTGGTAGTTGCAAAACGAGTCCCCAACCCCAACCCTTCAAGAAGCTGGTGGAAAGTTATCGCAATGAATAAGGAAATAAATTCCTCACCTGCTATGGCAAGTGATAGCCCGACAAACACAGAGTGGAAAACGATCCCAAACTCTAAAACTAGCGAGTTTATGATTTGTTGAAGAACGTTTTCATCTTGCGACGAGTCAAAGTTGTATTCATGCTGGTACTGTGTATCGAATCTAAATGTTGGCGACTGTTGCCCTTCTACGCTAGCAACATTGATGGAATGTTTCATCTTTGATATGCTATTGACTTCCACGCTTCCCATCGCTTCAGATATTTGTGATACCTCGTCACCTTCTGTCTCTGGTTCTCTGTTTAGCTGCTGATTTTTCTTTGCAGCCATGGAATGTACAAATCTCTCGTGGACCTTTTTATGTGCAATCATGTCAAAGAAGAACATGGTGAAGACACCCATTAAACAGATACCTTCTGCCCATGAATAACTTTCCCAAACACCTCCGAGGCAACCATCATTAAGTGATTCCTCCGCCTCAGCAAGTAAATGTATAAAACCGGTTGCAACAATAACACCAGATCCAAAGTATTTGATAACAAAGAAACACCAACTGGGAAGCTTAAAGTATGAATTATACGATGCAAGCAATGGTAAGAATGAACCTACACCGGAGGCTATGAGGATTACAAATACTGACAAGATCCTGTATTTCATAAACTCGCCATTGTAGCTATTATCAGGACTACAAGTGTCTCTTCTTGCTAAGGGTCCTGTCATAATTTTGCTTTTTTTTTCACTTAAAGATAAAATGACAAACTCAAAGCTTTACATTGGTTCCAAAGCAGTTTCTTGACACTTTATAGGTCTTTTTATCTAGGATACCCTAGAGGGTATATATAAGCAAAAGAAATAAAATAATGCCAAGCATGTCAAGAAGCGAGTAATTTGCTCGATATAACCTCGGCGGTTAAAAAAAATTTATCAAAAAGGTAACTGTAGTAGTACCCTAGGGCTATACATGTTAGACAATAGCAGAATCTAGTTAACCTTTATAGTTATGGTTATTGAAAATTTTTCTTCCTCGAACATACAATGTCAGATCCTGTGATGTCACTTCAAAGATCCATCTGACATAATACATACCATCTTGCAATGACTACCAAGAAAATCTAGGTTAGGAGCTTCATAAGAAATCTCATTTCTTATGAAGCTTTGGGAAGAGAAAGTGAATAATAAGACTTGATTTGAAGATGAGAGGAACCTAATATAGAATGGAACTTCATGCCTGGGTTTAATAATTCCAGCTGAAAGCTACTATTTGTGCCAACATGGTTGCAGCTTGCTTTGGCAGGTGAAGTTTCCTAACTCCATCTCTGCCTGTACACAAGAGCGGCTATACTCACGCGGCTTGATGAGCAGCAGTGCTCAATTCGAAACAATTAAGTCGTCCTACCTTAGATTTTGTGATTTGTAGCCCAAGCTTTCAAGATCATTCTTCTACTGAATGATGGGTGTGTGGTTGGGCAGGGTCTTTCATTGGTATTAGAGAATTTATTGTAGGAGAAAGAATGCTAGGCCCTCGGCAGTAATCTCTAGTTTTTTTCTTCGATATTCGGTTTCAAAACTTAAGCCTCGCTGGAAAGCGTGATTTTTTCGCCTAAGTAAAAGACTTCATGAATGGTTGTAACCAGGCAGACTTAATTCCTTGCACCTCACTCTGAAGTAAAAAAAGACAGCATTATTCTTGACTTTGGCTCGTTATGATTCATTATCGCAAACCAAACTCTCCAATAATCTCTTATAAGTCCCATGGATCTTGAACGCCCAGTAATTTAAGGTATCGGCGAAAAAAAGGTTGACGTCAGCAAGGGCTTTTCATTTTTCTCGGTGAAAGCATCTTGAATGGTATATTGCCGAATCTCATCCTATGTTTTATCCGAATATTTTTTCTTGATCTTTTATCATCCTGTTGCCGATGGGCCATACTTCAAATGAGTTTGTCAGCACGTCAAGATGTTGCCGTGGACTAGACAATAGAAAACCGGGCTTTTGACAGCAAGCCTTGCGGAAAAACTTTCATTGACTTACTAATAAATATGCAAGATGCGGGTTTTCAATCGGCCGACTACAAAATTTGTTCGCTAGGGTACTAGCCGCAGCCTTCTAGAAGATGGATATTTTGAGCGAGCAAGGAAAAGTACTGCAACGCACCTCTTCGACATTCCCATCGCAAACGTGACGTATTTTGGCCCAGCACGGCTCTTCATGTTGTGGAATGAAATGGTATAAAACATGTAAGGTTTGGCATATTTTTGTAGTGCTGCTTTCCAATTTTTCTATTCTTCACACATACATAACTTTTATTCAATAATGACCACAACTGTTTTCGTCTCTGGTGCCACTGGTTACATCGCCCAACATCTTGTAAAGCAACTCATTGCTAAGGGTTACAAAGTTATCGGTTCGGTTAGATCTGCCGCCAAGGGTGACAAGTTGAAGGAAAACTTAAAGTCTGACAACTTTTCATACGCTATTGTTCCTGACATTGGCAACGCAGGTGCTTTCGACGATGCTTTAAAGGCTCACCCAGAAGTTACCGTTTTCTTACATACTGCATCTCCATTCCATTTCAACTCTACTGACTTGGTTAAGGATATCTTGAACCCTGCCGTGGAAGGTACCAAGAACGCCTTATCCGCAATTGCCAAGTACGGACCAAATGTCAAGAGAGTTGTTGTCACTTCATCGTACGCTTCCATCATGGACTTGCAAAAGGAAAGAATTCCAACCACTGTCTTCACTGAAGAATCATGGAACCCAATAACCTGGGAAGAATCCAAGTCTAACGCTATTTTCGCCTACGTTGGTTCAAAGACATTCGCTGAAAAGGCTGCTTGGGACTTTGTTGAAGCCGAAAAGCCAAACTTTATCTTATCCACCGTCAACCCAGCATACGTATTTGGTCCACAAGCATTCGATAACGAAGTCACTGCCACTTTAAACACCTCTGCCGAAATCATCAACAACATCATCAAGTTGAAGGCCGATGATGAAGTTCCTGCATTTGACGGTGGCTTCATTGATGTCAGAAATGTCGCTGAAGCACACATACTTGCCTTCGAAAAGAAGGAAGCTGAAAACCAAAGATTGCTCATGGTTGAAGCCAGATTCTCCAACCAGGATATCTTGGACATTGTCAATGAAAACTTTGCTGATAAGTTCAAGGGTAAGCTCCCAGCTGGAAACCCAGGTACCGGACCAGAATTAGTTAAGCACATGGCCCAAATTGACAACCACAAAACTAGAGGTTACTTTGGCCACAAGTTCATCGGTTTGAAGGAAACCGTTGTAGCCACCATCAAGCAAGTTGTCGATGTTAACGGAACCATCTAAGTTATAGTCTTCTTAATGCATTCATGTCTCATAACCATATAGAAAAAATAGTAAATAGAATATCTGGAAACGCACATACAAATAAAGTTTAGTCTTTGGACTACAATAAATCTATCAGTAAGGCACCCGCACCCCCCTAAAAGTTCTTCATATCCATACCAACCTAAAACTGGCAGTTCTATAACTGAAAAACTGAAAAATAAAAAAAGACAAGAAAAAGAAAAAAAACTTTTCCAGACGCGTTCGAGGGTGGAAGCTGGCAGGTGTAACTTTTCAGTATTGATTTGTGAATAACCTGTTACGTATTTATTGAGATCTAACAGTTGTTATCGATTGTTGTACCATCTTTAATCAAGAGTCATGTAAGAACTCATAACGCTTGACTAGAAGAATTCATCTTCTTCCATTTCTGATGCCCACCTGAAATTTCTCTATGGATTGTGCAGCGATACCCCAGGTTAGCTGCTGTTTTCAGGTTTTATTGCTATTTTTTTTTCGCTTTCTTTTTTTTTTTATTTTTTTCTTTTTCGTAACTGAACGTTTCAAGGCTGTGGGGCCCAACGCTCCAACTGTACATATCAGGCCCCCAAAAAACACTAATGAAGATGGAAGGTTAATGGATTAGGAACAAAAATGCCAAACCTTAAAACCAAAAGAGTAAAAATGGTACCCATTAACATTCGAACGTAGGTACCTTTAGCAAACCTAGCACATCTCTAGAGTTCCCCTGATCCTCGAGGTGCCGTTGCGTAGGGTGGCTTAAGTGATGCACCGAATTTTTTCACTCAGGAAAAGTTCGTAAGTTGAGAATTAGAGGTATGGGGAATATGCAAATGGTGCGTCATTCAAAAAAAAATAATACGCAACTTGATTATTATCTACTCTCTTGATTTAAGCTTTTGAAAATTCTCTACTGTTAACCTTTCGTTTATGAACACTGTTCACCCCCCAAGTGCCTTACATTTGGTTCAATGGAGAAAAAATAATCAAAGCGTTTACGAAAAAAAAAAAAAAATAAGAAATAAAAATAGAAGGGAAAGATACAAATCCAAAAACATTGATACATGTTTTCTTCTTCACTTTCTGTACTACACTCGCTTTCGTTTACATTCATTTTCAACGCTACCAAACCAAAAAAGACACCTACTCAGCTAAAACGACAAAAGTAAACACCTGCCCTCGGTTACACGCGTGGACAACAATTTTTTTTTTTCTTGTCTTTCTATATTTTGTAAACAAGTTATGAGAGATTTGACAAACAACAACACCAACCTCGAGGCACCAAACCCTTTCTCCTCTCCTGAAGATTACGCCTCCTCATCAGACTACCAAGCATCCACAGAGGATGTGATGGATGATAGACGGAACTTGTTAGAAAACCAGCTGCAAGACCGTGTAGGCTCTGCAAACCAATACAGAGTCGAAAGCAGTGCGACTAACAGTGTTAGATCGAGTAGAATAACAAGCCAATTCAATAACATGCGAAACCAGACCCCATCACCTAGCAACCCGTTCACACTGATCGAAGATACCCTGTCGCCATTTGGTGGATACCCCATTATCCAGTTCCCACTCTCCATAGATGAAAAGGAGCCAGATGACTATTTACATAATCCAGACCCTATCGAAGATGCGTTGTATGATAAACACCGGTTTTTGAATGACTTGAAAAATCTCGATAGACGCTCATTAGGTGGACTCATAGGGTTCATCGTATTATTCCTCGCGGCTATTGCTGTTTTCGTGGTTGTTCCTGCATTGACATTCTCGGGCGCTGCAACCCACTATCTGCCACAAGTTTTCGAGGTGTTGACCCAGTACCAATACCCTCAGCTAAGCGCCATAAGAACAAGTTTGATAGATCCAGACACCCCGGACGATGCAATGACGAAAAAATCCAGAGACGGACTGGTTTGGGATTTGGTTTTTTCAGATGAGTTTAACATTGAAGGCAGAACCTTCTATGACGGAGACGACCAATTCTTCACTGCTCCCGATTTACACTATCAAGCTACCCAGGATTTGGAGTGGTACGATCCAGACGCTGTTACAACTATGAACGGTACCTTAAATATACGACTTGACGCGTACAAGAACCATGGATTATTCTACAGGTCGGGTATGGTTCAAACTTGGAATAAGCTTTGCTTCACCCAGGGTATGATTCTAGTTTCTGCTAGTTTGCCCTTTTACGGTAATATCACTGGATTGTGGCCCGGTTTATGGACTTTGGGTAATTTGGGAAGACCTGGGTATATGTCAACGACTGAAGGTGTTTGGCCATACACTTATGATTCGTGTGATGCCGGAATCACGCCCAACCAGTCCTCCCCTGATGGGATTTCGTACTTGCCAGGACAAAAATTGAACTCCTGTACTTGTAAAGGTGAAGATCACCCAAACCCGGGAGTTGGTAGAGGAGCACCAGAAATTGATATTATTGAGTCGGCAGTTGATCCATTACTTCGTATTGGGGTTGCCTCGCAATCTTTACAAATTGCACCATACGATATTTGGTATATGCCAGACTATGATTTCATAGAAGTTTATAACCTGTCGATTACCACCATGAACACTTATGCAGGGGGACCTTTCCAGCAGGCTGTTTCAGGTACCACCACTATGAACAACACATGGTATGAATTCAATAACTCAACCAGGCGAGGATATCAAGTGTTTGGGTATGAGTATATGAATGATAACGACGATGGATACACTACGTGGTATGTGGGAGAAGAACCCACTTTAACCGTTTACGCAAAATCCTTGCATCCAAACGGTAATATTGGATGGCGTAGGATTCCAAAGGAGCCCATGTCGCTCATCATGAACTTGGGAATGTCCAACAGTTGGGCTTACATCGAATGGGACAAACTCTTTTTCCCATTGAATTTCAAGATTGATTATGTCAGGTTGTACCAGCCACCAGACAGTATCAGTTTGACTTGCGATCCAGAAGATTTTCCAACATATGACTATATTCAACAGCATATAAATGCATATTCAAATGTTAACTTTACAAGCTGGAAAATGGCGGGCTACAAGTATCCTAAGAATACTTTGATGAATGGGTGCAATAAATAAATGAGGCGGAAGAGTGGGCCAAGGAACGAATAAAGTAAAAAAATAATTAAAAAACAGAGGGAAATTTGTAAAAATATGTATTATCTGGTATAGTATCTTTTGTATAGGAATTTATATTTTGGGTTTACTTATCGAACTTTACTGTAGATCGTTATTATCAATTCGCATGGGTGCGCACCGGAAGCCGCATTCCTTGATTAGTCATTTTTGTGGAGTCATAGCGGTATATATATATATATATGGAATCGATTTAGCGAGCAAAGAGAAAAAAAAAAAAATCTTGATGATAGTGATAAGTAAGGAATGAAGGATTCACATAGACGGCCACCAGGCTTCTTCGAGCGTCAATACATATGCAGAAACACTAAGGTCTACTACAACAACTTTAATGTCACCTCTCAGTACAACCATCATATTTCCAGGGAGGTTTTATCGACAGCGTTGCGCAACTTGATTCTTAAGCACCATTATTTTGCCTTGAACTTCTACAGGCTCGATGGCTATAAACCGGAAGACGATCCTCAAGAGAATGGCTTCAATTACGAAGTTAGAGTAGTGAAGCAAATTCTTTTTGATGATGTGGTTTCGTATGAGGAGATAAATCACGAGTTAGACGATGATTGCTTTGTGAAGATGAATCAATTGATCGCACCGATGGATCGAGAGACAACTCCCCTCTGGAGAATTATCGTGTGGGAGTCAACTGCATCTAAGACGCAGTACATCTCATTTTACTGCGACCACGCGCTTTTCGATGGCACGGCGGCAGTTCAATTCCACAGAGATTTGATTCAGGAATTGGCACAATTAAGCAAACAAGGTACCGCGGAGCTTGTGCCCACGTTGTTTGATTACGAGGCGGATAAAGAGTTGCTTCCTGAACAGATCAGCGACGCTGTAGAAAATAGATTTGACATTTTCCACCGGCCGCTACTCAATAGAATAAAGTTATGGCTTGCGAACGCCGTCGCGAAAATTTCCCAGGCTACGAAAACCTTATTGCGGCCGCTCGCTGCCAGTATTTTCCCAGCCTTGTTCAAGCAAGCTCTGGGAGCAGAACTGCAACTTTTTCTGCACAAGCCGGGCCAAGCCAATCTAATTCACAAATACCGTATTGTGAATTTCACCCCCAATGAACTTACGAAGATTTTAAAATTCTGCAAATCGGAGCAAATAACCTTGACTCCGTTCATCTTGTCAGTTGGAACGCGTAGTTTGGAAAAATACATTTTCCCGCATATTGCCTCCTTGCAGGGTAACGATGGTGGTAACTTTAAGACGGTGTCAAAAATCAGTATCAATGGACGCAGATACTACCCTGACGCTAATAATCTGTCAACTTTCGACCCACAGCTTAGATATGGGGTTTGTGTGGCAACGACATCGATACCACTCGATTCGCTTGCCTCTTTTGATAATGAAAGGCTATTGAAGGAAATTAAGGTGGTCTCGAAAAGAGTCCTGAAAATCGCTACGGCAAAGGAAATCTTCTGGACTATGGGAGACTACTTGAAAACTGCAAATTTCTGGAACTATTTTGCCAACCAAGTTGGCAATACCAAGAGGGAAACGCTCTACACTTCAAACATTGGAAGAGCCGATATTAGGGCGGGGGAGGATTGGGAAGTGAAGAATATTTGGTTTACGCAATGTAATGGTCTTGTTTATCATTTTGTTTTCAGTGTCATTAGCAGTCCCTCAGGCGGGTTGAATATTGGATTCAGTTACCTCCCAGAATACGACGAGTTCCCAGGTGCAATAGATACGTTTGTTAGAAATTTCAAGGAAGAGATTTTAGATTACACTAGTTAAATAGAAAAAGCTTTAAACTTTACAATATATAGATAGATTATATGACACAAAAAGTATACAAGTTGGTTCTAGCAACCACCCTTGTAATCCACGCTTGAGGGGAGATTGTTTTTGTAAGATGCGATAGATCAAACCATAGCCATTCAAACGTCAATGAGTATTCTTGATGTCACAAGCAATCTCTATACATAATTGCCGAACTCTTTTAAACTGGAAGAATCTTTACTGAGTTCAGTTTCTACAAGCATTAGAGTGTTGCAAAAATGAGCCGCACCTTGCTTCAATGTTACACAAAATGCAAATTTATACCACACCACTCCTAAAGTGATTCCAATTTACCGGAGTGTTTAAGGAGGCAAGAAGGGAAGAAGTCGTATCATTTATTGTAAGGATCCAATCTGAATACAAGAAGTAACAGATAGTTTAAGCTTAACAATAATTTGACACACCGCCCCCCTACCCTTGCCCCATGCCACCTAGAAGCAACAGACCAGACGTTAATACTGGCCAAGCCAGAGCGATCCACGACGGTGATCAAAATGAAAAACTGGAAACGCTGAAATCAACAGAATGGTTATTCAAGGTGAAGCAGCTGAGTGAATATCCTTATAAGATACACGTTACCAAACCAGACAAAAGCTGTAAGAGTTTATCTGGCTATCGTGGTTTTGGCAAAGCAGCCTACTATATTAATATGCTGCCCGTCGCCTTGTATGAAAAGCTTGAAGAGAACAAATTTACCGAATTCCTAGTGTGGCCCGATGACCTTGGTTGGCACATCAACTTAGATGGATATATTTTCACTCCAGGTGACATTCTTGAGTTCACAACGAGCAGAGGATCGTTACGGCCATATCCAGTGGAGATTGCCTGGAAAAACAAGTCCAAAGCATTGTGGTGCGATTCAATGGGGAAAGCTGAAAGATACATTAGAGTCTACAGGGGTTGGTTTTCTGAAAGCAGTAAACTACATAACGACAAACCGTTCACAAGAAGGGTCACTCCATGGATGGAGCTTGAGCCATACAATGAATCTCTTACAGAGAACATGCATGCAAAGACAGATTGCGCGCCAAGTAAAGGGGAACTCGAACATGGATTTGATTCCACAACTGGAGCTCTCTTGTTGTTCATTGAAAATTATCATGACAATGTAAAAAGTGAATTTTCCAAGGAGCTAATTCCCCATAAGTACGCTGTGGTTATGGGCAAGCCCGTAAATGGACAAATCCCCTTTATGGTCCTCAACGTGACGGTCAAGAGATGTCGGATGTATAAATGTGCGTCGGAAGTAGCTTATGACATGAAAGTTACTGAAGAAATTTTTGAATACTTACTTCGTCTGTGCGATGATGAAGGTGTGCTCTGGTTGGAAGCATTTAAAATAAATGATGCTCGACCTCCTCTAAGTTGTATTAATATTCGTCAAACGATTGAATCACCAGTTAGAAAATTTTATGTTGACCCCCAAGTAATGATCAAACAATACAGAGGTAACTCACTTGCAGAAACGAACTTCCAAAATTTCAGCACCACAATTAACCCACCGCGCAGAGCAAGAGTCGAGCACAATGTCGAATCAGTGGATCTCGAAGTTGAATTAGCCGAGTCAGAAGTTGATTCGGACGTTGAATCAATCGAATCAATCACCGAATACAATCGTGAAGACGAATGCAAAGTTGAAAATGGTAGAACTTCGGTGTTCGTGGAAGATGCTTTTCGGAATCAAATCCACGGTTTATTCAAGTATTTGTATACCAGGTATTCTTATTATTTGGTCAAGGGAGTACCTGCAAACGGAGAGGTTCCATACATGGTCTTCAATATATTGATGGAGACGTGCCGGATGTATGATTGTGCATTGGAAGTAGCTGCCGATATGAGAATTACTGTCAAGGAATTCGAAAGAATTCTTTGTATGTTAACCACTCAAGATAATATTGAAGGTAAACTATTATTAAGTCCATCTGCAATCAATTTCAGTCGAGTACGTTGTAACTGGGAATTTGATGCTCGAAAGAAGATGGGTATCCAAACTCCAATCAGGAAATTCGAATATAATGAATTGGACGGAATGATTCTAAAATTCCAAACCAACTCGCTTACGGAAAGCGACTTTATAATGACCTATAGCAGTGACTCCGACTATTAACAGGCCAATCCATGCAATTCAAAACATTTTTATTGAAGAAAGGTGGTTTGACAGTGTGATTCTTAGAAGAATGGTTCATTTGCTTACGTGCATCATCTTCCGTTTGAAAATCAGTGAATTCTAGTGTGGCAGATCGAGATGTTTTTTTTCCGGGCGTGTATGCTCGCCTTGGGCAGTCTGCTAACCCATTTGCTACACATTAATGATAGTTTTTATTTTCATTCTATTAGTTATTGCTAATAAATAAATGTGAATTATTCAAGCTCTTATGTTAGAATTGCTTGTTGGACTGATTGTAGAAACGGAAAGTATTATGAGAGAATGCTGCAGGTTCTCATCACTTTTTTTCGAAAATTGTGAATTTCCAAACAAGAATAGTTTATTAGAAAATGAAGTAAAGAACACAAAGTCATTACACCCTCACGTTATAAGTGCTATGACTTGAATGAAGGACCCCAAGTGTTTTATAATTCAATATTTCAGACGAAGTTACTTCCCATACTATCGATGGCTTCCTAAATGGCTCAACTCTCTGCAGCGGGTGTCCAATCATTTTGCAGTAGAAAGTCTCCCAAACGCTGGGATGTCGATAGACTTCTCTGGAAGAGAGTCTGACGAGCCTGAGACTCTATTTTAAAGGCTTAAATGCTACCATTGTACTATATGAATGGAATATTGCTCCAAGAAACACAGAATTGGGAGGAATAGCATAATCAACTAATTAATTGTGGGTCGGTGAAAAGGTTATGAAGTCACGTGTGAAGTCACGTTCCCCAAGCTAAGGCTCGTTCGATCCTGCATTTGGCGCCCCCAGTCGAATCAAGGCTGGTAGGGTGTGTGGGTGTTCAAGGCGCGGGTGTGTGGGTGTTCAAGGGTGTAAGGGTGTAAGGGTGTAAGGGTGTAAGGGTGTAAGGGTGTAAGGGTGTAAGGGTGTAAGGGTGTAAGGGTGTAAGGGTGTAAGGGTGTAAGGGTGTAAGGGTGTAAGGGTGTAAGGGTGTAAGGGTGTAAGGGTGTAAGGGTGTAAGGGTGTAAGGGTGTAAGGGTGTAAGGGTGTAAGGGTGTAAGGGTGTAAGGGTGTAAGGGTGTAAGGGTGTAAGGGTGTAAGGGTGTAAGGGTGTAAGGGTTAAGG